>JAPXFY010000018.1:25667188-25684688 GCA_030674185.1 Monoplex corrugatus | reverse complement strand
CATTGAAGTGAAACAGATACTCTTGTTGCTTTCTGTGGTAGTTGAATTGCCATGTTGCCTGTTTCAGAGAAACCTATTTCATGGAGGGAACGGTGAATGAGAAGAAAGATCCTACAGAGGATGATGTTCCAGGTCTGACACCTGACCCTAGGTATGACAGTGTTTTCCTATGATTATCATGTCATGGACAGAGTATTTCCAGAGCTGAAGTTGAGTTATTTTGTAAGGATTATCACACTTCACTTGTAGTCACATTTTTTTCAGTCCCATTTTTTACGACATTTTTTTTATTACTGCAGAAGCTGGGACAGTTCTACAATGCTATGATACCAATGAATATGAAGATGATAATCATGATGCTATCAAGTTCCATCTAGGATTGAGTCTGCATGATAGAGCTGTACTCTTATGCTTAATTTCACAATATACCCTGGTGTCAGTCAGGCCCAAGAGATACGGACATCTGTGGTGTTGGTCAGGAAATTTGTGTAAAACTCTCAGTGACACGTCCTTAAAGTGGGTGAGACTCGACTGTGTGCTCTCAGTCTTCCAAACGAGTCCGTAGCACACTCAACTCTGGGTAGGGACTGGTTTGGGCCAAAAATGTCATAGTGATTTTGGCAGGACTGACGGAATTTGAACCTACAACCTTTCAGATGGTTGAGTTAACCACTGCTCCATGGCGACTAGTAGCAAAAATAAAATTGGCTGGATTGTAACTGACATGTCTGCTGTCTCATGCCCCCACTGTCACACACCCACAAATTAGCAATATGACAAAGCTCTCCAGACTCATGATATTAAACTAATGTATTGAGTGCACACAGAAATTAGACAGCTTTCCTGCTGGAGGTAGAGGCCCCATGAAAGAGAATGAATATTATATCTTTAGGGACGATTCCTGATATACGCATTATGTTTACTGTAATTCCAGACCATCTCATAGGCATTTGATCTTATTGATGTTAGCATTTCAAAGGTATCTATACATTTGTACATTCCTTTATTTTGTAGCTTACTTAATGTTCTTTTTTTGGTGTGAATGTTTGAATATTCTTGAAGAACAATATTTACTAGATTTTGTCAAAAATTTGGTAAATATTGTTTTTATAGTTCACATCCTTCATGGGAGGCCGTGGCTTAAATGACTGAATCGGCAGAAGTCTGAAGTGTGCAGAAGGTGGAGAGTCACATATTGTAGTCAGTAGAATGTTTCTCAATTGCCTTCCCAGGGGATGAAGCATGATGACGTAGAAGACTTCACCAATTTTTTCGTCAACTTTTAGGTTGTGTAATTTTGTAGAGCGCATTTTTGCACAATTTTATCAAATATAATGCCCCTGTTGTCATATATTTTTTTCCGTGTGCACTGTACGGAGGATCATATTTGCTACTGTGTCATGTCAGTTGCCCAGTACTCACACTGGCTGTGAGTCTGAATTATCATTATTACAATTATTAATCATTCTTATATCGCTCTAACCTACAAACTCATTTGAACTCACTGCACATTACACATAATAAGACTTTTTAGTGGAGTATGGAGAATTCAAACTGTTAGACCTGTGTGCTACTGTGTTGTTGCACAGTCTGCATCTTTGATGGGCGTGCATACTGGGTGTTTTTGTGTAAGCCAGCCACTGACATGACTTACAAGATCTTCAATGTGCATATTTGATATTCTGCGTGCATACCCACACACGAAGGGATATGTCTGCACACAGGTTGAACTGGGTGATCAGAAAAATCACAAACCTTTACCTAGCAGGCTGCACATAGTTTGATCCTTTTACACTGAAAACTGACCACAAACACAAAATGACATCTTTGAAACTTAACGCACACAGAAAATTGACTGCTCTGTTCCAGACAGCTGAAGAAGAGGCCTCGTCGTTTGCTGTCCCAGGATGGGCGACATGTACTGAACTTGTGGTTCATCCCTCACCACACAGAGGTGCTGATCATGTTCAAACACCTGGATGACGACATATGCTACAGGGGTCTGGCCTTCACCCTCAGCATCGTGTCGTCCCTGCATGACATGCTTCACTACCTGTGTGCCTTCTCTCGTCTGGGAAGTTCTCACGCTCGGCTGGGCTCACGTCGCATGGAGTTCGTGTCGGCAGACTGGGGCGGTTCTGAGGGCATAGGTTGGGGATTTCCTTGGCTTGGTTTTGTGATATTTTTTTTTGGAAGGGTAATAAGGGTACAAGGAGTTTGTATTTCAGTGTATGTGTGTTGTGCATTTGTGTTTGCATGTGTGTTTAAAAGATGGTTTCTGTGGATATGTGTTATATGCGAGAAGGTGAGAGTAGGTTCATGTGTGTATGTGCGTGTATGTATTTGACTTTGTGTGTGTTTGTGTGTGTTGTTAATGTAATTATCGCATGAGTTGGTAAATGTGTGGTATTGATGCTATATGGCTTATGCATACTTGTTTTCTGTGTATGTACTTACCTTATTGCAAGCGCTCAGGGCTGTTTAAAGGTTAAGCAACGGGCTTTTTAAAGATAAAGCACCAAATGTTCATAATGTTATTAGTGTTAAAACTACAGCAACAAAACAAGCCAAAAATGAGTCAACCAAGCAACGAAACAAAAATGCATAAATTGTGTAATCATTCTCTCACCGTAATGTATTACAAAATGAAAACTAGGAGCTAGAGATGAAAGTTAATATGACAAAGCCCTGTGTCCAGATAGTTTTTACCACTGATGTGTAAACACTTCTACTGCAGGCTCAGAGCTGCGTGAGATCCAGAAACATGTGGACGCGCTTGCTGACCCTAGTGACCCTGCTCTGGTTCAGGAACTGTTGTGGCTGCGACGTGATGTGCTCTTCCTGGAGTTTGACACTGCTGTGCGACACTGTATGACTGACACGTTCCTCTCCACTGGAAACCTGCAGGCCTTTAAGGTGAGTAGGAGATGTAGTGCCTCATTTGTAGGGCTGGTGTGACTTGAGTGACTGTGGTTGGTGTGACTTGACAGACTGTGGTTGGTGTGACTTGACAGACTGTGGTTGATGTGACTTGAGTGACTGTGGTTGGTGTGACTTGAGTGACTGTGGTTGGTGTGACTTGAGTGACTGTGGTTGGTGTGACTTGACAGACTGTGGTTGATGTGACTTGAGTGACTGTGGTTGGTGTGACTTGAGTGACTGTGGTTGGTGTGACTTGAGTGACTGTGGTTGGTGTGACTTGACAGACTGTGGTTGGTGTGACTTGACAGACTGTGGTTGGTGTGACTTGACAGACTGTGGTTGGTGTGACTTGACAGACTGTGGTTGGTGTGACTTGAGTGACTGTCATTGCCTGTTTGAATGGTTGGTTCTTTTGATAGAGCCATGGAATATGATCCAGACCTGACATCTGGAATTCAGTCCCAGCCGTCAACATCAAAAACTGGCTGTTTACTGCCCATCTTTACGTTTCCACAATGCTGGTAGTATCAAGTGTAGTGTTTCTTAGGTCCCTTCTCCCCGCTTCCCATTTCAAGATGTTGCCAGCGCTTAGAGTCTTCTACAGGCTTAGGGAATCTCTCAGAAAATTACTGGCAATTTTGGCTGAAACGCATAAGGAATTTTTTGAGTGTGATGAATCCCTTTTGAACAAACTCCAAACAAATAAACAAAGTGCTCCGTTCCACTGTGACTGGACATGTTTAAATCTGGCTGGTGAAGTATTTCGTGTACGTAGCTTCCTGTCTATCCAGATGTGAATGATAGTAATAGTGACTACTTGTACCACATATCAAGAGCTCTAAGTGCTTCACAAAGCATGAGAGTCAAGGGCAAACACATATAAACTCCTATAGCTCTGATGACAACAGATGAAGTATAATAATGGAGTGTTAAGGAAGCAACAAAATGAATTGTTATAACACATCTGCTTCATATGCCAATCGAAAAAAAGAAAGAAATCGAAAAAAATCCGTTTTGTGTGTGTGTGTTTGTGTGTGTGTGTGTGTGTGTGTGTGTGTGTGTGTGTGTGTGTGTGTGTGTGGTTGAGTGAGGGGGGAGAGAGAGAGAGAGAGAGAGAGAGAGAGAGAGAGAGAGAGAGAGAGAGAGAATGATATGCATTGACCCATGAAAACATAACAACGACATTGAAAGTATGACCTAGGCCCCCTAACATGTAAAAGGATGATTACAAAAGATGGGAGCCATAAAATCACATTCACATTGACACTAACCAAAGTTTATTGTCCTGATCAGAGTGTGAGCAGCAATATGCGTCATGCCCTGGCGTCGCTAAGTAACGTACAACGCCCCAGTCTCTTCTCCACCTACCTGACAGTGCCTGAACCCATGGAGGCCAGAGATGGTCAGGCCAAGACTACTGTGCCATGGCGATCCTTCCTTGGCATGTCAGTAATGCGTCTGCTTGTTTTTTGTTTTAAGTTCATTTTATCATCTTCTTCATTGTTATTATTATTTCTTCTTGCTGTCTCATCATCTTCTGCACGACTCCTGTGTGACTACCCTGCGCCATTTCAAATGTCCAGCACACCTCCAAACCCACCGACACTGAAGTCGTAGTGAGAGCGGGGCATGAAGGGCCACAGAATCTGGCATACTGTTTGACTGTGCTATGATGTTGAGGCTGGGGATGAATGTGACGATACTATGGAAATCTGTTTCAGAATCACTGTGTGACAGGGCTGTACTGCACACTTACTGACATAACATATCCTGGTGTCACATCAGGCTTGAGAGATGTAGGCATCGGTGGTGGTGTTCGTGAAATTTGAGCAACAACTTCCATGATGTATTTATAAACTGACATAACATATCCTGGTGTCAACCAGGTTTAATATCCTGGTGTCACGCCAGGCTTGAGAGATGTGGGAACCTGCGGTGTTGGTCAGGAAATTTGAGCAACAACTTCTGTGACACATTTATAAAGTGGACGAAGCTCAACTGTGTTGTCTTAGACTTCCTTGCAAGTCCATAGCACTCTCAGCTGTGGGTAGGAGGTGATTGGGACTGAGAACATCCCACGCTCATTTTTGGACTGATTGGGAATAGTGCGTCTTTGTATCACTGTTGTTGATGGTGGGTTTGTGGTGGTGGTGTGGAGTTCTGTCCTCAGTTTGTCAGTTGTTTTGGATATTTTTACCTGTATTTATTTTTTGTTTTTGTATTAGTTTTGTTTTGTTCTTGTTTCGTGGTAATGCTTTTTCTTGTTGATGGAAGTTTTGTCCTTTATTATTGTTATTATGATTGTTGTTATTATTATTATTATTATTTATTACCATTGTTATTATTATTATGTTTATTATATTATTATTATTATTATTATACATAGTTTTTTTGGTGTAGTACTATTCACCAAACTCGTCTGGTCTTGCTGCATATTATACATACCACATACCGGTAGTCAGAATTTGTAGTGGAGCATGGAAAAAAGCGAGCAGTTCTGAACTGACCACATTCCAGTATGTTGTTGCACAGTCTGCATCTTAGGTAGGCATGCATGCTTTCTGTTTTTGTGATTCCATTTTCATGATTCCACTGGTACGACTTTACATGATCCTTATAGTTATTTGTATCTCTGTCTTTGTTTTATCTACCTATGTACATGTATGTATATATGTATGTATATATGTATGTAGGCCCTATATATGTATGTATGTACGTACGTATGTATGTATGCATGCACGCATGTATGTATGTATGTATATATGTATGTACATATGTATGTATGTATGTATATATGCATCTATCTATTTGTCTGTCTGTCTGTCTGTCCGTCGTCTGTCTATCTGTCTGTCTCTCTATCTGTGTATGTTGAGTGTATATTTTACATGTGTTGAGCGTGTGTTTTGTGTGTGTTGACTGTATGTTTTGTGTGTGTTGACTGTATGTTTTGTGTATGTTGAGTGTACGTTTTATGTGTGTTGAGTGTGTGTTTTGTTTGTGTTGAGCGTTTGTTTTATGTGTGTTTAGTGTGTATTTTGCGTTGAGTGTATGTTTTATGTGTGTTGAGTATATGTTTTATATCAAAAAGAATTTTCTGTTTTCTGTACATCTGTGGAAGTGTATGTTGTGGCAGAATTAAGTATTACAATACAGCATTGTGTGTGTTTTGTGTTGTCAGGAATGGCCCCTACCCGTGTATGTTCTGGCAGTGGACTCAGATTGGATACAACATACAGCTCTGTCTGGCCGGACTGAGAGAAGTAGACAGGTACACTGTCTGAAGTCTTACATAACACACACACACACACACACCATCACCACCACCACCACCACCACCACCACCACCACCACCACCACCACACCACACCACACCACACCACACACACACCACACCACACCACACCACACCACACTACACACACACACAAAATACACCACACACACATATAGACGTATGCACATACACACACACACACACACAAAACAACACACACACACACACACACACACACACACACACACACACCACACACACACACAACACACACACACTCACACACACATACATGCATACACATACACACATACACACACAGGTACACACACACACTCTCTCTCTCAGTCTCACTCACAGAAACACACACACAAACACACACACTTACACACACATGCAACCGCACATACACACATGCACACACATAGGCATATAAACACACAGACACATACAGACAGATACAAGAAACAAGAATGTTTCCTCTTACGTGGTTTTCATTGGACACTGGTGTGTTTTGTGCGTGCATGTGTGTATGTGTGTGTGTATGCAAATGTGTGCTTGCTCACATGTATATGTGAGTGTTGTGTATATGTGTATGTATGTGTGTAATTTGGTGTGTGTGTGTTTGCGTAATCATGTGCATGCATGTGCTTTGCATACCTACAAGCAAGCCTGGCCACATTCACGTGTGTGTTTATCACTGTTTAGAGATACATACCTGAAGCCTAGTTGGTGTAGAAGTACATCTCTAATTTTCCAGTCTGATCGCACAGGTTCAAATCGTGCTGCAGAAAAGCTTTCTGCATACTGCTTCTGTTCCACCCAACTGTTAATGGGTACCTTGCTTTATTCGGGGTTGAGGAAGTAAAGCAACAAGGGAAAGTGGCTGGGTTACGTTAATCCTCTTTGCTCCAGCTGGAGCATAGGACACCTGCAAATTTCTCCAGCCATCACGATCCTAAGCAAGCCAGCTGACTTCATTCCAGGTCTTACCTGCTGTCTGCATCTCCTTTTTTCCACAGTTCTGTTCCATGTGTTCAGTGGCTTGCCTCTCTTCCTTTTCCCTGGTGGCGCCCATCTGAGGGCAGTACGTGTTCTTGTTCATCCACATATGGACCAGCCACATCCAGTGTCTCTGTTTCACTTCCTCCTCCATGTTGTTTGTGCCTGTAAACCTGATCACTTCTCTGTTGGTGTGTGTGTGCGCATGTGTGGTGCGCGTGTGCGTGCGTCTGTGTGGTGCGTGTGTGCGTGCGTCTGTGTGTGTGTGTGTGTGTGCACGTGCGCGCGTGTGTGTATGTGTGTGTGTGTGGTGTGCGCCCTCCAAAGGGGCTCAGTGCCACCCACTCATGCTTGGCCAGAGAGAAGTTGAGGTCTGAGCCAGCACCCTCCCCAACAATATAAGGGTGCTGGAACAACCGTTTTTTATGCATACTTTTACTCAAGAGTGTCCTTGTTCATGTTGTGTATGTCGCTCTACAGACATGTAGCCAATGGAGAGATCCTGGGTGTTACCTTGCTGATGGAGGACGTGCTTCAGATGGGTTACCAGGGAGCCACCATCCACCCCGACACCCGTGACCATTCCCAGACAGGCTCCCGCACTGAGTCACGCTCCTCACGTGCTCCCTCCACAACACCAGACCTTAAAGATGCTGCCAAAGCTCTGTGTGAGTCTTGTCTGTCTGACTTTCAGTTCTGTGATGTTAGTATTGTGGTTGTCATTTCTGTACAACAAAGAGAGATCCCTGTGAAAATGAATAGTTGTGAAAGAAGATTGTTTTCGCCTTTGGCGACTTTCATTTCATACACCAGTGTGTTGTTGACGGGCCCAGCAGTCAGGTGGGTAAACGTTGGACTTCCATATTGAAGGTCCAGGGTTTGGTCCGCCAAGACATCTCTGCCTGTTGGGTAAAGGGTGGAGACTTTTCTGATCTTCCAGATCAACCGGTGTACAGACCTGCCAAATGCCTAAATTCCATTTGTGTGTATACCCATGCTTTATAGGCCATTTTATGAGGAAAGGGGAATTAGAGCACCTGGTCACAACAGGAAAGCTGGAGGGAAAGAGAACATCAGGTAGACCCAGGAAAAAAATATTGGACAGACTTGCAGGGTGGCTGAAGACAGAGAGGGTGGAAGATGTACCTGCAGCGACTAGAGATAGAAGCAAATGGAGGACCATGATCGCCAATTCCATGCGGCACATGATGATGATGACCCAAGAAGAATATCAGATATGCACATTAAAGATCCTGTAAATCATGTCAGTAGCTTATGGAAATATGGACACAGTCAGCATGGACACTCACAAAGATGCAGAATGTGCAACAACATAGTGGAATATGATCAGCACGCCTAATAGTTTGAGTGCTCCATTCTCCACAAAAAGGTCTGATTTTGTAATGTGCGATGTTTGTAATATGCATTGAGTCCAAATGAGTTTGGAGAATAGGATTATCTAAAAACAGTTCATATTAAATATTTTTGTTCAGTGTTTTTGCTCATTGTGAAGTCATGGCTAAAAGATTTCATGAGCAAGGGAAGATAATTAAGAAATAACACATTTTTAAAAACTTTGTTGGCTACTGAGAGTTTTCATTTGCCTCTGAAGATTCTCTTCAGGTCTGAAGAAAGTCTCCAGAATTGACTGAAAAATCATGGTACCCAACAAAGATCATCTTTTTTTGAACAAAAATGTTTGGGATCATCTTCTATGCCTTCAGTTTTCTCATTCTCAACCGGAACTGCGTTGTTATTTTTTTCATTATGCATTAAGAGTAGTAGTCTTAGTGATAATAATGATGAAAACGATAACATATGGTTTTTGTTCAGTCAGTCGCTTTTTGTGTATGTAGTCATCATACGTATTTTGTGTTTATTTGTTTTTAGAAATTTGTTTATGTATTT
The DNA here is from genome assembly GCA_030674185.1 of Monoplex corrugatus. Taxonomy (NCBI): domain Eukaryota; kingdom Metazoa; phylum Mollusca; class Gastropoda; order Littorinimorpha; family Ranellidae; genus Monoplex; species Monoplex corrugatus. The sequence continues at coordinate 25,675,582 of JAPXFY010000018.1, read as the reverse complement.
ATTTTTAGTTATACATTTATTTACAGCTAACAGTTTGAGTGCTCCATGCTGCAGAAAAAGATCAGACTGCGTAGTGTGCATGATGTGTAATGTGCATTGAGTCCAGTTGAGTTTGGAGAATAACATTTTTTGATTATTTTGGTTTTGTGACTGAACAGCAAATCTGGCCGTACGAGGCCTGCACAGAAGTCAGCAGCCTCTGGAGGCTTACCGACTGCTCAAGTTTTTCCTGATGCTGTGGAAATGCTTGGAGCTGCTGAAAGCAGACTGGGGATGCCGGCGACTGGGCGTAGAGGCCATTGCTACCACCTCCGCCTACCGCGAGTTTTCGTAAGATTTTTCTGCATGGAGTCAATTTGCCTGTACATGTATCATGTTTTTATATTATTAGTCAAGATATTTTCAAAGAACTGACATTTTGCTCTTTTTTCTTGTGTTAATGTTGTACTTCTTCTTTTCGTTTTTGTCCTGGATTTGCTCTTCCTGCCATATTTATGTCCATGTTCTTCTTAACTGATACGTCTGAGCATAGGCTTTTAGAAAAGATAGATAACTCTGAAATGTTTCATGGTTATTGATAGAAATAGAAAAATTGAGCAGTCAGCTTGGCAAAGTGGCTAGTGCAGCAGACTGCTGACTGGAAGGTTGTGGGTACAAAATCTTAGTGTGTGTGAAAAAGATGATTATTGTGGGTTTTGAGCGTGATATGAGCTTGTTGGAAAGACTAGACCACACTATTGAGTCTCATGCACTTCATGGACGTGCTGTTGAGGGTGTTGTTCAAATCACCTGAACATCACCACAGATGTGTGTATTTCTCAGGCCTGGTTGAAAGTTTTCATAAAACGTTCTCACAGAGCGCTGTTCTCCAAATTGAAATGGACTCATAGCTCACTGAGTATTACACTCAGTCAGACTTTCAGTGGAACATGGAGAACTCAGATGGTCCCAGTTGTCCCAGGTGTTGTGGCCCTTCATTCTCTGATCTTGTGGTGGCCTCGCTTTCAGGTTTTCCATATATATGAGGAAGTTTCAACGACTATTCATAATAAAACTCCTTCAAAATATCTTCTGCACAGAGAAATACAGATCCAGGATAGGGTACTTTAGTGTGACCCAAAACAAGACCAGCTCTTTGTAAATCTAGTTTAGCATATTCTGGCACAAGCTGGGAATAATTTACCAGAATGCCTTAAGGGTCCACTGTCAGCAAAAACTTGAAACATAATTATCACAAGCATGTTAATGCCCATGATGAAAATGTCAGTGCAGTGCATTTTTTATCTCACTTCCCCCATTTTTTGTTTACTAACGTATGCACAGCTATTTGTATGTTTTGTTACAGACTTTGATATTACTGACTGCATGTAACAATACATATTTGTTTCTGTTCGAGTACATGTACAGGCAATGTGTATATTTGGATTTGATCTTAGCATATATAAGTGGTATTCATAATCATTTAAGTGAAATAGCTTAATCGTGTACATATTGTTGTCATGTATATCGGATGTTCGGTTTGTTTTTAAATTACTTTTTAGTCAATTTTTACACACACTCATACACATGCATACACATGCACGTACACACACACACACATGCACGCACGTGTACACGTTTGAATATGTGTACATAGTATTATGTATTCATTGTGAAGTATCTTGCCATAGTTGCTTTTGTCTCCTGTAATTTTTGGCATTATCCTCCATTGTTTTAATGAATATAGAGTAACAATGCCAGCTGTGTAAGTTGGCCTATATGTTGTCTATACAATTGCAGAATAAGTTTCATTCATTTCATTTCCCCTACTATTGTACCTTAAGAAAATTCCTGTGAGTGTCTTTGGTGTCTGTGATTCAGGGAGGCTGTTGTTGGAGGGATGTGGTGAGAGGGCCACTCACTTGGTCTGGCTCTTTGACTCAGCGATAACTGTCATAAGTAGGGATTGTAGTAGGCAGTGCCCAAGTAAATTGGATAAGAACAAGCATTTTGAAGTGACTGGGCAATAGTGCAGTCTCTTTTGCTCAAGTGTCTGTGTGCAGATGTACATGTGCATGCATAAATGCCTCTGTATGTGTGTATGTGCATGTGTGTGTGTGCACGTGTGTGTATGTGTATGTGTTTATGTGTGTGTATGTGCATGTGTGTATGTGCATGTGTGTGTTTGTATGTTTATGTGTGTGTATGTGCATGTGTGTATGTTTGTGAGTGTGTGTTTGTGTGTATATGCTTGTTTGTGTGTGTGTGTGTTTGTGTACTTGTTTGTGTGTGTGTGTGTGTGTGTGTGTTTGTGTGTGTGTGTGTGTGTGTGTGTGTGTGTGTGTGTGTGTGTGTGTGTGTGTGTGTACAGGAAGATTTACCGTGTGGAAATGTTGGTGCCAGTGCTGCAGAGTGTTGCCAGAAGACTGGGTCAGGGAGAGATGTATGACGCTATCAGTCCTGAGACCGATGTTCTTGTCATGCCCAAGGGGGCGTCTGAAATTGAAGTGCGGGCCAAACAGGTCTGTAGCATCAGGTTCCTTATCCCTTGTCATGCTGTATGTGGGAGATACTGTTTTTAGAGTCATAGTAACTGCGGTTTTTATGGTTGTTGGTACATATGTGTGTGTTCAGAAATTGTATTTGCAAAGATTTCTTGGGTTTTATGGTTGGTAATTTATTTATTCTTGATACCAAATTTGGGCCAGTGGGGTTTTTTTTATTGCACAGGGTAATCACAAATGCATAAATTCAAACATACAGGGATTTTGTGTGTGTGTGTGTGTGTGTGCGTGTGTAAGTAAGTAAGTAAGTATGGAGATTTTTATAGCGCTTTCTATGGACTCAAAGCGCTTCACAAATTTGAAAAGGAGGAGTAAAGTGGTGAAATGGGAGGGGAGAACACATTTTCAACAAAATACATAATACAAGAAATACACATAAACACATACATGCAGGCATGCACGCGTGTGCAGCAACGAATGCAGACACACACACGCACACACAAACACACCCACACACAAACACCCACGCGCGCACCCACACGCACACACACCCACGCACGCATACAATAGAACAAGAAAATTCAGGTTTCAAAAGTACTGGCGGAATAAGTGAGTTTTCAGGTTGGATTTAAAGGAAGAGAGAGAGGGGCTGTGGCGGAGAGAGTGAGGCAGGGAATTCCACTCAACAGCAGCAGAGTATGAGAAGGAACGACCACCATGTTGCTTTCTATTGAATCCGGGGACACGGAATATTCTGTCGTCAGAAGCGGAACGTAAAGAACGAGAAGGAACATAGACTTGAAATAGATCAGATATATACGCTGGAGCAGTGCCCGAGATGACATGAAAAGAAATACAAGCAGATTTGTACTTAATTCTTTGTTCGATTGGAAGCCAGTGGAGTTGTTTAAAGAGAGGTGTGCAATGGTGTGATTTGCGAGCTTTGAAAATTAATTTGGCTGCAGAGTTTTGAACCTGTTGAAGGGGTTTGAGAAGAGTCTTGGGACAGCCGAGAAGTAAGGAGTTGCAATAATCTAATCTGGACAGAATACAAGCAGTTACAAGTGTTTTTGTTGCTTCATATGTGAGGTAATGACGTATGGAACTGATTTGTCGGAGTTGGATGTATGCGGCCTGACACGTTTTCATGATCTGATGTTTCGTAGTTAGATGAGAATCAAGAAAGAATCCAAGATAGGGTGTTTTCATGTTCTGTAATGTGTGTGTGGTGTGTGTGTGTGTGTGTGTGTGTGTGTGTGTGTGTGTGTGTGTGTGTGTGTGTGTGTGTGTGTGTGATGAGCAGAGGAAGGGATGATGTTACACTACCCAGGATATAGACTATATTGTCAATGATTTTTGGTACAGCAGATGTTTCCTATCAATACATACAAAGGAAATGCAGTTGTGTATGATGTGTTTTAATGCAAGTTTTCGATTAATTGATGGTTTCAGTCTTCATGAAGATATGTATATGAGAAAAATGGTTGCTGCAGTTGTCTCGTTTGCTGGAGACGCTGGAGATGCACATGATAGGTGAAGTGCGAAAACGTGTGGCCAAGGAGTTGACACTGGCTCTGGCTGAACGGGCAAGGGAGGAAACCGCTCTTCCCACCGATCTGTGGAAACGCGCTGTAAGTTCTTTCGTTGTTTTCATGTAAAGTGTCGTTGTTTTTAAGCGTCCTGTGTATGCACATTATTTTTTTCCACACTGTGCGCACAGTATGTTTCTGCATTGTCTGCATACTCTGTCTTCGGCAAGCATTCACGCAGGGTGTTTTCATGTTCTGTAAGCCAGCCACTGACATGGCTTTAGGAACTTCAGTGTGCATATTTGATATTCTGAATGCGTGCACAACACAATGGTGGTTTAGGCATTGGCCATTCTGCACGCATGTTGACCTGGAGATCAGAAAAATTACTCTTCACCTGGGAGTGTTAGGCGAATCGAACCCTGGATCTTCTGATTGGAAGTTCAGCGTTTACCCACTTGACGACCATGCGTGTCATTGTGTCATGTCGTAATCAATGAAATATTGTAAAAATGACATGATGTCTGTATGACTTTTGTTATTATGAAACAGTGTAGATATTACATAGTCCCCAAAATCTGTTGCACATGTGGGTTTTTTTTGTCTTTCAAACTTTTTTCTTGAGATGGTGAAATACATCCCTTCGTTTATGAAGGTCTCCAAGTCCCTGACAATTCAGGGATGATACTGCAGTAGATGCCATGTTTGATATAACAGACACATACAACTTATAACCAAATGTTTTCATATAAAATACGCAGTGAAGTCATTCATGTATAAATAACCAAATGTGTCTGAACTTCACAAGTAACAGTACGTTAACATTTAAACACATAGATATGGTCAAATAAACACAGGTACATGAACAAATAAAATGAAAAAAAACCTCTAGTTTGCATAAATGCCTTATGGGCAGTGTGGGCAGACCCTTTATCGTCACCAAACGACTTTGATACATGTTCACATCTGTATCATTATCAGCCGAGTACTCTGAAAGATTGACACGTAGGCACGATAAGGCACACAACGTTCCCTTGCTTGACCCCTCTCCCTCTCTCTCTCTCCCCCTCTCTTCCCTGATTCACTTCCCATATCCTGCTTGCTCGTACAGGTAGTCCTGCCTGTGCATGCATACATATGGGCGTAAAAGGGAACAGCTTACTGAACAGTATGACAACACACATTTTTCTTGTTACTCTATCTCAAACACCTATACACATACGAGCGCAGGCACAACACATGCCCACACATACCCACACACGCACACATTAAATACTTATACATGAAATTAGTTTCTAAACAGTCATCAATGATAGTGTGAATACGGAGCAATGCTGCATCGGACACCCTGTGACCATTATCCTGGTACAACATTGAAAAAGTTCTTGACAAGCAAACAAGCGCACACAGACACGTGCACGCACACACACACGTACGTGTATGCGCGCACACATGCTCGCTTGGCCTGAAACACAGAGTACTATGCAGAGGCAGGACCAGAGTAGACAGAAGTGGAGAACCTTCATTGCTGACCTATATGCCAGTGACGTAATGGGTGGTAAGTATAACAAATAAACATTTAGATGTTGTGTTTTTTTATTTTAGTAGATATGATTGAACATTTCAGAAGTTATGTTGCTAAGAAGTGAATTTTGTTTTGTTTTGATTCATTTTTTAGAGTAGGGGGCAGATTAGGGGGACTTCTTTATTATATTTCTTTTTTTTTGTGCGCGTATATTTCTATATATCATTTGCTTCGTATTTGAACTAGGTGATGAAGGAAAGTTTCACCACCAACCGACCCCATGTAGCAGAGCATTTTGTAGATAAACTGATGGCGGGAGCAGAGGAGACAGAAACTCACATCACCTTTTCTCGGGAACACCTACGTAACTGTCTGGCCAGCCTGGGTCGTGAAGTCATGATGCGTGAAAAGCAGAACTATGAAAGGTAGGTAACACTCTTTTTCTGAACAAATCTTGTGTTATCTATTTCAGATGAGGTTGTATTAGCTCTAAGATATTAACTGTACCTTTGGATCCAAATAATATTGAAGTGTATGGCCTTAAGGTTAAGGCACCAGCCCAGGACGCAGGAAACCAGGACCTAACTCATGAAGAGGACGTGGATTTTTCTCCCCACTTCATCAGACTGTTAGCGTTGGTCGAGGTGCTAGTCTTTTGGATGAGACAATAAACAAAGGTCCCTTCTGCAGTACGCACTCAGCACGAGTTTTCCCTGGCAGAATTTTGTAGAAAAATCCGCTTCCATAGGTAAAAGGAAACACATGCATGCAGAGAAAAAGAAGAAACCGGGATGACGCTCTACTGCAGTGCAGATGGATTTTCATATGGTAAACCCATTGTGACAAAAAGAAATGAATACAGTATACATCTCCTGCAGTCTCTTTCAAAAGAAACATTAGTGATGGTGATGCTAGATGAACTCCTTGATCGCTTCTCGGGCCATAGTAAGCCATCTGCCAAGTGTTGTGTCTGTTGTGAAGGCAGTCATTATCATTGCTAGCAATGAGAGAGAGAGTAAGAGGAGAGAGAGAGAGGAGTGAGAGAGACAGAGACAGAGAGAGACAGAGAGAGCATGTGTGTGTTTATGTGTGTGTGGTGTGTGTGTGTGTGTGTGTGTGTGTGTGTGTGTGTGTGTGTGTGTGTGTGTGTGTGTGTGTTGTTCACATGTTTCTGTGTATGTGCGAGTTTGTGTGGTTTGAGGTGGTGTGCGTGTGTGTGCATGCGTGTGTGTGTGTGTGTGTGTGTGTGTGTGTGTGTGTGTGTGTGTGTGTGTGTGTGTGTGTGTGTGTGTTTGTATGAGTGTGTATCATGTATTCATTAATGTATTGAATGTTTTTGTTTGTCAGCTACACAATGTACTATGAAAACATGCTGAGGTCTCATCACCAGCTCCTGTATAAGAATGAACAGGTGAGAATGTATTTTTAAACAGATTCATATTAGTGTTTATTGTGTCATTTGTTCACCTGTAATTACCTTGTTGTGTGTGTTCGTGCTCATGTGTCTGTGTGTGCTTATTATGTGGTCACTGTTTAATGCGTATTAAAAGATCTTTGTAATTGTACATGAATGATGAATGTATGATTTCTGTTAATAAATAACACTTGTGATGTCATATGCAAGTTAAAGATCCTGCAAGTCATATCAGAGGCTGGCTTATGTTGACATGAAAACATCCAGCATGTACGCTCATCAGAGATGCAGACTGTGCAACAATGTAGTGTAGTATGGTCAGCGCTCCTGACAGCTTGAGTTCTCCGTGCTCCTGTAAAAAATCTGATTGTGTGTAATGTGCTTTGATTCTGTTTGTGTGTAATGTGTCCGCACTATGTTTGTATGACTGGTCGTTTGAAAAAAATATTTGTGCATGTTTCATCGATCTGTTTGCAAGTCTTGCATCGGCGTATGTGCGTTCATCCACCTGAGTCTCTGTGTAGGTATATGCGTCTATCTCTGTTTTGTGCCTGCTTGTGACTATGCCTGTGCATGTGCGTGTACAGATGATTTTGTGTGTATATGTAATGTCCGTGAGTAGGTATATGTGTCTCTATGTGCATGTTCGCTTGCATGTGTACATGCCTGTGTATGTGCATGTGTGCATGTATTAGTGTGTGTGTGTGTGTGTGTGTGTGTGTGTGTGTGTGTGTGTGTGTGTGTGTGTGTGTGTGTGTGTGTGTGTTTCTGTCTGTGTGTGGGTGTAATTATATGCATTCATCCAAAGCTTGTTCCTATTTCTTACACTTCATTGTTTTCTGTTCTTGTTTTATGTCGTATTATGGTTATATCATTGATTCATTACTGACTAATGTTTTCAGGCACAAACGTTTCTGTAAAGTGCAAAGTGCTGAGGAGTTTGCCTCTAGGATGCTGTGCTGTATAAATCATCATCATTGTCATCATCATCATCAGCAGCAGCAGCATCGTTGTTATTGTTGTTGTTGCTATCATCATCATTTTCATAATTAACTGAAGGAATCAGGGTTTGCTGCTTCTGATTTCTGCTGATGGCAAAATAATACTTGTTCATCACGTGTGGTATGTTATTGTGAATAATTTTTGTAACATAACTAAACTAAAGACACGCCACTTGTCTGCCAATAACTTGGTGTTCGAGTCTTGGACACATCACTGAAACAGTCTGACCCACCAAAAAGTTTAAAAAAAAAAAAAGTTTTGCCTCAGTCCAGACCCAGCAATAAACAAGAGTTACATACCTTTACAACTGCTACTATTACCACTAAATCATTCTTGTAAGGAGCTATTCTCCAAACTCATTTAGATTCCTTGAGTATTACACATTTCACAAGACGCAGGAGCATTATTATGTCACATACACACACATACTCACGCACGCAC
>JAPXFY010000018.1:25612188-25664688 GCA_030674185.1 Monoplex corrugatus | reverse complement strand
TGAATTGTCTGAATGTGGTGAATGCCTGTTGTATTTGAATTGTCTGAATGTGGTGAATGTCTCTTGTATTTGAATTGTCTGAATGTGGTGAATGCCTGTTGTATATTTGAATTGTCTGAATGTGATGATTGCCTGTTGTATTTGAATTGTCTGAATGTGGTGATTGCCTGTTGTATTTGAATTGTTCCAACGTGGTGATTGCCTGTTGTATTTGAATTGTCTGAATGTGGTGATTGCCTGTTGTATTTGAATTGTCTGAATGTGATGATTGCCTGTTGTATTTGAATTGTCTGAATGTGGTGATTGCCTGTTGTATTTGAATTGTCTGAATGTGGTGATTGCCTGTTGTATTTGAATTGTCTGAATGTGATGATTGCCTGTTGTATTTGAATTGTCTGAATGTGGTGATTGCCTGTTGTATTTGAATTATCTGAATGTGATGATTGCCTGTTGTATTTGAATTGTCTGAATGTGATGAATGCCTGTTGTATTTGAATTGTCTGAATGTGATGAATGCCTGTTGTATTTGAATTGTTCCAACGTGGTGAATGCCTGTTGTATTTGAATTGTCTGAATGTGGTGATTGCCTGTTGTATTTGAATTGTCTGAATGTGATGATTGCCTGTTGTATTTGAATTGTCTGAATGTGATAATTGCCTGTTGTATTTGAATTGTCTGAATGTGGTGAATGCCTGTTGTATTTGAATTGTCTGAATGTGGTGAATGCCTGTTGCATTTGAATTGTCTGAATGTGGTGAGAGCCTGTTGTATTTGAATTGTCTGAATATGGTGATTGCCTGTTGTATTTGAATTGTCTGAATGTGGTGATTGCCTGTTGTATTTGAATTGTCTGAATGTGGTGAGTGCCTCTTGTATTTGAATTGTCCGAAAGTGATGAGTGCCTCATGTATTTAAATTGTCCGAGGGTGACGAGTGTCTCATGTATTTTGAATAATCCGAGTGTGATGAATGCCTCAGGTAATTATTGAACAAACTTCAAGTGCCTGTTGTTTATTTCTCCTGACAGAAATCACTGCCCTAAGAGCCAAGATCCTGGAGATGAGAGAGCAGGCGATGACCGCAGAGCAGGATGTACGAGAGAGCGTCAAGAAAGAATTCAAAGAGGTCATACAGAGCATGTTTGGTGCCAACAGTCAGCTGCGTTCTCGCTTTGATGAGTTCAGGTTTGTCTCGTTACTTGTGTGCACTTGTGGTTAAAATCAGAGAAAATTTTGCTTTGTTTTTGTTCATTTTTGGCTGTCCCATTTCCAGTGCCACTTCAGTGGCCTCAGAATCTGGTAAAATTTTTCACAATACTATATCATGATGCTGTGGAGATCCATTTAGAATTGAGACAGCTGACAAGGTTGTACACCACGTTTACTACCATAATATAACCTGACTCAGGGGATACAGACACCTGAAGTGCTGATCAGGAAATTTAAGCAACACCTTCAATGACGCATCTGTCAAGTGGATGAGACTTGACTGTGTGGTCCCAGTCTTCTTTGTGAGCTCATAGCACTCTCAGTTCTGGGTAGGAGCAAGTTGGGGCCGAAAAATCCTCCACCTGAGACCCACTGGCTGGGGGTGGTCGTGTGATGTAGCCTGTCTCTGAGTTTCCAATCAGGAATGGTATATTTGGCGTGCTTGTCGATTCGTCTTAAGCAGAAATACCTATTGACAAATTGTGTTTGAAAATGAAGAAAGATGCAGTGAAGATGTCTGATAATGACAGTGTGTCTTTGGTGTGGCTGACAGGGAAGAACTACATGATGATGTCTGTGCTAAGATCGCTGAGACACGATCGATAGCTGTGGCGGCCATGACCAGATTGTCTGAGAAATATGGCAGCAGTCAAGGTGAGTGTCTTTTGTTTGGTAACCTTGTTTTCAGTTCACCTAGTCTCGAACTAAGAATTCCCCCTTTGTGTATGTGTGGGTTGTAATCAGCATTTTCTGTATAGTCCCTAGTTGTGGTTTGTCAATGTTCACAGACAGTGTATCAGGTTGTAAAGATCTCTCACTTTGAAAAGATATCCAAGAGCGGGACTGATAAGCAGAATCTGTCATTTTAAATCTGGGTAATGATTTTTTTTAATATTGCAACTGTTCTCAGCTTCATATATGCATGTTGTTTTGTCCACACTGTGCAGATGGTATGTCACCATACAGTCTGCATACTCCATCTTCAGTGTGCGAGCATGCCGGGTGTTTTCATGTTTCCATAAACCAGCGGGCATTGACATGACTTACAGAAACTTTCATGTGCATAATTGGTGTTATTTGTACGTATACACATGAAGGGGGTTTACACACTAACATGTCTACACACATGTTGACCAGGGAGATCGGAAAGAATTTAAATTTCCACCCTTTGCTCACCGGGCAGGAGGTACCCAGACAGGATTGAATCCAGACCCTCCTGTAGGAAATCCTGTATTTTACCCACTTGATTATCGCGCTCGTCGATAACAAATCTTCCTGTCAGTATATATCTTCTGTAAAGACAAGTAAGTTGTGGCTATCATTTTGACAGCAGATCAGGATTGTTATTTTCATAGCTCTGATAATTATTTTTACAGTCATTTCAAGAACAAACTATAGACTGCCACCAGTGACAGAATAGTTTTCCATTGATTGGTAATTAATGCTGGGTTGTTGATAAGTGAACAACGTTAATCATTGAATCGGCGGGTCAGTAATCTACATGTAGACTTACATCAAGATTGACGAGCATTTGAAAAAAAAAACGCGGAGTGGTGAGGAATTGAGATGGATATAAATTACCAGATGAATAGATGATAGGATCTGCACACGAATTGAGAGCTCCACTGATTTTAGTTATCTGAATCAAGGCAGCTACCTAGCTGATTCTGAAGCAGTTGTTATATACAGTCTTTTTTCTGTTTTCTTTTTTCTTTATTCTTTTGTTTTACCTTTGATTAAAATTATTAGGCTGGTAATTTGTGCTGGTTTTTATTTTGTTCATTAAATAAACAAATGTCACGTCTGATGACTGTGCGTGTAGATGATGACCTGCGTGTGAACCTGGCGAGAGCAGAGCAGTTGCGTCAGTTACAGCATGAGAACCACCAGCTGAACACAGTCATCATCAAGATGAAGGCCATGCATGCTTGGAGACGTAATCACTTGACCAACAACTTCCTGAAAACTGTCAGTGGTTCTGATTGTTTGTCTGTTTCTTGAACTGTCCATTTGTTTGTTTGTTTGTTTGTGTGTTTGTTGGACTGTCTGATTGTTTGTCTGTTTGTGGGACTGTCTGATTGTCTGTTTGTGGGACCGTCTGATTGTTTGTGTGTTTGTTGGACTGTCTGATTGTTTGTTTGTGTGTTTGTGGGACCGTCTGATTGTTTGTGTGTTTGTTGGACTGTCTGATTGTTTGTTTGTGTGTTTGTTGGACCGTCTGATTGTTTGTTTGTGTGTTTGTTGGACCGTCTGATTGTTTGTTTGTGTGTTTGTTGGACTGTCTGATTGTTTGTCTGTTTGTGGGACTGTCTGATTGTTTGTGTGTTTGTTGGACTGTCTGATTGTTTGTTGTTGTGTGGACTGTCTGATTGTTTGTGTGTTTGTTGGACTGTCGATTGTTCTGTTTGGATTTGTTTTGTGTGTTTGTTGGACTGTCTGATTGTTTGTTGTTTGTTGGACTGTCTGATTGTTTGTGTGTTTTTGGACTGTCTGATTGTTGTGTTGTTTGTTGGACTGTCTGATTGTTTGTTGTTTGTTGGACTGTCTGATTGTTTGTTTGTGTGTTTGTTGGACCGTCTGATTGTTTGTTTTGTTGGACTGTCTGATTGATTGTTTGTTGTTTGTTGGACTGTCTGATTGTTTGTTTGTTTGTTTGTTGGACTGTCTGATTGTTTGTGTGTTTGTTGGATCGTCTGATTGTTTGTGTGTTTGTTGGACTGTCTGATTGTTTTGTGTGTTTGTTGGACTGTCTGATTGTTTGTGTGTTTGTTGGACTGTCTGATTGTTTGTGTGTTTGTTGGACTGTCTGTTTGTGTGTTTGTTGGACTGTCTGATTGTTTGTGTGTTTGTGGGACTGTCTGATTGTTTGTGTGTTTGTGGGGCTGTCTGATTGTTTGTGTGTTTGTTGGACTGTCTGTTTGTGTGTTTGTTGGACTGTCTGATTGTTTGTTTGTTGGACTGTCTGATTGTTTGTGTGTTTGTTGGACTGTCTGTTTGTGTGTTTGTTGGACTGTCTGATTGTTTGTTTGTGTGTTTGTTGGACGTCTGATTGTTTGTGTGTTTGTTGGACTGTCTGATTGTTTGTGTGTTTGTGGGACTGTCTGATTGTTTGTGTGTTTGTTGGACTGTCTGTTTGTGTGTTTGTTGGACTGTCTGATTGTTTGTTTGTTGGACTGTCTGATTGTTTGTGTGTTTGTTGGACTGTCTGATTGTTTGTGTGTTTATTGGACTGTCTGATTGTTTGTCTGTTTGTGGACTGTCTGATTGTTTGTTTGTTTGTTGGACTGTCTGCTTGTTTGTTTGTGTGTTTGTTGGACCGTCTGATTGTTTGTTTGTTGGACTGTCTGATTGATTGTTTGTTTGTTTGTTGGACTGTCTGATTGATTGTTTGTTTGTTTGTTGGACTGTCTGATTGTTTGTGTGTTTGTTGGAACGTCTGATTGTTTGTGTGTTTGTTGGACTGTCTGATTGTTTGTGTGTGTTGTTGGACTGTCTGATTGTTTGTGTGTTTGTTGGACTGTCTGATTGTTTGTGTGTTTGTTGGACTGTCTGTTTGTGTTGTTTGTTGGACTGTCTGATTGTTTGTGTGTTTGTGGGACTGTCTGATTGTTTGTGTGTTTGTGGGACTGTCTGATTGTTTGTGTGTTTGTTGGACTGTCTGTTTGTGTGTTTGTTGGACTGTCTGATTGTTTGTTTGTTGGACTGTCTGATTGTTTGTGTGTTTGTTGGACTGTCTGTTTTGTGTGTTTGTTGGACTGTCTGATTGTTTGTTGTGTGTTTGTTGGACCGTCTGATTGTTTGTGTGTTTGTTGGACTGTCTGATTGTTTGGTGTGTTTGTGGGACTGTCTGATTGTTTGTGTTGTTTGTTGGACTGTCTGTTTGTGTGTTTGTTGGACTGTCTGATTGTTTGTTTGTTGGACTGTCTGATTGTTTGTGTGTTTGTTGGACTGTCTGATTGTTTGTTTGTGTGTTTGTTGGACTGTCTGATTGTTTGTGTGTTTGTTGGACTGTCTGATTGTCTGTTTGTGGACTGTCTGATTTGTTGTTTGTTGGACTGATTGTTTGTCTGTTTGTTGGGACTGTCTGATTGTTTGTTTGTTGGACTGTCTGATTGTCTGTTTGTTGGACTGTCTGATTGTTTGTTTGTGTGTTTGTTGGACTGTCTGATTGTTTGTTTGTGTGTTTGTTGGACTGACTGATTGTCTGTTTGTGGGACTGTCTGATTGTTTGTGGGGTTGTCAGATTGTTTGTTTGTCTGTTTGTTGGACTGATTGTTTAGTTTCTTTATGCTTGTGTTTTGCATAATATCTTGTCTAATGTATTTGTTCCTTGTTTCTTTGATTAAGATCTTGTCTACTTTCTTTATTCCTTGTTTTTGTGAGACCTTTTTCAGTTTCTTTATTCATTTGCTCGTTGTATAAGAACTTGGTTGAGTTTTTTCATTCCTTATTCTTTGTATGAAATCTTGTTTTTTTTTTTAATTTCTTGTTTCTTTTGTATAAAATCTTGTTTAGTCTCTTCATTCCTGTTTTTTTTTATATAAAATCTTGTTTAGTCTCTTCATTCCTCGTTTTTTTTGTACAAAATCTTGTTAAATTATTTTATTTCTTGCTTCTTTGTAGAAAATCCTGTTTAGTTTCTTCATTCTTGTTTCTTTGTATAAACATCGTGTTTAGTTTCTTCATTTTGTTTCTTTGTATAAAATCTTGTTTAGTTTCTTAATTCCTCGTTTCTTTGTATAAGAAATCATATATTGAGTTCAGCCCAACTTGCTGCCCATCTTAATACTCAGTCATTCTAGTGGTGTCAGTGTGCCATAGGTCCCCCTCCCCTCCCCTCCCCATGTCAAGGCCTTGCCAGTGCATAGAGTATCGCACAGTCTGCCCGATAGCTGCTGGCTGATTAGGGTGGAGCACATGTAGAACTGTCCAAATGCAATGAAACTCTTTTGAACAAACTCCACATTCTTTAATTTGTCTTTCCATTTTTATCTGCTTGTTCATCAGTTCTGTGCTGGCGAAGGCATCGCGATAAAAGAGCAAAATAGAAACTGGTCGTAGAGTAGTGAGGTGTCTACCATCTCACTCCCCAAAAACCTCTTAGGATTTTGGGACCATCTCTCTCTCTCTTTCTCTCTCTCTCTCTCTCTCTCTCTCTCTTTCTCTCTCTTTCTCTCTCTTTCTCTCTGTCTGTCTGTCTGTCTGTCTGTCTCTCTCTCTAACCTTTTCTAACTTCCTTTTTACCACTCTATCAATTAACAAAACAGCTGGCATGAGTATTTTTGGTTTGCCTGTATATGAGCATTCTGTAATCATTGCCATTGATTTGAACACTGGATAATGTGTGCGTGTGTGTGTCGGGTCTGTGCTGCGCCTGTGCCTGTGTGTATCAGCGTGTGTGTGTGTGTGTGTGTGGTGTGTGTGTGTGTGTGAGTGTGCATGTGTGTGTATGTGTGTGTGTGTTTGTGTATGTGTGTGTGTTTGTGTGTATGTGTGTGTATGTGTGTGTTTGTTTGTGTGTGTGTGTATGTGTGTGTTGTTGTGTGTGTGTGTTGTTTTGTGTTGTGTGTGTGTGTGTTTGTGTGTTGTGTGTGTATGTGTGTGTATGTGTTTGTTGTGTGTGTGTATGTGTGTGTGTATGTGTGTGTGTGTATGTGTGTGTGTGTGTGTGTGTGTGTGTGTGTGTGTGTGTGTGTGTGTGTGTATGTATGCATTGTGATGTGCTCGTGGTATTGTGCTGATGATAGTAATGTTCATTATGTCTGTGGACCGGTTACGGACTTGCAGAAGAATGTTAAGACACAGAAGAATGTGATCTGTGAAGATAACTGTACAATGTACAGTATCATCAGTATTATTGTCTTGTTGTTGTCAGTGTTGCTGAACGATTGAATAAACAAAAGATTTAATTTTGAGTTTTATAGAGATTTTCTGAAGGAAGGGATCGGGGTCGTCATCAAACAGTCAATGTTCTGTTTCTACGTGTCAGATCATGGATCTGCGTAAGGATGGGGAGACAGGGAAGAAGGAGATGGTGGAGATTCAGATGCTGGCGGAGGAGCAAGTCATGTTGCTACGGCAACAGCTGGTGGCCATCAAACGGGCACTGGCCTCCACAGAAAGCGAGTCCAATGAAGTGCGACGTGCCCTTGATAAGGAGGTCAGTTTGATCATTTTAAACATGTTTTTCATTCAGCTGTTGTTGTTTTTTATATTGAATTTGAACTTAATGCTGTCTTTGGAGGACCCTAAGGAAGTCTTTGGAAGACCCTAAGGAAGTCTTTGGAGGACCCTAAGAAAGTCTTTGAAGGACCCTAAGGAAGTCTTTGGAGGACCTTAAGGAAGTCTTTGGGGGACGCTAAGGAAGTCTTTAGAGGACCTTAAGAAAGTCTTTGGGGGACCCTAAGGAAGTCTTTGGAGGACCTTAAGGAAGTCTTTGGGGGACCTAAAGAAGTCTTTGGAGGACCTTATGGAAGTCTTTGGGGGACCTTAAGGAAGTCTTTGGAGGACCTTAAGGAAGTCTTTTGGGGACCCTAAAGAAGTCTTTGGAGGACCTTATGGAAGTCTTTGGGGAACGCTAAGGAAGTCTTTGGAGGACTCTAAGGAAATCTTTGGGGGACCCTAGGGAACTCTTTGGGGGACCTTAAGGAAGTCTTTGGAGAACCCTTTGTTATAATGTATTTGATGAATTGATTGGATTGGATTTAATTCAATTGATATGTTTATGACCTGGAGAGCTCAGTTTCCATCTATTGATTAACTGATTTGTTTGTCTTTACGTCGTTTGGCTTTAAGTCAGTTTTGATGCCTTTTTACGTAGGTCACTATTTTGGCTTGTGTTCAGTTGTGATGTCAAGATGATTATAGCCCTGATATGGCTCAGCACAAGGTGGCAGGACTGTAAAAATTGATCATAATAATCGTCTTCTACTTTTACTCATTTTGTTTGGCTTATGTTCATTTGTCATGTAGAGATGGTTATAGCCCTGCTATAGTTCTGCACGGTCGGCTGAGCCTTAAACAGTGATGATAATAATTGTCATGTTCTTTTTACTTATATTGTCTTATATATTCAGTTATCATATCTTTTTACTGATTTCGGGTTTAGTCAATTGTTGTGTTTTTTTACTTATTTTGGCTTTTATTCAACTGTCACCATCCATTTTGGCTTCTATTCAACTGTCACCATCCAGCCAACTCTTAACAATGTGATTATCTAAGAAGTCAGATTCTGATGTGTAGCTGTTTGCATGTTGCTCTCTGTTCTACGTTCATCACAACTTAGAATGTAGTATACATAAAGAATTGAGTATGATGTGATACCTTGTGTTGAAGTGATATAAGTGCATGTGTGTTGTGTTGATATACATAATATCTAGTGATTACGTGTTGACTGTAATGTGTTGTGCATAATGTGACATAATACAAGGACTTATGTACACTGTGATTATATGTCTAATGCAATTTTTAATGATTATGTGTATGATGCATGACAGCTGCGGGTAAAGCAAGAGAAGGAACATGAAATGATGCAGAAGGAACGCAACAAGATGCAGCTGGAAGCTGCCAAACAGGCCAGCATTGAACGTCTGGTCAGTCCATAGTTCCATACTACAGTACATGCTATTGGTTTTACTGTACCATCCGCCTTACAGTATCAGTGAAGTCTGTTAGTTGAGGAATAAGACAGACTGAATTGAAAAAGATACGATTGTTTTGGATTCATGTTTTTAAAAATATTTTTAAAGAATATCTCATTAGAGCAGTTGCATGTGCTCACCTTTTTGTCCCATTATCTACGTCTCCTTAATGAAAACAAAAGCTGGGACACTGTTACAGTCAGTCCTGTCAGAATTGTGGGATTTTCTAGCACCAACCGGCTTCTACATAGAAGTGAAGGCGCTATCGGCAAATTGGAAAAACTGGGACCACACAGTTGAGCCTCATCCCTTCAGAGATGCGTCGTTGAGGGTGTTCTTCGAAGTTTTTGACCAAAACTGCAGGTCTCTCTGTCTCTCGGGCCTGGTTGACGCCAGGATATATTGTGAAAGTAAGTGTCGAGAACAGCTCTGTCACGCAGTCGCAATCCATAATGGAACTCCATAGCATCGTAACTATTATCCCTATCGTCATCATCATCATGGCATTGTGAAAAATTTGTTCCAGCTTCTGTGGCCATTAAATTAGCGTACAAAATGGGAGAGAAAAACTTTGGGTATCTGTTGATTGGGAGTGATAGATTTGTACTGTTGCAGGAGTACTTGGTAAGTGTGTGTTTCTAATAATTATGTGTCCTGTGATTGCATGTAGTTGTAAGTGTAAGCATGTTTGTTAGTGCATGCACATGTTATTGCTATTTATCATCTGATTGTTGTATTAATCTTTTTTAACATGTCAATACAACTTCAATATCAGGCTGAAAATGTGTTCATTTCTTTGAAATGTCTGACTTCTGAAAACAACAATGATGATGATGATGCTGCAGGTGGAAGAACTGAGTGACAAAGAACAGCGTCTGAAGATTATGATGGACGAGCAGGATCGCAGCAGTAAGATACAGACCCTGACACAGGAGAAGGTCCGTAAAGACATTGACTCCATCAAGAAACAGCTGACACATGAACGCTCACTCAAACTGGATGCCTTCCACAGAGTGGATGAGCTACAGTCACAGGTGGGGGCATGGTTTATCACTGTCTTTTAGTTTTAATCTTGTTAAACAGGTAGATTGTTTCATGTTGATTGAAGGTAGCTTGTGTGCACGTGCATGTGTGTGAAACCACTAGCTTCAAAGGCATAACAATGGTCATCACCATCATCAGATGCCTTGCCGCATGGCGTTGGCGATCATGGCCTTCCATATGTTTCTATCCCTTGTTGCCTCAAGCATCTCTTCCACCCTGTTTGTCTTCAGCCACTCTGCAAGTCCGTCCAATATCTTCTCCTTGGGTCTACCTGGTGCTCTTCTTTCTCTCCAGCTTTCCTGTCAAGACCAGATGCTCCAATTCCCCCTTCCTCATAAAATGGCCTAGAAGTGTTGCCTTCTTTTCCTAATCTTCCTTATGAATGATCTTCTTCTTCTGCCTCCATCAAGATTGTCTCGTTTGTTTTCTTTGCTGTCCTTGGAACTCTCAACATTCTTCTTAGAAACCACATCTCGGCTGCCTCAATCTTGTTCTGACTTTGCTTGTTGACTGGCCACGCCTCACAACCGTATAACAGTATTGGTTCTATGTAACATTCAAGAACTCTCTTCCTGATGTTAATTGATAGGCATTTGTTGATAAGAATGCTTTTCATCTTCTTGAATGCTGTTTTGGCTTGGCCGATTCTGCTGGCTATTTCTGATGTGCATCTGCCGTCTGGTGAAATGATCGTTCCCAGGTATTTAAACTTATCAACCTGTCTCAAGGTTGTGCCGCTTGCTGTCATTTTGCATGAGGGGATTTCATATTTTTTACTGATCACTATGACTTCAGTCTTCTTGCTGCTTAGTTCCAACCCCTTACCTTTGCTTTCTATTTCTAGTATATTCACAAGGTTTTGTAGGTCCCTTTCATTTTCTGCAATTAGCACGGTGCCATCTGCATATCGAATGTTGTTTATCATTTTCCTCCAACCTTTAATCCAGGGTCTTCCTCTAGGTTTCTCATGATGTTTTCGCTGTGAAGTGAAAACAGATCTGGTGACAAAACACAACCTTGTCTGACTCCTTTTTTGATGTTTTGGAAAAAGCTTGTATCGTTTTCTATTCTCATTGCAGCTGTTTGTTCCCAATACATATTTCTGATTATTTGTAGATCTTTTCCATCAATATTGAGTCTTTCTAGTTGGTTGATCAATTCTTCATGTCTTACCCGATTGAAAGCCTCGGTGTAATCAACGAAGCATAGATATAAATCCTTGTTCATCCCCGATTGACCTCTCTATGATAGTTCTTAGGAAGTATATGGCATTAATAATTCCTTTCCCTACCACAAATCCACACTGTTCATCTGCTGTTTCTCTTTTGATTCTATTCCTTATCCTCATCATGATTATTCCTAGTAGGATTTTTGTTACATGACTCATCAAACTGATTGTGCGATGGAGTTCGCATTCTATAGCCCCTGTCTTCTTTGGAAGAGCAGTGAAAATTGATTTTGACATATCTTTGGGGATTTTTCCAGTATCATAAATTTTATTTAGGAGGACTGTTTTTTTCTCAATACCAAATTCCTCCAGGGCTTCAATCATCTCTGTAGTAATGTTGTCTGTTCCTGGGGCTTTTCCTGGTTTTATCTTTTTCAGTGCTGCTTTAACTTCATCTTTTACTATGGGTGGTCCTTCAACGTTCTTTCTTATACATGTAATGTGTTCTTCGTTTCTGTCATCTTCAAAAAGGTATTTAATGTACTCTCCCCATCTGTCTAACATTTTGTCTTTTTCCATGATAGCGTACCATCTTTCGATTTTAAGCAACCAGTTGATGTGCATGTATTTTTCCTGTGGACAATTTCTTCAGTGCGTCTGTACATACCCTGAGGATCCGTTTTGTGTCGGTCTTCTGTTTCTTTGCATTTTGTTTTCAGCCAAGCTGCCTTAGCTTCATTGCACCTATTCCTGATTTCTTTGTTTATCTTCCTGTATGTCTCCTTGTTTCTCTTTGCCTTCCTCCGTTCCTCCATCAAGCCTAAAATTTCTTTTGTCGTCCAGTTCTTTTCTGCTTATCTATCTACTTTAGGGATTTTTCACGAGCTTCATTTATCGAATTTCCCAACTTTGTCCATTGTTCCTCTCTGTCACCAACGTCTTCCAGAACACTGAATTTGTTTTGAATATGTACGTTAACATTTTTACGTATCACTTCATCTGTCTTTAAGAGTCCAAGATTTAGTTTGATGTTGTTTTTGGTCTGTTTCCTTTTCCTTAATTTCAGCCTAAATCTTCCCACTACAGGATTGTGGTTACTGTTGCAGTCTGCGCCTGGTAGTGTTTTTGCTGACAGTGAAGAATTTCTAAATCTGTTATTAATCAGGATGTAGTCAATCTGATTTTTGGTATTATCTCCTTGACTCATCCAAGTCCATTTTCTTCTATTAGGCTGCTCAAACCTGGTGTTTCCTACTATGAACTCATTCATCTGTGCCCATTCTACAAGTTTCCCTCCCCTTTCATTTTGTGTACCAAGGCCATGAGGTCCAACTATATCCTCCACCCTATCCTGACCCACTTTAGCATTAAAATATCCCATTATTATTGTAACTTCTTGCGATTTACATTGGATCTTGGCCATCTCTAATACTTCGTAGAAGTTGTCGATGTCTTCCTGAGTACTTGGGGATGTTGGTGCATATTCCTGAATGATGTTGATATCAAATGGCCTGCCACCCAAATTAACCAGCAAAACTCTGTCGGACACAGCGCAGTATCCCCTAACTGCTTTTGATTTGTCCCTGTCCATTACGATGCCTACTCCTCTTTCATGTGAGTTTCCACCAGAATATTTTACTGTATACTCTCCCGATGTTATCGTGCCTGCCTCCTTACATCTCTCTTCCCCCAGTCGTAAAACGCTAATGTTAAGACTTTCCATTTCCATTTTGATATTGTCTAATTTACCTTTTTGCAACAATGTTCTAACGTTTCGTGTTGCGATTTTGGTATTTTTTCTGAGGTTGAACGCAGTAGCTTGCTGGCAGTCTGGTGTCACCTACGCAGCATGATGGTCCCTACCGGACGAAGGTGCTCCATAGGAGCACCTATTTACGTCGTTACACATATTTTCAGTGGATTGTCTAGCCATGATATCTTGGGAAAGTACGATGGTGGTTTCCCGTTGCCTTCCATCGGTTTGTTTACGGTGTCTCCGCTAGCCTTTGTCGTTCCCACGACAACCTACACAGCAGTAGGGTGATTTTTTTTCAGGGTTTACTCTCTTAGCCTTATTCTTTCCCGAGATGTCCACAAGGCATTGAAGCTATTTACCCATAGCGGGGGTCTGGTTCTTGGGCACCAGGGCGTATCCACACGCCGATGGGCCTGCGTGCCGCACGTCTGGGGGCCAGACCTCCTCCGAGTCCCTCGAGATTTAGCCTGAGTCCGTGAGGTGCTCAGTTACCACATGTCGCCAATGAGGAGGCATAACGTAGGGCTTGCTGATGGAGAAGCTATGTACTGACAGAGAGAGACTTACGCATTCTGCTCTACTTTTCACATAGCTGCAAACAGTAGAGCTAGCCAGCGGTGCAGGCTGAAAGTGAGAGGTGACAAGCGCGCAGTCAGTAGCCAACACACTAGACGCGTCACATCTGACTTTTGACATTTAAATCTCACATTATTATCGTAACTTCTTGTGATTTACATTGGGTCTTGGCAGTCTCTAATACTTCGTAGAAGTTGTCGATGTCTTCCTGAGTACTTGCGGATGTTAGTGCATACACCTGAATGATGTCACATGGCCTGCCACCCACAATAATACAGCACATCAATGCACACTAACCACATAACACACAATAAAGTCGGAGTTTGGACTTTGTTTAAGTGAGATTCATCATATTCAGGCAACTTCTACGTTTTCCACCGTGTGTATCAGTAGATGCTCTAATGAATTGAGATAACGGGCCACATACACCTCAAAAACAAAAACAAAACGGAATAAACAACTACAAACCAAACAAACAACCCTTTAATATGCACTGTCCGGGAAACAAAACATTAACCGAAGGTTTTGTGAATAACGTGCATATAGCATTTATTGTCCCTGGCTTATGTACAAAACTTTGTGGAAGACATCTACACACCTACAAGGTCTATAACACTTCACTGTCTTATGGCCTCTCGCATTATGAAGAATCCCCGTTTTTCTCCTGCTGGATTAGTTGCCACCAGGAGTGCCTATGGTCAGTACTCTTAAATTATCTTTTTATACAGTGAAAAATTTTCACCTTAAAGGGCAAACTTTATTTGTACCACTACAAGCTGTCAGCTTCCCCTTGAGGTCTTCATCAGGTAGAAACTGACAGCTTGCGGCAGTCCAAATAAGTTTCTGTTTTAAAGGTGAGGACTTTCTTCTGTTGCAACATCAGGAAAGTGTTTATGTCATGATAACTGTTTAATGCAGTTGTTTGTTTGTTTGTTAATATTTTCGTGTTATTTATGGAATGCTATTGATCATTGTGGAATGTTCCTACCACCTTACGTTAATGAATATCTTCTTCATTTTCTGTCACTGCAGCATCTTTGCTCTGACAGACGGACATGTTAGTGAAGTGGATAAACGTGGGACTTGTAGTCAGAAGGTGCCGGGTTCAGTCCGCCTAGACACCTGGCTAGAGAATGAAAAGTGGAGACTTGTCCAGTCTCCCTGGTCGACGTGTGTGCAGCCCTTCCAGTGCTTAAATTCTCTTGCGTGCATGATATCAAATATGCGCGTTAAAGATCCTGCACGGTATGTCAGTGGGCTGGCTTATAGAAACAATAAAAACCTCAGCTTGCATTCCCACCAAAGATGGCGTATGTAGGCTGTGCTGCAACATACTACCCGCACCGTGTAGGCAAAACATGTACACACACATTCTGAATGATAAAAGGCGCAAAAACAGATAAGTCTGACGATCCGATGGTGAATTTTTTAAAGTGAACACTTCTGCATGTTACCAGGTGTATGACTACGAGTCCAGTGTCTTTGGACATCCTCAGTTTGGTCCTAGCACCATCTCTGTGCCTCCCACCCGTAAGTTGATACTGATTATTTGTGCATGTAATTCGAAGGTTGTGGTATTTTGTGAGTATGGTGTGTGACACTTTCTGTATGTACATGTATATATATACGTGTGTGTGTGTGTGTTTGTGTGTGTGTTGTTTGTTTGTGTGTGTGTGTGTGTGTGTGTGTGTGTGTGTGTGTGTGTGTGTGTGTGTGTGTGTGTGTGTGTATGTGTGTGTTTGTGTATGTGTATGCATGCATGTGCATGCATGAGTTTTGTGTTCTGTTCTGCAGTGTGTGCCTATTTTGTGCTCTATTACGGATATGTATATATTGTATTTAGTGAGTTCATTGGTCAAGCAGTTGGATATCGTTCTTCCAGTCGGAAGGTCCTGGGTTCGATCCTGCCTGGACATTTCCGCATGGTTTTGAATTAAACAAGGGGGGGGGGGGTTGATCTCCCAGGCTAACCTGTTTGCAGACCTGTACACATGCATAATATCTAATGTACATGTTAAAGATCCAGTAATTCCGGTGGCTTAAAGAAACATGAAGACACCCATTAAGCACGCTGCCAAAGATGCAGACTGTGCAGCGACGTAGTGGCTAGGTCGCCAGACAGCTTGGGTTCTATGTGCTCCATCAAAAACTATCATTATATATAAAGCGCAATGAGTTCAAACAAGCTTGGAGTGTAGCACTACTAGCGGACAAGAACAATTTGTAATGCGTTTGCGATTTTCCTACACAGACCGTGAACTGGCTCTAACACAACACACACACACACACACACACACACACACACACACACACACACACACACACACACACACACACACATTTCCTACACAGACTGTGAAGTGACACTAATACACACACGCACACACACACACACACACACACAGTTCCTACACAGACTGTGAAGTGACACTAATACAACACACCCGCACGCACACACACACACACACACACACACACACACACACACACACACACACACACACACACACACACACACAACACCATTTCCTACACAGACTGTGAAGTGACACTAATACACACACACCACACACACACACACACACACACACACACACACACACACACACACGTCACAAGCGCAGGCATGCACAAAACACACATACATGCACACACTTTATAAAACTTTGGAATCGTCTTCTAAGAAGATCGGACTGAAACTTTAATTTTTTTATTCTTTCATGTGTTTATTCGTTTTTACATCACGCTGATACGCAGATCGCATCGTAGCATATGTATCTGCCTCATCTATTGCATACTTTGAAACAAATGAAATAGAAAATAAATGCAAACAAAACAGAAACATCCTGTACACGAACAGATAAAATATTGTAATGAAGCAAAGTGTTGTCCAACAGTTCCAAACGCATACCATGTAACCCAAAAGCCGTTTTAACATTTTATTTACACACAAAGAAACATGATGGTGTAACACTCCAATCTTTGGGTCTCGCTGCATGGGGTCTAGTTTGGCTCAACAAAACCTGCGTTTTGTGTGCTGTGGTCTTCAGTCTGTCTGTGTCCTGTTCAGGGTTGAGGAGGAAAAACAGTGAGGGACAGGAGATGGCCATAGCTTGTGCTCATAATGCTACTCTGAAAAATATTAAGGTTATCATGTTTACAACCTCATGATTATGGAACATGTGTACTTTACCTTTTGAAGCATATAGACATGTCTGTGCCATCAAACTGTATACTGACATGTGTGCGTGTTGTGTGTGTGTGTGTGTGTGTGTGTGTGGTGTGTGTGTGTGTGTGTGTGTGTGTGTGTGTGTGTGTTTTCAGCCTCAGTCATGTCCCGATCAAGAGCCACTTCAGCAGGGAACTCTCGTCGTACCGCTCGACCTATCACCAGCACAGGTATATGGCCCCCACCCACCACCTGGCCGGCCAATCGTGCTGCTGCGACTTCCGATGATGGGGACATGCTGAACAACTTGGACTACAAGAAAATTCAGCGTCCTAAAACTGTAAGTAACCAGTGTGTGTATGATTTGGATTGTTCGTCTATCTTGCCCTGTTGGACATTTCTAGTACAAATTGAAACAATTAAAAAAGGGAGAAACACATAAAAGTTATTTAAAAGCAGGAATGAAACAAAGAATAAATAAATTCGAAGTCAGGAATGAAATGGAGATTCTTATTGTGTTTGCAGGTCTCAAGTTAGGCTACTCTGGCAGGTATAGTTAGAGCATCCCAAGCAGCGGGGATGATAGTGCTAGAGGCATTTTATGGAAAGGGAATCGAGAGTTTGTGGGTGTGTTTAACCTAAGCAGAGAACAACAGAAAGAAAAGGAGAAAATCAGAAATATAGGCAATATAGTGTATGTGCGTTCTAATGCCTTCAATGCCCATGATGCTTAACTAATCTCGAAGCTTGCTCAGTTTTAGAATAAGTGTCACAGTGGTCTTTCTTCCCCTCTCATTTCCTGCGTGTAAAGTAGCGCAGTGTGCTGTGATGCAGCTAGACCTTGTAACTGTGCTGTCACCTAAGCAGAGAAGTTTATGGGGAGGAGGAGATAGTAGCTTTGAGGGTCAGTGATGCGCTGGATGTCCTCATGCGAGTGTGCAGCCAGTGTACAGTCATGTACCATGATAAATTCCCGCTGCACAGCATTTAGCACTTAAGGCTTTGATTTGTGTCTCCGCCAATTTAACAGTTTTCCGTCTGAGCAGAATTTGATGTACGCATATCACCCTGTCAGAATGTGAATACACCAACCAGCATTGCTGCAAAGAGGATAGAGATGAGTGTGGGCACTAGAACGCATCCAGATTCAGTCCGTTCTGCACTGGGAAGGGTTCTGATGCCTCCCCACCCCCATTCACGTTCTGGCCAGCATGCCATTATGGAAGGAAGGAAGGAATGATCGAGATATGCTTCTGAAGGCGACCAAACTTTCGTAGCATCTCCCACAGGTCGTTTTGGTTAACAGTGTTACATGCTGTAGTCAGATATAAAAACACAGTGCTCGTGGTTTTCTTCATAGCACTTCTCTTGCAGTTGGCCTATGGCAAACACCACCTCACTCATGCTTCTTCCACCACAAAAGCCAGGCTGAGACTCGGGTTTTTAGGTGATGCCTGTCTGTGAAGGATGATTTTGGGAAGGACCTTCCTGCAGTGCACAGGAGGGATATCCCACAATGATTATCACAAATCTTACCGCCCTTCTTCTCGTAAATGGTGACGATTTTAGCTTCTTTAGGTCTTTAAAAACATCTTTCTTCTGCCATATAGACTAGTACTGGGTTGTCAGCTTCTCCAATAGTATCTATAAATATCTTCAGAAATACCATCATCTCCTAATAGCTTCCCAGGCATGTTTTGCTCCAAGGCTTTTAGGTAATCTAGGCACTGCCGGAGATGTCTTTCCTGGCTGTTTGGGGAATGCTGCAATGGCGTCCTTAAGTGGTTGAACGGAACTCCTTGTTCAGCATTGTGTTAGAAGAACTTACCCCAGCGTGAGATAAGATATAGTAAGCTCTCTCTCTCAGTAGTCTGGAGTGGTCAGAGGTTCATACTGATGTTGAGTCGGAAGCTTTAGGTCTGTACACTGAGTGTGAGCCATCATTCGGTGACTTCATGTCGTTGGCATCAGCTGCAAACTGGAATTCTGCAGCTTTCGTCTCCATCATTGGTTCTTCATCTACGTAGTTTTTTGTTGGACAAACTGCTTTGTTAGCTGGCATTTTGTGTTTCCTCTGCTCACAGTTTGTATTGCCAAGGGAGTAGCGAGGAGTTCGTCAGTGAGCTTGTTGATTTCTTCATTACTGTCATCAAACCAGTCCCGGTGATTACTTTTTGCAAAACCCAGGCTATCAGTTGCAATGCTTTCGATACATTCTTTGAAGGATTTCCATTCTGTCCCGGCATTCTCTCCCTCAAGCTGTATGTTGGATAACTTTTTTCCTGGAGCTTCCATCAAAAGATATCGTTGCTGGTTTGTGTACGGGCAATATTCAACTTTTGCAGAAGTTTGTCCATGACTGTCATGGTTTTTAGAGCAAGCACGGTATTCATTTACTGTATAATAGTCAGTGATCACAGCAGCAGTAAGTTCCTTACATACAGGTGTGACAGGCTCGTCTCTTCCGTCTTTCTGTCAGCATATGGCACTCCTTGGAGCATGGGTGGATCTACTTGTTCCTGAACTTGTCCGTCTTCTGCAAGAGGGTGTTGGTGATAGTGGGCTCATGCTGAGTAGACATTGACATCCACATCAGCTGAATAACAAGCTGAATATTGTCTATATGCAAATCAGCAAATATACCGTCCAATGGAAGCTCCAGGGAATATTATCCAACATACAGCTTGAAGCAAAGAATATTGAGACAGAATGAAAATCTTTCGTAAATGCTATCTACAGCACTGCAGTCGATAGCCTGGTTTTGTAAAACGTTAACACAGGGACTAGTGTGATGAAAGTGATCAAGAAATCAGCAAGCACCTTGACAAACTTCACGCTAATCACAAGGAACACTTTAGTGACAAGACCTGTGGGAAGAGGAAAAAATACCAGCAAGCAAAGCAGCTTGTCCAACAGAAACCATTGTAGATGGTGGAACCAGTGATGGGAATCGAAAACTGCAGAACTACAGGCTGCGGCTGATGTCAACGACATGAAGTTATTGCATGATGCGGTACACGCAGTATGCGGACCAGACTTCTGGGTCAGCAGCAATCCATCCTCTGACCATCCCGTATTGCTGACAAAAAACTGACATCATATCACGCTGGGTGGAGCAAGTTTAACACACTGTTGTATTCGGAATCTATGGCATCTGAGGAAGCCATTGCTGCATTCCCCCAAATGACAGTAAAGGAATGTGGCAAGCCCACCATCCACTGTCGAGAAGCCCACGGCTAAGCAAGGCACTGGAATTGATGGTATTCCTGCAGATATCTACTGGAGTGGAAGTGAGATGCTTCTAAAGAAGCTGACAGCCTTGCACCAGTCTATATGGCAGATGGAAGAGGTTCCTCAAGACATTGAAGATGCTACAATCAACAATTATCCACATTTACAAGAGGACAGGCAATAAGACCCTGTCTGATAATCACTGTGGGATATCACTCCTGCACATTGTACGGAAGGTTCTTGCTAGAATCATCCTCGACAGTCATCACCCATGTAGCCGAGTCCATCCTTCCTGAGTCACAGTGTGGCTTTGTGGTCAAAGTGGCACAAATGACATGGTGTTTTCCATATGCTTGCTGCAAAAGAAGTGTCATGAACTGAAACCAGGCGTACCACTGCCACTGCTGTTTGTAAATCTGACCAAAACATTTAATACCAGTAACCTCTGAAAGTGGGGTTGTAGTCACACTTTACAGATACCTTTGGGTATGCAGGGAAATTGTTTGATCAAATGTTTGTCACCGAAAGTTGATGCAAGGTGCAAAGGGCCACACATGGTCAGATTTCCTTTGTACCCACTACTCGGTTTTTATGTTGACTGCAAGTGGCACAAACCTCATTGGTACAAACAGTGACAGAGTGTGGGATGCCAGTATTGAGATCATGCTTGTGCGTCTGTGAGAGACTTTGATCTTGTGTGTGTGTGTGTGTGTGTGTGTGTGTGTGTGTGTGTGTGTGTGTGTGTGTGTGTGTGTGTGTGTGTGTGACACTAGTTTTGTTAAATACCGTGTATTCTTTGTATTTTACAGTTGATGTGGAAGTGTGGTGTTTTATATGATTGTCTCTAGAAGAGGAAACTTAGTGTCTGTGGTGCTTTTAACAGCCTCGGGCCTTAGCGCATGTGACACAGTAGGGACTGAGCAGAACACAAAAATAAAATATCAAAAAAGATTATGATATTATTGGTTTTATTGTTTATTCATGAATGGTGTGGTAATAACAGTAATGAAGACCCAAACGGTTTTAAACTACACTTGTCCAATTACATGGTTTGAGCGTTAAACACCGAGTAGCACGTGTCGTACTGATCTGAAATAGTAGTTAGACTTACGACTAATAAGATATCAGTGATTTTGTGCATTCAGAGTATAGGGATTTATTTTATGCATAATGTGTCAAGTGTTCTGCATTAAGTGGTCATGGTCATGTAACCTTACACTCAGTGACTAAAGTAAACTTATGGGAAAAAGAAACACATTAACCAACACTGTATGACCTTGGCAGGCAAACATGGGAGATAATTTGGTAACATTTGAGTGGTTTAGAGATTCTTTCAGCAGACATCAGCAAGGAGGGAGGGATATGATAAACATGTGAATGTGCAAAATCACATGACGTAAAATCATGTTAGGACTGGCTGTGCAGTCAAGCTTAGTGGTTTCCATATGTGCTTGGGTCTAAGTTGTGTCACTGTGTGGAGCTGTCTGCTAGAAAATGAATGGGATGCCTGAATGCTGATGTCATTTGTGGTCATTGCTAACAACTAATGTTATGTGGTAGGACGTTGTGTCATTACCTCCTGTGTCTCCTTCATCATCGTCCACATCAGTAAGTGGTGTATCAAGAACATTGAAACTTTTTTCCATTCTACACTGTTCGCTATATAGCAACTGTCCCTTATGGGCTTTTCTATCTAATGTTTTGCTTTGAATCTACATTTTGTTTAAAGCTTTTCATTTTTGTCTCTTTTCTTTTGTCTCACAAAAATGGCAGCTTTCTTAAAGTTGATTTTGTTTCAGGCATGTTTTTAAAAAGGCGATTTTTTTGTCGATAGTCTGCATGATTGTCTGCGGAAAGCTCTACATGTTTTGTGTGCAGTATAACAAAAAGTCCATGCATAGAAAAAGTCGGTGCTTTCGAAGTCGAGCTGTTTCATTACAATAGTAGTTTTGCTAGTTGGAATGTTTGATGTCTGTGAAATATTTCATCTGTCCATCTCTTGTCTTTATCTTTTGCTTTTTGTCATTATTGTTTGTTTTCCACTAGCAGATTAGTGAAATGTTGTCCGGCTATCCAGTTTTAATTCAAAATACAAAATATTGTGTTTATGTGACTATGTCATTTACAAATTAAATTTGTTGTTACTTGCAAAGTATAGTCTTGTTTACGTCATTTTCATGTTTTCAACCTCATTTTTAGACTTCATCAGGCCTATCACATCACCTGGCTGTGTGTAGCTGTAAAACAATACGGAGTTGCCTAACTATTCTCTCTGTTAGTCACAAAGACTGGTTTTATACGATGCCATTGGCTCTATCCGCAAGCTTCACAATTCACAAAGGGATACCAGTTGTCCAAAAACCGGCTTCAAGAAGATAGAACTGACAGAGAGAGAAAAATAATGACCGCTGAACAATTTGCAGAGCACCTTAAAACCATCTGGCATGAAGGGATGACAGAAAACACAGAAGCGCATCAAAAAAGCAAATAAGCAAACAAACAAAACAAAGTTAAACATAACTAAGGACACGAAAACAAACCAAATGTAAGCATAACTAAGGACATGAAAACATTGTATGATAAAAAACGGCCAAAATTACCTAAAACTGCTTCTGCACATCACATTTACTTAGATCCAAACACAAATGACCAGTCCTTACAGACAGTATGTACGGCTTTATGGAACACATAAAGATGAACAGATCAGCAAGGCAGAAAATGACGGGAAGAGTTGTTAGAGAGCAAAGGAAGAGTTGACAGACACAAAGACAGTGACAGAAAAGAGGCATTTCCAGGAGATGGAGATATTATAATGAAAGAGTCCCCGGCACCCCTGGGGAAAGTATCATCATCATCATCAGGTGCCTTTCCGCATGGCGTTGGCTATCATGGACTTTCATCTGTCTCTATCTCCTGTTGCCTCAAGCATCTCTTCCACCCTCTTTTTTCTCAGCCACTCTGCAAGTCCGTCTAGTATCTTCTCCCTGGGTCTACCTGATGCTGTCTTTCCCTCCAGCTTTCCCGTTGTGACCAGGTGCTCCAATTCCCCTTTCCTCATAAAATGGCCTATAAATGTTGCCTGTCTTTTCCTAATCTTCCTTATGAATGATCTTCTTGTGTCTGCCTCCATCAAGACTGTCTCGTTTTTTTCTTTGCTGTCCATGGAACTGTCGACATTCTTCCTAGAAACCACATCTCGGCTGCCTCAATCTTGTTCTGGCTTTGCTTGTTGATTGTCCACGCCTCAGAACCGTATAACAGTATTGGTTCTATATAACAGTCAAGAACTCTCTTCCTGATGTTAATTGATAGGCATTTGTTGGTAAGAATGCTTTTCATCTTCTTGAATGCTGTTTTGGCTTGGCCGATTCTGCTGGCTATTTCTGATGTGCATCTGCCTGGTGAAATGATCGTTCCCAGGTATTTAAACTTATCAACCTGAAAATGTATACATACATTAATAGAGCAAGCATAGACAGTTCATCAATAATAAAACAAACAATCAGATAAATTCAAAAATAGGTACAAGAAACATCTGATAAAAAATACACACTAAAACTAGCATGCAGAGATAGTTCATCAATAACGATAATACACGGAAACGTTGTTATTGTTGTTTAAAGCCCAGCCGACTGCGCAGAGCCATATCAGGGCTATAACCATCTCAGAAACAGGCGTATCACAATGCACACCTAAGCACCTACCGGTCATCTTGACAGTAATAGGGCAACATTGCAGAGATGTTGGCCAAACTTAAAACTTCAAGAGGAAAATCGGACGTTGGAAATCATGTAGAAATCCTGTAGTGGGAGTCCATCTTTGAACAGGGACGGTAAGATGGAGCTTTCAAATGTCTACAGAGAAGTGCTGACATCACAAGTTTCAGTGGCCAAACACGGCACAGCCCAGGTTGACAGAGCAACCTGGTGAAGTCTTTAGGACAAGGTTGGAACTTTGCAAATGACGACAGGACTATAATGTAGATTATAAATGAACAAGCGAATAAAATAATCAGTGTAGTACACACAGTTTTAGGCACAGTTTTACTTTGATATATTTTTATCATTAATATTAGTAGAGTAGCTTAGATTTAGCCGAGTTCCGCTGTTTTTAAAAGCATCCCAAAAAGATATGGCAAAAATGCGTAGATATTTCATGTTTAGTCTCTTCTTATGAGTACTTTGGAAATGATAAGTCATGTGCTCCTTTGTTCAGTTCTTTAGACTGGAATAGCTTACTGGTGCTACGTGCAATTTTTTTCAATTTTATTTGTTTAGACTATCATAGTTAATGATGTTTCATTTATCTGCACTAAAGAAGGTTATCTGGACTCAGCAGGTTTCTCCTCTCCTCATGCTCAAGCAGAGTGCTAGCTGTGCGTCAGGCCCTCGCTTTCTTGGCTGAACGATGTGTATATATGTATATGTTTGACATCTCAACCCACTTCATATGTTTGGCAGGTCAACCCAGTGTCTTTAAATAGGACTTGATTCTGTTGTCTAACATTCTGACAGTCTCTTCCATGCTTTCACCATCATAGTTACCATAAGTCACGTGGTAGACCATTTACGTCTTTGTTTATACCTGCCTTGTCTGGAATGTATCAGTTCTGCTTTCAAAGCACTGAAGGGTTTGTGGTCAACTCTGGTACTGTATTTGCAAAGAATGATTTCACCAGTCTTTCTGACAGATCTTGCTTATTAGGGATGATTTGTGGGTGAATTGTCTTCTCTTTACCTAATTCCAGGCGTAATTTGTGGAGAATGACATTCAAAATCCAGTCCTTGTTACCGTTGGTCCTCAAGGCTTCAACCACGTACTGCACTTTCGCTTTCTTTTCAACTGTTTCTGTACTGATGGTATGAGCTCTGTGGAAAAAGGTCGTGACCACCGAATGTTTGTTGTTGTAGATGGTGTCTAGATTGGCCAAATCAGACACTGATCTGTGTGTGTTGCTTTCTTGTATGTGGCCAAGAATGCCAAGTGTCCAGTCTCCCCCACTTCTACTGTAAACTGAATATTAGGGTCTATAAGAATAAGATGTTTGTGAAGCCTTCAATTTCGTATTCGTGTTCTTAGGTGGAGTTATCGTCAGCTTATCGTATCGGCTGTTTCTGATCCCTGGAGAATTAATGTATAAACCCAATGTCTTTTTCTCATAGTCTTTTATGTAATGTTTGACTATGATGGGTGACACTATGATGGGAGATCCCATTGCTGAGCCGTGTGTCTGATTGTAAAACATCCCTTGAAGTAAACAATGTCCAAACCTATTTCGAGTACTTTGATAATTAGATGTGGTGTCTTTTGAAGAGGAATCCACTTATAGGTTGTTTGTTTTTTTAAACCGAAATGGCCTTAACCAACGGTGTATTTGTAAACAGAATTATGACATAGCAGGGTACGAATTTCAGGCCTGAAGTGACTTTCAGCAGGGCGATAATTTCTGAGGTGTTGTGTGAGCTTAAGTCAACAATTTGCAGAAAAGGTCGTGTTGTTGGAAGTCACTCATGGCCAGAAACTAGTACCTATAATGTCACTAGAGGTCAAAGTCATTTCAGTTGTAAAAAAGCAGACAACAATACGATTCCTCTTACCGTGACAGAATCATCCTGTCACGGGATAAAATCATCAATCAGACTGATATCGTTTTGAACACCAGTTGCCACTGGGAATGAGTTCACAAAAGAAATATATTGCAGCAATGGGACCCCCCTTCCCCCGTCACCCATCATAGCCAACGTCTACACAGCAGACTTGAAGGGAAAAAAGGCACCGGACACGTATCCAAGTCCTTCAGGAATGTGGCACACATGCTGACAACACCTTCACCAAACACGAATACGAAATTGAAGCTTAATCCTTTTCCTACCAAGAAAATAGGTCACTGTACTAACTATTGACCAAGTAATGTTAGGAGATGTCTTCAGAAACACTCAAATTACGCCTGTTTTTTGCCATTTTTGCCGCTTCAAACGTCGTATAAACGCAAAAAGGAAATGACAAGAGTATACTCCCTTTGCCGGAAAAGGATTCACCTCAGCAATGTGGTCATTTTCTATTATAAACTCGAAACTGAAACTACGGTTCAGGGCACGAAATCCTCGTGACGCGGTCCACGGCGAGAGAAAGCTGAGTCACGAGGATCTCGTGACGCGGTACGGAATGTGTTAAGCAAACAGCTAACTGTGCACACCCAAACTTTCAGTTTACAGTGAAGTGAAGGAGGATGTACGCCTGGCATTCTTGGACACATGGCGCATTTTCTTGAAGATAATACTACCATGTTATCAGTCTGCAAGATACTAACACACACAGATCAGTGTCGGAGTTTACAACACAAACACTCACTGGTAAGGAGCCTTTTTCCACAAAGCCGTTAGCATCACTATATAAACCGTTGTCAAGAAAGTGAACGTGCAGCATGTGAAGGAAGCCTTTAGAGCCAACGGCTACAAAGACTTAATTTTCAATGTAACTCTCCCCAAAGTACGCCTGGAACTCAATCAACAAGAAAAGAAAATTGACGCATAACCCATCCCTTATATTCTAGACCTGTCAGAAAGACTGGTGAAAACCGTCCACACGTACAACATCAGAGTACCACTAGCCCTTCAACACTTGCAGATTATAACTAGTATACTCCCAGGACAAAACAGAAGTAGACAAAAATGTACTGTGGTCTTCCACGTAACTTGTGACGACTGCTGTTGAATGCGCGGGAAAGACTGCTGGAATGTAAGGCCCAAAGTCAAAGACAACCAAAACATTACACAGAGAAAATAAAAATCTGGTGTCCAAAAATTACACTTCAAGATAAACGAAAGAAAGGAAAAAAATCATTGTAAATTATAAGAGGGTAAGGTATTTGATAATATGCGAGCAAGCCATTATGCAAGGGTAAGGTAAGGTATCTTGTAAATCATGGAGGGCAAGTCTTGTAAATCATAAAGGGCAAGGCATCTTGTAGGTCATGGAGGGCAAGGTTTATGTAAATCACGGGGGCAAGCATCTGTAAATCATGGAGGCAAGTTGTCTGTAAATCATGGAGGGTAAGGTATCTTGTAAATCATGGAGGACAAGGCATCCTGTAAATCATGGAGGCAAGGTCCTGTAAATCATGGAGGGTAAGGTATCTTGTAAATCATGGAGGGTAGGCGAAAATGGAATATCTTGTAAATCATGGAGGGTAAGGTATCTTGTAAATCATGGAGGGTAAGGTATCTTGTAAATCATGGAGAGTAAGATATCTTGTAAATCATGGAGGGTAAGGTATCTTGTAAATCATGGAGGGTAAGGTATCTTGTAACATCATGGAGAGTAAGATATCTTGTAAATCATGGAGGGTAAGGTATCTTGTAAATCATGGAGGGTAAGGTATCTTGTAAATCATGGAGAGTAAGATATCTTGTAAATCATGGAGGGTAAAGTATCTTGTAAATCATGGAGGGAAGGTATCTTGTAATCATGGAGGGTAAGTTCTTGTAATCATGGAGGGTAAGATATCTTGTAAATCATGGAGGGTAAGGTATCTTGTACATCATGGAGGGTAAGGTATCTTGTAATCATGAGGTAGTATCTTGACATCATGGAGGGTAGTATCGAATCAGGAGTAAGTTCTTGTACATCATGGAGGGTAAGGTATCTTGTAAATCATGGAGGTAAGATATCTTGTAAATCATGGAGGGTAAGGTATCTTGTACATCATGGAGGGTAAGGTATCTTGTAAATCATGGGGGAATATTTGAACGATGATCCTGGTTCAAATATACAGCAGCCAAAGTTTAGTGGTCTTCATGTGTATGTGCGTGTGTGTGTGTGTGTGGGGGGGGGGGTGTGGTGTGCGTGCGTGCATGCGTGCGCTCACGTGCGTGCAGGCGCACATACAATAATAATGGAGATTTATTTGTACTTACTTTCGAATGAAACTTGTGAACAAGAAATTTGAATTGAATACAATAGATCTATATCGTTATTTATATCGTGATCAGAATGGACACCACCATTACAGTTCCCTCTTACACACAGTCTTTCAAACACATAACCATATAAATATTTCAAGTGTATGTGTCTGCATGATGTCATGTGTTGTCTTTTCTCTTTCCAGTGAATGCAATGGTATAATCTGTTGAAGCATGAGCACATGATTGCATGCATGCGTATATTTGATGATCTGCATGTGCATTGTGTGTTATGTGCATTATCTCTTATGAGAAGTGAGGTACGTTATGAGGTTCATGTGTTTATTTAGTAAAAATAGAAGTATCGTTTATGAAGGTACACTATCTTCACAGGTGTGTCTGCATTACACAACACGCACACACATATTTATAGACCCACATACATAAGCACGTATTCATGCATGCTCATCTGTATATATGCATTCACATCAGCATGCATGCATTGCACATGTGTGAATAGACTTTAAAAGATATCATTTTAAGGGGGTGACGATGAAGGTGTGCATAAATGGCAAAAGGTTCTCTCACACTGAAGTCCAGCAGGTGATGTTTTTTAACATGAGTAAATCAGCTAGTACTATTACTTCATGTTACTATGATTTGTGTTGTACGTCTTTGTTGCAGCAATTGATAAGCATTACCACACAGAGTTACAACTTGTAAGTGTACAACTGTTAATTTGAAGAGACATTGTACATACTGTGCTGCGCTCAACGGCTACCGGGGGTGGGGGTGGGGGGTGGTTACAAAATAAGATAAATTTATTTCCAAGAGTAGTAGTTTACCACCTACTACACATGCTTTCTTCATCCAGCCCTTGCCCCATAGGTTACTAACGTGTGTAATGTAAATGACTAGATATAAAACAGACTGCTCGTGTACACATGTCATTTATATACAAAGAGCACTAACTGACTAAACATAATGTAAACAGTAGATCAGAAAAGTAAAAACATACTATTTGTCTACATGTCACTACACACAAACAAATGTTACATCACAAAATACGTGTACAATGTCATTTCACACAAATATTGATCAAATATAATATGAAAATAACTTGCAAAATAACAATGCAAAGTACGTTATACAGATACATTTTTAAATAATGCTTTTAAAATGAAAAAAATGGACACGGGAAGATGAGAGAACAAAAATGCACACAATGATTTAGAAATTTTCATTGTTATAAACCAAAGGAAGATATTGTAATCATTGTGTTGAGAGGATTTCTTAAGGATATTTTTGTGTGGAAACAGAGGTAAGAGTTGTAAATGAACTGATGTGAAACCATTCATCAAGCTATGATCTATCACAATTAATTTACCCTTAGGACAAAAGGATATCTATGACTGTAAATTGATACCCAACTTTAGCTGTACCTTGTCAAATTAACTCATCTTTAGAGGATTCAGTTACCTGTTTAGTTGTCGATGTGTCAATCTGTCTTGGGGAGAGATGGCAGTGTTGCAGGACTTGTCTTTTGTCTGATTGGAGAGTGACGATCACCAGACAGACGAACCTGCTTTTTGGCTGGAAGTTCAAATCTGATATCTTCCTTCACTTAATGTTAACCCTCCATGATATCCAGTGCCTTATTTTTATTCATTGTCACTTTCAGAAGCCGGGAGTTTTTTTTTTGCCATAAAAGTACACCTGGAACTAAATGAAGAAAAGAAATTTCACACATAGCTCATTCTGTAAAGTATTTCGCCGATTCTACGCAAGCCTTTTAATACTCTCTAACAGCTGGTACACCTCAAGACAGAATAGATTGTGGCAGTGTATGCATGTAACAGACTATTAGAATGCTAGGCACTAGAGGCAAAAAGCGTCAAAACACTACACAGCATTCATTAGCAGCAGTAGGACATTGTAAAGAAACAGGATGCCAATGGAAAACACAAAACAACTGGGACCTGAAAACCACAATTCAAGTAGAAAAGTCAGAAGGACTGGCAATCATGAAGAGTGAATCATCACTAAACACTGACATCAGCTTTGAACTTCCTGCCATTTACAAACAAGTTAGCACATCACGTGACCACCATTCATCCAACAAAACAGTGCCAGCCACCTCTCTTCCTGACGAAGACCTCGAGAGAAGCTAACATGGCGACAGCTCAACAAGTAAATGAGTTCGTCAAGGATCACTTCATTTCATAAAGTATGACATTCACAGAGATTTGGAAATTCATTATTTCCATATCATTGCTGGGTAGTTTTATAGCACCTGTGTATATTCTTTCTCCTGCATTTTTCGGTTATGTGCTGTTACGATCATTATGCTTTATTCTTAGGTTGGTGGTCGCCTGCGAAGTCGTATTGCCGAACAGCTTCTGAACGAGTTGGAGCCCGATCACCACCGTACCATTATTCAGCTTGAACAACTACAGCTGGAGGGTCGCCGCAATGTGACAACATAACCACAGTGTGACCACATTATTCATATTGTTACAACACCCATCAGTAATGTCTCTTCATAGGACAAGCATTAACCCCATTGTACTGCCATTATCAACAACTTCGGTTGTATCTCTTCAGTTGACTGCTGTCTACAAGAAATCTGAAGATAGTCTTTGGAGTTGGATAGTTGGATAGAAATGTCACATCTGATGATGCCATGGTTTGGAGGAATAACTACATGCTGCAATGTTTGTTATTTTATTTTGAGACTTCTGCATTTTACTTCAGTGAAGTTTACAGCTTTGAGTCGTTTTAGTTTGTTATAATCATTTCTTTAAATGATCTTTTGCAAATATACGTATGTATGCTTGTTGACTCTGAAAGGTTGTGAATAGAATTGTAAAGTTCCTTTCATTTGTTTTAAATGTTCAAGTGTTTGTCCATATACTGAAAAGTGATTGTTTGGCATTATTGATGTGGCGTTTGCATTGCTGGCATGGCGTTTGCAGTAAAACTCTCAACATGTATTTAGTAAATGTTCTCTGTACGCATGCTATAGTTAAGATGTTTGTTGCTACAAATGAGTGCCTGATTTATTTAGTCACATTTCTTAGTGTGATATAATTCATCACTTGCAGCATCATACTTTTTGTTATTTTACTTGGTCCAGCCTTTTCTTCAGTATACACACGATCAGCATTGATTACAATTGCCTTAATTTAATTAAAACTATGTCAGCAGCATTGGGCTTCATATTGCCCCATCCCTCGAAAGCATTATTTATACAGGGCTCATAGTCAAGTTTTTAAAACCACACAGGGATATTTTGATATAAGATTTTGCTTAAAGAGCTATGCTGTGTGCTCACAGTCTTCGAAATAATGGTGTTTTATTAATTTAGGTTTAGAATGAATACAAACTGTGTAGTTCTGGTAAAAATCGCACAGGTAAACAAGGGTACTCACAAAAATCTCCACTGAAATAATTTCTTGGTGAACCCTCGATCCAGTGTCGAGATCCCCTTCAGACAGAGTGGACCTGGGTGGGAGTTGGCACGTTGACCAAAATGCAATTACTTGCCATTAGCCTAAGGTGGGTGAGGTGGTGAGTGCGTGGGAAAGGCTGACAAATAGGATGCTGGAATGGGGCTACTGCAGGGCCTCGCTTGCGCTATTCGCGGGGAGGGGTTGGTTGGGGGGGGGGGGGGAGCAGGTCGTTAGGTCCCTTTGGGACACGTGTCAGGGTCCTGGCTTCTGGGCCCCAGGGTCATGGCACAGTTCAAGAAGAAGAAAAAGAAACACACTGGAAATCGTGGAGAAACCATCATGACTCCACAGATATTGAAATGGGGTTACCTGCCATCTACAGACTAGTTCTTGCACCGCTTGGCAACCAGTAATATGGGGTGACTGACAGAGACAGGGCTGGTCCACGACATACCATTAAGGTCACAGGGCAGACCACTAAGGTGTCTCGAGAAGGTATTGATGATTCACCAAGAGGAACTGAATGAAAGTTTCTGGTGAGAATCCTTTATTCATGCACTATAGCAAAACATGGTACCAGATTTCCAAATTGTGTACGTGTGTCACCAAAACAGAAAACACAGAAACGAACAAGCCAAAGACACTTCAGTTTATATGCCTACTGATCATTCTGTCCTCATGCATTTTGTCCTCATGCATTTGTACTATTCTTACGCTGAGGGGATCGAGTGTACGGTATGATTCAGACCTTGCAAAAATGAAACTTTGATGCTTGAAACTAATTGTTACTGAGTCAATGAGAATGAAATATTCT
The DNA here is from genome assembly GCA_030674185.1 of Monoplex corrugatus. NCBI lineage: Eukaryota > Metazoa > Mollusca > Gastropoda > Littorinimorpha > Ranellidae > Monoplex > Monoplex corrugatus. The sequence continues at coordinate 25,632,729 of JAPXFY010000018.1, read as the reverse complement.
ACATGGATTCTTAAGTCAGTGAGAGCAAATAAAAATCATGTCTGAACCCTGTTATAGATATTGCCTTTTGATAACATTGTTTACTGTGATAACAGAATAAATGATATCATTCTGTGATAAATATAAGAACTGTTAGTATAATACTATGCCTTACTATATTTATGATGATCCATAGTCTGAAGTGGTTAGTAATGCCTGTCTGTATTTTTGATGAAGCTGTTCACCAAGAGACTAATGTTATTCATTTAGAAAATGTGCCAAGTCAATTATTTTGTGATTGTATTCTTTGGCATTATCTCATCCACAGTGCTCAGCATCATTGAATATTGTTTTGTTTATCTTATTCCATACAACACATCACCTGGCCCTTGCTTGGTGCTGGTTTTGTAATGCCTGGCATGGTTGTGAATATTAATTTGCATGTAAGTAGATCGGAGAGTCGCATACAAGTCCTCTTTGTAGTAACAGATTGGAGTTATAGATGAAGTGGTTTTACAAATTTCCCGTTTCATGCTTTTCTATTTTTTGTTCCATTTTTATGCCACCTTAATGGTCACAGACACTGAGAATTTTTTTACAATGCTATGATGATGATAATCATGATGCTATAGAGTTCCATCTAGAATTGAGACTGCGTGACAGGGTTGTACTCTACGCTTACTGTCATAATATATCCTGGCATCCGTGAAGTGGATGAGACACGACTGTGTGGTTCTGTCTTCTCAATGAGTCCACACCACGTTTAAGTCTGAATAGGAGCCGGTTGGGCCGAAAAATCTCACGATGATTTTTGAAAGGAGTGATGGGGATTCGAACCCACATCCTTCTAGTCCGTTGTTCTAACTACACCACAGCGACTTTTTTCTCCTTTTTAAACCTTTTCTTACATATTTCAGTAATCTGATTTACATATGATGAATGCGCTGGTAGTATGCTTTACATTACATCCGTATGAAAACTAGTTCTATTCGTGTGCGGAGACAGCATTTCTGCTGATAAAAAATTGCACAGAATTGAGGGTAACTCTTTATACTAGCTGTCCGCTGAAGAAAAGCTTCATGTGTAGTGCAAAATGATACTAGTCTCAGAATTAATTGTTGTTGTGTACATGTTTTGAAAGTATTCCTTTGTCTTCTTTGCCCTCACCCCACCGCCCTACTTGTGTTTGTTGATCACTATGCTGTTGGCATAGATCTGAGAGAACTGTTTGGCCTATTAAGTGCACTGTCTATTTAAGAAACACTGAATGGCAGTTTTTATTCCCTACAAGAAAGTTTTGGTAATATTACTACTATCTTGGTGTAGTTATGTTTCAGACGTTTACCTTGAAAATCTTGCCTTAAACTTTAGAGTGTCTAGCTGCTGATATTGTACGTGCTGTTAATTGATCTGTTGCTGATTTATGTTTGATGAATACTTAAGGAGTGATCGTTTTGTGATCTCAGTGCAGCTTTTTTGCCACTGACTTCCTGTGGATAGAATTATTTTTGTAGATTGTGAACTCTGTGTGGGAGTGTGTAGGTGTGTTTTAGAGAGTTGCATGGTGTGATTTCCTGTACAGGATTACCTGTACTTGTACCATCGAAATATCTTCTTTTGAAAACCACACTTATCCGTCCATTTACTTTTCAATAAAATAACCATTTTGTGAATGGCTCATAAGTGTATAAAGTGTCCTTCAAGTCCCGTTTTGCTTTTTACAAATAGACACTGTTTGTATACTCTTTTAGCTCCGTGATTAAACTGATGCTATGTTTTAAAAGTGTAGTATATGAAAGATACAGATATGTACAGATGCTGTCAAAACTAGACACTTTGAATGTATAGTTGCATGTTTTCTTTAAGTCTGAATTGCCTTTGCGCACATATTTAGAATATGTGCTCGACTGAAATACAAATTTTTGGAAAATTGGTACGTTTGCCTTATCGAGTGTCATGTTTTATCGCCCTGTGTGTAGTGTACATCCTGTCTGCCTAATGCCTGTCCCGCTGTCTGCCTGTCTGTCTTCTTCTCACTCACAGGTCACAAAACAGGTTGTACTTTTATCACGTCAAAACGATGATTTTGAAAGTCAATTACTCTTTAATCTCAGAGCATGGAAGTGTGACCGGCCTACCTGCAGTGCAACCTAAACACGATACCGGCGGAGCTGCTTTGTTTTCGTTGCTGCGCTGTACTTTGCCTGTATGACAAAGTTGTTTAAAGCTTTACTGCAGTCATGTATATGTGTCTATACACATAGACGTGTTGTGACAAAGAGGGCAAAGCTTGCTGCAACCTTGTGTGTGCATATGGACACAAAGCGAGAAGTGCAGAAGTTCAGTACGTGTTTTTCCTGGCTGTTGTTTTACAACAGTTGCTGTGTGCGGGAGACACTAAACAAAATCCTGGCAAGTGTTCTTACAGATTGATCAAAGCCGCAGCACAACAGGTTAGTGACTGATTGTTGAAAGATGAGTGAGCGATTGACCTGATATCATGAAAATATGGGGAAGACAGGACTGCAGATGGTCGAAGACCTGACTATGAAACAGACTACTGAAACAGAGTTTTCGTGCGTACCACAAAGGACATCAGCTGGTGGCTGAAGGGTATTTCGGGTATCATCCTTGAACTGTGGCACCCTCACTGATGTCCACCGCCAGGTGGTGAAAACGTCAGTGGTACACGGAACAACGATAATCGTCGGTTACACTGACCACCACACAGCAAGACACGTCGACAACTTCCTTCACTAGTCTTCCAGCAGAAGAAGGGAAGATCCCCTACCATGCCGGCCTGTCTTGTCTCATTAACTACAGGACAATGTATCGACATTTGGTTATGTTCATAGTCTCAAGCTCACTGAAGCTGCAAAAAGGGCTCAGTTGTCTGAGCCTATAACGTTATTTCCAACCGTGATTGTCATATCTGAACCAACAACAAACTACATAAGAAAGCTGAAACATTGCATTGTCAGTTAACATTTCATGTATTTAAATTCCAGTTTCGCCCTGATCAAGACATAACAATCAAACACAGAAACAGGCAATCATAACAATTTATTGTAATATGATATTCTTCAACAACCAGACATCCCAACAGTTACAGATACATAAAGTTGGCTAAAATATGACCTCGTCCACTGTCAACATACAGAAGGGCTTACATGCTGTGTGTATTAATGGTGGTTGTTTTTAATTTGCATGCAGCCCAGAACATGCTTTGATAGAACATTTGAACCAGATCTGTTTTACCTTATGACTGCAACAACTTTGAAACGGATGCACCAAACTTCAAACTCGGGACGGAAGACATCTCTACAAACTGAAAACAAAATCTTGATATGTACGCGGTGGCCTATTTTGATGGGGTAAATGATAACAACATAAAATTTGTGAATATTTCAAGTCATAAGATAAAAGGGTCCTTTTCGTCATCAACAACATTATCTGTTACAGTATGGTCCTGATCATCCCTCCCTTGCACCTGTCTCCTTACCGAAGTTGGTGACATCGCTTGAAGGAAGGCCGGAATCCAGCTGGACAGTGTTTCCTTTTTTGTGGACATGTCTTGTTTCCTGACTGACGTGTTGGGATCTGCTGCAGATGACGATGTTTTGGTGGACGTTCCTTTGTCTTGTGTGCCAGTGACTGGCGATACATGACTGGCTTTGTGCTGCACAGCAGGACATGTCTCTGGGCAACGTTTCTGCGATGTTTTACTGCGTTTGCCTTTTCCTTTGTCCTTTTTGCCTGATGTAGATGGCGGCAATGACTGAGTGTTGCATGTAGGAGTATGGCTGTGTCTGACAGTGTCCGCCATATGTGTTGGTGGCGATCTAGGACACAGACGGGGTGGAGAGCATGTTGCACAACAAGATTCCTCGCTAAAGGCGACAGGCGACACACAGACAGATCTGGGAGTATGAGAAGACGGGTAGGGAGGAGGGCATGGGACAAGGGCAGAAGGAAGAATCATATGACCGTGCAGCCCAGCAGGAGGGCTGCTTTGCGCTAACAGAGGGTTGTTCTGGCAGAGTGGGGAAGAGACAGGCAGCACAGAGATGGGGTCTGAGCCACCGAGAGTGTGGGGCAGGGCAGGAGGGGAACAATATGAGACAGGAGGGGAGCACAAGGTTCCCACTGGACAAACACTTTCTAAAACACATGATGGATCAGCAAATAGGGGAGGCTGGCAGAGAGAAACTGCACATGGCTGAAGGGTGGAAATGCCAGCCTGCAAGTCATGACAGGTGTCTGTGGTCATGGCACAAGGCACCGGAGACAGACAAGCCCAGTCCACAGGCACAGAAGGTGAAGACTGAGCAGGTGCGAGTTTTACTGCACTCGGAGGCAAAGGAAGAGATGCACGATCCGTATGACAGGATGTTGTGTCCAGGACAGTAGTTAATGAGGAGGTCTGTACAGTAGAATAGTGTGGTGATACTTTAAGCACGCCTGGTACTGGTTGACCAGGAGTCACCGTATGAGATGTCTTACATGTACAAGGTGGTACACAAATAGTGCTAGACACCACAGTGGAGACAATAGGTACGGTGAGGGCTTCAGGCGGGTAAGACGTGGTAACTTGTTGTTCTAGTGTAGGCAGCACACTGGATGGGATAAATACTCCAGATGAAGACAGCAAGTTGGTAGAGGGCAGTACTTCAGATGTCGTGGAGTTAATTTGTGCTCTGGATGCTGGCTGTGACTTGGAGACGCCTTGTGATTTATACAGTGCGGGTTGTGAAGTTGACATGGGAGATGTAGCACATGTGGACTGCACGGCTGAAGACTGCATAGAGGATGGTCCATCACTGCAGCGTGTACATTGTATTGTGGGTGTTGGAAACACACCGAAGGAGGCGTGGAAGGTTGGGTTTGAGGATTCAACACACACACCTGGCACACCAGCTGTTGGCTTGTCACTCCCTGTGACAGAGCTACCGAATGTTGGCGGTAGACAGAACGAGGGAATTACATAGGATGGAGATGAGGGAGTCGGAGAAAGTATGGACATCAAATCAGGTTTTCCCTGTGTTGTACATCTTGGTGGATTTAATGTGGCTAACCTGGATGCAACGGACATGGTGTTGGATCGGTTTTGTGTGTTTTCTGTGGAGGGTATTGTACGGGATGTATTTGTAGTGAGAGTAGACTTTACAACAGTAGGCAAATTCCTGTTTTGACTTAGATATGATGTACTGTCTCCACTCTTGGCATCACTCCTATATGCAGAATATTCAGAAGTTCCTGTGGCGTTTGTCTCTATGTTCTGATCCTCATTCGAAGGAACAAAAATGCCACTGCCATTAATTCTTAAGTCCTGTGTTTGCAACCGCTGAAGATTAGCATTAGCTTGGTTGGAGATCTGCTGTACTCGCTGTTCAATACTGTTCAGCATTTCCCACCAGCTCTTCTGCTGTGCACCACGTATTGCACGAGAAGATGGGATTGAAGCAGGCATATTCCCTGTGGTAACACTTGGATCTTGAACAAGGTGATCTGACAAAGTGGATACAGCGCCGGTCACTGAATTAGATACATGTCCTGGGCATTGCAGGTTGCTTGAAGTTTGAGCCAAAGGTGTAGCTTTAGTTGTTGGTGATTGTCTGGTTTCACTTAAAGCAACTCGCTTTGTTGCTGAAGTTTCCCCGGCTTTTACAGCGTCTTGCTTCTTCTGTACATCGTGTTGTGATAGAGTTTGTACAGATGCTGCTTTTTCTGTTAAAAGGTGATCCTCTTCTTTTTGAAATTCTGTCTGTATATAAACTACATTGTCTGACAGAGTTTCTGTTTGCGCCGACATTGCCTTTTCTGGTGAGTTCTTTGGTTGTCTGTCTGTCTGTATGAACAATGTACTTTCTAGAGAAGTCTGACCTTTTTTAGCTAGATTTTCTATTTGTATATACACAGGCTTTTGTGACAAAACTTTCATTATCTCTGATCGAGTTTCCCCTGTGTTTGCCGACATCCCTTTTTCTGACAAAAGCTCATCTTTCTTTGACTGAGTATCTTGTGTCTGTACATATACTACTTTTTGTGGTGTATCTTTATAATTCTCTGCCTGAATATGTTCTGTTTGTACACAGACTGTCTTTTCTGCTGTGTCCCCTTCTGAGCCACTATCTTCTGTTTGTATGGACACGGCTCTGTCTGTGGATTCTTTCACCATGTTGGAGTGGCTAGACTCTCTCTGTATAGACACCACCTTGTTTTGGCCAATTGGAACCTTCTTTAAACCAACGTTTTCTGTCTGGGTGACTACTTTTCAGGAGCAACTTGATTCCTCTTGGGCGGAGAATCTTCCGTCTGTACAGCGACAGCCTTACCTGTTGATACTTGTGGTTTGATATCTTCTGTCTGAAGAAAAACGGTCTTTTCTGCTGAGACCTGAACCCCCTTTTCTGGTTTACTGTCTTCTGTTTGTACAGAGACTGCCTTGTCTGTTTTCTTTTCTTTTGAATAGGGATCCTCGGTTTGGGCACATACTGTCATTTGCGATGAGACTTCCATCTTTACAGGTCTGATTTCTTCCTCTGTGGAAACGGTTCTTTTGAAGCTTTCTCCCTTCCTTTGTGGAGCCTTCACTTTTTCTGTGTCACGGGCTGTTTGTGGACATTTTATACTGTCTGATGTATCTTCTGCCTTCCTGGACATTCCCACTTCCTTTTCTGTTTGAACAGAAGTATTTGTTGAGTTTTTCTTCACAGTTGGTGAATATTCCGTGGTAGCGTTAAAAAAATCAGAATTTGAAGTATGTCCTGACGTTTGAGTACATGTGTCTTTGGGCGAGCAACCTTGTAGCAAATCCACAGGGCTTTCCCAAGGACATGGGATCAGATCTACCATATCACCTGAACTGTTCTCCTGAGGTATGAAGACGTCTGACACGAGGTCGACTATATCACCCCACTGCCATGGTGTCTGCTCTGAGCTGTCACAGCCTGTTTGAAGGGACACAGTGTTACATGGACTTTGCCACATCCCTGATTTGTCCACGTGCGAAGGGTCTTTGACTTCTCTACGACCTGTATCCCTAGTGTGAGAGGGCTGGTCTGTCTGTGCCGCTGTTGTGTGATGTTTCACCGACCTCATCATAGCATCAGAGCTACATTCTCTTGTGTTTCGAATCATGTCCAGCAAGGATGAAGTTGTCTGAGTTTCTGCGATTTTGTATATCAAGGTTTTGGGATCCGTTTGTTTTGATGCTGGTAGTGTCTGAGTTTCTGTAATTCTGTATATCAAAGTTTTTGGATCCCTTGTTTTCGAGTCTAGCAATGTTTTTCTTTCAGGGTCATTCTGGAAAGAATTTTCTGTACCATCAGCAGTTCGACGTGTTACGTATTTTGGCAGTTGTTGGGTCTTGCAAGTGGACGACAAGAAAGACCGACTGGTTTGAGTTCCTATGGCAACGTGTGGCATACTGGTAAATTCACCATCTTGATTTTTCACAGAATTTGCCCGAGGATTTGTTGGTCTTCTAAAATCTCCCGTGCACACTGCACAGTGTCTACAAATACACTGCACACTTGCCGTAGCGTTATGGCCTCTGCTACATGGGACTGGTTCTGTTGATTTCACTAATGTCAGTTGTGGATCACGTCTGCCACTCAGTGGATTTTCCTCAGTCTGAACTGCCTCAGTGTCCTGAAACTGGCCAAACCAGGGCTGATAGTTTGTCTGTATGCCACACACATTCTTGTTGTCACCTGCCTTCACCATTCCAGGTTCAATCATGTGTGAGTCAGGCGCTTTCCACTGTGGTGCGTCTTCATCTGAGTGAAATGTCAATCCAACTGACCGCGTCGACGTTATCTGGGTTGCTGCAGATGATTTTGACGACACTGGGTTAAAGAATTCCTCTTCTTTTCCGTGTATAGACCAGTGTTCTATGGGGATGAGTTTCCCATTCACACCATGGGCGTCATGTTTGCCCGCGTGTTCTTGTGGAGTTTTGTTCATTTGTGGATATTTGTCTGTTGAATACACTGATGATGACTGACCAGCTTGCATTCCAGTACAGTTCTTTCCCTGTGATTTGTAAGATTTCATTGACTTTACCTTAGATGTGCTTGTACTTTCATCTTTTTGTGAAGAATTTGGCGTGTCGTGTGTCTTCCTTTCGTTTTTTTTGTTATTCAAATCCCAGCTGTCATCATTATCAACTAATGTGAAGCCTTCTTGCCATGCTGAATGTAGAAATCCACTAGAACCTTCCCGGCTTTCGTCATTTTCACCTGATTTTAAGCTTTCATGCCAAGTTGATCGTAGGAATCTAGCAGAACTGTCCCAGTTGTCTGTAGTTTGGATCGATGCAGAGCGTGTATTGGAATAGCTATTCCTTTGTGGTTGTTGACCATCTTGTGCTGGAACATTTTCAATTCTCTGTACGCCGTGAACATTTTCATGCTTTGTTTCCAAACGACACATAATGCCTTTGTGATGGTGTGTCTCTACTGGTGAGCTTCTAACACTACAGTCATCTGTTGGATTTGCTCGATCTTGGTCCATCTGCAAGCCGGTCCCTGTTTTCGGTTGGGAAGTTTGTTTGGGACTGGGGAATGATTTATGAGAGAGCGGTGCTTCTTGGATTTCAGGTGAAATCTGTTGAGTTCCTGCTGTTTGTGTTTCAAAGGGTTTCTTTGAAAACAGCTGGGAATCGGTCTCTCTGTAGTTCTTCCTTTGAGATCGTTTGTGTTGATCGGGCACTTCTTCATGCCTTTCTGGTGAAGACGTCTTTGGACAGGAATGTTCTTTGAGGCGTCCATTTCTTCCCGATGGTGGCATTCTGTCATGATGTTCTTTGTAGCTTGTTTGTACAAAGACATTCTGAGTAGGCTCTTCATATTTTTTTGTTCTTTGCGAAGAAGTCTTTTGATCAGGCTTTTCTTTATAATTTGGGGATGAAGGTAATCTCTGGTCTTGCTTTTCATCAAGACTTCTCTGAATGGGCATAGTCTGCACAGACTGATCTGTGGAATGAGTCCTCGAAGAAGATGGACTTTGATCAGATGGCCGTTCAAAAGTTTTGCTATCAGAAAGCAGTGTCTCTTTTGCTACTTTTTCAGGACCCGACTGAAAGTGTAGATCAGGACTTTCTTCATACTGGCGTTCTCCGGAAGGTTTTGTCTGATCTGGTTCATCATCACCTATTTTCTTTTGGACATGAACATTGTGTACAGAAGTAGTCTGTGTTTGAGTATTTCGTGGACAAAGTTGAACTTGACCTGGGTGTTCGTTAGAACCTGTATTGGGGGAACAATGGCCAGTTTCACTTTCCTGGTGTCTCTTTTTATGGCAGTTGGTTGCTTTACTGGACTGGGCTTTAGATTTTCCTTTGGTTTGAAAAGACGGCTGTCCGTTTGTGTCTGTTGTCTGTGTTCCAGCATCTTTTCCAGTTGTGGAAATCGTCAAGTGAGGATGGAGATGAATGAAACACCGTTCTGGTGAAGATGACTCAGACAGATCAGGATCTAAAGTGCTGTTGTTACACTGAAATTCATCAGGTAGAGAACCTTTACCTTCACGACTATGTACCTTGTGGTCTGTGGTGTCTTTCTGGATACTGCTGTAGGAGGCCGCCATGACCGTGTATGGTGAAGCTGATGTGTGTATATCAGTGGACTGACTGAAGCCATCTGGTATGGCAGAGGATGGCACAGACCTGTCTGGTAGGAAAGAGGATGCCACAGACCTGTCTGGTAGGAAGAGGATGGCACAGACCTGTCTGGTAGAAAGAGGATGGCACAGACCTGTCTGGTAGGAAAGAGGATGCCACAGACCTGTCTGGTAGGAAAGAGGATGCCACAAACCTGTTTGGTAGGAAAGAGGATGGCACAGACCTGTCTGGTAGGAAAGAGGATGCCACAGACCTGTCTGGTAGGAAAGAGGATGCCACAAACCTGTTTGGTAGGAAAGAGGATGGCACAGACCTGTCTGGTAGGAAAGAGGATGGCACAGACCTGTCTGGTAGGAAAGAGGATGGCACAGACCTGTCTGGTAGGAAAGAGGATGGCACAGACCTGTCTGATAGGAAAGAGGATGGCACAGACCTGTTTGGTAGGAAAGAGGATGGCACAGACCTGTCTGATAGGAAAGAGGATGGCACAGACCTGTTTGGTAGGAAAGAGGATGGCACAGACCTGTCTGGTAGGAAAGAGGATGTCATAGGTCCGTATTGTATGAAAGTGGATGTCATGGACCTGGGCATCTCCATGTCCTTTTTGAATACAGGGTCTGTGGCAGAGCCAGCCATAGTAGAAGGATGCACTCTAATGGACGCCAGGTAGGATTTGGATTCTGCCTTGATGACACACACCCTCCTGCGAGGAGCGGTGCCCCATGATGTTGAACCCAATCTCGACAATCCAGACACAGTTCCTGCTCGGTTTTTCAAGACTTGTAATCTGACGTCCAGCATATCTTTGTCATTATATGCACAGCACGAGACAGGTTCCTGTCGGTGGACACCGCTTGATATGAGCAGGTCTGGTGTTCTGTGTGGTGTGTGTGGCATGAAATGACTGTGTTCCGCAACGTGTCGATCCAGGCCACTAACGTTGTGTGTGTAACATTCACAAGGACAGCTGTGTATGTATTCCCAGGTGGCAGGAGTTGAGCTGATGGTGTAAAAGTCTTCACGTTGAGCATGGTGGATACTGCTTCCCTCCTTACCAGTACTTTGTGGAAAATGAGTTTGTGTTGCAAAAAACTTCTTCATCATCTTGAGCTGTTCATTCCGCTGTTGCAAGATCTGCAACAAATAAAAAAAAAAAACGACGAAAATTTGATATGTCTGCTGCCCGTCTTAATGTATCGGCCATTCTGTTAGTGTCAGATTCTGTTTCTTCCACAAGACAGCGTTTACACGCTCGGAATAAATTCCATATGCAGCAACGACACAGATGATTTCTTGTGACAATAAATCAAATTGATTACATCCTGATAAATAAAAGATTTAAAAATTCTTCACTGATAGCAAAATCATTACCAGGCGCAGACTGCAAGGGTGACAACAGTCCCCAAATGGGAAGATTTAGGCTGAAATTAAAGAGAAGAAAGTAAGCCAAAAGTAACATCAAACTATCTTTTGAACTCATGAAGACAGATGAATCGGCACGTGCAAAATTTAAAAACTGGATGACAAAAGAAATTTTAGGCTTGGTGGAAGAATAGAGGGAAAAGACGTGCACACCGACTGGTTATTTAAAATCTGAGGATGGTATGATTATTATGGAAAAAGACAAAATATTAGTTAGACAGGGAAAGTACACTGAAGACCTTTTTGACGATGACAGAAAGGAAGAACATATTATAAGAAAGAACGTTGAAGGACCACCCATAATGGAAGCTGAAGCTAGAGCAGCAACGAAAAAGATGAAACCGGGAAAAGCCCCAGGACCAGACAATATTGTTACAGAAATGATTGAGGCTCTAGATGGATTTGGTATTGAAAAAAATAACAGTCCTCCTAAATGAAATTTACGACACCGGAAAATCAATATACATATCTCAAAATCACTTCCAAAGAAAACAGGGGCTATAGAATGCGAACTCCATCGTACAATCAGTATGCTGAGTCATGTGACAAAGATTCTATTAAGAATAATCATAATGAGGACAAGGAATAGAATCAAAACAGAAATAGAGGAAGAATAATGTGGATTTGTCGAAAGAAAAGGAACTATTAATGCCATATCTATCCTAAGAACTCTCATACAAAGATGATTTGAATTGAAAAGGGATTTGTATTTATGTTCTGTTGATTATACCAAGACCTTTGATCAGTCAGACACAAAGAACTGATCAACTAGAAATCATCAATGTTGATGGAAAGGATCAAAGAATAATGAGGAATATGTATTGGGAAGAAACAGCAGCAATGAGACTAGAAAATGACATAAACTCTTTCCAAAATATCAAAAGAGGGGTTAGGTAGGGATATGTTCTGTTTCCAGATTTGTTTTCACTTTACAGCGAAACCGTCATAGGAAACCTAGAAGAACGCCCTGGGATAAAGGAAAGGTTGGAGGAAAAATGATAAACACTCTCCGTTGCGCAGATGACACCGTTCTAATTGCAGAAAATGAAAAAGACTTACAAAATCTTGTGAATATAATAGAAATAGAAAAAATTAAGGGCTGGAGCTAAATAACAAGAAAACTAAAATAACAGCAAATGGCACAACACTGAGACAAGTTGATAACTGAAATATCTGGGAACAGTCATCTCACGAGACGGCAGATGCACAAAGAAATAGCCAGCAGAATCGGTCAAGGTAAACCGGCATTCGAGAAAATGAAAAGCGTTCTTACCAACAAATGCCTATCAAACCAGGATTGAGGCAGTTGAAACATGGTTTCTAAGAAGAATGTTAAAAGTTCCATGGATGGCAAAGAAAACAAATGAAACAGTCTTGAAGGAAGCAGACACAAGAAGAACATTAATGAAGAAGAGTAGGAAAAGTGAAGCAACATTTATAGGACATTTTATGAGGCAAGAGCTATTAGAGCACCTAGTCACAACAGGAAACCTGGAGGAAAAGAGAATACCAGGTAAACCCATTAAGAAAAGATTGGAAGGACTTGCGAAGTGGATGAAGACAGAGAGGGCTGGATATATACTTGAAGCAAAAAACGATAGCTTCGTATGGAAGGCCATGGTCGCCAACGACTGGCGGCAGGACATATGATGATGATGACGCAAAAATGAACTAAAATTATCATGGCAAATAAATCATATAAACTCAACACGCTGGTAGATACATTACTGTGTCCAAACAATAATTAGATATAGGCATCTGTAGAGGGGAACCATTCAATCTATGTATTAGTGTTTCCATGTTGGTAACTAACACTTCTGGGGTTTCCCTAGTCATCAGTAAACGACACGAGTCGATTTTTGGCATTTTGCTATAAGTATAACACATAGACCTGTAGTTGGTCAGTCTATTGAAGAGAACTATCAAAGACAAACGTTCAAATATAGTTTTGAGATTGTACCTAACGTATGGGTTCTATAAATACCATTGTCCACACTTATACCAATCTGTTACTGAAACAAACTTCATCTATCTTAGTAGTTGTAATCATCAATAGGTAATGTGTTACACTCACCATTACCATTGTACTGTCCTTCAAAACCCGCTACCAATAACACAAAAACTATATATAAAAAAAAAACACACAAAAAAAACCAATCTGCCAGGAACATGCTACATGCCAGCAAGGTCCCGAGTCTCCTTACACCATGCAGACTTCACGCCCCCATTGCCTACCACTAAATGTCAACCTTCAGCCCAGTTCAGAACACAAACACTAACTGTCGAAATAAGTTTGTAATCTGGCTGAAAAATAACAAGAGACATATGTTAATATGTACCAAAGTACACCAAGTAAATGTTACTCTGACTCTTGGGACGGTAGCTTTGATATGTGCCGTTTGTTGCTCATCTTACAAGCCGATCATTCTGATGGTGGTCAGCCCAGTATTTTACATGGAATCTCAGCTCTGTCTCCCATCCATTGTAAGATCACGCATGCACACAGGGTTCTGTACAGGCTTAAGGTGTCTGTGCCAGATCATTGCCGGGAGATTTCTGTGGAGCACAGAACTGTCCAGGTGTAACGAATCCATTTTGAACACATTCTGATTCCAATTGCAACAGTTTTGTCATTTTGATTTGATACAATAACCTCCACCTCCAAATAATTATTTGAACATAATCATTTAGCTCTTAAACGGTTTTCAGTTTATGTCTATATAAGCCAGAGCCAAGTCAGCACCTGGACCAAACGGAATACCATACCTGCTCTACAAGAAATGCCCAAAAGTGCTCGAGTGGCTCCACAAGATGATTCGATCAGCATGGAGGAACCAGAAGATCAGCGACCAATGGATGAGAGCTGAAGGAGTGTACATTCCGAAGGAGCAGAACTCCAGCAGCATCAACCAGTTCAGGCCAATATCACTTCTGAACGTCGAGGGGAAAATCTTCTTCTCTGTTATGGCAGCAAGATTGACAAAATACCTGACTGAAAACAAGTATCTGGATATGTCAGTCCAAAAGGGAGGCATACCAGGAACGCCTGGATGCCTGGAACATGCCACGTTGATTTGGGATGCCATCCAAAAAGCAAGAACCGAGAAGAGAAACATTGACGTAGTTTGGCTTGATCTGGCGAATGCATATGGATCAGTTTCACACGATATGATCCAGCTGGCTCTTGAAATGTATCACATCCCAGAAAACATCCGAACAATGCTGACGAAGTATTTCCAAGAGTTCTCAATGCGGTTCTCTACCAAAGAATACACCACGGACTGGATAGACCTAGAGGTGGGCATTGCAATGGGCTGTGCAATCTCTCCCATACTGTTCGTGTTGGCAATGGAAGTCATCTTGAAAGCTGCAATGAAGAGTTCAGATCCAGTGAATCTGAGAGATGGATACCAGATGCCTCCTCTGAAAGCTTTCATGGATGACACAACAGTCTTGTCCACGGATGAGGAAGAGACACACCAAATCTTAAAGCAGCTGGATGAGCTGGTGGCCTCTTCAAGAATGAGGTTCAAACCAAAGAAATCCCGAAGTCTCTCACTGCGAAAAGGAAAAGTGGCAGATTCAGTCAAATTCATGGTAGCCAACCAAGCCATCCCCACTGTCACAGAAGAGCCAGTAAAAAGTCTCGGAAGATGGTATGATGACTCCCTGAAAGACACACAAAGGGGATGTGAAACCAAGCAAACAGCAGAAGAAGGCCTGAAGAAAATAGATAACTGCGGACTGCCAGGCAAATACAAAGTCTGGTGTCTACAGTTCATGCTGATACCAAAGCTGCTGTGGCCACTGCTAATCTATGACATTTGCACCAGCACAGTGGAAGCAATGGAAGCCAAAATCAACAAATACACAAGAAAATGGCTCGGTGTCCCACCTGGTCTCACTGATGTTGCATTCTACTGTCGTCAAGCAATGCTGAAGCTACCTCTCAAATCCATAGTGGAGGAATACAAAGTTGGAAAAGCAAGACTGTTGAGCATGCTGGAGGAATCGGAAGACAATATCGTGAGATCAGTTCAGCCAAAGCTGAGAACTGGCAAAAAATGGAAAGTCCAAGAGGCTGTAAACAATGCCAAGAGAAACCTCAGCATCAAAGAAATAATTGGACACACGCAAACCAACAGACAGGGACTGGGAGCAACAAAAATGCAGTGGTGGTCCAAAGCCAAAAGGAAGGAAAAAAGAGACATGATCATACAGGAGTTGAAGAAAGAAGAAGATGTCAAAAGAGTGCAGAAGGCAGTCCAGCAAGGTCAACAGGGGCAATGGACAACATGGGACAGTGCACTCCAAAGAAGTCTCAGCTGGAACGATATGTGGCACATGGCTCCTCTAAGGATAAGCTTCCTCCTCAGATCTGTATATGACCTGCTCCCCTCGAATGCAAACTTAGTGAAATGGGGGAAATCAGATGACCCAGCATGTCCGCTCTGTCAGAAGAAACAAACAGTGGAACATGTCCTAAGCTCTTGCAAAGTAGCGCTAGCCCAAGGAAGGTATACATGGAGGCACAACCAAGTTCTGAAAGTGATCACAGACGTGTTTAGCGAAAAAACCATGACCCCAAACGCACCAATTGCTATGACAACGTTCTACAAAGCAGGAGGGAAACAGGTCTGGCCCGAAATTGCTATGACAACCAGCACATTGCCAAAGGGTCTTCTGGATGGAGCAGTCGACTGGGAGTGTACAGCAGACCTCCCAGAGTGGAGAAATTACCAGATGTCATCAGCAAGACAGGCATGAGACCAGACATAGCTCTCCACTCTGACTCCTCGAAACAAGTGATTCTGATAGAACTCACTGTGCCATACGAAAGCAGAATGGAAGAAGCACATATCTACAAGACCGAAAAATACGCCGGTCTTGCCAGCACCCTGAAGAAAGCAGGTCTGCGGGTCAAAATCTTCGCCATAGAGGTCGGGGCAAGAGGGTTTGTGGGCACCTCCGCTTATGATCTCATGAAACAACTCGCCATTTCTGGGAAGAAGAGGACTAGAGCCCTTAAAGCGATGGCAGAGGCAGCAGAAAGGAGCTCAAGCTGGATCTGGGCAAGGAGGAACCAAAAGTGAACTTCATAAGGATTAAATTTCCCTACAGATGATGTGTGTCCCGTTAGCACATTGGTAAAACCGCGTACCGCAGTTCTGAAGCGCAGAATCGCCCAGGTTCGCTCCCCGGCGTGAGGGAAAAAAAAAAAAATAAACAGCAGAAGGGCATCCAGGAGTCATGACCTGGATGTGGCCCGGCCCCCCGAGAGTGTAAGGAGTTCAGGGCCGAAACGCTTGTCTAAAGGGGGTTACTTCTCTGAAGACCTTCTGTTGTCTAGCTCTCCCTAGAGTTTCTTTCTACCTACACCTGGCATTTAAGTATCTGAATCACTATGAAAGAGAGAAAAAATATGCATGTGTAGTGTTAACATTCTGTATCGAGGTACATGCACATGGACACAAATGTACACACTATGGAACACACACACATACTTTACACACACACACACACACACACACACACACACACACACACTGCTAACCTTACACAGGACGTACTTGCACGTTGGCTTCGTGTGCCCGTTGCTGGAAATCCAGTTCACGTTGGCGTGTGTCCATCTCCTCCGCCACGGCTGCTCGCTGCTCCAGGATGTCATTGACCTGACGCAACACCATGTCCAGATGATTCTGATAGTGGTTCTCGTACTGCTGCTTCAGACGGTTTGGGTCCAGGGACTAGGGATTGAAAAATGAAGGAGAACTATCTTAGAACGTGGACGTTTTGCCTATTGTGCCACTGGCAAGGAGGGCGGCAACGAAGATTCTCTATTTGTCTGCTCTTGGCTAGCGTCTGTTTAGAATGAAAAGTGTTTTTCGGGTCTCCTTTTTGTCTTCCTTTTGATGTCCAGTGAAGGGTATCTGGATGATGTTATTCTGCTGTTTGGATGGTGTGCTCAATCCATCGCCATGGATGATAGTGCCCATACTCTGTTGATTGCATTAGGCAAGTAGTTATTGGATGGAGACGGCCATGGACCAGAGGATCGTGTGGTGCTTCGGAGGTTCTGTGTGGAACATTGAAAGCTTGGTAAGGTCGCTGTCTGTCAGCCTCCAGTATTCTAAGCCCTGAAGCAAAAAGGAAACCAAACAGCACTGGTACAGTTTTAGCTTGATGTTCGTGCTGTACTGGGGAGAGGGGGGGACCTCCACATGTTGTTCAATATTCTGAATGTGTACAAGTAATTTGTCCACATAACCCTGAGGTCATTGGGGCGTGCGGTGGTAGAGACCCCAACTTTTCTCAGGACCAGCATCATGAGTACTGTCTGTGCCTATCTCCTCTCCCTTACCGCTTTACTTGTCTCCAAGTGTGAAGAAAGCAGGCGTCCATTCCCGGCTATGTACACTGCAAGCCGCACACAATTATGTTCCATGGGTGTGAATGGACACAGGCAAATACATGCAGGCAGACTGCAAGGTGAGTGCTGTACCTCTGCTACAACCAATGTCCAAAAGCACATAAGTATATCAAAGAAGCGTTAACCCTTTGACTCCCGCACCCTATCCACCAACTGCAAAAACTTAACCCTTTGACTCCCTCACCCTATCCATCAGCTTCCAGCAGGAAGCTGGTAGATGAGTGAGGAAGTCAAAAGGTTAAGCTTTTGTTTTGCTAGAATGGTTGACAATGCAGGATACTGGTGGACAGGGTGGGGGAGACAAAGGGTTAAGTAATGAGTTGTTGCAAAAATAACTTACTTCATAACCACTTTCTGTAAGGAAACAATCGTTACAATAAAGATACAATTTTCTGAAAGATGTTTAAGCCCAACTTTTAGACACGACAAACAAACAAATAACAAACAAGTGCTTCCACAAATGAACAAATGTAAGTGCCAAAACTATCATTAAAGAAACTGGAAGCTCCATTAAGAATGTCTTTGACTGGGGAAATCTTACCTCCACTTTGGATCGGACAGTTATCAGGCGCTGGTTCTGTTTGTCCACTTGTGCCAGTAAGGAACTGTATCTGTAAGGAACCGAGTTCATAATAGGCAACCAGTGATGAAATACAAATACACTCCACACAAACAGAAAACTCCTTTATTAATCCACATTTTGGAAATCGAAGTGTGCATCCACTGGTCTATCGCCGTGCATAAACTATCCACACAAATAAGTAGATATCAATATCACCAATAGTATTATTATTACTATTCATCATCATCAGGTGCCCTGCCGCATGGCGTTGGCGATCATGGACTCCATCTGTCTCTATCTCTCGTTGCCCCTAGCATCTCCCCCACCCTCCTCGTCCCCAGCCACTCTGCAAGTCCGTCCAGCATTTTCTCCCTGGGTCTACCTGGTGCTCTCTTTCCCTCCAGCTTTCCCGTTGTGACCAGGTGCTCCAAATCCCCCTTCTTCATAAAATGGCCTATAAATGTTGCCTGTCTTTTCCTAATCTTCCTTATGAGTGATCGATCTACTTGTGTCTGCCTCCATCAAGACTGTCTCGTTTGTTTTCTTTGCTGTCCATGGAACTCTCAACATTCTTCTTAGAAACCACATCTCGGCTGCCTCAATCTTGTTCTGGCTTTGCTTGTTGACTGTCCACGCCTCACATCCGTACAATAGTATTGGTTCTATATAACATTCAAGAACTCTCTTCCTGATGTTAATTGATGGGCATTTGTTGGTAAGAATGCTTGTCATCTTCTTGAATGCTGTTCTGGCTTGACCGATTCTGCCGGCTATTTCTGATGTGCTCCTGTCGTCTGATGAAATGATCGTTCCCAGGTATTTGAATTTATCAACCTGTGTCAAGGTTGTGCCATTTGCTATTATTTTGCATGAGGGGATTTCATGTTTTTTACTGATCACCATGACTTCAGTCTTCCTGCTGTTTAGTTCCAGCCCCTTACCTTTGCTTTCTATTTCCAGTATATTCACAAGGTTTTGTAGGTCCCTTTCATTTTCTGCAATTAGCACGGTGTCATCTGTGTATCGAATGTTGTTTATCATTACTATTATTGTTGTTATTATCATTATTATTATTATCATTATATTATTATTGTTATTAGTGCCTAAAGCCCAGTCGACAGCTCAGTGCTATATCAGCGCTATAACCATCTGAAACAAAACACACACATCTAAACACATCAATGATCCTGGAAAAATGGCAACCTGGAAAAGAAAATAGGAATTCATTGCATTTATTCAAATAATCCAGTGATATGCCTCTGGCCTTGGCCATTCCGCACAATTCGTCATCAAGGGGAGTAAAAAAAACGAACCTGAATACAAATGCATAAACATAAACAGGTACACAAAAAACATACATAATAGCAGTTCTCATTTCTTTAGAGCTAGAAATGTAATGACTAATTACCTAATTATTAATGCTAATATACAGAATAGCTTTATGTAAGGCTTTATGGAAAGCGTAAATGTGAATGGATGGGCAAAGCAGCTATGACAAAGAACGAGATGACAGAATGCGATGGAGCAAGGGAAAACAGTGATAGGAAAAGAGCAAATTTCAATCAGAAAACTTCCAGAATGTGGCTATACTGTTCATACTGAAAGAGTCCCTGGCATCCACACGGGGGAAGGCTCGTACCATGCTCACATCATCCACACAAATACATAGATACCAGTCCACCACTGCACTAGCTCTTAATAATGTCAAACAACTGGCACCTACACCTGTTGACTCTCCTTTAAATAAAATTAATGTTTAATTTTGAAAAAAAGTTAATATATAAAATGTATGTCTATAAAAACAACAATTACAACAGGGAGCATCCACAAACTTGATGTTTACAGCGTCTTGTTTTTACCTGCCAGTCTCCAAAGTCAGCTTATCCTCCACGGATTTCTTTTCCTTCACTGATACTGCCGACAAAGACTGCTCCTGTATAAATACAGATCGTTCTTGAAAATACTATATACGTGTATAAACATCAAGGAATATCTCATTGATATAAATGTAATACGTCTGAAATTATTAGTTTCTTTATCTCAATAGCAATGTTTTCTTGGGTGTGTGCATAAAGCAGTTTAGCCCACACTATGCAGGTATTATGTGGCTGCATAAGATGCATATTCCGTTTTCGGTGAGTATCTCGAAGTATGATTATATATCTTCTTTCTGTTTCTCGTATATCTACTGCAATGTGCAACCATTTGTTCTGGAATACAAGCTGAACAAATATATCAAATAATGAAAATGAGGATTTGTGAAACTTTCTATATTAGCATCCAGATTGGTCTGTACACCACTGTTAAGACGAGACAGACAGACAGGAAAAGCGAATAGTACACAAAACAGAAAGCGATGGACAGACAGATATACAGACGTGGTTAAGAAAAGGGAAGATAGCTGTTAACACCAATATAAACAAGCAACAACTCAGTACCAGATATACTCCAATGAGAAAGACACACACACCCACAAACAGGCAAGCAGGCAGCAGACAAAGGTCAGCAAGTAACAATTTATGT
>JAPXFY010000018.1:25544688-25607188 GCA_030674185.1 Monoplex corrugatus | reverse complement strand
CTGTTTCAGAGTTGCCCTTTCACAAACAAGGTTGAACGTTTTACCACTAAACAATAATATAAATAGATACAGTGAATCTGATCAAGAAAAGGTGTGTCCATTTTGCAGGACAGAATCTGAAAACGAAGAACACTTATTATTTAGATGTTCCACTTACGCTGATCTCAGGGCGAAATTTTTAAAGGATTTAGTCAGCATGCCTATGTGCATACTGCTCCAATCAACAAATAGCCACCGAAGCCACAGCGTATCCAGATACGTTTTCCACGCCATGAATAGGAGAAAAAAATTGTTAAAAGGAGAAGAAAAGTAAATAGTTATGTAGATACTAGCACTAGAATTTCAGACAATAATTAATTTTAATTGTAAAGAAAAAAAAAAGTTTATTTGAATATGAAAGGGGTGCTCATATAGAGACACATGTGCATAGGTGCCTGTGTATTCACATTGACGTTGGTGTACTTATGTGCATATATAGGTGATAGTATCTACATTATGTATATGTGTGGGTACATATGTATATATATCTATGTATGTATATATGTATGAGTGATTATGTATGTGTGCGTGTATATAGATGTGTATGTGTGTATGTGCGTTTATACATAACCTTCAATTCAGTCTATGGCCTGAACCATTGCTGACCGCCGAAGATTGAGTTATCTCTGAACTAAAAGATGCACGAAGTGCTAAATATGCGTTGAATGATCATTTAGTATTGTCTCAATGTCAATTGTTTTGGTAAATGAGTGACTGATCTGCGATTAGTCTGATTAATGGATTGGCATTATGAATGTCTGTTTTTGCCAATTAACCGACTGTTTTGGGGTCGAATTGCTCTTATGTCATATATTTCTTGTTTCACTTCATTGTACATTAATTCCATTGATTGGTTTAGATTCACTGGTGAATAAATTGATAAACTGAACGCATGATTAGCTGTCAACGGAATGATTATATGATTTGTTAATTGATGGCGATGGGTGGCTCACCGACTGATCGATTTATAGATTGATGGTTTTAGCTATTGATCGATCAGTGATTGAATTATGGAATGTATGGATGATTGATTCGCGTTATTTGAAGTAACGATTGCAAATTGATATATTGAACTCAGTTAAATTCTAGGTTATCTGGTCGATTAAGTCACTGGATGACTGATTAACTGGTTAAATGACTGATCGATTGATTGATTGAGAGAGGGAGTGATTACGTTAATGATTGTTACTGAAGTGATATCGATTGTACAGTTGGATGATGCATCTGACCCAGTCAATTGAAAGCTGATTTGTCAGTTGAATCACGGGCTGAATGGCGCATTATTTGATTGATCAACTGGTAAATCAGTTGATTGATTGGTTAATTGATTGGTTGACTGTTTGATTGATTGGTTGTTTGGTTGATCGATTGATGGATTGAGTGTTTATGTCAAGTACCTGTGGTTGAATATATTGATCAACTGTATGATCTCCGAAGGGTACAAGAAATGTCAGATCTGTGCACTAATTGAATGGTTTGTTTGTCTGATAGCCAGTTATTGTAAAATTGACAATTGGACGAATGATATAGATGCGGTTAATGACAAATATTCTTAGCTGGCCAGTTAAGGAATATGGACTAGAATACAAATGAAAGGACCACTGTAAATGCAAAGATGAATGTATCCCAGCTTATGTGACGGCAAACGATAGAAGGGGACAATGTGACAGAGTTCACTGCAGTTTGAGAGTATAACTTGTATGAATGTATAAGAAAACCTGATCTCCTCCCCTCCCCTTTCCCATGCATGTATTGTGGCCTAAGGCC
The DNA here is from genome assembly GCA_030674185.1 of Monoplex corrugatus. Taxonomy (NCBI): domain Eukaryota; kingdom Metazoa; phylum Mollusca; class Gastropoda; order Littorinimorpha; family Ranellidae; genus Monoplex; species Monoplex corrugatus. The sequence continues at coordinate 25,605,382 of JAPXFY010000018.1, read as the reverse complement.
GATGTACAATAAACATTTTCTGAGTTCTGAGTTCTGAGTTCTCTCTCTCTATCTATCTATCTATCTATCTATCTGCATGCACGCCGCGCAGCCATGTGAGATAGTGAGAGTGTGTATGTGTGTGTGTGCGTGCGTATTTGTGATCGTGGTGTACATTGCGTTTGCGTTCACAAGCATTTCTCGGATATCTGGATCTTCAACATCCATTGCTTTTACCACTACATGTACAGCCTTCATCAGCGAGACACGCACATGCACAGTCAATGGAGGGGGCCCACTCTAGTTCCAAATCAATGTACTCTGTAGGCCAAGAGAGAGGAAATATCAGTTATGTGTTTATGTCGGCCTCCATACGTGCATACATAATGTATACACACTATTACAATGTCCTTCACAATTACTGCAGAAAACAAAAGACAACAGGAAACATTGATACCAAAGGCTTACTGTTTAGTGTTTATCATTCACTTCAAGCAGACATCTTATATGAAACATGTTAAGCTTAGATTTGATTTTATCAAGATTTTGCGCTATATAAATATTGTAATTATTATTATTATTATTAACATAATCTTTTTCTGTCTCTCTCTAGTAAAATGACAGCTCCGTTACCATAGACCAAAACTGACCAACAGCAGATATGTTATCACTCAAAAACCAACTTCAGTATAACAAAATAGCGCACAAATATACACAGTGTACGCAGATCCGATCCTATACACTTAACAGATCTGTCTAACCTGTGTCAAACACATTACACAAATTCAAGAAATAACCCTGATCTTCCCAGATCTAACATACATGAAGCAAGCATCTCCTTTTCTAGAGAATATCTCTGGAATACGTTTGCCACCAAAATCAAATCATGCACACTGCAGGACAGTTTTTAATGAAAGCTTTACCGATAACTCCTTAAAATAACATGAGTAATTACTTCTGTTACAACCCCTTTTCCACCACACCCTGTGACCCAGGTGGCCATATCATCACTAAAGTTTCACCACACCCTGTGACCCAGGTGGCCATATCATCACTAAAGTTTCACCACACCCTGTGACCCAGGTGGCCATATCATCACTAAAGTTCCACCACACCCTGTGACCCAGGTGGCCATATCATCACTAAAGTTTCACCACACCCTGTGACCCAGGTGGCCATATCATCACTAAAATTCCACCACACCCTGTGACCCAGGTGGCCATATCATCACTAAAGTTCCACCACACCCAGGTGGCCATATCATCACTAAAGTTTCACCACACCCTGTGACCCAGGTGGCCATATCATCACTAAAGTTTCACCACACCCTGTGACCCAGGTGGCCATATCATCACTAAAGTTCCACCACACCCTGTGACCCAGGTGGCCATATCATCACTAAAATTCCACCACACCCTGTGACCCAGGTGGCCATATCATCACTAAAATTCCACCACACCATGTAATCCAGGTGGCCATATCATCACTAAAGTTCCACCACACCCAGGTGGCCATATCATCACTAAAGTTCCACCACACCCTGTGACCCAGGTGGCCATATCATCACTAAAGTTTCACCACACCCAGGTGGCCATATCATCACTAAAGTTCCACCACACCCTGTGACCCAGGTGGCCATATCATCACTAAAATTCCACCACACCCTGTGACCCAGGTGGCCATATCATCACTAAAGTTCCACCACACCCTGTGACCCAGGTGGCCATATCATCACTAAAGTTCCACCACACCCTGTGACCCAGGTGGCCATATCATCACTAAAGTTTCACCACACCCTGTGACCCAGGTGGCCATATCATCACTAAAGTTCCACCACACCCTGTGACCCAGGTGGCCATATCATCACTAAAATTCCACCACACCCTGTGACCCAGGTGGCCATATCATCACTAAAATTCCACCACACCCTGTGACCCAGGTGGCCATATCATCACTAAAATTCCACCACACCCTGTGACCCAGGTGGCCATATCATCACTAAAATTCCACCACACCCTGTGACCCAGGTGGCCATATCATCACAAAAGCCATTTCCTCCTTTGTGTGCTTAACCGCTTGCTTTCCTTTCTCCTGTCTTTTATCTGTGTACTTTTAATGCATTTAATTTGTATTTCATTTTTGTATTTTTTATTAATACATTTCGTTTTCATGTTTTCTATGCTTACATTGTACGTGTAGAATAGCAAGGACTAGCTGTAACACAGGTCCACTGGGATCTAATCCCGCTGTCCTCAAGAAATAGTGTTTTCAAGTTTCTCTCTCTCTCTGTCTAACACACACACATATACACACACACATGCTCGCGCGCGCGCGTGCACATGCACACACACACACACACACCACACTCTTGCTTATGCACACACGGGTATGTCACAATACAGTACATGACATTACACCACACCATACCACACCACACCACACCACTCCACATCACACCACACCACACCATACCACACCACACCACACCACACCACACCACTCCACATCACACCAAACCATATCACATATGCAACCTTAATCACTAATTGATGGGAAATGCTGCAAAATTGCCACTGCTATCAAAACTACTGCAGCATTAATGTCATTAACAACAAAACAAAACAAAACGGAAACGCTTGAAACAAACTAATCAAAGAAACATTATTTAGTGACAATGGTTTAAGCTGTGACTGACTTTCAGTGATGACTGGTACATGTCTGTATCAGAGGTACACTTAGCGAATTTACCTGTTGCTCCAAACTCGCCTTGGCGTTCTCAATGTTCTCCAGTTTGGAAGCCAAACGCTGCAGAGCAAAACAATTAAACAGTTTCCTATTGTGTACTCCATAAAGATGACAGTCTCTCTCTCTCCATCTCTATCTATCTTTCTCTCTCTATCTATCTTTCTTTCTCTCTCTCTCTCTCTCTCTCTCTCTCTCTATCTATCTATCTATCTATCTATCTATCTATCCTGTCTATCTTTCTCTCGCATAACAGTTTTCTATCTATTTTAGTCAATTGTACTCCATAAAGAAAACTCTCTCTCTCTTTCTCTCCTCCCCCTCTCTCTCTATCCCCCTCTCTCTATCTATCTATATATCTGTCTATCTTTCTCTCGCTCTCGCATAACAGTTTTCTATCTATTTTAGTCAATTGTACTCCATAATGAAAACTCTCTCTCTCTTTCTCTCTCCCTCCCTCTCTCTCTATCCCCCTCTCTCTATCTATCTATATATCTGTCTATCTTTCTCTCGCTCTCGCATAACAGTTTTCTATCTATTTTAGTCAATTGTACTCCATAAAGAAAACTCTCTCTCTCTTTCTCTCTCCCTCCCTCTCTCTCTATCCCCCTCTCTCTATCTATCTATATATCTGTCTATCTTTCTCTCGCTCTCGCATAACAGTTTTCTATCATTTTAGTCAATTGTACTCCATAATGAAAACCTCTCTCTCTCTCTCTCTCCCTCTTTCCCCCTCCCTCTCTCTCGTTTACATCAGTATTGGTACTTAATACATTTTAATTTTTAGAATCCTTACTTTTTCTTGTACACAAACACAATATACGTATATGCCGGAATACATACATGTAGATACATACATCACCTATACATATACGCATATATACATTTACGTACATACTACCTACATTCATTCATGGACACACACACACACACACACACACACACACACACACACACACACACACACACACAACAGATATAGAGTGACACGTTGCAAAACAGACACATAAATTACAGCCTCGGTTTCCTTTCATGAAAAAAGTCTCCCAAGACACGGGAATGAATCATACGCAGAACAATCAGCCAACTTCAACTAAAAACAACTGATGTATGCAATGAACAACATTTAGAATGCTAGTATGTCTACTTCTGAATCACCAGAAAAGTACAAATATATCAAAATCATTTTTCGAAAATAAAAGCACACCAATCTACCTTTGGAACCAATCCTAACAAATATCAAAATGTCTGATCACAGGCAAGCATTATGCTGAATGCCCATGACCAACAGATTGAAAGAGATGCACAAACATTCCAAAAGAAGACAGAAAAGGTGGTTTGTGGTGTGGCTGGTTATGAACTTCATTTCCTATGTAGTTGTACCGGATGCAAAGAAACAAAGTATTAACTGCTCTACAGTATGTTAAATGCAAGTGCCGTGCTTGCTGAAGATATTTTCAAATATATGTTGCAAAACACGTCTATGATTGACTGTAATTGGAAGAAGACTCTTGGTTAATCATACAGTTATATTCCCACTAACGCTTTATAACTCAGAACTCAGCACAGATCTGTTTATCACAACAACCCAAGACAGTGTTATAAGAAATAGATTAGTTGTAATAAGTTGACGAAACAGAAATGATTTCAATAATTAGTCCACCTCCTCATTAACATCGTCAATATGATTATCATCAATGGGAATATAAATATATTATTGACAAAGAATCTTTAAGTTTTCCCAAAAGCAGGCAGTCATAGAAACACTCTGCAACAAATGTGTGCAAATCACCTTCCTTACATAATCACTCACATTTAGGAGACAGATATAGAGCAATCGATTGTTGAAAGGTATTTATACTATTTTTCTAAATCTTTTTCGTCAGTTTTAATTTTCGTTGTTTTTGTATCTTACTCAATAACCCAGGAAATAAAACTTATCTTCACACTATATGCGAAGTCATTTATACTGCATTTTATTTCAACTTACTACAACCAACCTGTAACATACAGTCTTATTTTAGGTTCTCATGACAATTACACGGGTTGCGAGTCCAGACGTACACACACTCGGCGAACAATTTCTATTCCTGTCATAGCAGACTGTTGAGTTCTACGAACAGTACACTTTTTAAGGCCATTTGTCCCATAAACCGGTAGAGGAGCGAGGTAATAGAGGCTCGGGTGTTCTCAAACCATTGTTGTAAGAACGGTGCCCATCTCATCGCAGGTGGACTGGAGGTCACGTGAACAGTTTCCCCAGTCAGTGTCAAACTCATTCAGTCTGATGGGAAGATGGGAGTATTATGCCAAGCTGGCCTGAACAACAGTCAAACACTATAAATACCGTTGGGGGTACGTTTGACATCCAAATTTTAGAAACTAGAAACACAAGGAAATAGAATAAGAATATTTCAATATTTCAATTCAGAAAACAAGGCAGGCGCCAATTTTCAGCCGGCATATCTGGTTCTTGTCTAGTGTAAACAAAAGACAATAAAGAAACAACCACAAAACTCGGGACGAAAACAACAATGACAGAACTTCCTTGATCTTCCGCTGAGCTGGGGAAAGTGAATGATATAGTCTTATGAAATGTGTACACATACTTTGAACAAAAACAGACCTTTCCTGATATTTCGCTGGAAAGGATAAAAAGATGAATCATAAACTGCAGGGAAGTTCGATGGTTGTTGTTTTTGTCCAAGTTCGGTGTGTCTGTTGTTTGTTTATTTGTTGGTTTTTGTCTTTTATGTACGCTTAACTTAAGGCCACTTAGCAGAGCATCTGCGCCTGTCTTGTTTTGAGAATTAACTACGAGTTCTCATTCTGTTTTCGTGTGTTTCTGGTTTCTGTCTGCTTGAACGCTGGCAGTTACTTTGATTCAGACATCATATTTTTATGTTAAAAACTACACACAATTTTCAATGCCATCCACAGTTTTTTTTAATACTTACTATATAAATGACACTCTACTATAATTTTCATTACCATCCACAGTTTATGTATACTTTCTGTATAAATGACGCTCCACTATTCAGAACAGCGATGGACAAACCCATCTCACCACCACCCCCACCACCCATCAAAAAAGTCTAGAAACTCAATGCATGCGAGAAGGCACCGCTTCCTGTCCCACCTGTTTCTCCTCACGAAGACCGTCGGCCTCTTTCTGCACGTTGCATAGCTCTGTTTCCAGTTTCATCTTGTCACGAGCGATGGCTCTGTCCATTCACACATATTTCATTATTTGCCATGGAAAATAACTTGATAATTTTGTTTGTTTACCAGGCTAACTTTAAAAAAAAAAGAATATTCGTGTTTTACCTTGGTAAGATTCTGTAAAAAGATGGGTATGTATACATTTTATATGTGGTAGTCTTACTTACTTACTGCCCAGTATGATACTGGCATGTGGGGTAGTAACGAAAGTTCCGGTTTCCACCTCCGTCTGTTTCAGGGCCTGTGATCTTCTTCTATTGTTTGTTGCCGGGTGTTTTGGAGTCTTCCTTTCTTACTACTTCTTCTTTCTGGTGTCCAGTGAAGGGCAGCCAAGGTGATGTTATCCTGTTCTCTTCGGATACAGTGCCCAATTCATGTGGTGTACATATGACAACTGATACAACAATTAACAGTATACCTGTGTATCACAATGTATGACTGACCTTTGTTAGATTCAATCCAACTGTTACAGACTGCTACATCTAAATTTCAAGTATGGGATATAAACTAACTGAACTGAATTACACCGAATAGGTCGTTTTCGAGAGTATTTGAAGTGGACAAAAGAATATTACATCGATCATTCGATGCCAGAATATTTTAGTGTATATGTAAGCATGTTTATACATGTGTGTAAATGCGTGTGCAAGCTTGACAAAGACATCGACGTTAAGACAGAAAGAGTCGGTTCGACAAACAAACGTGTACGCTAATGGACACTGAAGGGCACACAACTCTACGTAACTGACTGTTGTGTGGCCTCCCTTGTCAGCGCGGTACGCCATGTCTCCCTCTCCAGGTCTGTTAGCTGTTTCTGTAAGGTCACAATCTGTACACACACACACACACACACACACACACACACACACACACACACACACAAAGTGTCAGACACACGCAGAGTGACACACAAACTGACACACAGATACACAGACTCACACACACACACACACACACACACACACACACACCATACGTAGTTATGCACACACAAAGTGAAACAGAGAGAGAGAGAGAGAAAGACGCACGCACGCACGCATACACACACTTAGTACCAAGTCAGTATAAGTATGGGTTTACAGTGTACAACACCAATAATACAAGCCGTCAGAAAACGCCTAAAACTGAAGACAAGAACAAAGATCGCTTTAAAACAACGAGGTTTTCGTCACTGCTCTTTTCAGCAAGACAACCACCCGTCGATATAATAGGTGATTATACATCGAAATGGACTGACAGATGGGAGGTTGTGGTTTCCAATTATTACTAAATTTTTAGTTTATAAAGCCAAGCTGACTGCACAGAGCCATACCAGGGCTGTATTCCCCCCCCCCCCCCCCCGGTTTTGGACAACACTGTGGGTATGCGTGTGAATATGCATGGTGGGTGTTGAGGCACTGGCGGGTCTGTATACATGCTGACTTGGGAGATCGTAAAAATGTTCCCTTTACCGACCAGGCGGGAGACATTCAGGCAGGATTGAACCCCAGATGGAAGTCCGATGTTTCCCACTTGGCTACCGCGTCCGTCTAGCACCGAAAACACACCTTTTAACTCAGTTTCTCCATCAGTCTGTCTGTGACTGTTTTCTTGTGACATGTTTGTGTGTGTCAACTGGTGTGTGTTGATGTATGTCGGCAGGGAAAGAAGAACTGATAAAAGAGGACAGAGGCTGGAGGACACGTATGTGTGGGACACGTGTGTACCGTTCACACTAATTTTCATGTGTATTTTGCAATGCCTAGGTTGAGCATGTACGTATATATCCATGCGCGTGTGTGTGCGTTATGTGTTTGCATGTGTATGTACATATTACCGCATCCTTGAGTTTGCCTTTGGACATGCGTTCCTCCAGCAGCTGAGCGTCCTTGATCTTGACCTCATTATCCACGAGACTGACGCAATCCATTTTGACTTCGGTGATGAGCTCTTGCTGCTGTTTCTGTCTCAATGATAGGGCTACAATGTCACAATGATAGGGGTACAATGTCTCAATGATAGGGGTACAATGTCACAATGATAGGGCTACAATGTCACAATGATAGGGGTACAATGTCACAATGATAGGGGTACAATGTCACAATGATAGGGGTACAATGTCACAATGATAGGGCTACAATGTCACAATGATAGGGGTACAATGTCACAATGATAGGGCTACAATGTCACAATGATAGGGGTACAATGTCACAATGATAGGGGTACAATGTCACAATGATAGGGGTACAATGTCACAATGATAGGGCTACAATGTCACAATGATAGGGGTACAATGTCTCAATGATAGGGGTACAATGTCACAAATGATAGGGCTACAATGTCACAATGATAGGGGTACAATGTCACAATGATAGGGGTACAATGTCACAATGATAGGGGTACAATGTCACAATGATAGGGGTACAATGTCACAATGATAGGGCTACAATGTCACAATGATAGGGCTACAATGTCACAATGATAGGGGTACTATGTCACAATGATAGGGCTACAATGTCACAATGATAGGGCTACAATGTCACAATGATAGGGGTACAATGTCACAATGATAGGGGTACAATGTCTCAATGATAGGGGTACAATGTCACAATGATAGGGGTACAATGTCACAATGATAGGGGTACAATGTCACAATGATAGGGGTACAATGTCACAATGATAGGGGTACAATGTCACAATGATAGGGGTACAATGTCACAATGATAGGGGTACAATGTCACAATGATAGGGCTACAATGTCACAATGATAGGGCTACAATGTCACAATGATAGGGCTACAATGTCACAATGATAGGGGTACAATGTCACAATGATAGGGCTACAATGTCACAATGATAGGGCTACAATGTCACAATGATAGGGGTACAATGTCTCAATGATAGGGGTACAATGTCACAATGATAGGGCTCAATGTCACAATGATAGGGCTACAATGTCACAATGATAGGGCTACAATGTCACAATGATAGGGCTACAATGTCACAATGATAGGGGTACAATGTCACAATGATAGGGTACATGTCACAATGATAGGGCTACATGTCACAATGATAGGGGTACAATGTCACAATGATAGGGCTACAATGTCACAATGATAGGGTACAATGTCACAATGATAGGGCTACAATGTCTCAAAGATAGGCTACAATGTCACAATGATAGGGCTACAATGTCACAATGATAGGGGTACAATGTCACAATGATAGGGCTACAATGTCACAATGATAGGGCTAAATGCACAATGATAGCTACATGTCACAATGATAGGGCTACAATGTCACAATGATAGGGCTACAATGTCACAATGATAGGGGTACAATGTCACAATGATAGGGGTACATGTCACAATGATAGGCTACAATGTCACAATGATAGGGTACATGTACAATGATGGGTACATCAATGATAGGGCTACAATGTCACAATGATAGGGCTACAATGTCACAATGATAGGGGTACAATGTCACAATGATAGGGCTACAATGTCACAATGATAGGGCTACAATGTCACAATGATAGGGCTACAATGTCACAATGATAGGGCTACAATGTCACAATGATAGGGTACAATGTCACAATGATAGGGCTACAATGTCACAAAGATAGGGCTACAATGTCACAATGATAGGGGTACAATGTCACAATGATAGGGTACAATGTCACAATGATAGGGACATGTCACAATGTAGGCTACGTCAATGATAGGGTACAATGTCTCATGAATGGGTCAGCACAATGATAGGGCTACAATACATGATAGCTAATACAATGATAGGGTACAATGTCACAATGATAGGGGTACAATGTCACAATGATAGGGTACAATGTCACAATGATAGGGTACAATGTCAAATGATAGGGTACAAGTCTCAATGATAGGGCTACAATGTCACAATGATAGGGGTACAATGTCACAATGATAGGGTACAATGTCACAATGATAGGGTACAATGTCACAATGATAGGGGTACAATGTCTCAATGATAGGGCTACAATGTCTCAAGATAGGGGTACAATGTCACAATGATAGGGCTACAATGTCACAATGATAGGGTACAATGTCACAATGATAGGGCTACAATGTCACAATGATAGGGCTACAATGTCACAATGATAGGGCTACAATGTCACAATGATAGGGGTACAATGTCACAATGATAGGGCTACAATGTCACAATGATAGGGCTACAATGTCACAATGATAGGTCTACAAGTCAATGATAGGGCTACAAGTCACAATGATAGGGCTACAATGTCACAATGATAGGGGTACAATGTCACAATGATAGGGCTACAATGTCACAATGATAGGGTACAATGTCACAATGATAGGGCTACAATGTCACAATGATAGGGCTACAATGTCACAATGATAGGGCTACAATGTCACAATGATAGGGTACAATGTCACAATGATAGGGCTACAATGTCACAATGATAGGGCTACAATGTCACAATGATAGGGCTACAATGTCACAATGATAGGGAATGTACAAAGGTAATGTCACATGAAGGGTACAATGTCTCAATGATAGGGGTACAATGTCACAATGATAGGGTACATGTCACAATGATAGGGGTACAATGTCACAATATAGGGCTACAATGTCACAATGATAGGGCTACAATGTCACAATGATAGGGCTACAATGTCACAATGATAGGGTACAATGTCACAATGATAGGGCTACAATGTCACAATGATAGGGTACAATGTCACATATGGAATCAGGGGCTACAATGTCACAATGATAGGGGTACAATGTCACAATGATAGGGCTACAATGTCACAATGATAGGGCTACAATGTCACAATGATAGGGCTACAATGTCACAATGATAGGGCTACAATGTCACAATGATAGGGCTACAATGTCACAATGATAGGGCTACAATGTCACAATGATAGGGCTACAATGTCACAATGATAGGGCTACAATGTCACAATGATAGGGTACAATGTCACAATGATAGGGTACAATGTCTCAATGATAGGGCTACAATGTCACAATGATAGGGTACAATGTCACAATGATAGGGGTACAATGTCACAATGATAGGGCTACAATGTCACAATGATAGGGCTACAATGTCACAATGATAGGGTACAATGTCACAATGATAGGGTACAATGTCACAATGATAGGGCTACAATGTCACAATGATAGGGCTACAATGTCACAATGATAGGGCTACAATGTCACAATGATAGGGTACAATGTCACAATGATAGGGTACAATGTCTACAATGATAGGGCTACAATGTCACAATGATAGGGCTACAATGTCACAATGATAGGGCTACAATGTCACAATGATAGGGCTACAATGTCACAATGATAGGGCTACAATGTCACAATGATAGGGCTACAATGTCACAATGATAGGGCTACAATGTCACAATGATAGGCTACAATGTCACAATGATAGGGGTACAATGTCACAATGATAGGGGTACAATGTCTCAATGATAGGGCTACAATGTCACAATGATAGGGCTACAATGTCACAATGATAGGGGTACAATGTCACAATGATAGGGGTACAATGTCACAATGATAGGGCTACAATGTCACAATGATAGGGCTACAATGTCACAATGATAGGGGTACAATGTCACAATGATAGGGCTACAATGTCACAATGATAGGGCTACAATGTCACAATGATAGGGCTACAATGTCACAATGATAGGGCTACAATGTCACAATGATAGGGTACAATGTCACAATGATAGGGTACAATGTCACAATGATAGGGCTACAATGTCACAATGATAGGGCTACAATGTCACAATGATAGGGGTACAATGTCACAATGATAGGGCTACAATGTCACAATGATAGGGCTACAATGTCACAATGATAGGGCTACAATGTCACAATGATAGGGGTACAATGTCACAATGATAGGGGTACAATGTCACAATGATAGGGGTACAATGTCACAATGATAGGGGTACAATGTCACAATGATAGGGGTACAATGTCTCAATGATAGGGGTACAATGTCACAATGATAGGGCTACAATGTCACAATGATAGGGCTACAAGGTCACAATGATAGGGCTACAAGGTCACAATGATAGGGCTACAAGGTCACAATGACAGGGGTATTAGATCACGATGATGGGGGCACAAAGTCACAATGACGAGGTACAAGGTCGAATGCCTTTTATCTTCACATCATGCCATTCATCGGCACATCAGGCCATGAAAGTCACAACATGTACGGGATATTTGTGCACGGAGCAACTCGTCTCGTGCATTTACTCTGTATTAGCACACATATGGCACATGTGTGCACACACACATACATGATCTCACACATGCACATGCTTTAAACACACACACACACACACACACACACACACACACACACACACACACACACACACCACACACACACACACACACACACACACACACACAACCAAGATCAGGCTATTCCACGTCCTCACCCATCACACACATTCCACATACCTTCATATCCTTCAACTTCTTCCGCAGTTTCTCTGCCTTTCTGCAGTGGTGTGAGGCAGATGGAGAATAGAGGCGATTTCTTCCTTGACAAATGTCCCTGCTCCTCAGCCGTGAATGATGTTTTGGACAACACTGTAGGTATGGACCCTCTCCCACATGACTGCTGTCCCTGTCCATCTCTTTGGAGACGGACGTGCTTGTTGAGGTGGTCTCCATATTTTGCTGATGGTTCTCTGAATCCTCAAACGAAAAATTTTCCTGGTTTGCAGCATCACTGTCCTTCTCCAAGTACAAAGCCTGCAGGGAGTTTTGAGCATGCTCTGTTTTGTTTTCAGAAACTGGAATCATGTGTCTGTGAATATTCTCACCGGTGGTCATGCCGCTGTTTGGAAGTTGGTATTCGCTTAACAGATCTCCAAAAGATGGGTGGTTGGCGGATTCGGTGTCCTGTATCAAATCTCTGTCATAGCTTTCTGAAGAGCTGGACTCCCGTTTGTCTGGCTGGTTGTTGCAGGAGATGTTTTCAGCTACTGCGTAAGGAGTTCTGTTCCTGTGCTTTCGTCTTTTCCCGTCTTCAGGAACCTCCACGGATCTCTTGGTTTTACAACAAGACTTACATCTTGAACGCCAGTTGGTCTGTTCCTTCTGGAGACATGACCTGCATGTATAAGCACTGGAAGAGCTGGATTCATGGCTCTGGAATTGGCAGGGTTTCTTGGCGGAAGATCTAACACGATCATGCTGTGCTCTCTCACCTTGGAGACAATGGCCGTTTCTATTCACCAGGTTTGGTTTGGTGTTCTTTTTTCTGGATGGACTGCGGCTTTTCCCTTTGATGACTCCATGATGCACGTACTTTGATGTTGGCAGGGAACAGGTGGGCTCCGTGCTGTCTGAAGAAGTGAGAATGTGTGGTTGTTGTTGACCTTGCAGGTCTCTCTCGGGCGGTCCCTGTCCTTTCTTTACACAGATGTTGCTGACCAGACCTTCTGGATGCTGAGGACTGAGATAGACGTGGTTGGACACGGTCAGTGTAGTGGTTGGTGAAAACACCTGTTTAGACACTGGATTGTGGTGCAGGGTATTCTTCATTGGCTGAGGTCTTGAGCCCTGATGCACTGTCTTCTCTGGGATTCTGTTCACTGCTGTTGTTTCTTGATGTTGTGGTGGAGGAGACGTCTGGGACGTTTGGGTTTTCATGGCAGTATCCTGAAGCGGCACAACAACTGGAGAACGCTGTGGCAGAGCAGTCATACACTCCAAAGAATTCGGTAACACCTGGGGTGGTTGTCCTGCTGCTGCTTGCTGCAGTCTTTCTGTTGCTACTGCCATCGCTTGTGGCGCCATCTGAAGACTTTTGTCGTACACCTCGACAATTTCTGGAGGTGGGGGCGCCGAGGGAATGGCTCGTTCTTCATTAATCTGCACGGGCACAATGTCTGTGTCACTTGCTCGTCTTTCTTGTTCCTTTAACGCTTTCCTTAAAACCTCTGGCTCTGTGTTCCGACTGTGTAAACGTGACGAAGACATGATGCCCAGTGACATGTGATTCTTTTCCATATGCTCATTCCTTTGTTCTGACATGGATTCATCACGAGACACACTGACCTCCCCAATTGCTGGAATTAATGTATTCAGCTGTCCGTCTTCAATACTGCCTGGCTGTCTCTCATCCACCGCATTGGCAAACGCTGGTCCCGACACTTCTGTTGTAACAGTTAAGTCTGATGATCTTCCACCCATGTGTTCTGCTCTGTACTCGTTAGATATACGTCTGTCTGCAGTTACAGTTTGCCCATTAGAATTCCAATGGCTCGACAAACAATGCATAATATGCTCTTTCTGATTGTTGGGATCATTCTTTTCAGTTATCCATGACTTAACCTCTTTCATTGGCGATGGTATATTTCTCTTTACCAGCGAAGTAGGATGGACAGCGGGACCATATCTATTTTCAAACAAGGTTTCACCTGTTGTAACCTGCTGATCTTTTGTATTGTCAGCATAATTAAGGTATGGTGATAGTGTATGCCTTGTTCTGCTGGTTTCTTGTTTCGGTTTATCTGTTATTTGAGGAACAACAGGGTGAGTATGTTCTGTCGCAGATGCCTGGCTTTTGTCTTTGAGATTAGGAAATGCTGTGTAGCAGGCATCTGGTCTTGGAGACTTCCCATCTTCCTTAATATTTTGTGGGCTGAAGTTGTAAGGCAATGACCACCTGTTTCCCTTCCTTCCTTTGAGCGTACTTGATATGGCGGGCACTGAACTGTCAGCTCTGTCACCTTGTCTACTGTCCTGTGGAATAAAGTCACATGGCAACAGACCTAAAGGCTTCATGTTCTCCGTTTCTTCTGGTTGATCTGAACGATAGCCAGGCGCTAATCTTACAGCACCGTCAGTTTGCTGACCATCTGGGGGATCCACACTGCAAGGCAACACATATGTAGGTCTCCACTCCTCCTGTCTTCCTTGAAGATGTGGTAAGGCATGCTCCAATTTCTCCTCTTGTGTACTGGAATAGCAAGGAGTTGGGCTCGATGCACTTTCGCTGTACTTTTCTGCCTTTTCATTTGAATGGCATGGCACTAGGATTGAAGGCCTTCTCACTTGTCTTGCCGCTTCTGCACTCTCCGAGAAAATGTGAGTAGTTATGTCTGTATCAATGGCCATAGTTTTCACCCCTAAACAATGATGACAGCTGTAGTGTTCCGGCAAGGAAACAGGCAGCAAGTCACCACCATCAGTGGATGTGGTGACATGGATCCGGGATGAAAACATATCGGTAGTTTTGTTATTTAGTGTTTCGTTTTTCTCTAATTTGACACTGTCTTTCCTATTTGGCGTTTCTTTTTCAGCTGATTCAATCTTTTCTTTCCTCTCTGGTATTTCCTTTAGAACTGATCCGGTAGTTTCCTTACTTTTGGAAATTTCTTTTTTAACCGATTTGATGTTATCTTCGCTAATCGCCGGTTCTGTTTTAATAGAAGGTGCACCTAGTTCAGACGTATCTGTTGCTTTAGATTCAGCCCCAGCGGTCTTCTTTTGCTCAGAGCCAACTGCTCGTGATATCCGCAGACAGCTGACAGCGTTCATGGCGCTGTAGTCTAGCACAGTTGATGAGGACACTGCTACAATCACTGGTGTCGGCTTTTCTGTCTGAGTGGCTTTCACTGCACGACTACACACACGTTTCTGTTTTTGTGCGGGCTGAGGCTGAACCTGAGTGGTTTGTGTGGAATGTGCAGGTTGAGTCTGGTCCTGAGTGGTTTGAGTGGAATGTGCAGATTGAGTCTGGTCCTGAGTGGTTTGAGTGGAATGTGCAGATTGAATCTGGTCCTGAGTGGTTTGAGTGGAATGTGCAGATTGAATCTGGTCCTGAGTGGTTTGAGTGGAACGTGCAGGTTGAGTCTGGTCCTGAGTGGTTTGAGTGGAATGTGCAGATTGAGTCTGGTCCTGAGTGGTTTGAGTGGAACGTGCAGGTTGAGTCTGGTCCTGAGTGGTTTGAGTGGAACGTGCAGGTTGAGACTGGCCCTGAGCGGTTTGAGTGGAATGTGCACAAACTGGCAAGGCTTCTTTGATGCTTGCTTGTTTTCTGTCCGCTGTTCCACTTTCTGTTTTGACGCCTGGACTTGGCTCTGGCGTTTTTGTGTCTCCCTTTTTGATGATTTGCTTTCCTCTTGGCGTTTTGGTTTCTTCGGGTTTAATGACTGGTTTTCGTTCCGCTGTTGTACCGGCTTCGTTTTTCCCGACTTGTTTTTTCTCTGATGTTGTGCTATCTTCTTTCTGGCCGATTTGGTTTCCGTCTGCTGCAGCAGTCTTTGGAGCTGGGTCTATGCAACGTAGTGATTGGTCGCCGGGTTCTACAATCTGCTCTCTGACAAATATTTCTCTTTCGATATTCACTTCTGTTATTGCCCATCCTACATTTTCCACGTTGTGTGTAAAGATATTTTCCACCGTTTGTTCTATCTGCTGAACACGCTGTTGTCCAGGTATGTGACCACACGTGTCTTGACATACTGCCGAATTTCTGTCAGACTGGCTTTTGGCAACTGCTGCTGACTTTGGCCCCGGCAACGCCTCTGGTGAAGTTTGTTCTTGATCTGATTGTTCACCTGTGACACAAGGATCACCTGTTTGGATCATCAGCCCAATGAATATGTTGGGCTCCTTTCGTCTGTTAGACTGATCAGGTTGTGGTGATTTGGTCTGAGTCGTGTTGACGACTTGTTGGAAACCCTGTGTGCGTTGCATTATTTCCATATTGTCCGACATCATGGTCTGAAGGGTGGAATCTTCTTGACTGAACCATTGCAAGGTCTGTGGCCCCGGACTTGTCTGGGGACCAGCTGTCTGTGTGCTGGCTTGTGGTCCTGACATAGGTAGTCTTTGTACAGACCTATCATCAGCCTTCACTGTAACTACTGGCATACTCTGGGAGTCTTTGCCCGCACCAATGTCTGTAGTCTCAGCAGCACTGAGAGAAGTTGGTTCTGAAGAAGGTAGGTAACCCTGGAAAGGGATGGGACTCCGGATTCTTATTGTAAACTCCAAAAGATGAGGATCACTCTCACCAAGGCCGAGTCTCTGTGTCTGTTCACTAGTTCCGATGAAACGAGTGCCATGCTCATAAACGTTGGCTTCAGGGTTGTCATCTTTGTGTATCTGGGCAACTAGGTTTCTGTGGTCCGCTGGCTGCAAGCTGTGTTCGCCCTGGCTATCTGGTGGTCGGGGAACATAGCATGTCTGCTCTGCCTGGGAGCTCCTCTGACTATCGTCATCAGCGAAATAATCTTCCACAGCGTCGTGCGGAAAGAGTCGTACCACTCTCATACCTCGCTGGCTTCTTGCAGTTTGACTTGCGGTGTCACCATTCTGTTGTGTTCTCTGTGTGGATGATGCAGACTTAGACCTGCGCTCTTCACGGTACTTGAAGATTCTCTTCCCTTTGGTTCTTGGTGTCGCACTGAATGGCCTCTTGGTACTCACAACCTGAATACTTCTTCTGAAAGAAGGCGGTGTGGCCCATCTGGAGAAATGGGTGGTGTCATCAATGGGACTGCTGGTTCCCTGCCAGTATTCAACGTGTTGTGATTTTCTTGGCGGTAGTACAAAACTGTCTTTACCATAGCCACAGTCATGTTTTTTGGGGTACTTCACAGGAGGCCTTTCTTTTTTAAGTTTCCTCCTAGGCTTTGGTGTCTGGGTGGAGGGTGCTGGGGAAATGATGTCTCTGTTCTGTGGGACAGCTCGGTTACTTCCTGCTCTCATTTCTTTCTCAGTTAACGGTGGAGGAAGTCTTTTGCCTGATAATGTATAGTTATTCCACGATCCCTCATTTGCAAAATAACAGTTTTCTTGCAGCTGTCTTGGACTGCTCAAGTTGGATGATGGCGAAGCCTGTCTCTGAGAATCATAATCGTCATCACTGTCGTGCATACACGATGAACTACTATCTCTGATTTCTGCTGGTTCGAGTTTAGGTGCTAGATATGGTATCTTTGGCGTGAAGTAATCTGATGGATACAAATGTCGGTAATCTCTTCCACTTCCATTCATGAGATCAGCTGGTGAACCGTTTGGCCCTTTCACTGGTACGACATCAATTTTGGGGTATGTCTTCACGTGAAGTTTTTGCTTTTCGTACCTCCATCTTTCTATGTTAGGACCACGCTCCATAATCCTGGTGTAGGACGAAACGCTCTCCAGGGTGCTTTTACGATCCACAGTTCTGTCGGTGTGATGAGATGTAGTGGATTCATCCAGGACCATGCTGACCAGATCAGGGACTCTGTAAGGGGACATGGTGTCCCTAGTGCTGACATGACTGCCCCATGGCCCTCTGTCCGCGCTTTTGATGGGAGTGGGGGATGGGGTGTTGGAACGTGTTCTCTGACCCCAGTCACTCCCCTAGACACTGCAGACAGACCGCTGTAGTCCGCACTGTGGGCAGGCCATCTCCGGTAAGGGAGACGTTCAGAGCTGAATGTTCGGGCACTTTTGGATCTTCGACGCTGCCACGCCAGGAAGTTCTTACTTCTAGCAAAGTATGCAGAGTCGTGAAATTCTGGAACGTCTTTGCTTTCTGAAGAGCTACTGGGCAGTTCTGAAGCGTTTGTTGCCTGCCTGTGAACTGGATCCCGATAAACCAAAGAGGGGGCCTGCCTGTTGTCTGGATTCTGATAGACTGAAGAAGGTGCATTACGATGTTCACCGTTGGAATATTTCAACATTGTAGTTTTCATTTGTTGTGAATGGGGCGATTTGATAACCTCGGTTTCATAATAGGCTCGAGATTTTACAGAATCGTCACAGTCTTCTCTAAATTCGTAATGAGATACGTAAGGTGCGCCGCCTTCTCTGTCATCATTGTTTCTACTGGTTTTGGCGTGTTCACATTCCTTTCCTGAAAACTTGGCCTTATCTTGAAAACGATCACCAGCCTTTGAACTTTTCAGTTCCTTCGTTTGGTCGTTACATTTAAACGGAATAGTGTCGACTTCTTCATCATAGACTGATCGTATTTTCACTTTTCCTTTCCGTTTCTCATAGAGATCAGATGGCCACTTAGCAATGTTTTCTTCATAGTGTGACTCTGACCACACGCTGCCTTTCCTGTGTTCTACTCGTGGAATTCCCTGTGGAAAGACGTTACTTGATGGCACTGAACTTTGTCCGTAGTCCACTGGCAGATCTGTCCGCAGAGGAGCATCATCTGACCGCGTAGTGTCTTTTCCGTACTGAATTTGTGAAGTTTTCTGCTGTGAGGCGTAACCTGATTGTGCAGAGCCTGGCTTGTGTTCAAAATGCAGATCCATCTTAAAGGATGGGTCATTCTCTCTGTCATAAAAGGCTTGCCCCAGACTGTTCATCATTGGTGCAGACAGACCCTCAGACTCCCTGTCAGGACGGGGATAGCCAGGTCCGCCCTGGCTGCTGATGGAAGACTGGACGAGTGACGGGAGAGGAATGGATGGGTACGGATCCCTATAGGACTTCTCTGCCTTCTCTGACATGGTTCCAGCATGCCACTCCTTGACTGTTCTTCTGTGGACGGCCCCGGTGCCTGCTGAGGGCGGTGATGTACGGGCCGTCTGTAACGTGACACATTATAATGGATCACATCCGTATTTGAAAAGTTACTACTATCATCAAAATTCGTAACCAGTCCGGTCCTTGGGGGAGATTGAGGGCACACAGCAGTAGGCAGGATCCTTCATCTCTGCCTCTGGGACGCGACAGAAAGAAGTTCAGGTATACTGAGGATCATCCAGTCGTTCATATTTGCTTTCCAGCTCTTCTCTCTTTTGACCTCAACGACCTCCTTACAGACTAACCCTGACGGTGTGTCGTGGCGGGTGATGTGACCAAACCAAGCAAACTGGCATCACTTCACAACTGCCAGAAGCGGGGTCCTGTGAGCCCCACTAGGGAGCTGATTTTCTTCCATGTCATCTGCTCTAGAAAAGATCTATGAATAATCAGAAATATGTACATGTATTGGGAACAAACAGCCGCAACGAGAATAGAAAACGATATAAGCTCTTTCCAAAATATCAAAAGAAGAGTCAGGCAAGGTTGTGATTTGTCACCAGATCTGTTTTCACTTTACAGTGAAAACATCATGAGAAACATACCTAGAAGAAGACCCTGGATTAAAGGTTGGAGGAAAAATGATAAACAACATTCGTTACGCAGATGACACCGTGCTAATTGCAAAAAAGTGAAAGGGACCTACAAAACCTTGTGAATATGATAGAAATAGAAAGCAAAAACAAAGAGTTGGAGGTAAATAGCAAGAAGACTGAAGTCATGGTAATCAGTAAAAACATGAAATCCCCTCATGCAAAATAACAGCAAACAGCACAACCTTGAGACAGGTTGATAAGTTTAAATATCTGGGAACGATCATCTCACCAGACGCCAGATGCACATCAGAAATAGCCAGCAGAATCGGCCAAGCCAAAACAGCATTCTAGAAGATGAAAAGCATTCTTACCAACAAATGCCTATCAATTAACATCAGGAAGAGAGTTCTTGAATGTTATATAGAACCAATAATGTTATACAAGAAGATCATTCATAAGGAAGATTAGGAAAAGACAGGCAATATTTATTGGCCATTTTATGAGGAAATCGGAATTGGAGCACCTGGTCACAACGGGAAAGCTGGAGGGAAAGAGAGCACCAGGTAGACCCAGGGAGAAAATATTCGATAGACTTGCAGTGTGGCTGAGGACAGAGAGAGTGGAAGATGTACTTGCGGCAACAAGGGATAGATACATACGGAGGGCCATGATCGCTAACGCCATGTGGCAGGGCACTTAATGATGATGATCATGAGCGTCATCTGGCATTGGTCTCAAATGTCATTGCCGTCTGGTTGCCGTAGAAGTACAGCTGCCATCTTTCACCTGGACTCAACGGCGCATGTCCACCCTGACTAGGGTAAAATGCTACTGCCAGCCTCCAGTCCACTCAGCTGTGAACGGGTACCTGACCTTGTTCATGGTTAGGAAAGGTAAAGCAGCAAAGGTGAGGAAATGGTCACCGCCCTAGTGCAGGCGCCGAGAAAAGTCGATCTCTACCACCTCATTCTCCTATGACTTGAAATTATGGGACAATTCTTACTGTTTGAAAAAATCATATCTGTATTTAAAGGTTACGATAAAGTTTCCAGCACACAAATGAAATGGGCAGTGCCAGCATATTACAGTTCTTACATTCTGGCGAATAAAGACCACACTTCAAGGAGAATATTCAAGAAATGTTTCATTTTAGAAAAAGAACTTTCACTTAACACAGATGCTGAATAAGAACGAGCTCCAATTTATAGACAAGCACTTTCTTTACACAAGTGACCACAGTGCGAAATGATAAATGACAATGAAATCAGCTCCACTACCAAACATCTTAAAGGGGTCTCAGAAAACAATGGAGGAGTGACAGGTGTATTCTGTGTTTGTCAGAACGTGCGCACATGCTGCGCGCGCGCGCGCGCGCGCGCGGTGTGTGTGTGTGTGTGGTTGTGTGTGTGTGTTGTGTGTGTGTGTGTGTGTGTGTGTGTGTGTGTGTGTGTGTGTGTGTGTGTGTGTGTGTGTGTGTGTGTGTTTGTGTGTGTGTGTGCGTGTGTGTGTGTGTTTGTACATGTATGTATGTTTGTGTGTTTGTATGTGTTTGTGTGTGTGTGTATGTTTGTATGTGTGTGTATGTGTTTATGTGTGTGTATTGCGTGCGTGCGTGCGTGCGTGCGTGCGTGTGTGTGTGTGTGCTATAAATTGTTTCAAGCAGAGGCAACTGCTCAGAGCCTTATCAGGGCAGCAACCATCTCGAACAAAATACAAACATCTGAACACATCGATGACCTGGGGGAAAAGCTCGACCAGAAAATCATATACACGTATCATTGCATTCCTGGAAATGATCTATATCAGGGTACCTATCTGAGTGGATTGGTGACTGCCAGGGTGGGCAGGTGACTGCCAGGGTGGATGTGACTGTCAGGGTGGATGTGACTGCCAGGGTGTAATGGTGACTGCCAGAGTGTAATGGTGACTGACCTGGTGTAATGGTGACTGTCAGGGTGTAATGGTGACTGCCAGGTTGTAATGGTGACTGTCAGGGTGTAATAGTGACTGACCTGGTGTAATGGTGACTGCCAGGTTGTAATGGTGACTGCCAGGTTGTAATGGTGACTGACAGGTTGTAATGGTGACTGACAGGGTGTAATGGTGACTGTCAGGGTGTAATGGTGACTGACAGGTTGTAATGGTGACTGTCAGGGTGTAATGGTGACTGACAGGTTGTAATGGTGACTGCCAGGGTGTAATAGTGACTGACAGGGTGTAATAGTGACTGACAGGTTGTAATGGTGACTGACAGGGTGTAATGGTGACTGCCAGGTTGTAATGGTGACTGCCAGGTTGTAATGGTGACTGCCAGGTTGTAATGGTGACTGACAGGGTGTAATAGTGACTGACAGTTGTAATGGTGACTGACAGGGTGTAATGGTGACTGCCAGGTTGTAATGGTGACTGCCAGGTTGTAATGGTGACTGTCAGGGTGTAATAGTGACTGACAGGGTGTAATGGTGACTGACAGGGTGTAATGGCGACCGACATAGTGTAATGATGACTGCCATGGTGTAATGGTGACTACCAGGGTGTAATGGTGACTGCCAGGGTGGATATGTGACTATCAGGGTGTAATGGTGACTGACAGGGTGTAATGGTGACTGACAGGGTGTAATGGTAACTGACAGGGTAGATACGTGACTGACAGGGTGTAATGGTGACTGACAGGGTGTAATGGTGACTGACAGGGTAGATACGTGACTGACAGGTGTAATGGTGACTGACAGGGTGTAATGGTGACTGATGGTGTAATGGTGACTGACAGGGTAGATATGTGACTGACAGGTGTAATTGTGACTGACAAGGTGTAATGGTGACTGACAGGGTGTAATGGTGACTGACAGGGTGTAACGCTGACTGCCAGGGTGTAATGGTGACTGACAGGGTGTAAAGGTGACTGACAGGGTGTAATGTTGACTGACAGGGTGTAACGCTGACTGCCATGGTATAATGGTGACTGCCAGGGTGTAAAGGTGACTGACAGGGTGTAACGCTGACTGCCAGGGTGTAAAGGTGACTGACATGGTGTAATGGTGACTGACAGGGTGTAATGGTGACTGACAGGGTGTAACGCTGACTGCCAGGGTATAATGGTGACTGCCAGGGTAATAATGGTGACTGCCAGGGTATAATGGTGACTGCCAGGGTATAATGGTGACTGCCAGGGTATAATGGTGACTGCCAGGGTGTAATGGTGACTGCCAGGGTATAATGGTGACTGCCAGGGTTAATGGTGACTGCCAGAGTATAATGGTGACTGCCAGGGTATAATGGTGACTGCCAGGGTATAATGGTGACTGCCAGGGTATAATGGTGACTGCCAGGTGTATAATGGTGACTGCCAGGGTATAATGGTGACTGCCAGGGTATAATGGTGACTGCAGGGTTAAGTGACTGCCAGGGTTAATGGTGACTGCAGTGTAATGGTGACTGACCAGGGTATAATGGTGACTGCCAGGGTATATGGTGACTGCCAGGGTAATGGTGACTGACAGGGTGTAATGGTGACTGACAGGGTGTAACGGCTGACTGCCAGGGTGTAAAGGTGACTGACATGGTGTAATGGTGACTGACAGGGTGTAATGGTGACTGACAGGGTGTAACGCTGACTGCCAGGGTGTAATGGTGACTGACCAGGGTGTAATGGTGATGACAGGGTGTTAAAGGGCGACTGTCCAGGGTGTAAAGGTGACTGCCAGGGTGTAATGGTGACTGACAGGGTGTAATGGTGACTGACAGGGTGTAAGGTGACTGCCAGGGTGTAACGCTGACTGCCAGGGTGAATGTGAATGAAAAGGTGTGAGTGATAATTGACTACGAGGTGTAATGTGACCAACAGGGTGTAATGGTGACCGACAGGGTGTGATGGTGACTGCCAGGGTGTAATGGTGACTGACAGGGTGAATATGACTGACAGGGTGTTTGATGACTGCGAAGCGTAATGGTGAATGCAGGGTAATAATGGTGAATTGCCAGGGTTAATGGTGACTGACAGGGTGTAATGGTGACTGACAAGGTGTAATGGCGACTGACAGGGTGGAATGGGAATCCAGGTGTAATATGTGACTGACAGGGTGTAATGGTGACTGCAAGGGTGGTAATGGTGACTGACAGTGAATGGGACTGACAGGGTGGAATGGAAAACTGCCAGGGTATAATGGTGACTGACAGGGTGTGATGGTGACTGCCAGGGTGTAATGGTGACTGCCAGGGTGTAATGGCGACTGACAGGGTGTAATGGTGACTACCATGGGTGAATTGTGACTGACAAGGTGTAATGGCGACTGACAGGGTGGAATGGTGACTGACAGGTGGAATGGTGACTGACAGGGTGTAATGGCGACTGACAGGGTGTAATGGCGACTGATAGGGATGTATGGTGACATGCCAGGGTGTAAGGTGGACTGACAAGGTGTAATGCGACTGACAGGGTGGAATGGTGACTGACAGGTGGAATGGTGACTGACAGGTTGGAATGGTGACTGACAGGGTGGACAGGTGACAGACAGGGTGGATAGGTGACTGACAGGGTGGAATGGTGACTGCAGAGTGAAAGGTGACTGACAGGGTGGACTGATGGCTGACAGGGTGGCTGGTTATTGACAGGGTGGACTGGTGGTTGACAGGGTGGATATGTGGCGAACTGGTGGATGGTGACTGACAGGATGGACGGTGACTGACAGGTTGGACAGGTGACTGACAGGTTGGACAGGTGACTGACAGGTGTGGACTGGTGTTGACAGGGTGGATATGTGGCGGACAGGGTGGACAGATGGCTGACAGGTGGACAGGTGGCTGACA
This sequence comes from Monoplex corrugatus, assembly GCA_030674185.1. NCBI lineage: Eukaryota > Metazoa > Mollusca > Gastropoda > Littorinimorpha > Ranellidae > Monoplex > Monoplex corrugatus. The sequence continues at coordinate 25,580,523 of JAPXFY010000018.1, read as the reverse complement.
GGGTGGACAGGTGGCTGACAAGGTGGACTGGTGACTGACAGGATGGATAGGTGACTGACAGGTTGAATTGGTGACTGACAGGTTGGACAGGTGACTATCAGGTTGGACAGGTGACTGACAGGGTGGACAGGTGACTGACAGGGTGGACTGGTGGTTGACAGGTTGGACAGGTGACTGACAGGGGCTGGTGATTGACAGGGTGGAGTGTCTATTAAAAAGTACATTCCAAGGTGAAATTGTCCATAGAGATTTTATGACCCTCTAATGTGATCGGGTTTTCTGTTTGGTGAAAAGTGATTTAACAGAACAACGGCAGATTGCGGTCAACATCAACGCGTTGACATACGCTTTATGTATATCATTTCTATCAAATGACGCTAGGAAATGAAGAACGAATGGATGACCGGCTGGTCAACCGAACGACAAGCAGCCAACGATTTAAATCCAGTTACAATAAAAATAACAAACAGATGGACCGACCAACTAACCAACCAATAATTTCAACACAACAATAGTAAGAAAGTTAACGAACAGACAGAGCGATCAACCAATCCATTTCCGGTACCAACCTACCCATTTTTCAATTTGTTTTCTCATGATAGTGGTACAGAATTCGAGTGAATACCATACATGTATGCACATGTCTCAAAGACACTATGATGTATAAAAGAATTGTAAATGATCATAACCTATATGCCATAAAACTGTGCGTATGGCCACGATACAAACCTCCTCCATGTGGTCAGGGCGGCAGTCGCTATTGTTGTTCTCAGACCCTTGACCACACACACACACAGCGTGGGGATGCTGGCAGATGGAGCACAGGTCAAACCCCTGACTGACCACCGCCTCAGCTGGCCTCAACTGTTCTGCTTCTATGTACAGGTCATGCTCCATCGTCATCTTCTGTCGGTCAGCACACAGGACTAATTATTACCACCACTGCTTTAAACCCAGCCACAACGTAAAGCCGTATCATGATTACAACCACCTCAGAACGAACACAACAAAAACTGAAAAAAACCCCCATTAATATACTTTATTGCAGAAGAATAACAGCACTACCAGTAATATTACTAATACTTACTGTTATCATGATCATGATCAATTATCTTATTATCATTCGGCGCTAAATCTTGATGGATAAATCAAATCACAGCACACTCTCATCATTCACTCAAACTATCGCTCCTGATGACCAAACAATACCGCTAAAGATACAAGCATACATGTACCCTGGGAAGGGGAGAACAAGATCACGTGATGAGTGAGTGAAGGTGGAAATCACTGTCCGACAACAAAACACGCCTCCAAGTTACACCTGAAGGAAGAAAGATTTTCTGACTGTCGAACAGACAGGGGAAGCTCATTCCGGTTGCATGGACCTGACACAAAAAATGAACATCGACCGACTGGAACACCTGTACTCAGGAATCTATAAACAAGTTGTGTCAGGAGAAGAACGGAGACGTCGTGCAGGCTGTATTACATTAGCGGTGGTGGCAGAGACAATGTACATGTAGACCTTCACACGCTTGTAACAATGAGACAAGTACATGTAGACCTTCACACGCTTGTAACAATGAGACAAGTACATGTAGACCTTCACACGCTTGTAACAATGAGACAAGTACATGTAGACCTTCACACGCTTGTAACAATGAGACAAACGAGTTTAACACATTCAACACTTCAAAGCCTGAAGGTCGCTCTCTGACCTAGACGTTCAATACAAATTAAAGAATCTTACCCGCAAATAATCACGGAAACGGCAAACTACTTCCGTCAGACCCAAGCTTTTAACTTCATTTGACGGGTGTGGTACTCAAGTGGGTAAATGTCAGATTTCCAGCTGGAACGTCCTGGGTTTGATCCTGGTGGGTACAGGGTGCAGACTTTTCCCATCTCACAGGTCGATATGTGTGTAGATCTGCCAGTGGCTGAACCCCTTCATTGTGTGTACACATGTAGACTATCAAACAGCATGTTAAAGATCCTGTAAGTCATGTCAGTGCCTGTTTTATGGAAACGTGAAAACTTCCAGAATGCGCACCCACCAAAGATGCAGACTATAAAAGAAACAAAGTGGAATGTGGTCATCTGGCCTAAAAACTTGTAAACTTGAGTTCTCCGTGCTCCACTAAAAAGTCTTGATCATGTGTTAAAAGCGCTATACAAGAATCATTGATAATAATCATCATCATCTAATAATAATGATAACATTAATAATAATAATAATAATAATATCAACAATAATAAAAATAACAACAACGACAACGACGACAACGACGATGACGATGATAATGATGATGATGATTTCAGCCAGTCCCAAATTTTTTACTTCCTGAAATGAAATGAGTGACAAAGCACCTACTTCCGCATGCAGCACACATTATTCATTCAATCTGGCGAAGGCCTCAAGTGGAAAGTGAAAGCAATGAGATCAGCCAACACAGTCAACAGTTCCCTGAACCTTTTCAGGCGAGTCTGATCAACACATACACACACACACACAATACACACACAGGCACACACGCCCACAAACACACACGCGCGCCCGCACACACGCACGCCCGCACACAAACATATGTGCACACACAAACACACACATATGCACAAACACAAACATACACACACGCACACAGACACATACACTCACACAGACACACAAGCACACACACAGACACACATACACAACACACACACACACACACACACACACACACACACACACACACACACACACACACACACACACACACACACACATGGGGAGGGTGAAATATGTACTACCGGGCACTCAAATTTTGTCAGACAGGCCGGAAGCAACACCGACTCTACAACTTTATGAGTGAGCTGTATATACAACGTGTGAATGTATGCATGTATGGTCCTATCTATGTATATGTAAGCCTGGATTAGTTTATGTCTAATTAGTATGGAACCTGTCTTTAATAAAGACAAACTGTGTATGTGTCTAATGATCATAGAACATCTTCATCCACTCACCTGTCGCTGCAGCTTTTCTTCGAGGACGGACGCTTCATCAGCAAGTCTGAGGAAGAAAAGGAAGAAAAAAACAACAACAATCAAATCTCCATTATATAGTCAACAGCCGTCTTCATCATCATCACTCCCACACCACTGTCACAACTACCAACCCACAAAACATCAAACAGTCAATGCAGTTTCAGTACTTCAATCAAGCTTTGATTCATCATCATCATCAAGTGCCTTGTCACATGGCAATCATGGCCTTCCATCTGTTTCTATCCCTTTTTGCTGCAAGCACCTCTTCCACCCTCTTTGTCTTCAGCCACCCTGGGCCTACCTGGTGCTCTCTTTTCCTCCAGCTTTCCTGTTGTGACCAGGTGCTCCAATTCCCCTTTCCTCATAAAATGGCCCATAAATGTTGCCTGTCCTTTCCTGATCTTCCTTCTTGTGTCTGTCTCCATCAAGACTGTCTCGTTTGTTTTCTTTGCTGTCCATGGAACTCTCAACATTCTTCTTAGGAACCACATCTCAGCTGCCTCAATTTTGTTCTGACTTTGCTTGTTGACTGTCCACGCCTCACAGCCGTATAACATTATCGGTTCTATACAACGTTCAAAAGCTCTCTTCCTGATGTTCATTAATAGGCATTTGTTGATAAGAATGCTTGTCATCTTCTTGAATGCTGTTTTGGCTTGACCGATTCTGCTGGCCATTTCTGATGTGCATCTGCCGTCTGGTGAAATGATCGTTTCCAAGTATTTAAACTTATCAACCTGTCTCAAGGTTGTGCCTTTTGCTGTTATTTTGCATGAGGGGATTTCATGTTTTTTTACTGATCGCCATGGCTTCAATCTTCTTGCTGTTTAGTTCCAACCCCTTACCCTCGCTTTCTATTTCTAGTATATTCACAAGGTTTTGTAGGTCTCTTTCATTTTCTGCAATTAGCACGGTGTCATCTGCGTATCGAATGTTGTTTATCATTTTTCCTCCAACCTTTAATCCAGGGTCTTCCTCTAGGTTTCTCATGATGTTTCTGCTGTAAAGTGAAAACAGATCTGGTGACAAAACACAACCTTGTCTGACTCCTCTTTTGATATTTTGAAAAGAGCTTATATCGTTTTCTATTTTTATTGCAGCTGTTTGTTCCCAATACATATTTCTGATTATTCGTAGATCTTTTCCATCAATATTGAGTCTTTCTAGTTGGTTGATCAATTCTTCATATCTTACCCGATCGATAGCCTTGGTATAATCAAAAACGCATAAATATAAGTCCTTATTCATCTCTATTGGCCTCTCTATGATAGTTCTAGGATGAATATGGCATTAATAGTTCCTTTCCCTTCAACAAATCCACACTGTTCTTCTGCTATTCCTCTTTTGATTCTATTCCTTGTCCTCATCATGATTATTCTTAATAGGATTTTTGTTACATGACTATCAAGCTGATTGTGCGATTGAGTTCGCATTCTATAGCCTCTGTATTCTTTCGAAGTGCAATGAAAATTGATTTTGACATATCTTTGGGGATTTTTCCAGTGTCATGAATTTCATTTAGGAGGACTGTTATTTTTTCAATACCAACAAGCCCATCTCTGCAGTAATGTTGTCTGGTCCTGGGGCTTTTCCTGGTTTCATCTTTTTCAGTGCTGCTCTAACTTCATCTTTCATTACGGGTGGTCCTTCGAAGTTCTTTCTTATAATGTACATGTATTTTTCGTTTCTATCATCTTCAAAAAGGTCTTTTATGTACTCTTCCTGTCTGTCTAATATTTTGTCTTTTTCCATGATAAGCGTACCATCTTTCGATTTTAAGCAACCTGTTGATATGCATGTATTTTTCCTGTGGACAATTTCTTCAATTCGTCTGTACATACCCTGATGATACGGTTTGTGTCGGTCTTCTATTTCTTTGCATTCTGTTTTCAGCCAAGCTTCCTTGGCTTCATTGCTCCTATACCTGATTTCTTTGTTTATCTTCCTGTATATCTCCTCGTTTCTATTTGCCTTCCTCCGTTCTTCCATCAAAGAATACAGAAAAAAAAAGAACGGGACGCTTTGATTACTAATTGAAAATTCTGATCATTCGCACTTATACAGAGAGAGACAGAGAGAGACAGAGACAGAGAGAGAGAGAGAGAGAGAGAGAGAGAGAGAGAGAGAGAGAGAGAGAGAGAGAGAGAGAGAGAGAGAGAGAGAGGAGAGAAGAATACAGCAGCATGTCATTTTAGACGACATCGAAACGCCTACGTTACTCAAGAACATGAGATACTGCCTAGAAGTCGTATCCTTCTTAAATTAAAATGTAAGATGTTAGTGCACCAAATGACAGCGCCTAACACATCTGCTCTAACTGATTTCACGACAATATACAGAGGAAGCAAAATGATTATAAACAAGGACTTGCCTAGACGGGCTGTGGATGTCTTGATCAACCAACACTGTCTTGTGATGCATTATGACTGAAGATTGATCTAGAAATCCCTGGTGCTTTTGACAGAGTCGTGGACTGTAGATTTGATATCTTGAGTTTAATCCCAGCCCGCACCATTAAAAACTGCCCAGTTCGCTGCCCACCTTAATGTTTCCATCACTCTGTGGTGTCAACTCAAAGAGTTTCATAGGTCCTTTCTCCCTGACTCCCATTTCAAGACCTTGCCAACATATAGGATTTCGCGCAGGCTCAGAGAGACAGCCATATAACTGCTAGCAGATTTGGGTTGAACGCGTATGATATTGTCCGAGTGCGATGAATCCTTCATGAGCAAACTTCAAACTTACAAACTGAAGTGCACAATAAAAGGAAAGATACAAAAAGATGGTCAAAGGGCCTCATCAACATGTCCAGGGTCTGTGCCTCCTCCATCCATTTAGACAAGTACACGTTAAGTCAGTCTGGTAAGGCTGTGGTCTTGCTATGGGATATCTAGAGTTGTACCGTGGGTTCAGTTGGTTAGAACACATGTAGTTGACGTAGGGGTTGTGAGTTCAACCCCCACGCAAGGCGCAGGTTTTATTCCGTTTTTCGTTTTGTTTTTCAGCTGGCTGGCTGGCTCTTGTGACAGAGCCCTGAACTCAAGATACGATGTCTTAAGTTCAATCTTAGCCCGCAACATGAATCTGGCTTGTCCACTACCCATCTTAACGCTCCAATCATTTGGATACTGTCTGCTTAGTTTCATAGGTCTGTATCCCCCATCCCTCAGTTTCAAGGCCTTATCTGGGTATAGCGTTTTGTGTAGACTCAAGTAGTCTGCCAGATAACAGACGACAGATTGATTGGAGTGCATGCTGACTTGTTCGAATGCCATGAATCTGTCTTGAATAAACTCCGAATCTAAACTCCGACTCTAATATCCCCGAGTTCAATTCCAGACCACAACACAAACACTGGCTTGTTCACTGTTTATCTTAAATGTGCCAATCTGCCAGTCATTCACATACTGTCAGCTTTTTGTTTTGGTATCAAATCTAGATCCCATTATTTCCTTCCATTTGAACACCTCTCTCTACATTTAGAGTTTTGTGCAAACTCAAGGAACTACAAAGTAACTGGTGGCAAACATAAGGAAATACACGAAAACATGGAAATGTCCAAATGCAACTGATTCTGTTAAACGAAATTCCGACAGTCAAATAGAGAAAATAATTATAAATGACATGCAGACACACATACCTTTCAAAATTGGATCTTCCTTTGGTGAGGGAGAGTAGAACTTCTCACAGCATTGTCCAACAGTCAAACAGAGAAAAGCAATTATTACAAAGATATGCAGACACACATACCTTTCAAAAGATGGGTTTTCTTTTGGTGAGGGAGAGTAGGGTTTCTCAGCACTATCCTTGCCCTTGTTGCCAAATGTGTAATCACCCATATCATCAAACGACGTCTGAACACTGACCATGGAAGTTGAGGCTCTTGGTCTCTGACTAACATTGGTATTTTTCACCGGACTATAACCTGCTCTTTGACTGCTGCGTGGAACACTTTCTGTGCTTCCCCGTCGGTTCAAATTTGATGTCGGCACTTCGCAAATGTCTACGCCATGATCCATCTTGTCTCTGCTGGGCTGATGGTCTGTGTATGTTGCCAGAACGTCACTGCTTCCAACGCCACTGTCAACCATGTCTAAATGCTGTGGCCGATCTTGGTGTACTGGGGGTGCTTCATAACTTCCCACTCCATGTTCGATTCTGTCTAAGTTATGTCTTCGATTTCTGTATCCTGCAAGTGATTCAATGTCATGTTCGGCTATATTGCTATTGTGCGATTTCTCTCCATAGGCTGGGAGTGCTTCATAACTTCCCACTCCATGGTCGATCCTGTCTAGGTTGGTTCTCCAACTTCCATATCCTGAAAGCGCTTCAAAGCTGTCTTCAGATGGATCTTTGTGGTATGGCCTGTCTCTACGCACGGGGAGTGCTTCGTAACTCCCAACACCGTGTTCCACTCTATCCGAGCGGGGTTTTCTACTTTCATACTCTGAAAATGCTTCCAGGCTTCCTGCCCCACGCTCCACCAACGTTTTTTTTCTTTTTGACCTGCTGGCAGCGAGAAAGTTCCACTTCCTACTAAACAGCGGTCAGAGCTGCTGGAAACGTTTTGACACCCCAGACAGTTTTTCTTGTGACTACATAGTTCACTGACTATTTGTTCTCTGCTGTTTCTGGGGGAAATGTCTCTGTTTCTTGACCAACTGGACGAGGCTTGAAAGGATTCTTCAGCAGGGTCTACCTCTGTGCTGTCTCTTCGTGCGACTGTTCGACCGGAGTTCTGTGACTCTCTGCAAGTTCAAACAAGAGTGATGTCAGAAAAGGTCAGCGTTTTCGAGCGGTTTGTCGTTAGTTGAATGAGAACTCAACACTCCAAACCCACATCGTGATGAGTCAACAAAATATATGCCATGGGTGTGATAGCAAGGTGGTTATGGCATCAGACTTCCAATCAGACCTTCTGAGCTTGACACTGGTTGTGTACAACTTTGTGCATCAAGGGTGATGACATTTCCCATCTCTCAGGTCAACGTATGTGCTAACTGGTTGGTGTTTGCGCCCCTTTCGTGCGTGTTTGCATGTAGAACATAAACTACGCACGCTCATTATCTCGTAAACCATATCTACGTTCAGTAGTTTATGGACACACTAAAATACCTGGCATGGACTGCCCCACAAATGGCATATGACTGCCTACATGGCAGGGTAATCTCGCAGCAAAGGGAGGATGCAACCTAACCTGATCTAACCCAACATAACACAATACAGTGCATTTCAAAACATTTACATCACGGTGTGACAATAAACAAAAGAAATGTACATAACCTGATCAATCAACATACACAACACAATGCAATGCATTTCAAAGCGTTGAAATTACAGTATGTCATACATTACATAAAAACAAAAGAAATATGAAAAACATCACAACGGTCTAAAATGACAAAGACTCTCTAACATGTTAAGTCAAATAGGTATGATAAAATGAGTAAAACTCTACATATATATGTGTTAAGTAGTAGTATGGCCTAACTATTCTGGTGAAGCGCGACGCCACGCGCTTGCGCGAGCGTGTGTGTGTGTGTAGTGTGTGTGTTTGTGGTGAGTGTGAGTGTGTCTCTGTGTGTGTTGTGTGTGTGTGTGTTTGTGTTTGTGTCTCTCTCTCTCTTGTGTGTGTGTGTGTGTGTGTGTGTGTGTGTGTGTGTGTGTGTGTTTGTGTTGTGTCTCTCTCCTGTGTGTGTGTGTGTTTGTGTTTGTGTCTCTCTCTCTCTTCTCTGTGTGTGTGTGTGTGTGTGTGTGTGTGTGTGTGTGTGTGTGTGTGTGTGTGTGTGTGTGTGTGTGTCTGTGTAAGTAGCAGAGTAAATCAAGTAAACATCTACGATATATTATGTCGGGTAGTAGTCTTCTGGTTAGACTGTGTGTGCGTTTGTGTGAGGAGAAAGAGAGAGAAACACTGACACTGACAATGTTTAATCAGGAAGGCGTTCGACCCTTACACAGTGAACACACACATAACACATGTATACATACAGTCTTTCAGAGAGAGAGAAGAGAGAGAGAGAGAAGGAAAAAGGGAGAATCGGACAAAGATACAGAGGAAGCGATAAAAAGAGACAAAGATACAGACACAGACATTTCTTCAGTTGTCCATTAACTGTCTCCTTTTTGTATGTGCGAAGTACTAGACAACAAAGAATGTGCACGTCGAAGTTTTTAGCTAACTTGCCGTCAGTTGCATGTTAAATGTTTTTATGTTTCCATAAGCTAGCCACTGAGATGACTTACAGGATCTTTAAAGTACATGTTTGATATTCTGTATATGTATACACACAAAAGTGATTTAGGCACTGACAAGTCCACACACGTGTCAAACTGATATATCGAATGACTGTGCACTCTTTATCCACCAGATGGAGATGTCTACGTGGACCGAATCCTGGACCTTACGACTTGAAGTTCGACGTTTATCCACTTTGCTACCGCGCCCGTGAGGACACACACATTTAGAGCAGCTGATCAAGTAGACAATGTTATAAGTTTGACAGTTGAAATGTTTTGTAATTCTCATATGAGATTTGGGGCCTTTGACTGTGGTGGCTGAGCACAAGAAAGGACAAGTCTTGCATTTAGGTTTGTTGCATGGAGAGGTTCCTGGAGGTTGGCTGACTGGTTTGCTGAGATTCGAATGCACCAGCAAGTCGCAGAGAGTTGACTTTACAAAACATTTCAACTGTCAAACTTATAACATTATCTACTTGATCAGCTGCTCTAAATGTTCCCAATTGTATATTGGTGAAACTGGACGCACCCTTGACACACGTTTCAAAGAACACTTGGCTGATATCCGCCACCAAAGGGATAAAACTATCCCCAATCACTTCAACCAATCAGACCACTCAATCAATGACATCCGAGTGAAAGGTCTGTGGCTTCTACACAATAACAGCACCATAGACAGGAAAGACAGAGAATCCCACCTCATAAATAAACTTGGAACACGCAAACCACATGGTCTTAATGACAAACCATAAGTAATCCACTGCGCAACAGAATTCAGACATGCCGTTTCATGTCTCTTCCTGTTCCCACGCCTACCAGATTCTTGGCACCGGGCACAATCTACTCCCTTATCTCTTGGCTCTTGCCCTGTGCCTTCTTCAGAACAGGGCTATACCGATATAGCATGGCCACTTCTCAAAATTGCAGAACTCATCTCACTTCCCTTTTGACATCATAGTTGCCTCCCCTCTCCCCATTTCTTACTACTGCTCATGACGACATGGGCATTCCATTTCTTACCCACTGGACGAGGCGACAGGGAAGTTTTTAGTCCCGTTTTTATTATCCATTGTTTGGTGTCTGTGATCTGTCTGTGACCGTGCGTTCGCGCTTGACAAAGGCTAGTTGGCCGAAAATTTGCGCTTGTTTTGTTTTGTCTTGTTGGATACGCGCTTACATTGGTTTTCTTGTTCTTCTGGTTTGTGTTTGCTTGGGCGCGGGCAGTCAAACTTGTTTTGGATCAAATAATCTACAGCTTCCTCTCTCTTTCAATGTTATACTTTAGTGAACACCTTTGTTTGGAAGCAGTTCCATGGTTACCAGAAAAAAGTGTTATACATGTAATAATAACATGAATAATAAGATTTAGCGCCAATAGGTAACCAATTTAGCAGAATTTCACAGACCGTTACATTCAGGTGGAAATTTAATGCATTCAAAACAAAATACGTCAGGTGTATTGTCTTTGGCGATGAAAGATAACAACTAGTCACATTTTTTCTTGCACTAAGATAAAACAATGCTAGACGTTCTAAGAACACATTCAACGAAATATCTGAATCAACACCATTCACTTTTGTCACAGCCTGTCAAAAAGTTGTGACTTAGGTGTTAGGCCTAAACGTTGTGTTTGGCCAGCATAACAATATCAAGTTACTTCATTTTTTTTCTACTCCTTTTCTATTTGCAATTCCTTTCCTTCTTTTTCAACTGTTTTATAGATACAGAAGTATCTCCCATCGATCTTGTTCTTATTGGAAAAGAAACATTACAGACCCATACCTTTGACTGTGGCTATGCAACTGATCCTTGAGCAGGTTGAAGTTGTTCTGCAAGGCTGCCTTGGACTGCAGAAGCCGATCCACGTGCTCCTGAAGACCGACTTTGCTCTGAAGCAGTTCCTTAAGAGACCTGTGCCATTTTCAGTCACCCACCATGGAGTCAGATCAGCGTATACATGTTTGTCCCATTGTGTGTCTGTCTCTGTTTTTGTCCTTCTCCCTGTCTGACTGCATCTATCTGCGTCCTTTTCGCTGTCTGTCGTCCTTCTTACTGTCCGTTGTTTTTGTCCTTTTCTCTGTCTGTCGTCCTTCTTACTGTCCGTTGTTTTTGTCCTTTTCTCTGTCTGTCGTCCTTCTTACTGTCCGTTGTTTTTGTCCTTTTCTCTGTCTGTCGTCCTTCTTACTGTCCGTTGTTTTTGTCCTTTTCTCTGTCTGTCGTCCTTCTTACTGTCCGTTGTTTTTGTCCTTTTCTCTGTCTGTCGTCCTTCTTACTGTCCGTTGTTTTTGTCCTTTTCTCTGTCTGTCGTCCTTCTTACTGTCCGTTGTTTTTGTCCTTTTCTCTGTCTGTCGTCCTTCTTACTGTCCGTTGTTTTTGTCCTTCTTACCGTGCCCATTTTTGTCCTTCTTTCCCTGTGACTGTTTGTGTCTACTCTCTCTCTCTCTCTCTCTCTCTCTCTCTCTCTCTCTCTCTCTCTCTCTCTCTCTCTTTTTGCCTCACTCTGACTGGCCGTTTTTGTCATTGTCTGTCAGTTTTTGTCATTCTCTCCATCTGTCTTTGTCCTTCCGTCCCTCTCCTCTCTCTCTCTCTTTCTCTCTTTCTCTCTCTCTGTTTTTGTAACTCTATCCTACTGTTTCTGTTTTTTTCCTCTTTTCTGTTTTGTTTTCGTCCTTATCTCTTTGTTTTTGTCTTTTCAATCTGTCTGGTCTCTTTTTTGTGTGACCTTCTCTCAGCTCTGTTTTTGTCCTTTCTTTCAGCGTGCCTGGTTTGGTCATTTTCTTTTTCTGTCTGCTTTTGTCCTTTGTTTGTCTGAGTCGTCCCCTCTGTCTTTTTTGTTTGTTTGTTTGTTTGTTTGTCTTTCTCTTTGTCTGCCTGCTTGTGTCCTTTTTTCTTTTTTCGTCTTTGTCTATCTGTTTTACTTCTCTTTGTCTTTTTTTTAATTCTTTCTGTCTCTGTCCGTCTCTTTCTCTATCTATGTCCTTCTCTTCGTTTGTCTGCTTTTGTTTGTTTGTTTGTGTCTTGTCCTTTTCTATTTTGTATCCTTTTCTATGTCTGTCTGTTTTTGTCATTTGCTCTGTTTTTGCCCCTCTGTCTGTCTGTCTGTGTCTATTTTTGTTCTTTTCTCTGTGTGTGTGTTTCCTTTTGTCCTTTTCTCTATGTGTCTTTGTCCTTCTCTCTTTCGGTCTTTGTCCTTTTCTCTGTCTTTGTCCTTCTCTGTTTGATTTTGTCCTTCTCTGTCTGTTTTTGTCCTTCTGTCCGTTTGTCTGTCTGTCTGTCTCTGTCTTTGTCCTTCTCTCTGGCTGGATTTTTTCTGTCTTACAGTCTGTTTTGTGTGTGTGTGTGTGGGGTGTGTGTGTATGTTTCTTCTGTCTATTTGTGTCTTTCTCTCTCTCTGTTTTTGTCCTTCCCTTTGTGTTTTGTCTTTTTCTCTCTCTCTCTCTTTCTGTCAGTTTTTGTCCTTCTCTGTCTCTATTTCTCTCTTTTCTCTGTCTTTGAGTTCTTTTTCATTCCGAGTTTTGTCGGATGTGTGTTTGCTCATTGTTTTGCCCAAACTGAGTAGGCAGTGTGTCACTGCACAATCTGCATACTTCAGTGGATGTGCTTTGCTGGGTGTTTTTATCTTTTCGTACGCCGACATGACTTACTGGATCTTTAACGTGCAAATTTGATTTTCTCCATGCGTATATACAGGAGTTGGGTACAGGCTGAGGCATACATGTTGACTGATCCACATCACGCCATCCAATAAGCTCTGACTGACGACAATGATAGTGTAGTCATGATGTCTGACAGTCCTTGCCGAGACCACCACTTCATTTGTCCAAATACAACCTCCTGAGCTATCAGCACTAAACAGATAAGGTCAAGTTACTCAAGGAAGGTCAAGTAACTCAAGGCAAGGTTGAGATACTCAAGGCAAGGTCAAGCTGCTCAAGACAAGGTCAAGGTACTAAAGGCAAGGTCAGGTTACTTAAGGCAAGGTCAGGTTACTCAAGGCAAGGTCAAAATACTCGAAGCAAGGTCAAATTACTCAGACCAAGGGCAGGTTACTCATGACAAGGTCAAGATACAGCAAGATCACGTTAGTTAAGGCAAGGTCAAGTTACTCAAGGCAAGGTCAAGCTACTCAAGGCAAGCTCAAGCCATTCAAGGCAAGGTTAATTTACTCAAGGCAAGGTCAAAGTACTCAAGGTAAGATCAAGGTACTCAAGGCAAGGTCAATTCACTCAAGGCAAGGTCACGCTACTCAAGGCAAGGTCAAGTTACTCGAGACCATGTCAAGCTACTCAAGGCACTGTCAGGTTACTCAGGACAAGGTACTCAATGTAAAGTCAAGTTACTCACAGCAAGGTCAAACTACTCAAGACAAGGTCAGGTTGCTCAAAACAAAGTCAAGCTACTTAACGCAAGGTCAAATTACTCAAGGCAAGGTCAAGTTACTCAAGGCAAGGTCATATCCCTCATGGCAAGGTCATATCCCTCAAGGTACTCAATGCACGGTTAATTCACTCAAGGCAAAATCAAGCTACTCAAGGTATGGTCAAATTACTCAGGACAAGGTCGTTACTCAAGGCAGGATCAAATTACTCAAGGCAAGATCAGGTTACTCCTGGCAAGATCAAGTCACTCAAGGCAGGGTCAAGTTACTCAAGGCAAGGTCAAGGTAATCAAGCCAAGGTCAAGTTACTCAAGGCACAGAGCATACTAAAAATGAGATTACGACAGAGCAGAACATTTAGAGCCATAGACTTTGGACGTTTATTTTCCTCGATTTGGTTCAAAGCTCCAGTTTTTAAACCCAAACTTGTAAAGGATTTCCCACAATAAAAGGAGTGAGTAGTCAGAAACTGCAACTTCCCTCTTTTACGCTGCTGCTTTACCGCCATCCCCCACCCCTGGAGCCAAAACGCACCACTTGTGAGATGAGATATCTCCAGTGAGCAGCGACCAGAAGGAACTGGGTCAGAAAGGATGACATCAGACAAATGGTTGGTGCTACATTTATCAGGTTAGTAGTTAGTGCACCACCGTGTAATGTAGTAGAGCGCCAGTCAGCCAGCCAGCCTTACAAGCCTACGACACCAGATACTCAGGCTTCAGAGCCAGAGAAAGACCACGCCAGTTATGGACTGACAGAGTGTCAGACACACCGTGCACCCACAGCATGACATTCTACAGGCCTCCCGTCTTTCCACGGATCGACAGTTCCACCTCCCCGCAATACCTTCCCGATAGAAGTGGCAGGACGAAAGAAAGGAAGAGAAAAAAAAAAAAAAAGAAGAAAAACTGACCTTCTCCAGCCTCAAAGACACACACACACACACACACACACACACACACACACACACACACACACACACACACACACACACACACACACACACACACACACACACACACACACACACACACAATTTATTTAAAGTAAATTATCCTCGAAATATATCACAAATCCTTTTCTGCGTTGATTCTAAATCAGTGCTTCAGGCTCTTGAATTAATGAAATTAGACACTAGATCTGAAATGGTAATAGAAATTAGCCATTTAATTCATTACTTATCCCTAAGAGGAACTGATCTTACTTTTTGTTGGATACCATCTCATTGTTCGTTTCATCATAACGATGTGGTTGACAGGGCTGCCAAACGAGGAGCTAAGGGTTCACCAGAATCAAACAACATAAAGCTTTCTCCCTCTTTAAATGAATCTTGTAATTTAGTAGACGCCTATGTTTGGAAACTGTTTCAAGATAATCAGAAAAAGTACAATACTAATAGCATGGATTTTAAAATCAGTAAACAGTCTACTACAAACAGATATATACAGTCCCTTATGTATAGGTTGAAACTAGATGCATTCAAAACAAAGTACACCAGAAATATTGCCTGTCTTTGTGGACAGAAAATAACGACCAGTCATTTACTTTCTTGCATTAGTATAAAGCGATACATTCCGATACTTTCTACTCACACAATTTCCGACATATTTGAATCATCATTATTGACATATGACTTTTTCGTCAGCCTATCTAAAAGTCCAATAGTTCAATATTTATAATTCGTTCATCTTCCACAGTTAGCTAGTTTATTGTAATATTTGTTGTAGTATGCTACTTCATTTGTCATGTTTATGCTTCCCTCCGAATTTGCATTGTCCTTGCTTCTTACTTGTTTTTCACATGGTTTCAGCCCGAATATGTTTTTTGATGCTCGAGTGGGCTAAAAGTAATATGAATTTAAACTTGAACTTCTCTTTTTTTTTTTTTTTTTAAATTTTTATTTTCTTTTTTTATTATTTTATTTTATTTTATTTTTTTTTTTTTTAAACCAAGGTTGACTACACGTAAACACCTGCATTTACCCTCCCTATTTCTATTCCCCTTCCCAACATCGCTTCGGTTTTTGTTTTGTTTTTGTTTTTTGTTTTTTTTGTTCATTTATTTATCTATTTTGTTTTATCTTTTATTTATCATTTATTTATCATTATTATCATTGTTATCAATTATTATGTTTTATTTATTTATTGTTTTGCTGTTGTTTTTTTGTGTCTAAAATCACTTAAGTGAATAGACATTAAACCAATGAACACCACCACACACACACAATGTGTAGTGTGTGTGTGTGTGTGTGTGTGTGTGTTGAGTGTGTGTGTGTGTGTGTGTGTGTGTGTGTGTGTGTGTGTGTGTGTGTGTGTGGTGTGTGTGTGTGTGTGTGTGTGTAATATATTTACAGCTGGGTGGGTTGGGGCAGCGTGCTCCAATCAGGGCATCAACCTGGTCTCCCATTCATTTGGCCACCACACGCCACTGAATATGCTTAAATTAACCTTGGCTCTCAGAAAGCGGTTTTGTTTGTTTGTTTGTTGTTGTTTTGTTTGTTTGTTTGTTGTTGTTGTTTGTTTGTTTGTTGTTGTTGTTGCTGTTGTTTTGTTTGTTGTTGTTGTTGCTGTTGTTTTTTTACTATCCCATTTCCTTCGTCATAGAATATGGGACAATTTTTCACAAAGCTCTCATGATAATTACGACGATATAATCGTATTATATGGAGTTCCATCTTGGATTGAGTCTATCAGTCAGGACGGTACTCCACGACTACTCCCAAAATATATTCTGGCATCAACCAGGCCCGAGAAATACAGACACCCATGGTGCTGGTCAGGAGATTTGAGCAACAGTCTCAATGACGCATCCTTGACGTGGATGATACTCGACTGCGTGGTCCTAGTCCTCCTAATGAGCCCACAAAATACTCAAAGCTGAGCAGGAGCAAAAAAAAAAAAAAATTCCACGATGATCCTGACTGGACTGACGGATTCGATCCCAAACCAACCAGTAATTAGTCCGTTCGTGAACCATTGCACCACGGCAACTGGTGACTGACAGTAATAAACACTGGCTCTTTGGAAAAAGTTGTCTAACCACTAAGATATTTTGTCATACAGAATCGCGACAAAAGAGAGAGAAAAAAAGCGAGTAAGAACCACAAAAGAAACAGTGTTTTGCATACTTACTGCTGAAGATGGGACATTTCGCTAAGCATTTTAGAGGGCTGGCTGTCTCTCTCAGGAAAGCTCTGCTCTTCAGGAACACGTCTCGTCTCTGTCTTTTCCAGTTTGGGTGTTAAGGCCATGGCTGGGGGGAAAGAAGGCAGCTGTCGCTCTGGGGTTGAGGGTGTTGAGCCTGGTTCGTTGTCTGTGTCCGGTCCCCATTTCTGCTTCCAGGCTGTCTTTTCCTTTTGTCGTTTTTTCAAGGCCAGGATTTTCTGTAGGGCCTGCCTCATTTCTTCTGCAAGAGAGTAAAGCTATGAGCGGTGAAACTAGGAGTCGGAGAACACTCGGAACATAAGTGGTTAGAATATGATGTGCGTAGAATGATTTGGATATGACTAACACACTTTTTTCCATTCTTTTCTGAAGTTTGATTATTTACCAATTCAATCACCCTTTGTTTTTCTTTTTTCCCATTCTTTGTACGTATGTTTGTAATATTTTAAACTGATTTATTGTGCCTACTTCTTGAATTTTGATTACTGTATTTTGCTTTTTTCCTTTGTGTGTTTATATGTATAGATTAGCAGCAAGTACTAGCTGTAAGACATCTACAAGGACCGTCATCTGCTATCTTCGTTGTGATAAAGCGTTTCCACGTTTCAACCAGGCACTACAGTGCAGTGATTAGTGCAACAGACGGACTGGAAGGTTGTGGGTTTGAATCCCATAAGTTCTGTTAAAACCAGTGTGGGGTCTTTCAGCTCGAACTGGTTCTTATCCAGAGTAAAGCCTGCTATGGGTTCACAGGGAAGACTGGGACACACAGCTGGTCTCATCCACATTACAGATATATCATTGATGCTGTTGCTCAGATCTTTGTACCAACACCTCAAGTGTCTGTATCTCTTGGACCTGTTGACGCAGGATACAATGCGACGGTAAGCGTAGAGTACAGCCTTGCCAAGCAGTCTCAATCTTAAATGGAACTGCATAACATCACGATTATCATCCCAACTGTCATTATTATCATAGCTTTGTGAAAAATTGTCTCTCTTCTAAGCCCATTAATGACTAATGTGACGTATAAAAATGGAACACACACACACACACACACTCTCTCTCTCTCTCTCTCTCTCTCTCTCTCTCTCTCTCTCTCTCTCTCTCTCTCTCTCACCTTCAAATTCCCTGTCATCACTGGAGCCATACGTTTCATCCACTTCAGGGTTCTTTTCATAGACAGGAGTGGTATAGGTATGGCCCCGTGGCTGGATGTCGGTAGTGTGAGTGTGGCAATACGATGGACAGGCTGGTTCTTGTATGGCCAAGTAGGGCCGGGGACTCTTAGAGGAGGGCTTGGAGACTGCTCTGCTTCTGTGTTTTCGTGGCTTTGCCGGTTTCTTCTCTATGGCTCTGTCACCCTGTAGACACAGCATCTATCATGTAGTCTTGTTTTTTTATATATTTTTTTTACCAACATCGCTAATATGATGCATGACAACCGACTGATAATGATGATGTAATAGAGTTCAATTTTCGGTCGAGACTGCATGACAGAGTTGTTCTCTACGCTTCATTTCATATCATAACTTGGTGTCAACTTGGCCCGACAGACACAGACACCTGCGGTGTTGGTCAGGAGATTTGAGCAACACCCTCAGTGAGTTATTCGTGAAGTGGATGAAACTTGACTGTATGGCCCCAAGCCATATAATTAGCCCATAGCACGCTCAACACTAGATAGAAGTCGGCTGGGTCCGAATGAGCCTATAATGACATTCGTCAGTCCGTTGCACGGTGCCTGGTGTTAATGCTACCTGTGGTGTGTTGGCTGTCTGGAGATCTGTCTTCAGCAGCCTGTTGAGCTGGTGGTTCACATCCATCATACAGGGAAGGGCACCATCCTCCAGGTCCCTCAACCAGATACTGGCCTGGCGTCTCCTCACCACACGGGTCCCTCCTGCCATGGAACTCTCATCCCCTGTGCATCAGAGATGGACACGAATTAGTATTAGATGAAAGTGTTTTTTTTTTCAAAATTGCCGTTTTTTTCTATGCTGGGTGTTTTTATGTTTCCATAAGTCAGCCACTGACATGACTTACAGGATCTTAAACGTATTTATTTGACATTCTGCTTGCGCATACACATGAAGTGTTAGAGATAGAGAGAGAAATAAGGGATGGGGGGAGTGAGAGAGGGAGGGAGAAGGGGAGAGAGAGCGAAGAGACAGGGGTGAGATAGAGGAGAGGAAGAGAGAGAGAGGAGAAAAAGAATGAGAGAGGGAGGAGGGAGAGAGACAGACAGAGGCAGAAACAGAGACGGTGACTTTTTTCAAGCGTTCCGATTATTATTAGTGGTGGGTTTTTTTTCCTTCTTTTTTTATGCATGTAAGCACTTTGTTTTTGCTCAGACTGTGCAGGCCGTGTGTTGCTACACAGTTTGCATTACTCCCGTCTTCGCTGGGCGGTCATGCCAGCTGTTTTAAATGTTTTCATCAGTCAGCAACCGACACGACAGACGGGATCTTTAACGTGCATGTATGATAATCTGCAAGCGTACGCACACAATGGGGGTTTAGGCACCGACACCTGTTGACACGGGAGATGGGAAAATCTCCTTTCTTTATCCAGCAGGCGGAGGTGTCCAGGCAGATGACACCCAGGACCTTCCCACTGTAAAGTATGACATTTACCCACCTGACTGCCATACATGATTTTACATGGCACTGAACCAAGCTTTCTTTAACGCTTATCACCCTGCATGATTAAAAATATGTTTGGGCACACGTGTTCATGAGACACATGAGCTACTTCGTGTGTGCGAGTCACAAAAAATGGACATAATATCAGTCGCCATGTTGTACTGATTAGTACTCACAGACTAACGACTGGACGGTTCCGGGTTCAGCTTTCCATCAGTCCTTTCAAAATCGTTATGGTATTTTTCGGCCCCAACCGGCTCTACCCGCAGCTGACCATGCTATGTGCTCATTGGGAAGACTATCACCACCGAGTGGAGTCTCGTCCACTTCATGGATGCGTCACCGAAGGTGCTGCTCAAATCTCTGAATACAAATGCCGGTGTCTGTATCTCTCGGACCTGGTTGCGCCAAGATATATAATGATAGTAAAGAGTACAGTACAGTACTGTCACGCAGTCTCAATCTTAGATGGAACTCCACAGTATCATGATTATCATCTTCATCGTCATCATCATCACGGCAATGTAAAAATTGTCCCAGCTTCTAAGGCCATTCAGGTAGCTCAGGAAATGGGACAAAATATTTGTTTTTTCGTGTGTATTGCAAAGAAATATGTGTACCTCTGTGTCCATGTATCAATATTTTCATTGCGTAGCTTCAGGTCTGTGAAAAAAAAAAACTATCAAATTCAACAAAATTTATTAAATTTTCTGAAACTGTGTGGGTGTATTCTGAACATCTGAATATCCCACTGTAAGAATAAGTCACATGAACTTTCTTCTGTTAGAATAGTCAAAATGTTCTATCTGTTGAATGTTGTTTATGTACGTCAGTGCCGGTTGGAATTTCGTTTACTTGCCGTTATCTTCCATGCCCAAATTGTGGTGAAAGGATCTACTGAACATTGAACATATTATACTGTATATACTGTGTGTATTTGTTGCGTATGTGCGTGCATACGTGAGCGCATGTGCGCACGCACACACACCCCTCATACACACATACCTGTCCTGATTGTCTCGCGTCCAAGATGTCCATCTACGATGACATCACGTTCCTCAATATCCTCCCTGCATGCACACGAATCACAATGCCACAGGCCAGGGACCACGGCACCTGCAGTGCTGCGATCTCGGGACAACTCACGAGGCATAGATTGCATTGGTCTGTTTATCTGTGGGGGTGAGGGGGTTCTGGATCTGTGGGATGGAGGAGGGAGAGGATACCTTCGGCACGATGGGGATACAGATCGGCATCTCATAAAGGGCTTGCGTTGTTTGGGTGCTGGTGGTGGGTATGTACTGTTGTTAGTGGCGGCAGCAGGGTAGGAGGTGTAGTGGTCTTCTCTGTGTCTGTTTATGACCTGTGGATGGTATCACAAAAATGTCATAACTGAAGTTGTCATCATCAGTAGTAGTCTTCTCCATTCCAACCGATCGTCATCGTCATCATCATTATCATTATTATTATTGTTTTTGTTGTTGTTGTACTATTATTATTATTATTGTTACTATTGTTATTGTTATCATCTTATTATTACTACTCTAATTACTATTACATCATCATTATTAACATTATCTCATCAATATTTTCATCATCAATACTATTATTAATATTATTATTGTTATTATTATTATTATTATTATTGTTGTTGTTGTTATTACTATTATTATTGTTCTTCTTCTTCTTTCTTTCTTCTTTCTTTCTTCTTTCTTCTTTCCTCTTTCCTCTTTCTTCTTTCTTCTTTCTTCTTTCTTCTTCTTCTTCTTCTTCTTCTTCTTCTTCTTCTTCTTCTCCTTCTTCTTAAAAGCCCGGTTGACCGCACAGAGCCCTATCAGGGTTATAACTGTCTCAAACATCTCGCTGACCCTGAAAAAAAAAACACCTGGAGAAGAAAATTAAGTACACACATCAAAGCATTGGCGGGTGCAATGTAAGGATATGCCCTTTGTGTTGACCATTCCACCCATTTATCACCAAAGGGTTTACAAGAACAAACTTGAACACCAATGATGAAACATGACTAAGTACATTAAAACATGACCCATTCGGACCCAGTCATCAATTAAACAAGGGAATTGACGACTGGGTCCAAATGGGTCGTGCGACGCACGGACAGCCCCCCTTTGCTTGAAGAAATGACTGTTGATTGGCGTCGGGAGCTTGGGGGGGGGGGGGGTGTGAATGTCCCGAGAGTGGCGAGACATTGGTGCTCCGGGTCCCATCCACACCCTCGTGGTGTTTCTTATTAAATCTTGTTGAATTACATTAAAGTGGCTTAAGTTCTCTTATAATGCTTCTGCACATCGTATTTCTTTAGAGCCAAAAGTGCACTTAACACATGTACCCAAACATCCCAATGTAAAGGATACAAGGATTTAATAAAAACATATACTGGTGAACGGACCAGCAATGCAGAAAATGACAGGTACAGATGACAAGAAATCACGGGAACGAAGCAGAAACAGAGAAACAGAGAAAATGACAAAAGAAATTTCTGGCAATTTTCAGAAGATGGGAATAATGTCTGTAACTGAAAAAGCCCCTGGTATCCCATGGGTGAGGGGAGGCGGTGCAGATGACCTGTGGAAAGCATCTCATCTCTGACCTACAACAAAAAGAACAACAAACAATATAACAATTATCTTGATGCAATACATATTGTGTCCTTTGATTTCATGCAACTGGAAAAACTGCTGTTTCTTGACATCCATCTTGTATAGCTAACCCCAAAAACGAGAGTATGCAGATTATAGAAATTTGGTCATACCAAAATTGGTCCAGCCACCTCCCACCTCGAATTTATTTCGATACAGATCAGTACCACACATGACTTCATCTCTCGAGCCTGATTGACGCCAGGATATCGTTTGTTTGGAAATGTAAAGTTCAGCATGTCGTGCAGTGTCAAAACAGAACGAAACTCTGTAACATGTCATCATCATCTTCATCATATTTTTTTACCTCAGCTTGTGTGGCTGATATTTCTTGCTGTTACAATTTGCGATATTTGCTGTCCAAATCTTAGGCCACATTACTGGCCACAAGTTAGAAGCTGGATGATTTTTCACAATACTATGATGATGATGACGACGATAATGGAATGATATGTTATGAAGTTCCACCTAGGATTGAGACTGCATGACAGGCCTATATGCTAGACTTCCTTTAGTGATAAATCCTGGTGTCATCCAGGTTCGAGACACACAGACACATGCGGTGTTGGTTGGGAGATCTGAGCGACACCCTCAACGCTACGGTGCATCTGTAATGTGGATGTGGCTCCATTGTGCGGTCCCAGTCTTCCCAACAGCACACTCTAACTCTGGGTTGGAGCCGAAAGATACAGTATGATTCTGACAGGCCTGATAGAATACGACCCCACAACCTTCAAGTCAATTGTTCGTTGCGCTGACCACTGCATCTCAGCGACTGGTTAATTCTGGTATCCGCTACAGCTTCTATGGCAGGGATAATTTATCGTACGTGGAAATCGTAGCTGGACGAAACGGGTGATCTCCACCCCACGGGAAGGACTGTTTATTCAGTCTGGCACCATGGCTGAATCAACACTGTCGTCAGTAAGGTCTTAGCGAATGATGTCACGAGTCCCATGGTTCACATCAAGAACTACATAACTCCATCAAAATGATGAGCTGCTTTCTTGAGATTACTTCACGGCAATTTGATACTGATTAAAGAATGAACCCATGTCTTTTGGTGGATTGGGTGCTGTGGGAGGGGTAAATGAGAAGTGAAAAGGTAACATCGCTGAGGAAATGTGGAAAAATTGATTAACAATAGGAAACAAAACAAGACAAACTAAAAAAGAAAGAAAGAAAACCCACAAGGAGAAAGAGAAATGGACAGAATCAAGAAAATTTACCTCATTCCTGAACAACTGATCTTACTGTCTTTGATAAATGATTTCAAAACATTAGTCCCCAACATTAAAAAAAAGAGTCTAAATAGTTCCGAGTTTTTGAGGCCCGGGATAACCAGTACCTGCGGACTACGAGATCTGCGACATTCTGTGTCCATGAGGTGGTCTAACTTTTCTTCTGCCTGCAGCTGGTCACGGGTGGAAGGTGGTGACCCGTCCTTCCTGTCCGGTAACCACACACTGGCCTCTCGTCTCCTGACCAGTCTCCTTCTCTGCACTGACTCATTCCTCTCTGCTGGAACATTGAACAACACGTATCATGAGTATACGCACTGAAAATTAATCCCTGTTTTCGTTTGCCGTTCACATGGTCAGACCACATCTGGCGAAGAATATGGCCGTTTCTTCCACTTCCTGCTGGCTGCCATGGGGCTTGGTGGTCACGAGTAGCCATGTCTCCTGTCGCTTCATTACATAGAGGCAACATCGTTGCAATGTATCTTTATCTGTCTTTATATCTTTATATGTGGTTCTTCATGATGTATTTTATGGATTCGATGACTCCATCAAGAAACAAGCAAATGGTGGCCCTATTGGACTTGAACTAACGGGTGAACTGGCAGGGATTTTCATGGTTTGGTGGGACAAGCAGATATTAGGCAAACTAAGAACACTAGGGATCCGAGTCCTGATGTACAAACGATACGTAGACGATATTAATGTCATCCTGATAGCTCCAGACAGTAGACTGAGATACCTCAACGAAGATGGTGAGGAAGAACTCATAATTGAGGAGGATAGAGGAGAAACAAGGAATAGTGAGGAAAGAGGGATCTCCTTATTAAAAGATATAGGTAATAACATACATAAGTCGATCCAACTAGAGATAGACTACCCATCCATGCATGAAGACAATAAACTCCCCCTTCTCGATATCAAAATGTGGGTTGAAGAAGTTGAAAAAGAAGACAACAGGCACGTTAAGGTAGTAATGCATGAGTACTACGCAAAGGAAGTATCTACCAAATCTGTCATACATGCCAATTCAGCCATGCCCAGAAGTACCAAAAGGACTGTATTAACCCAAGAAGTACTGCGCATACTACTTAGATGTAGTCCTAGGCTCCCGTGGGAAATGACAGTCAGGCACATTAACAAATTTATGATGCGCATGCAGTTATCACAGGGTGCCCCTCAGACCGAATTGTTAAACGGGTAAGTAAGGTTTGCGTAATGAAGATCACGCCATCCATGATTGGACTGGTTACTCAACATTTTCCACCGACCTAGCCCCCCTCAGACCGTATCGTTACGCGGGTTTACGTAATGAAGATCACGCCATCCATGATTTAACTGGTTACTCGGCGTTTTCCACCGACCTCCAAAGGAGTGGGGGGGGGGGGGGGGGGGGAAGAATATTCAAGCCCTATCTTACCCCGGGTACGTAAGGTTTGCGTAATGAAGAGCACGCCATACATGAATTAACTGGTTACTCAACATTTTCCACCGAGCAGGATCTAATGCTCACATTGGTCTTATCCAACTATAGAGGGTAGGTTATCTAGTACACAAAAGGTTTCAGCAAATACCAACGTCCAAGCGAAAAGTCCAGAGGGTTGAATAACAGCCAGGGCCGCCAGGTGCCAAAGATTGCTTGGTTATTCAAATTTCGATGTCCAATGAAAGACAGGTTAGTTATTCAAATTTCGACGTCCAATGAAAGACAGGTTAGTTATTCAAATTTCGATGTCCAATGAAAGACAGATGGGAAGGTTTTGTGACAGAAACAACAGAAACGCACTGTATAAAAGCCAGAAAGTCAATCACTATGATAGACCCATTCGATTGCCACCCAGCGAGAGACTTTCCAACCTATCTTAAAGGTATGTAATCCTGCGTCTCGTTTTATACCTTAGTTAGGGTAGGGATAGAAGTAGGTAGTATGTTTGATTTTCCACAAAGCAAAGAATAGAGTAGGACATAAGAAAGTGTTCAGCATTCTAGTGATATGCAAGTTCTGATGATTCGTAGTGCATCTTAGGATTTTAGGAATATTAGGACCCAGGACAGTAGGAATGGTGAATCATGTTTATGCTGAAGTTGACTGCTTAAATAAATACGTCGTAGTTATTAATCTATGTGTGGACTACTTATGAGAATCATGTCTAGTGTGGTTAGTGCATTACTTCTCGTCACTCTCTTTCCTTGTTGTGTGTGTGACTGCTAAGCAGAGAAACAACTCCTCTATAAACATCCCCAATTCATCTACCGGTTATAGACAACCACAACACAACTATCCTTCCTGTTATACAGTACTGCGGCTACAGCAAGAAGTTTAAGACCCAAATAGTCAAATCTGCCCTGGCAGCTTATGAAAAGATCAGAAACAAAGATGAAGAAGGGAAACAGCCGATGTACAGGCCGAAAGGCTGGAAGAGAGCAGAGAGGAGAGAGGAAAAGAGAAAGAATAAACAGGAATGGTATAAGAAAGGAGGATATGAGAGCGTAGTCTTTGTCCCTCCAACACCAAAATCCAAACTGAAGAAAGACTTTGAATGTGAAATCAAGAAAACTAACATAAAGACAAGAGTAGTAGAGACATCAGGGAAGTCAATCAAAAACATCCTCCAGCGATCCCACCCGTTTCCCAACAGAAAATGTAATGACCAACAAAATTGTATGGTATGTGCAGGGAGTGAGAAGGGGGGGATGCAGGGCAAACAGTATCACATATCAAATAGTGTGTGATAAATGTAAATCTGTTATATGGAGGACACCTAATGTACGTAGGGTAGAACACTGCAGCCTAAAACAGTAATGACTCGTCCTCTATAGCATGTTAACTAACACAAACAGAAGAAAACACACCTAGTTGTGATGTCAGTAAGAAACATAAAGTGCTGATCGACAATCAGTGAACATCAATACACAGCCAACGACCCACTGATAAAGAATCAAGTGGTCACACAGATATGAGAATGTTCACTACTGAATAGTTCACAACAGCCTGCCACCATCTGACGAGGTTCCTGACGATCAGGCCTAACAAAAATAATGAATTCCTGATGGATATATTGTTAGGCGTGATATGTGTAAATTATAATAAGGTTGTGCCTATTATAATTTCTCAAAAACAATGGTCATAAAACTGCATTCGAACAGATCAATAAGCGCTCCACTGAAAGTTGCCAGCAATTCTCTGGCAGACTCCTTGAGTCTGCACAAAACTTTATGCCTGGCAAAGTCTTGAAATAGGGAAAGGGGATGGGAGAGATCTATTTAACATTAAGCAAACACCACCAGAATAATGGAAACAGCAAAATAGACCAGATTTTACTGTTGCGGACTGGGATTGAACTTTGGGTGCACGGCTCTGTCAAAACCACCAACCAGCCTGCCTTGTTGTAAATGTGAGTTCTGTGTCATTCCATCTATTCAGTGTTAAGAACCAAGAATGTCCATAGGCTGATGCTTCAAAGGTACTAAGAAACTATTGTCCGCTGACTAATGTATCAAACACGATGCTCAACTGAAAACAAATTATACGCAAACTGGTTCATTCTGCAGGGAAAACCATCAACAGTAGATTGTGTTTGGTCGTACGTTTTCTTTCGCTCTTGCTTGTTCATGTGATATTTCAACAGCAACAGTAGCGTAGAAAGTTTCACACTGTAAATACCACAGACATCACAAAACGGCACGCTTAATTAACATGCAGCTGATAGCTTAAGTTAGCTCCCTTTCTGCAATACAGTATTCGTCAACAGGCCTGTTTGTCGCCCGTCCAGAAGTGTCAGTCCTTTTGCTATTTTCTTTCATTTTTGTATTTTTTCTTTTTGTTTGTTTGTTTGTTTTTGTTTTATTTTGTTTTTTGTTCCATTTTCTACGCCACATCGATGACCACAGATTCTGGGACAATTTACAATGTTATGACAACTATGACGCTTGGGATGCTATGAAGTTCCTCTAGGACTGACAGACTGCAGGAAAGGGCTATACCCTGCTCTTACGATCATAATGTCCTGGCGTCAACCAGGCCCGAGGGATACAGAATCTGTGGTGTTGGTCAAGACAGTTGAGCATCACCCTCAATGATGTATCAGTAAAGTGGACGAGACTCGACTGTGTGGTCCCAGTCTTCCCAAAGAGTCTACACCACTCTGAGCCATAGGCAGGAGCCCGTTGGAACCAAAAAATCTCACAATGACTTTGATAGGTCTGATTGGATTCGAACCTACAATCTTCCGATTCGTAGTCCGTTACGCTAACCATTACACCCTAACTGTAGTACTGTTGTCTGAGTGCTTCAAACATCCTGTCCTTCCCCCTTATTTTACACATCACCAGCACATCGGTTTTTGTTTTTGTTTTTTGGTTGTTGTCTTTTTTTCATGTTCGAGGAATCAGTCAGAGAAATGCTACAGGCCGATTGGATGGCACACATATGGAACTGTCCAAGTTTGATGGATCCCTCTTGAACAAACCTCTATCCCAATTCTGATGATAATCATGATGATGACAATGACGACGACGATGTGATAACAGTGTAGAAAATGGAGAACGCATTCCTCAAAATAATTCAGTTTGCTTTGGTACATGAAGCCAAATGCATATGTATATCACACACATGAGCTCGTGCACGCGCGCACGCACACACACACACACACACACACACACATTCGAAAATGAAAATTCATTGAACAAAAGCATATAGAGATACCTGCGTGTACAAGTATTCACACACACACACACACACACACACACACACACACACACAGACAGATACATCAACAATAGAAACAGGTGACATACTACGAATGTGCGTCTGTGCATGCGCACGCGTGCACATGTATGTGTGTTTCTGCGTGTGTGCGTATGTGTGTGATATTTGTTTCCCTTAACCGACCACATGTGTTTGTCTACAACTTACATGCTTGGCAACAAGTACAGTCGCACGCTTGAGATGGAGGGGGGCTTTGCAGGAGCTGCTGCTGAGGACAGTACATCTGCACCATTGGCTGACTGGCGGTGAGGGGCGTGTTGGCTTGAGGTGTGGCCAGGATCAGAATGGGACCCCCGGTCAGCATGGGAACGGCCTGGAACGGTGGTGCTGCCATTCCAGAACCGCTTAGGGGCCAGGCAACGCTGGGTGCTGTGGCCATGATAGGCTGGGTTAAAATCGCTGTCTGGGAAGGCTGTGTTGTTGCGATGTCTTGGTGAGTATCACAAGATTTTCCTTGGGCAGCCCCTTTAGGGGACTTGATATTCGAGTCTACCGAGGAACTTACCTTCTCGCCTGCTAAATAAGTCTGCGTGGATTCTGTGATGGGGTGTTTCTGCGGTGAGTAGGCCATGAGACTGATGTCCCTGCTTGCTTGCTCTATTCCTTTTCTAAACTCTAAAGGATTGATCACCATCAAAGTAGCTGGTAAGCCCGCCTTACCGCTTTCACACTTATTTGTGTCGACTGACGTGCCCACGAGAACTGTTGTCGTATGCTGGCCTACATCACAAGCAGAGTTCTTCCCGCTGCTCCGATGGCTAAAGTCATCAGATACCTGAGTTGCCTGGCTGTACCGTGGACTGATAAAGTCATCAGATACCTGAGTTGCC
Source organism: Monoplex corrugatus (assembly GCA_030674185.1). Classification (NCBI taxonomy): domain Eukaryota; kingdom Metazoa; phylum Mollusca; class Gastropoda; order Littorinimorpha; family Ranellidae; genus Monoplex; species Monoplex corrugatus. The sequence goes on along the minus strand of JAPXFY010000018.1, from coordinate 25,551,573 downwards.
TGGCTGTACCGTGGACTGATAAAGTCATCAGATACCTGAGTTGCCTGGCTGTACCGTGGACTGATAAAGTCATCAGATACCTGAGTTGCCTGGCTGTACCGTGGACTGATAAAGTCATCAGATACCTGAGTTGCCTGGCTGTACCGTGGACTGATAAAGTCATCAGATACCTGAGCTGCCTGGCTTGTCAAAGAACTGATGACAACAGAGTTAGACATTTGTGTGCCTTGAGTGAATTGTGGATGAACAACCATGTTTTCAGATACTTGTGTACCTTCAGTGACCAAGATGCGTACAGGTGTTGGTCCAGAGGTCTGAGTACCCTCCGTGACGGATGGACCAGACAATGCAAAATTCGATGACACAGGATTGTGTGACAGTGCATGTTGGGGAGAGCCCGAGTTGAGAGGAGAGTTGTATGCAGGGCCTGGGTTTTCAGGGGGGCTGAAGACATCTGACGGCGTCCTAGATTCTTGAGAAAGGGTATTAGCAGGCGTTGAAAGTTGCTGATTGGAGGTTTTTGAGGACTGCCCCCGCGGGATGCTGTCCCTTCTGTGAATGTGCGTCCATTCTCCTTGGTAGCTTTCGTTCGGATCATCGTACAGTACACTCTTGCTTTTCTTTACCTGTGGAATATAAAGTGTACCTCGTTAACAAAGCGCAATCGCAATCAGATGACAATCAGTTAACTCATCTGTTCCTTGTTCTTCTGGCAGACTGGTTGACTCTTTTGAAATCCGTGTGGAACAGACATTTAAAATACGCTCAAATTCAGTCACAGGCTGCAACATCAAAATCAGCCTGTCTGTCGCCAATCTGAATGCTCCTGTCATTCAACTGGAGTCAGTGTTTCACAGATCCGCCCCCCCCCCCCCCCCTCACTAAGCACTGCCAATGCATGAGGTTTCTGCGCAGATTTAAGGAGTCAACCAGCTAATTGTTGGCTGATTTAAGTGAAGTGAATGTTGAATTGTCTAAATCAGTAAATGCAATGGAATCCGTATTGACAAACTCTATCTCCTGTTTTTCTCTTTGAAATAATACATACAAAGATTTCAGCAAGAGTGTGCACCCTCACACAGATGCGAGCCCGAGCACGCCCCAAACCAGCCCGGCAATCCCATTCGATACTCCCCGCCCCCCCCCCCCCCTCATCATCATTCACTCTCCCACACGTGTATCTGTGCACAAACTTAAAGATGTGTGTTTTAAGTTAAGTCAAAACCATGTATTAACTCTAAAGGTAAAGTCAAATGCAAAACACTGAACAGTGCAATGAACCTTGCTTTGGCAATGTGTTAAGGAGATGGAATGAGCACCATAGCTTCAACGCCGCATAAGCGATACAGAAAGTGAAGCAGAAGAAAAGCTGCTTTGCAATAATATTTTCATTCTTTCTTCTTTCACCTGTCTGCTGGTATCATCATGGCGTGGTGGGGAGAAAGAATTGACGATTAATAGCGAGCTGAAAACTTGTTTGGATCGATTAACATTCTTATGATATACAGATTAGATTCCTATTACTACTTACTAGTATCCTATATTACACCTTTTAGTATTTTCATAGCAAGGTTTATTTCTTTATTTTGTTAACTTGTAAATCAAGTATCAATACCATCGACCGACCATTATCTCTGATTACTCATATGATTCTTTCATGTAACTGTCTGCAAGCCTGCACTGTGGTTTCACAAAACTACAGCTAAGCCAATATACAAATGCAAATCAACTGTGCATTATGCAATAGTCAAGGATAATTAATTAGGGTTTACATCTTGTCTGACTGATCTTCATTTAGCAGGCAGAAATGACAACAGTCGACAAAGTGATACGTTAAACGTACAGAAAGTGAAACAGCTGAAAATCATCATCATCATTATCACCATCATCATCATCATCGCTGTTGTTGTTGTTGTTGTTGTTGTTGTTGTTATCATTACTACTGTTGCTGATGTTGTTGTCATTACTTTTATCAATATTATTACGATAATTATCATCATTATCATTATTATTCAAACCCATTTGCTCTCGCTGCGCATCACTCATACTCAAGACATCACGAGTGCAGCACGAAGAACTTAAGAAGCCAAGCGAGCTGACTACATTCCATTATGTGGTTGCACAGCCTACATGGGCCTACTCCGGTGGGTGTTCATGCTGGGTGTTTTCCTATTTCCATAAGCCAGTCACTGACGTGACTTACAGGATCTTTAACATGCATGTTTGATATTCTGCACGCACATAACACACGAAAGGGGTCTAGGCACTGACAGGTCTGCACACGTGTTAATCTGGGAGATCAGAACAATCCCACCTGTGACCCTCTACACACCCACAGGAATGTAGGCAGGATTGAACCCAGGCCTTCCCACCTTCACTCATTCGACTTCTGCACTCTTCTGTGATTCTATTACTACATGTATATTAGTGCTACTGCTACAGTGCTAGCATTACCACTGCTGATCTGATTACTTCCAAACATTTTCCTGTTTAACCTTCTACGAATACAAGAAAAAAAAAACATGAAGGGGCTTGGACAATGGCTACTCACTCTGGAAAAGAAAGGCATCCTGTTCACGTGTTACACTATACACACAGCAGGCGGACAGTAACACCACAACACACAGACACACAAGACAACAAACACAATTTGTCACGCCATCTTGAACACTGCTAGCGCGTACGAACTTTGACGTCATTTAATACATGGCGTCACGGAGTGCGTCATGAATCTCTCTCTCTCTCTCTCTCTCTCTCTCTCTCTCTCTCTCTCTCTCTCTCTCTCTCTCTCTCTCTCTCTCTCTCCATTATTACCCAATCCAGTAACATTACATAGCTCCAGCAGAACACCAAATAAGATGATGGTTCATGGAGATCTTGGAAGATTCCCATTACATGTATATATTAAGACGCTGATTATTGCATAAGATATTGTTTTAAAAATCTTCAAAATCGACGAAAATAGAATTTCTCTTGCAAGCATACCACAAGCTACAAAGACTTTTTATCTTATTTTTTAAACTTGTTTTTATTCATATTTTAGCAGAAAATAAAGACAAACACTACTAGCAAAGCAAAATCATTTACATACAAGACTTCAAATTCAACATAGTTGTAAGATGTCCATATCTCGTTCAGAGGATCTACATGTGTCCATGAAATGTCATCAATATCAAAACGTAAAGTATAAATAGAAACATTTACAGGTAAAACATACGGTGATATTACATATATAAATGAACGGTCATATTAAACTTCATCTGTAACAAGTGATAGATATGGCAGCCATTTAATTCTAAAGGCGTGCAAGTTCCACGTCACTTTTGTATTATATTCTTCTATGCGATATTTTGTGGTAAGGTTTTATCGAGTTTGCCCTGATAAATGTATACTTTTCCTAGAAGGATTATGAAATCAAATAATTTAATTTGTATGTGTTTTCAGCAATACCAAATAATGCTTTTTAGTAAATCTGATCTTTGCACATTTGACACATTTTGACTTCAACAATTCTTCGATCATTACCCGAAATCTTTTGACATGCCAACATTTCCAAACTATGTAGGCCTATATTATCAATACTGTCTTTTGTTTTGAAACAAAAGTCACAGAAGAAGTGATCTGCAAGTCTCATTTTTTTAGAATGACATTAGTTTCTAAAATTTTGTGTACAGTACATATTTAAAAGCATTTTACTTTTTGTTTAATTTCTTGTATTTCATAAATTTTCATAAACAGGCCTACCTTTTTCATGGAAGATGATTTGAAGGTGCATGATCCTTTGTTAAAACATCACAGTAGAGCAGTGTTCTTTTTGGTATGGAGTAAATTCTTTCAGTGCTACAGGCACATCATGTGTACTTCTATTTGGTGTGTTAATTCTTGGTTCCCGTATGTATTTCTTAACCGACATTCTACATCCATTATAAACGAGAAAAATTAACCTTTATAAAGTATTTTGTATTAAATTCGTCAAATGTCATAAATGATCCGTTATCATTTTAAAAGATGAGCAATACAAATAAACTCCCTTTTCAATCCAACTTTTGAATTTCATCACATCATTTTCAGTCAATTTTTTATTCGTTATAGAGAATTGATTCTGAGTAAATCTGTCGCAGCTGTTGGTTTTACGTATATACAGAAACTGTTATATGCCATAAAAGTGTGTTTCCAAAATAAGTTGTCATTACATTTCTGTAACGCATAGTTAGATCTGTACTTTTCTATTTCGGTTAAAAGTGTACATTTCACTAGAAATATTTTTGCAGTTATAGTTTATCGTTTTAAATAATCAAAGAATATTCCCCTGGCGTTGACCGTACCATCCATTTAATCACCAAAGGTAAGAAACTGAATATAAATGTATAGCTATAACTAAGTACACTAAAATGTACCAAAAGTAACCTAAATTACCTATAGTTCTTTTACAATCACGCTCCTTTGAGCCAGAAATCATACATGTTCCTAATGATCAATCCTAATGAAAAACACATGAGGCTTTATAGAGTACACACAGGCCAATGGACCAACAAGACAGAAAAGGATAGGACGATATGACAGAAAGCAAAAGAGCAAAGAAAAACAAAACAAAAAGAGCGAGAGAAAAGACGCAGTTTCTAGCACAGAATTTCCAGAAGGTGGGAATATTAATAAAACTAAAAGAGCTGCCGGGATCCCCATAGGGGCAAATGAATGCATGAATATGTGTGTATGCATGTATGTGTATGGGTGTGTGTTCGCGCGCGCGTGTGTATGAGTGTGCGCGCACAAGTTGCATGTATATGTGTATACACGCATGTGTGTATGCATCATTTGCTATTATGCTTTGCAGTTCTTTGTCAATTTGTGTTGCTCAGTTCAGGTATATTGTAATCCTTTTGATCTGCTGACAGGGACGGGAGTGGTTTTGGTAAACAGAAAAAAAATACTGACATGCTTATCTCCAACCCTCTAAAATGAAATTTACTAACATAATGGCATCGTTGTGCGTGCTGACTATAAATACATTACAATCTGTGAATTCTAAAATAATAATAATAATAATAACAAACAAACAAACAAACAAAAAAACCCACTGCCCTCCCCACCCCCAGAAAATTACGAACAAATAGAACATCACATACCCATTTTCTATGTATGTACGTACGTATGTATGTATGTATGTATGTATGTATGTATATTGTATGTATGTATGTATGTATGTATGTATGTATGTATGTATGTATGTATGTATGTATGTATGTATATCTATCTATCTCTCTACAGTATTTATCTATACATAATACACACTTACGAATTGGGGAGGCATATAAAAAAGAACAGAACAGAACAGAGTAGTTTGGCCAACAAGCATACCAAAACCGAAGCGACTGATGTCAAATACGTCTCACAAAGAAACGCAAGCCCTATTGCCCCATTTTACTGCGTGTGCGTGTGCGTGCGTGTGTACGTTCGTGCATGTGTGTATGTGTATGTTGTGTGTGTTGTGCGTGTGTGGGGGGGGGGGGGGTGTGCGTGCGTGCGTACGTGTGTGTGTGTATGTATGTGTGCGTATGCGCGCGCCGTTTGTGTTTATGTGCGTGCGTGCGTGTATGTGTGCGCTCGTGCGTGTGTTGTATGTGTGTGTGTGGGGGGAGGGGGGTAACGTATATTAACTGAAGCTAGTGCAATCAGAAACGATCAAAAACAAAATGAGAACATGAATGACAGTCACAAAACAAGACAGCACAAATTGTCAGCCAAGTGGCCTTTGTCAAGCGAACGCAAAAGATAAGACAGAAACAAACACTCCAAACTTAGGACAAAAACAGCAACCGAACAACCGTAATGTTTAGCTGAGCAAGAGAAAATGATGTGAAAGCATGAGGTGTAGTTGATTTATCTCTGGGTATTTACATCTGGTTTGATGCCAAGGTTGTTACTGTTATTGTTATTGTTGTTTAAAGCCCAGCCGACTGCTCACGGCCACATCAGAGCTATAACCATCTCAAAAAATACACAATAACTCATTGAAGAAAAGAAAAAAAAGCACACCTGGAAAAGAAAATTAAGCACACATATCAATGCACTGACACGCATGATCTAAGGATATGTCCCCGGCGTCAACCACCCCATCTATTTACCACCAGGAAATTTAAAAAAGCAAGACTGCATAGAAATATAAACATACCAAAGAACGCCAAAACATATAAAACAGGTCTAAATTTCCCAAAACTGCAACTACACACCATAATTCCCCAGAGTCAAGAATGCACCGAATATGTGTACCCAATCATCAGTCCTAAGAGAAAGTACGTAAGGTTTTAATGAAACACATACAGAAGAATGGACCAGCAAGGCAGACAATGATTGGAGCAAAGGAGCAAGGAAGAAACAAAGTGTAAATTTCTAACACAGAATTATCAAAAGGTGGGGATAGTAGGCTACTCATGCTGAAAGAGCCCCCGGCATCCCCACGGGGATGAAGCCAAGGCACATGTATTACAGATGTGTACGTTGCCGTCAGCACTCACAGTGGAGGTGGAGACAATGATGGTTGTTGTGTGTTCCCGTCGCAAATGGGTAACAAACCAAAACGCGCGCACAGAAATAACCAGTGATCCCCACGGCGTGAAGCGAGCGAGCTGGTATCCCCACGGCGTGAAGCGACGTGGTACGTTCATCTCCTACAACGCAAAGTATGTGTTTTCAGGTGATAAAACATCACCAAACACTTCAAATCTCCTGTTGTAGTAATAAAGGAAACCTCTTTTTTTCTCAAAGAGTCGGTTTTCATTCACCAAAACATGCAAGCAAAAGATGTTCCAGTGATTGTTGATAGTCGGCAATGGCCATTTTCCCTTCGTTTCCAGGCTTCCATAAAGGGGCGGAGTTTAGTGCCTT
>JAPXFY010000018.1:25512188-25539688 GCA_030674185.1 Monoplex corrugatus | reverse complement strand
TGGAGGACGAAGGGGGTGGGGATGTCTAATCCCACACAAACACCACCAGCACAATGATTATGTTTAGATCGGCAGTAAGAAAGTCAGTCAAAAGTAGCACACCCCAGGTTGGAACCTCCACCATCATCATCATCATCAGGTGCCCTGCCGCATGGCGTTGGCGACCATGGACTTCCAACCATCTCTATCTGCTCGTTGCCCCCAGCATCTCCCCCACCCTCCTCATCCTCAACCACTCTGCAAGTCCGTCCAGCATTCTTTCCCTGGGTCTACCTGGTGCTCTCTTTCCCTCCAGCTTTCCCGTTGTGACCAGGTGCTCCAAATCCCCCTTCCTCATAAAATGGCCTATAAATGTTGCTTGTCTTTTCCTAATCTTCCTTATGAGTGATCTACTTGTGTCTGCCTCCATCAAGACTGTCTCGTTTGTTTTCTTTGCTGTCCATGGTACTCTCAACATTCTTCTGAGAAACCACATTCGGCTGCCTCGATCCGCTCTGGCTTTGCTTGCTGACTGTCCACGCCTCGCATCCGTACAACAGTATTGGTTCTATATAACATTCAAGACTCTCTTTCTGATGTTAATTGATAGGCATTTGTTGGTAAGAATGCTTGTCATCTTCTTGAATGCTGTTTTGGCTTGGCCGATTCTGCCAGTTATTTCCGATGTGCATCTGCCGTCTGATGAAATGACCGTTCCCAGGTATTTGAACTTATTAACCTGTGCCAAGGTTGTGCCATTTGCTGTTATTTTACATGAGGGGATTTCATGTTTTTTACTGATCACCATGACTTCAGTCTTCCTGCTGTTTAGTTCCAACCCCTTACCTTTGCTTTCTGTTTCTAGTATATTCACAAGGTTTTGTAGGTCCCTTTCATTTTCTGCAATTAGCACGGTGTCATCTGCGTACCGAATGTTGTTTATCATTTTCCCTCCATCCTTTAATCCAGGGTCTTCTTCTAGGTTTCTCATGATGTTTTCGCTATATAGTGAAAACAGATCTGGTGACAAAACACAACCCTGTCTGACTCCTCTTTTGATCGTTTTGAAAAGAGCTTATATTGTTTTCTATTCTCATTGCAGCTGTTTGTTCCCAGTACATATTCCTGATTATTCGTAGATCTTTTCCATCAACATTGAGTCTTTCCAGTTGGTTGATCAATTCTTCATGTCATACCCGATCGAAAGCCTTGGTATAGTCAACAAAGCATAAATACAAATCCTTATTCATCTCAATTGACCTCTCTATGATAGTTCTTAGGATGTATATGGCATTAATAGTTCCTTTCCCCTCCACAAATCAACATGTTTTTCTGCTATTTCTCTTTTGATTCTATTCTTTGTCCTCATCATGATTATTCTTAACAGGATTTTTGTTAATGACTCATCAGACTGATTGTGCGATGGAGTTCGCATTGTATAGCCCCTGTCTTCTTTGGAAGTGCAATGAAAATTGATTTTGACATATCTTTGGGGATTTTTCCAGTGTCATAAATTTCGTTAGGAGGACTGTTATTTTTTCTATGCCAAATTCCTCCAGGGCTTCAATCATCTCTGTAGTAATGTTCTCTGGTCCTGGGGCTTTTCCTGGTTTATCTTTTTCAGTGCTGCTGTAACTTCATCTTTCATTATGGGTGGTCCTTCAAAGTTCTTTTTAATAATGTGTTGTTCGTTTCTGGCATCCTCAAAAAGGTCTTTAATGTACTCTCCCCATCTGTCTAATATTTTGTCTTTTTCCATGATAAGCGTGCCATCTTTCGATTTTAAGCAACCAGTTGATGTGCATGTATTTTTCCTGTGGACAATTTCTTCAATTCGTCTGTACATACCCTGAGGATCCATTTTGTGTCGTTCTTCTATCTCTTTGCATTTTGTGTTCAGCCAAGTTTCCTTAGCTTCATTGCATCTATATCTGATTTTTTTGTTTATCTTCCTGTATATCTCCTCGTTTCTCTTTGCCTTCCTCCTTTCCTCCATCAGGTCCAAAATTTCATTAGTCATCCAGCTCTTTTTTGCTTTTCTATTTGCCTTAGGGATTTCTTCACAAGCTTCATTTATAGAACTTCTCAACTTTGTCCATTGTTCTCACTGTCACCAACGTCTTCCAGAGCACTGAATTTGTTTTGAACATGTACATTAAATGTTTGACGTATCATTTCATCTGTCTTTAAGAGTCCAAGGTTTAGTTTGATGTTGCTTTTGGTCTGTTTCCTTTTCCTCAATTTCAGCCTAAACCTTCCCACTACAGGATTGTGGTCACTGTTGCAGTCTGCACCTGGTAGTGGTTTTGCTGACAGTAAAGAATTTCTAAATCTTTGTTGATCAGGATGTAGTCAATTTGATTTTTGGTATTATCTCCTGGACTCATCCAAGTCCATTTTCTTCTGTTAGGCTGCTCAAACCAGTGTTTCCTACTATGAACTCATTCATCTGTGCCCATTCTACAAGCTTCCCCCCTCTTTCATTTTGTGTACCAAGGCCATGAGGTCCAACTATATCCTCCACCCTATCCTGTCCCACTTTACATTAAAATCTCCCATTATGACTGTAACTTCTTGTGATTTACATTGGACCTTGGCCATCTCTAAAACTTCGTAGAAGTTGTCGATGTCTTCCTGAGTACTTGCGGATGTTGGTGCATACACCTGTATGATGTTGATATCAAAAGGTTTGCCTCCGAATTTGACCAGTAAAACTCTGTCGGACACTGCCCAGTATCCCTTAACTGCTTTTGATTTGTCTTTGTCCATTATGATGCCTACTCCTCTTTCATGTGAATTACCACCAGAGTATATCACTGTATATTCTCCTGATGTTATCATGCCTGCCCCCTTCCATCTCATTTCCCCCAGTCCTAAAATACTGATGTTAAGCCTTTCCATCTCCATTTTGTTGTTGTCTAATTTACCTTTCTGCAGCATTGTTCTGATGTTCCATGTTGCTACTTTGGTGTTGAATGTAATTTTAGTCGCAGTAGCTGGCTGACGGTCTGGTGTCACCTGTGCCGCATGACAGTCCCTACCGGATGAAGGTGCTCCACAGGAGCACCTATTGACATCGTTAACTTTCTTCTTTGTATTTCTCCTGTCCATGGTTTTCCTGGGAAAACTACGATGTGGTTTCCCCTTGCCTTCCATCGTTTTTTTTTTTTTAGGGTTAACTCCCTTAGCCTTACTCTCTCCCGAGATGTCCACCATAGGCATACGAATCCAAGCTATTTGTAGAAGGCCTGTATCAGAAACTAGGGACACTGACAGAGAAGCATTTAAAGTCTCAAATAAATAAAAACCAGCTTAAGTGTCATCCGAATTTTTTGTATCTTACCTTTTTAACGTGTGTCATAATGACTGATGTGATGCGTCAGACTTGTTGGCTAGTGACTGTGTGCTTGTCACCTCTTGCTGTCAGCCCTCACCACTGGCTAGCACTGCTGTTTGCAGGTATGCGAAAAGGAGAGCAGAATGCGAAAATCTCTCTCTCTCTCTCTCTTAGTACATAGCCTCTCCATCAGCCAGCCCTACGTTGTGCCTCCCCATGGTGACACACGGTAAATGAGCACCTTACAGACCCAAGCTAAATTCTTGAGGGACTCGGAGGAGGTCTGGCCCCCAGACGTGCGGCACGCAGGCCCACCGGCGTATGGACATGCCCTGGTGCCCACGAACCAGACCCCCAGCTATTGATAAATAGCACCATCGCCTTGTGGGTATCTCGGGAGGGACTAAGTCTAAGAGAGTAAACCCTAACAGAAAATCACCCCCACCGCTTTGTGGGTAGTCGTGGGAACGACAAAGGCTAGCCGAGAGTCCGTACAAAAACCGATGGAAGGCAACGGGAAGCCACCATTGTATCCTCCCTTGTAAATCATGGCCAGCCGAAAGAAAAGAAAACTAAACGAACAGGAACACCTCCGCCCAGCAGGGAATGTCAAGCTGCACAGATGATACCCGATCGTCATCAAGTTACTGTGATCAGATTCAAAAATACAAAAATTGCAACTTAGAATGGTAGAACATCACTTCAAAAAGGGAAATTAGAAAATTCAAGATAGAAATGGAAAGGCGTAGCATCAATGTTTTAGGACTGGGAAGGTGAGATGGAAGAGCAGGCATGACAACATCAGGCAAGCATAACATTATATGTTCTGGTGGGGACACACATGAAACAGGCTTAGGCATCATAATGGATAGTGACAAATCAAAGTCTGTCAAACGACAGGCATTCTATGTAAGACCTAGTTTTATTTGTTAGATTGTATGACAAGCCATTTGATATCAACATCATCCAAATATATGCACCAACATCCGCAAGAACCTGCGAAAGAAATTGACAACTTCTATGTAGAGTTAGAGACAGTCAAGATTCAGTGTAAATCACAGGACGTTACAATAATAATGTGAGACTTTACTGCTAAAGTGGAACTGGAGAAAGTAGATGACATAGATGACATGGCCTTGGCAAGCAAATGAAAGGGGAGAGAAACCTATTGAACGGGCACAAGTAAATGAATTCATAATAGGAAACACCTGGTTTGAGCAACCTAACAGAATATGTAAATGGATGAATCCAGGAAACAGCACAAGAAATGAAACTATTACATCTGATAAATAAAAGATTTAGAAATTCTGTACTGATAGCAAAATCATTACCAGGCACAAACTGCAACATTGACCGCAATCCTGTAATGAGAAGATTTAGGCTGAAACTAAAGAGAAAAACAACACAAAACATAAACTAAAACTGGGTCTTTAAGACAGATGAAGCGACCTGAATTTAATGATTGTAAAACACAAACCAGTGCTCTGGAAGACGTGTGACAGTGAGAACAATAACAACTTTGAGAAATTCGATAAAGATTGTGAAGAAATCCTAGTATTTAAAGAAAGCAAAGGAAACTGGGTGATCAAACTTTTAGGCTGATGGAAGAACGGAGGAGTGAGAAGGGAAAAGAGTAAGATTACAAAAAGATACATAGGGAAATCAGAAATGGGTGCAATGTACTGTAGTTAAGGAAGTTTGGCTGGAAACAAAGTACGAAGAATTAGAAGACTAACATAAAACAGACCCTAACTTTATGTATAGAAACATAGAAGCAATTGAGCACATGAAAAAGACAAGCACAACTGGTTGCTTAAAATCTACAAATGGTACGCTTTTTACAGAAAAAGACAAAATAGTAGCTAGATGGGGACAGTATATTAAAGGCTTTTTTGACGATGACAGGAAGGAAGAACACATCATAAAAAAGAACGTTGAAGAACCACCAATAATGAAAGATGTAGTTAGAGCAGCACTGAAAAAGATGAAACCGGGAAACGCCCCAGGACCAGATAAATTTGGTATAGAAAAAAAGTTCTCATAAATGAAATTTGTGACACAGGAAAAATCCCTAAAGATATGTCAAAATCAATTTTCATTGCACTTCCAAAGAAAGCAAGTGGCTTTAGAATGTGAACTTCCATCGTACAATCAGCTTGATGAGTCACAAAGATTCTATAAAGAATTATCATGATGAGGACAAGGAACAGAATCAAGAGAAAAATACAGGAAGAAAATGTGGATTTATCGAAGGGAAAGGAACTGTTACTGCCATATACATTTTAAGAACTCTCACAGAAAGGTCGAGTTCAATAAGGATTTGTATTTTTGGTTTTCTTGATCATACCAAGGTTTTTGATAGTGCAAGACAGGGAGAACCTACTGCAAAATCTCAATATTGATGGAAAATATCTAAGAATAATAAGGCATATGTGTTGGGAACAAACAGCAGCAATGAGAGAAGAAAATGATATAATTTTTTTCCAAAATATTGAAAGGGGGGGGGGGGGGGGTTCTGTTTCCCAAATTTGTTTTCACTTTAAAGCAAAATCATCATGAGAAACCTAGACGAATGCCCTAGGTTAAAGGTTGGAGGAAAAATAATTTTAAAAAGTTTTCGCTATGCAGATGACACCATTCTAATTGTAGAAAACGAAAAAGACATACAAAATAATGTAAATGTAACAGAAAAAGGAAGCAGAAATAAAGGGCTATATCTAAACAGCAAGAAGATTGAAGTCGTGGTAATCATTAAAAAATCCCTTCATGTAAAATAATAGCAAATGACATGACACTGAGACAAGTTGATAAGTTTAAATATCTGGGAGCAGGCATCTCACCAGACGGCAGATGCACAATAGAAAAAGTCAGAGGAATTGGCTAAGCGAAAACAGCATTCAAGAAAATGAAAAGCGTTCTAATGAACAAATACCTATCAATGAACATCAGGAAGAGAGTTCTCCAGTGTTATATAGAACCAGTAATTTTGTACGGATGCGAAGCCTGGACAGTCAATACGCAAAGTCAGAACAAGATTGAGGCAGCTGAAATGTGGTTTCTAAAAATGTTAAAGACTTCCATGAATAGCAAAGAAAATAAACGTGACAGTCTTGAAAGAGGCAAACACAAACAGAACATTATTGAAGAAGACTAGGAAAAGCAAACAAGATTTATAGGATATTTTATGAGGCAATAAAAATTTGAGCACCTAATCACAACAGGAAAACTGAAGGAAAAAAGAGCACTAGGCAGACACAGGGAGAAAATATTGGAAGGCCATGATCGCCAACGCCATGCAGTAGGTCACATGAGATGATGATGATGATGATGATGATGATGATGATGGTGGTGGTGGTGGTGGGGTGGTGGTGGTGGTACATACATACATACATACATACATACATACATGTATATTATGAAAATATACGATAGTGATAAATCATAGAAATAATTACAAGTCAAAACTATCTTCTGAGTTCAGACATGTAGAAGGATTCAACATGAAAAAAAAAAAAAACGGGACCACGATTTCAAAGATGTTTAATCCTATAGGATCCAGCATTTGCGGATGCCCTCAAAAGCACGTGTTATTGTACATGTACACTGACATTACACTTAAAGAAAACTGCACTGCTTGGTGTGTGAGAGACACACAATGGCAACCACTCCTTTGAATAGCGAACTGCACAAAAGAGTGTACTGCATCACACAGCCTGATGTGTGTAGTGGACGGATGGCACTCAAATACGTACGTAGATCATCACTTGCTTGTGTGTGCGTGTGTTTGTGTATGTATGCGTGTGTGTGTTTGTATGTGTGTATGCCTGCGTGTGTATATGTATGTATGTGTGTATGTGCGTGTGCACGCTTGCGTCAGAGCGTGTACATTTGGCAGTGCAGCTGGCATACACTCGGGATACATTTGCCATGAGAACCCAGGACAGGACTCTATGTACTAGAACTATAGACACAGATTGGTTATAATCAGTTCACATAACAATGATTTCAGCAGTTACTGAGTTCACTTTTCACGTTATTATCATTATCATCAATGGAAGTATACATGTGTGCATGTGTGTGCACGTGTCGCGTGCGCGTGTATATAAATTAGGAGGGGGTGTCTGTTTTCTCTTTACAAAAAAAATCTAAATTAAACCTCTTAACGCCATAGCAGCAATACACACAGTACTGCCATTGTGCAGTAACACTTGAACTTATTTGCTGCAGATCTCATGAAGTGTATGGTATGTACGACGGGGTCATGAGCTGCTGACTATGCAGCAGATCAGGATCTTAGAACACTGACACACTGTCCTTACATCAACGCACCAAACAAACAGACTGTGTGGAGAATGTGCCCAATTTCCCATGTCAACATATGTGTGACGGGCGCGGTGGTCAAATGACATCGCACTGCCAACTTGGAAGTCCTGGGTTCGATCCGCCCGGACACCTCCGCCTGGTGGGAAAGAGCGGAGATTTTTTCCGACCTCCCATGTCAACATGTGTGCAGACCTGCCAGTAATTAAATCTTCGTGTGTATATGCATGCACATTATCAGATATGCATATTAAAGATTCTGTAAGTTATGTCAATGGCTGGCTTATGGAGACATGAAAACGAACACCCCCATCAAGAAAGCAGATTGTGCGACAACATAGTGGAATATGGTCAGCTCGACTAACAGTTTGAGTTGTCTGTACTCTGCCACAAAGTCTGATCATGTGCAACGTCCAAAGGAATCTGGACAATAACGCTACAGAAGAACGATTTACAATTTATGTAACACTGACGTTGACACAAGGCAGCCACTCCTTTCAACAACATATCGCATCAAGCTGTAGGGGTGGAGATTTTTCCTGCCTGCCAGGTCAACATATGTGCAGGCTTGCTGGTGTCTGAGTCCCGTACACTCAAAACATGAAACACGCATGTTAAAGATCCTATAGATCCTATCAGTGATAGAAGGGTCATGGAAACGTAAAAACACCCAGCACGCACGCCCACTGAAGACGGAGCGCGTACAATTTGCAGCGACACAACAACTGCACAGTGTAGGCCAAACAATGTACGTATATGCATCTGAGGAACAAAACGCTAAGAACAATGATAGTGATAATGATAAGACTGATGTGTCTAGCGACTGGAAACATGTGAAATCCTTAAACCTTCAGCCCCCCCCCCTCTCTCTCTCTCTCTCTCTCTCTCTCTTTCTCTCTCTCTCCTCTCTCTCTCTCTCTCTCTCCCTCTCACACACACACACACACACCACTCACATACACACAGAGACACAGAGGGAAAGACAGACAGATAGACAGGCAGGCAGATAAACACACAATCAGGCACAGACAGACAGATAGAGAGAGCAGCCACTCCTTTGAACAACAATACCTACACGCTGCATAATAGAAGCTAGTGTGATCGCTGAATTGCATCAGAAAGGCTAATGCGATTACTGGCTGCATAATACAGGCGTACAGAAACAGCTGGTAGACCTATATCCTTTTGCATTCTGTCTGGCTGTCGTCATCTCGTGCATGCAGGCAAGGACTTGCATAATACACACAAAGTCTGTGAAGGTTTTCAGAACAAAGAAGAAACCCTGCTGTAGCTATTGACCTAGATGATGCATACGATAATGTTCAATTCCCACTGCTCATGGACCTACTTCACCGATATGGCGTCAGAATGACAATCACAAGATGGGTTGCCGCTACAAGAAAGAAAAGTAGTCTGGACTTGGAAACTGGTGTTCAGTGCTCGAAAAGTTCTCCATGGGACTTCTACATTATACAGAAGGATTGGATTCGCTGATCTAAAGAACTACAGACCAATCCGTATACTCTGCTGTTGAAGGATTTATCTGGAAGACAGTAAGTATGTACTAGAAAGAAACAAAGTCGTCCTAGAATAGTTAAACAACATAGATCTGTGGTTCCAAGAAACTGAATCCGCAATCAACCCAACTAATGCACCGGTACTGTCCTGTACTCTTTCTAACAGATCAGCGAGCAAAAACATTCCACCAGTTACGTTCAGAGGAACCAATGTCGAACGAATAGACAACCTACGCCATCCTGGAATCAATTTTGATAAAATGCTAACATTCAGAAAACATGTGAAAACCACTGCAAGCCAGAACAAACAGAACCTATCAATCCTTAAGGCATTGGCAATCTTACATAGAGCTGTCAACTTCTCCTGAACGCCACGTATAGAAAGTTGAAACTGTGTTGTGCATTATTCTTTGTTGTCTATTACATATGGTTGACAAAAGCTAGTTAGCCGAAAATTTGCGCCGGTCTTTTTTCTTACATTAAATACGCGTTCTGATTCAGAACAAGATTGAGGCAGCCGAGATGTGGTTTCTAAGAAGAATGTTGAGAGTTCTGTGGACAGCAAAGAAAACAAACGAGACAGTCTTGATGGAGGCAGACACAAGAGGATCATACATAAGAAATATTAGAAAAAGGCAAGCAACATTTATAGGCTATTTTATGAGGAAAGGGGAATTAGAGCACATGGTCACAACAGGAAAGCTGGAGGAAAAGAGAACACCAGGTAGACCCAGGGAGAAAATATTGGACAGACTTGCAGGGTGGCTGAGGACAGAGAGGGTGGAAGATGTACTTGCAGCGACCAGGGAAACATACATATGGAGGGCCATGATCGCCAACGCCATGCGGCAGGCACAAGATGATGATGATGATGAATTCTAGATTTGTGTTTTTCTGGTTCGCAACGGCAACCAAAAACATTGAAAAACGTCATCTCTCCCAGGTATACTAAGATACAATCCTGAGTATAATCGACTATGGACTTGGCCGCACAACACAACGTTGTCACAAATGAAATGTTTTCACATTAGAATACACAGTGAAATAATGAGAGTGGTCCTCGGATCCACAAAAGACACCACTTGGAATACATGCGGTACCTACTCAATCTTCCGTCAATTTAGTCAAGACATAAAAAAGAACAAATTATCACATATTTCAGAGCTCTGAAAAACTCGGAAAATCCACTTCACAAGATGTTAGAACAGCAATAGGTAATCAGCTTCAATGTGAAAAACCATGGATAGAACGGGCGGAAGAATCTGTTTAGCACGTATATCAACTGACAGAACTTCACACAACAAAAGAATGTGTGAAAATCTCAAAACAAAATCAAAGAGCTGTGCAAAACCATCATTAAGAAGATATTATCCCCAGTGGCCAGAAGGAAACAATGTTTCAAAAATCAAATTACTGATTGGACAAAGAAGCTGCGCCCCAGAGATGTGATCCTGTACAGGGATAGCTCAGTCACCAATAAGTCTGGATGGGGCTTCACTGTCAAACATAACGCAAACATCATACATGAAGAAACTCCAACACATAGTATCACAACCTCCAGTCTGACAGTGCAAACTGAGGCAGTCATATACGCTCTAAAATGGTTAATTTCACTAGACAATGAAATAAAACAATGTCAAGCCTTCATCCTAAATGATTCCGTGAACCTACCTCAAAAAGGGCAAAATGGAGAAGGAACCCCAGACTGGCACAAAGCAATGAGCGTAACAAATTCTACAAAATCTCACGTGTTCCCAATACGCTGGTGTAATGGGAAATCAACATGTGGACAAACTTGCTGGTGTAGTGTAGTGCTACAACAAGAATTCTGTATCTTGCAAAGTCCAAAGTCCTCAGGCACTTAAAATCATACCTTTGCGATAAAAATCTGAGTCATACGATTGATCGCCGTACAGGAAGTGGCCAAAAATCCAGCAAAAGAGGAAAAACAAGATTCATCAACATTGGTACGATCTCAAAAGCAGCATTGCGCAGACTCCTACAACGGGGAATGGAAAGTGTTTGGGCATTTCCTGAATCAGAGGTCGAAGAAATCTAAAGAAATGGACAAAGCAAATAGGGACACTGTGCAGAGGAAAGGGGTTCATCATCATCATCATCATCATCATCATCATCATCATACATCATCACAGTGCCCTGCCGCATAGCGTTGGCGATCATGGCCCTCCATATGCATCTCTCTCTCGCACGTGTGCTCTCTCTCTCGCGCGCGTGTGCTGTCTCTCTCTCTCGCGCGCGCTCTTTCTCTTTCGCGCGTGCGCTCTCTCTCTAGCGCGCGCTGTCTCTCTCGCACGCTCTCTCTCTCTCTCTCTCTCTCTCGCATGCTCTCTCTCTTGCGCACACTCTCTCTCGTGCGCGTTCTCTCTCTCGCGTGCACGCGCTCTCTCTCTCTCTCGCGTGCTCTCTCTCTCGCGCGCGCTCTCTTTCTCGCGCGCGCTCCCTCTCTCGCGCAGTCTCTCTCTTGCTGCGCTCTCTCTCTCTCTCTGCGTGCGCTCTCTCTCTCTCTCTCGCGTGCTCTCTCTCTCCTCTCACTGTCTCTCTCTCTCTCTCTCACTGTCTCTCTCTCTCTCTTGCTCTCTCACCTCTCTGTGTCTCTCTGTGTGTCTCTGTGTGTCTCTGTTCTGTGTGTCTCTGTGTGTCTCTGTGTGTCTCTCTGTTTCTGTCTCTGTCTCTGTCTCTGTCTCTGTCTCTGTCCTCTCTCTCTCTCTCTCTCTCTCTCTCTCTCTCTCTCTCCCCTCTCTCTGTGGGTAACACGAACTTGGAATCTCTTTTCTGTCCGACGCTTGAAATCAGAGAACTGTTTGGGGTGTGTCCCTTGCCTATATGCGCTCCGGTTTCTTCTGTCGTTTTCTGCCTGCCTATCATGTTTCCAGAGATCTCTTTCCTGTCGTTTTGCTCCAACAGTTGACAGTAAGGCACCAGTCCACGATCAGGCACTAGTGTTACCCAACAACAGTCATACTACACTGCCATTTCCTAAAGGAACCGAGGAGAAAGTGACGTTACAGCACAGCATACACAATGCCTGATGAGGTCCCTTGTGTTCTGACTTTCGTTAGACACAGACATGCGATAACCATTCACAATTTGTTAACAGACAGGAAGCCAAAGGGAGGTTGTGGAGGGAGAAGGAAGCACAGTACACACATACATATTACACACACACACACACACAACACACACACACACACACACACACACACACACACAAAATGTATATATATATACATGTCTGTGTGTATCTATATGTATATATGTACAGATACAAAATATATATGTACATATGCATATATATATATACATATATATTCATAAACACATACATACATACATAGAGATAAATATACAGATAGGTACATATGCATACATTTTGTCGTGCGCACGTGCACAGACAGAAAGAGAGAGACAGACAGGCAGAGACAGGAAGACACAGAGAGAGGCAGACAAAGACAGAGAGAAACAGTGGCAGACATAAAGATAAGAAGACAGAGACAGAGTCGGACAGACAGACCAGCAGACAGACAGACAGGAACACAGGATTTAATGCAAGTGTAGGTTAGGTCCATGCACAGATGAAACTGCTAGTCATTATCCAAGTACACAACCCGGTAAAACCATGCAGCATGTCTAGTATGGGTAGTGAATGGCCACAATGGATCTGATCGTTCAACGTGAAATCATCCCTGACCTCTAACCTGATGCTGCACATGTCAAATTCAAGTTCTTGTTGCTTATGGCTCAGCAGACAACTAGAGCTATATCAAGGCTAACAACACGTTAAAACAACACCAGGTTAAACAGACAACAGTTCAAAAACATGCCCACAAGTATCCTTTCAAGTCTAAAATGCATTCAAAGAGTTGTCTCTTGTGCGTGATCGTATATGCCGAGATCTGTGGATCTCATGTGGCAACTTGTGAACATATGTAGGAACATCTCTGAAGAGTGTTTCCAAGAGTCTACTGTATAGTGCTTGTCTCACAATCGTACAAGTCAAGCATTAGATAAAGTGTTTGATACTGACTGGCTCATCACACGGTGTGCGCCATGGTACTTATTCATTCTGTAAAAGATATTAGTGAGCGTAGAGTATGTGCCCAGTGTGTAACCTGCGTAAACACTGTCCCTTTTGTATAATTCAAAAGAACAGATGGGAGAATCTGTTGAACGTCGGGGCAGAATTGAAAAAGTTTGTTGTCTGTTTGGTTGTTCTAGTCCTCTTGCCACAGATTTTTTTTCACAAGTTTGTGTTTTGATTTTAGATCTGTGTAACGAATGAAGGATTAGACATCTTTTACTATGCAGTCAGCTATTTCATTGCCTCAAATATCAACGTGGCCAGGAACCTCGGCAAAAACAATGTTACATGTCAGTTTTTAAGACAGGAAAAGAGTTCAATGAATTCAGATGATCTGAGCAGTTGATGTTACTGCCAGCTATTGCCTGCAAAGCGGAAAAAGAGTCTGAAAAGATGAGAGTAATTTATTCTTGGAGTAGGACACCATTTATAGTGCCAAAACAAGAGCAGTCAAATCGGCGATATAGACGGAAATATCAAAGGGAATGTGTTTTGAAAATGGTCGACTGAGAATAGCAGCACAGAATGCAGCAGCAGCAACAGTAACACCTTTGTCAGACTTTGAATCATCTGTAAGTTTTTTTGTGGGATAACGGAAATTTTTGATGGAAGCGTTCTGCAGAAAACGACTTGTCAGCCAATGAAATCATGTAATTCATAAGGAAAAAACAAAAGGAAAACGGACCTCTGGTGTTTCGCAGGTCCATGGCGGACTATCCAAAAATTTGGAGAAGTCTGGAACAACTGCTAAATCTACATTTTGCACAAAAAAAAATGTTATAAACAATCTTTGTTACGCAGATGACACTGTGCTAATTGCAGAAAACGAAAAAGACCTACAAAATCTTGTGAATATGATAGAAAGAGAAAGCAAAAATAAAAGGCTGGAGCTAAATAGTAAGAAGACTGAAGTCAAGGTAATCAGTAAAAAAAAAACGAGAAATCCCCTCATGCAAAATAACAGCAAGTGGCACAACATTGAGACAGGCTGATAAGTATTAATATATGGGAACGGTCATCTCACCAGACGGCAGATGCACATCAGAAATAGCCAGCAGATTTGGCCAAGCTAAAACAGCATTCAAGAAGATGAAAAGCATTCTTACCAACAAATGCCTTTCAATTAATTAACATCAGGAACAGAGTTCTTAAATGTTATGTAGAATCCGATAATGTTATACGGTTGTGAGGCGTGGGCAGTCATCAAGCAAACCAGAACCAGATTGAGCAACTGAAATGTGGTTTCTAAAAAGAATCTTGAGAGTTCCATGGACAGCAAAAAAAACAACAACAAAAACAAAAAAAGAAGAAAAAAAAAGAAAACCGAGACAGTCTTGAAGGAGGCAGATACAAAAAGAGCATTAATAAAGAAGATTAGGAAAAGACAAGCAACATTTGTAGATTTGAGGCAAGAGAAATTAGAGCACCTGGTCACAACAGGACAGCTGGTGGGAAAGAGAGCACCAGGTAGACCCAGGGAGAAAATATTAGACGGACTTGCAGGGAGGCTAAGGATAGTTTCATAGAAGGGCCATGATCGCCAACGCCATGCGGCAAGGCACGTGATAATGATGATGATGATGATGATGATGCTTTGTTTCTTTTCCTATTGTTCTGTACCATCAACACTTACTGACAAAGGCACTGTCTTATTCCACAGAACTACCAGTATAGAGAAAAGCCTTTGCTGTTAATCCAATATAACGATTTTACGAATAGATTCCTCAGAAAATGACCGATTTCATCAAACTGACACGCACATGATACAAATTATACCACACTGAATATCTTATTTACTTTCAATAATAAAACCAAGAATATACCTGCAACATAACATTCCCAGATGGTTATGTCTTTTTACTAGTAGCCTGCTTTTGTACAAGCAGAAGAAGCCTGACGTCATGTTTTACGTCACAGGCACAGAATAGAGAGGTAAGATCGAAAATATCAAGGTCAGACTATACTGGTATTTTCCTCTCTTTCTAAGAAATGAACATACATGTGTAATAAACATACATGTTTAAACACATATCCGCGCACATATCAACACCTCTTTCTTTCACACACACACACACACACACACACACACACACACACACACACACACACACACACACACACACACACACACACACACACACACACACACACACACACACACGTGTGCATTTATGTATCCACTTTGTAACATTTTCTGAGTGTACCACCAAAGGAAATAAGAGGGAAGCACGGAGAATTTTAAATATTAACTAAGCAGCATAACTCTTGAGAGTCACGGAGTTATCTCCCATGTAGAAATTCTCAAATCCAACACAGTTTGTGCTACCTATTCAGCTAGCATAGACGCAGCCACAAGGCACAGAATTGCAAGCTCAGAACATTTTCTGAGTGTGTGTGGGTTTGTTTGTTTTTTTTCGTCTTTTTTGTTTGGTTGTTTTTTTTTTGTTTTTGTTTTTGTTTTTTAGTATATTCTCTCTCTCTCTCTCTCTCTCTCCTCTCTCTCTGTATGTTTTTTTTTTTGTTAGTTATAGTTGATTTTTTCGGGGGGGGGGGGGGGAGGTGTAGAGGTTATTGTTGTTTGTCATTGAGCCTTTTTTTTTTTTTTTAGTTCGGATTTTTGTCAAAAAGGGAACACAGAAAACATGGCAAACGGTAGAGGCCGCCTTCAATCAACCCCCAACTGATGCAATAGCAATGCCCTGCGCCGCTGGCGATGACTTAAGACAGAATTCCTGGCACGTCAGACGTCACGTAGGCAAGTACAGCAGACAGGTGTAATCTATTGCCGTCTCGTACATCTTGGCACAGGCAGACACCGTACTGTGTCATTGTCTTCGTTAGTAAAAGATCGGCCTATCATTCTCTGCCCCCTTCTCTGTCTGTCTGTCTGTCGGTCTGTCCCTGCCTCTGTCTGTCTCTGTCTCTCTCTGTCTCTCTCTATCTCTCTGTCTCTGTCTCTCTGTCGCTCTCTCTCGCTCTCTCTCTCGTGTCTCACTCTATCTCTATCTCTCTCTTTCTCTCTCTCCTCTCTCTCTCTCTCTGATGTTCGTGTCAGCGTCGGCATTAATGAAAGGGCAAAGATTGTCCATAGTGTGTTGCGGGTTGGTTGATGTTGTTGTTGGTGGTGTTTTTGTTCGTTTGGTTTCTGCTGTTACTTTTTGTTTGTTTAGTTTTGTTACTACTTTTTTGTTTTGATAGAGCTGTAGACTCAAGATCTGGTATCTCGAGTTCAATTTCAGCCTGCAACATTAAAAACTGGTCTGTTCGTTGCCCGTCTGTTTCTATCATTCAAGTGGTGTTAGCTTGGTGTGTCATAGATCCCCTCCTCTCCCTCCACACTTCAATATCTTGTCTGTGCATAGTGTCTTATGCAGGCTCAGGAAGTCTGCCAAATAACTGCTGGCAGATTAAGGTGGAGCTCTTGTGGAATTGTCTGAGTATGGCGAATCCCCTCGGATAAAACAACTCCAAAACACCAAATTCTGCAATGTGTGGTTGGAATGTATCCTAGGCTACATCCGGAAGTCTACACGCAAAACAGTGTTTATAGGCAAGCCTCGGGGTGTGTGATGCCTCATAAGTTACAGCTAAAGTCAGATGAGCACAGAAGTCAAATGAGCAAAGTCGGACTTCCCATCAAAAGGTCCTGGGAGATACATCCACCTGGTGGATAAATGGTGGAGATTTTTCTGATCTCCCATGTCAATATGTGTGCAGACCTTACAATGCCTAAACCACTTTCACGTGTATACACATGCAGAATATCGTGTTATGCACGTTAAAGATCCTGTACATCCTCTTCACCATCTTCTGGACACTCATGCTCCAGTCCACAACCCGTCTTTTACCTGACCGCCCCCCTATCCCCTGGCTCACTCATGAGATTGCCTGTGCAAAACGTGCCTGCCGCAGAGCAGAGCGCCGCTGGCGCAAATCCAAACTCACTGTACACAGGCAACTTTTCCAAGCCTCTAAAACAAAAGTATCCACCCTCATTGCATCTGCAAAAACAAGCTATTTCCAAACCAAAATCCTGAATGCCTCTTCTTCAAAAGAACTCTTTACAACCATGAATCATCTCCTTGGCACACGAAAAGATTTACCTCTCCCAATAAAACATACAAATGAAGAACTCCCATCTGTATTCTCCAAGTATTTCACCACCAAAATACAAACTCTTCGTGACAGGCTTGACAGGACCCTGTCAACCATGCCCACCTGACCCTTCCTTCTCCGGCACACCTCTTACTACTTTTACCCCAGTCTCACAAGAAGAAATTTTCAACACAATCAGATCCATGTCGTTCAAAACCTGCGAACTGGATCCTCTTCCAGGTTCTCTCTACTCCGACTGTCTCCCTACTCTCCTCCCATTCATCACTGACATCATCAACACTTCTCTTCAAACTGGAACTGTCCCAGATTCTTTCAAGTCTGCTATTGTTCACCCTCTCCTCAAGAAATACAATTTAGACCCAAATGAACTGAAAAATTACCGGCCTATCTCTAATCTCTCTTTCTTGTCAAAACTCCTTGAAAAAGTCGTCCTCAACCAGCTGAACTCTCACCTGTCTGCCAACAATCTCCTCAATCCTTTCCAGTCAGCCTACCGCACTGAAACTGCCCTACTACACATTCTCAACAATCTCCTCCTTGCAACTGATACTGGCAAAGTCTCTCTCCTCACACTCCTCGATCTGTCTGCAGCCTTTGATACCATTGACCATGGTATTCTCCTTTCTAGACTTCATCATACTTTTGGCATCTCTGACATTGCTCTCTCCTGGTTCACTTCATATCTATCAAACAGAAAACAAACTGTTCTCATCAATGGCACTTACTCTCAACCTGCATACCTGACCTGTGGTGTTCCACAAGGATCTGTCCTTGGCCCTGTTCTTTTCACTCTTTACACCTCCCCCCTGTCACCATCATCAACTCCCACTCTATAAAACACCACTTCTATGCTGATGACACCAACTTCAAGACAGTGACTCACCTGATAATATACAGCGCCTGTTGACTCGCACCACTGAGTGTTACTCGGACATTAAGAACTGGATGACACACAATAAACTTCAGCTTAATGACGACAAGACAGAAGCTATCCTCATTGGCACCCGTCAGAAACTTTCTCAGCTGCCTCCTCTTTCTCTCCCATTATGTAACACATCAGTCCCAATTTCTGATTCAGCTAAAAACCTTGGTGTCTGCATTGACTCTACCCTCTCCATGAACAACTTTGTTTCTCAAAATGCCAGATCTTGCTACTATCATCTCCATCATATAAGCCTGATCAGGAAGTATCTCTCTGTCGAAACAACTGCAAAACTCGTTCTCTCCTTCATAATGTCTCGCATTGACTATTGCAATTCACTCCTGTCTGGTCTTCCTGCCTCCACCATTCACATCCTACAGCGCATTCAAAACAATGCTGTACGCCTTGTACTCAAAAAGAAAAAAGCTGACCACATATCTCCTCTCCTGGCACAACTTCACTGGCTCCCTGTATCAAAGCGCATACAGTACAAACTAGACACCATGTGCTACAAAAAGCCTCAATAACGCAGCCCCCGATTACCTGTCAAGCCTACTTGAGATCTATCTTCCCTCACGTACCCTCCGCTCTGCCTCCGATCCTCTGACTTTTCGCTTTCCACGCACTAAGCTCAATACCTATGGTCCACGAGCCTTCTCTGTTTCTGGTCCACTCTTCTGGAACAAACTTCCTCTCTCAGTCCGTCAGCAACCTACTTTTGTCTCCTTCAAGTCCGCTCTCAAAACTCACCTTTTCTCCTCTGCATAAAATCCTAACCTCACTCAACCCCCCTCTGCAGCCTGTCTCCGCTCGGAGGGGAATCACATTGTTATAATATATAATTGTATATGATATGCTCTCTATAATTTTCCATTGTTTTTATTCTTGCTTTTATTGCTTTTATTCATTTATAGCCATGCTGTGTGTGTGTGTGTGTGTGTGTGTGTGTGTGTGTGTGGTGTGTGTGTGCGTGCGTGTGTTGTGCGTGCTGTGCGTGCGTGCGTGCGTGCGTGCGTGGTGGTGTCTGTTTCAGCGCTTAGATTTGATTTTATCAAGATTTTGTGCTATATAAATATTGTAATTATTATTATTATTACATCATGTCAGTGGCGGTTTATGGAAACACGAAAACACCCAGCATGAACGCTTTTACCAAAGACAGAGTATGCCATCTGTTATCATCATTAGTAGAAGTAGTGTGTGGAACACAGCCGACTGCCCAGAGCTATATCAGGGCTATAGCCATTTCAAACACAACACACAAATAAACATATCAATGACCCTGGTTAAAAGAAAACCTGGAGAAGACAATTAAGTATAGAGATCAATGCATTCACTAAAATAATCTTAAGATTATGTCATTCTGCCAAATTTATCCTCAAGGGGATTAAAAGAAACCTGAATACAAATGCATAAGCATGATTAATACAAACAATACTCATAAACAGCTGGCCTACAGTACTTGAAATTGCAACCAGGCGATTCACACCTCCTTGCTTTATGAAAAACATAAACGTTGATGAACTAGCGAAGCAGAAAATGAAAAAGGAAGAGATGATAAAAAGCAATGGAAAATATGTATATTTATGGAGAGAGAGAGAGAAAGAGGGAGAGAGAGAGAGAGAGAGAGAGAGAGAGAGAGAGAGAGAGAGAGAGAGAGAGAGAGAGAGAGAGAGAGAGAGAGAGAGAGAGAGAGAGAGAGAGAAAATCGACGTAAATTTTACCAAATTTTCAGTAGTACACCCGCCTAAATACTGCACTGTATGGTGTCTATACGCGTGTGTGCGTTGTGTGTGGTGCGTGCGTGTGTGTGTGCGCGCGCGTGTGTGTGTGTGTGCGTGTGTGTGTGTGTGCAGAGTTTCTAGTCTCCCCCCCCCCGTTAAATACATACATATATAATATATATATATATATATATAATATATATATATATAATATATATATATATATATTATCATCATCATCATCATCTCATCAGGTGCCAAGCCACATGGCGTTGGCGATCATGCCTTCCATTGTTTCTATCTCTTGTTGCCTCAAGCACCTCCTCCACCTCTTGTCTTCAGCCGCTTCATATACATATAACACATACATACATATACATATATGTGTGTATATATATATGTATATATATGTACATATATATATCTATATATATATACGTGTATGTATACATACACACACACATATATATTATATTCATATGTATATATATATATTTATGTATATATACATATTATATATTTTACATGTATATATGTACATATTTAACGGACACACACATGCATGACTAGTTGGTTTCACTGCTGTCTACTCATATTACACTGTTCTGTTGATGTGCATTACTAAACAGTGTGTGTGTGTGTGTGTGTGTGTGTGTGTGTTGTGTGTGTTGTGTGTGTGTGTGTGTGTGTGTGTGTGTGTGTG
This sequence comes from Monoplex corrugatus, assembly GCA_030674185.1. Lineage (NCBI taxonomy): Eukaryota > Metazoa > Mollusca > Gastropoda > Littorinimorpha > Ranellidae > Monoplex > Monoplex corrugatus. The sequence continues at coordinate 25,518,971 of JAPXFY010000018.1, read as the reverse complement.
TTTGTGTGTGTGTTTGTGTGTGTGTGTGTGTGTGTGTTGTGTATGTGTGTATGTGTGTGTGTGTGTGTGTGTGTGTGTGTGTGTGTGTGTGTGTGTGTGTGTGTGTGTGTGTGTGTGTGTGTGTGTGTGTGTGTGGATGTTGTCTGCTTGTTTTATAACCGGTAATATTGTCACTACAAAATAGACTGCGTCTTTCATCCCGACAGTTTGGTGTCAGTTGTGCGATTTTTTTCCATCTTTTTTAATTCTCTTGGTTTCTTTTTGTGGTGTCATTATTTTTCTTAACAAGCAGGGGATCACGAAAGCAAGACAGACTGTACGTGTCTCCTGAAGTCAACTCACGTAACGGCACAGACACATTCTTCTTCTTCATTCCTTTGTCGTCTACATGGTCAAGCCACACCTGGCGATGAATAAGGCCATTTTTTTCCATTTCCTGCTGACTTGCCATGGAGCTTGGGTGGTCATAGCAATGACCTACAAAAACTCTTGAGGAGTTAACAGTTGGCTACGTCTGTTGTCGTTCCACTTGATAAAGGCGACATTGGATATGTTCTGCTGTCTGGTCCTCTTGGACATTGGATATGTTTTGCTGTCTGGTCCTCTTGGACATTGGATATGTTCTGCTGTCTGGTCCTCTTAGACATTGGATATGTTCTGCTGTCTGGTCCTCTTGGACATTGGATATGTTCTGCTGTCTGGTCCTCTTGGACATTGGATACGCTCTGCTGTCTTGTCCTCTTTGACATTGGATATGTTCTGCTGTCTGGTCCTCTTGGACATTGGATATGTTTTGCTGTCTGGTCTTCTTGGACATTGGATATGTTTCTGCTGTCTGGTCCTCTTGGACATTGGATATGTTCTGCTGTCTGGTCCTCATGACCGCAGGGATAGACTTGTGACAGCGTCAGTTTGAACTTGCAGTTCATACGGTGTTGAGCCAGTTGTGGCCTATGCGAAGTCACGTCAGACCAGATTCTCGCTCTGTCTTTCTGCTTTTCATTCCTGCTCTTACTGGAATCGATTAGAAGGTCATTCTTCGGAAGTTCTGTGCAAACCTATGTCTTTTTGCACTTTATGTAAGCTTATCAGAATAAAAAAACTACTCAGAAATCTGTGTATGTGTCTGTATAAAGTTTCCCAATTTCAGGTAAGTATCCTCAACAAATGAAAATGTTATGATTATGCTCTTTATTCATCTAACATGTTTTATATATAATGATGTATGTGATGTAGTGTTTACAATTCTTTTTATTTCATATCATTTATCAGTGTTATATCTACATACACACATGCATACACACACGCAAACACGCACACATACACAGATTTATACATACAAACACACACACCCAAACATTCATACATATGTATATACATATATGTTTACATATGTATGTGTGTGTGTGCGTGCGTGCGTGCGTGCGTGTGTGCGTGTGTATGTGTGTGTGTGTGTGTGTGTGTGTAGATAGAGAGATACATAAATATATGTACACACACACACACATATATGTATATTTATATATACATACATATAATATAGATATATATATATAGATATATATAGAGATATATATATATATATATATTAGTGCCTGATATATATATATATATATATATATATATATATATATATTGTGACAAATCTCGCTTTCTCTTTGATATGTATTATTATAATATGTATATTGTACAGCGCTATTCTCCAAAATCGTTTGGATTCATTGTGCATTACACATATGTGCGATATATTGGACGGAATGGTCAACGCCAGGGGCATCTCCTTAGATTATGTGCGCAAATGACTGATATGTGTACTTAATTTTCTTTTCCCTTTTTTTCCTGTTGAAATATTTGTATGTTTTGAAACGATTACAGCCCTGATATTGCTCTACGCTGTCGGCTGGGCTTTAAACCAAAATGAAGTAACAGTAACACATAATCAAACCTTGTAAAAAGGCTATCCGAATAATGGAGACACACAATTTACAAAAATCTGGTCTCTCTACCAGAGATGGGAAGCCAGGGTCATGATGCTGTCTGAAAATTCAGGTGTTTGACAGATAAAAAATGGGGTGTTCTAACCAAAAATCGCCTGAAACAGAGCTTCAAAAGGCCACTGTGACAACATCAGCAAGCCCCCCCCCCCCCCCCCCCCATAAAAAGAGCTTTTTGCCGTCATCTTTGCAATACCAGAACCATGGATACTAGAACAGATAGATTTTAAAACCTGCACCATTGTACCCATATCACCTCAGCGGAAATACAAGATAACACACACACCGGCCTCGCATGTTGGCCATGGTAGAAGAGCGTTACCCACAGGAGATATAGATATATGTATACATCGATGGGTCGAGCCATCACAAAGGAAGCAGCATCCTCATCAACTTCCCAGAGTTTCAGACAACTACCGGTGATCCAAAGGGCAAACATTGCATCAAAAATTACTGAGCACAAACAGAGGCAGTCATACAAACAGCTTATATGATTCTTAACACAGATGTTTTCTTCTTATATGCCCCCTTCGTCTCGGAGCCCTGAAGAATAACATACATGTACTCCTACCCACACACCCCTGATCAAGACCTTCCAGCAAGTCATTAGGACCAGAAGAATAATCCCCCAGTGGATCCCAGTCACTGTGAGATACCAGAAAAGTGACGGTAGATGAGCTAGCAAAGAGTCCTCAAAGACCGACCAGACAACAGCGTTAGCTTCAATTAAAAGAGAAGTATCGTGAGATCACTCCTTAAGCCACGGACAGAAAAGGATTACCACTTTCTGTCCAGAGAGTAACAAGAGGTTCCGATGAGACTCCGCACTGGCCACAACCGGCTCAGGTTCAAACTGAGCCTTAGCGATGTCGCCTCTATCAAGCGGATCGATAGAAGGCATGGCCGACTGCAACTCCTTTTACGACCAAGTTCCATGGCAGCCAGCAGATACTGGGGAAAAAAACCGGCGGCACATTCATCGCCAGATGGCCTGACCCTGTAGACAGCGAGCAAGAAACGGTGCATAGAGGACTCAAGTTGTAAGGCGAGATGACCACATTCCATTACGTTATTGCACAGTCTGCATCTTTGGTGGGCGTGCATGCTGGGTAATTTCATGTTTCCATAAGCCAGCCTTAGACTTGACTTGCAGGTTCTTTAACGTGACATATCCGATATTCTACATGCATCTACACGCTGGCACTGGCTGATGTGCACAATGTTGACTGGGAGAGGTGAAAATGTCCCCCTTCACCTACCTGGCTGAGGTGTGCAAGCGAATCGAACTCACGCTCTATTGCGATTGGAGGTCCGATGTTTACCCTATTCTTTACAATGCCCGTCAGTATTAATGTTGTTGTGTTGTGTGTGTGTGTTGTGTGTGTGTAGTGTGTGTGTGTGTAAGTGTAGTGTGTAGTGTGTGTGTGTGAGAGAGAGAAGACAGACAGACAGACAGAGACAGAGACAGATAGAGAAAGAGAGAGAGAGAGATCTTTGACTGCCTGAATATTACATCATAAGAACGGCAGATATATATAATTGTGAGTTAGCCTATGTACTAATATCTGTAGATACTACAGTTAAATGTAGTGATCCGATTCTTGCCTTAAAACTGCGAGGTTGTATCTGCTTTCTTTATTTCTTTAGACATTCACCATTCTGGCAAGTAATCCTACAGCACAAACGTGGTACCTGTGTCAAGTCGGTCTGCACGCTTTAAAGTCAGTGCCGTGTCTGGTTGCCAGGGCGCAAACTTTGAAGGTCAAAGTCATAGGCATCAAAAGGGCACGTGCCAGCTCTATTTTTAAAAAAAAGAAACAAAACGCTGTTTGGTAACTGTTGACATTATCGACGATGTAGGCCTACCCGTCAAACCATCACCAATTGGAGACATCTACATAAGACAAAGGGGGAGAAGAACAAGAAAAAGGAACGGAAAAGGAAATACAACACGCCAACTTGCCTTACAACAATGGTAAATATGCTCATTTCCCGTCAAACAACCTTTCAACGGATTTTTTAGGTGTTTCTTTATCATTTAAAAAAAATTCTTATTCATTTTAAGGGGGTTGCTATTGTTGTTGTTGTTTGTTATTACTGTTGTTTGTTTTCGTTTGTTTTCTTTTATTTTATTTTCACAGTGGAAATATTTATCCGATTTCAAAAGACGATCAGTCGACTGTATTGCCTGTAGCCCAGCCAACCATTAAGGCCATATAGGGCTAACGCAATGTTAAAAACAACTCCACGTAAAGAACAAACAATGGTCGTATAGTTTCATGTTAGATTATTTCAAACTATATATCAAAAAGATTACCCCCGTGGGGATGCCAGGGACTCCTTCAGTATAAATAGTATCCCCACCTTCTGAAAATTCTGTGCTAGAAATTTCCTCTTTTCTGTCGCTCTCTTAGTTTCTTTATTCCTCCTTTGCTTTCCGTCATTTCTTCCTATCATTTTCTGCTTTGCTGGTCCATTCACCTGTATCTGTTCGATGAAGTCTCATGTACTTTCTCTTAGGATTGATAATTTGGTACCTGTATTAAATGCATTTTTGCCTCTAGGGAAGTGAGATACGCGGAAGCAATTTCAGGTGATTTAGACCTGTTTTTATGTATGTCTTAGTGTCCTCAGTTATGTTTAAACTTGTATTCAGGTGTGTTTTTTTAAATCCGCTGTGCGATAAATTGGACAGATTGGTCAACACACATGTCCTTAGATTATGTGCGCGAATGCTTTGATATGTGTACTCAATTTTCTTTTAAGTTTTTATTGTCCTGTTGAAGTTTTGAATATTGTTTGAAAAGGTTATAGCCCTGATATGGCTCTATGCAGTCGGCTGGGCTTTAAACAAAAACAACAATAACAATGCCAAAAGAGTAAGGCTCTTCATGAGATTACAAGAGAGTGCAGTGGCAAAACTTTCAATTTTTCTCTGGGCCAAAATCATGCCGTCGGTGCCATCGCCTTTTTCTGTTTTACTTTCTCCAACCATGAAGAACGGTAAGAACTCATTCACAGCTGGGTGGACTTCAATGAAGCAGCGCTCGTAAAGTTTTACAGACTCGAACCGAAGCAGTCCATAGAAAGATGAGAGGGAGCTCCAACGCTATGCCAACCACGCTTGTAAAATCGTACGCCACACTGCAATATTCGTGTAGATGAGGCTCGATACGCTTTGGGTGCAAAAGTGGCATTTGGGTGTTAAAAAATATCACCACGTCCACAACACACAACACACAACACACACACACACACACACACACACACACACACACACACACACACACACACACACACACACACACACACAACACACATACACACACACACACACACACGCATACACACACTCACTCACTCACTCACTCACTCACACACACAGAGAGAGTCACTACCATTACACACACACACACACACACACACACACACACACACACACATACATATATATATATATATATATACACACACACACACACAAACTCACTCACACAGAGAGAGAGAGAGAGTCACTACCATTACACACACACACACACACACACACACACACACACACACACACACACACACACACACACACACACACACACACACACACACACACACACACACACACACACACACACACAGACAGAGGCACACACATGCACAATCTGTCACAAAAAGTGGGTCAACTGCAAGTGTACACCTGTGTCAGTCTGTTGTGTGTTGCTTATGTCTGGCCAGGTTTCTTGTTCTCCGGGCCAACTCCAGTTTGGCGTCTGTGTACATATACAAGCGGAAAGATTGTATAAAAAGCATTTGGTGCAAACCCTTCCCCCTTCACTCTATCCATCAGCTTCTTAACCCTTTTACCTCTCACCCTATCCACCAGCTTTTTGAAGCTTCCTAACCCTGTCACTCCCTCACTCTATCCATCAGCTTCCTTAACCCTTTCACCCCCTCACTCTATCCATCAGCTTCCTTAACCCTTTCACTCCCTCACTCTATCCACCAGCTTCCTAATCCTGTCACTCCCTCGCTCTGTCCACCAGCTTACCAAATTGCGTGAAAATTAAACTCTTAAAATGTTTGATCTGGCCAGTCATGGTTTATGGCTGTGAAGCCTGGACTTTCAGAAAAGCTGATTGCAAATAAATTGAGGCAACAGATGTGGTTTTATCGGAGACTACTACGTGTCAAATGGACAGATAGAAAAAGAATTAATGAAAGTGTCCTTGAAGAATTGCATACCACCAGAAAAGTACTAACAGACAAGAGAAGACTAAATTACATTGGCCATGTGTCACGTAACCGAACACAGACCTCCTGGCAACCATTTTTCAAGGAAAAACAGTGGCTAAAAGGAAGAAGGGCAAACCTCCAGTCTCATACATCGTGAACGTAACCAACATCAGTGGCCTAAATATTCAAGAAGTTGTCCACAAAAGTCAAGACAGAGCCATTTGGAGGAGAGTAGCAGTGTCACAGAGTGCAGCGGCCAACACTGAACCCGGTGATGCTGACAGGTGAGACAGGTGAGACAGGTGAGACTCTATCCATCAGCTTCCTTATCCTTTCGCTGCCTCATTCTATTCATCAGTTCTCAAACCCTTTCATTCCCTCATCCCATCTATCATCTCCACAAAAGGTTTCAGTAATTCGTTGACATTCTTAACGTGTATTCCCCACACAAAAAGCTTCATTCCTCTTCTGATCTTCTGATTCCGGAGTGGGGGTTTTTATGGAAAAGGTTGCTCCATAACGCGGAGGTCGTAAGATAGTGAGGTGATAGAAACCTCAACTT
>JAPXFY010000018.1:25502188-25507188 GCA_030674185.1 Monoplex corrugatus | reverse complement strand
GTAAAAGGGTTTATCGCACCCGGGACAATTCTATATGCATTCCACTCCTATCGTCTGCCAATAATTCTTTGGCAGACTCCTTGAACCTACACAAACTTCTATGCACTGTCAAGATCTTGAAATAAGGGAAAAAAGATTATGGCCGGGAGTGGGGTGGGGGTGGGGGAGAAGGGAACGTATGAAACATGGACACCACCGGAATGACCGGAGCATTCAAGTGAGCTACGTGCAGGCCAGTTGTGTTGCTTGTCGGAACATAGAATTTCACAATACATTCTGAGTCCACGGCTCTAATAAATGAGCCAGCCATTTACAAGAAATGCCTTCTGGCACATCTTATCTGCCACGAGCATATCACCATGAAAGTTGAAATAAAGTTCAACTACATTCTAGTGGCAAAGAAAGAAAGATAAAAACAAAACAAAATAAAAACAACAAAAGTCATTCGTTTGTGTATTTACGCATTCGTGTATATATGTTTATGTGTTTGTGTGAGCGCACGTGCGCCAACGTTCTACATTCCATTCTGGTTGAACAAAACTTGAACTGAACGCTTTTTTTTTTTTTTTTTTTGAATAACTACGAGCATCGTGATACATAAGTTGTTGGCCATATAAGGTATCAATAGTAGATCTAAGCAAAAGCACGTGTGTTTGTGTGCGCGCACGTGTGTGTTTGTGTGATGCGCGTGCGTACATGCAGACGTACACGTGAGCCTATGTGTGTGCTACTGCTAGAGGGATCACTACAGTCATAATTCATTAGCCTTGTTTAGTTGACAAGTATGTCGTGTGTGTGTGTGTGTGTGTGTGTGTGTGTGTGTGCGTGCGTGCGTGCGTGTATGTGTGTGTGTGTATGTGTGTGTGTGTGTGTGTGTGTGTGTGTGTATGTGTGTGCGTGAGTGCGTGCGTGCGTGCATGAGCATATAATTATAATTGGTGGTAATGCGTGTGTATGAATGTACGCATCTGCACAATGTATATATGTGCGTGCAAGCGCATGCCTGTGCGCATATGTGTACATTTGAGAGTGCAGTTGCAGCAAAAGGGACAACACTATGTCTATAATTTATGCCCCACTTAACAAACGAGTCAGCAATTTTATTGCTGTAGTTCTCAGAACATAAAAAGTGGACTACTAGATAAGGGCTTTGAATTCGTATTTGAATCACTTGAGAGAGAGAGAGAGAGAGAAAGAGAGAGAGAGAGACAGACAGACAGAGACAGATAGAGAGACAGAGACAGTGTGAGTGTGTGTGTGTATATGTGTGTGTGTGTGTGTGTGTGTGTGTGTGTGTGTGTGTGTATGTGTGTGCGTGTGTGTGTGTGCAACTCTCTCTCTCTCTCTCTCTCTCTCTCTCTCTCTCTCTCCCCTCCCCTCCGCTCCCCTACCCGTCTCCCTGGATCCATTTGACTCTTTCATCATCATCACCCCCTTTTCCTTAACCCTCGATTTAGATCTGTGACAAATCTTTTTGACAAGAATATTTCATGTGGTCTGATTTGCCTTAGGCCTATGTCCGTCTATTGCTTGCTCAGTTTAATTTCTCTCTGTGTGTCTGTCGTTGTGGTACATTTTATTTTTGCCTGTACGCCCTTCCCTAAATACCTTGCATTCAATGGTTTCGGCGTGAATATTTCATGTCGACAATTATCAAGTGACTTGCCTAAGGCACATTTTGCGTGTTTGTGTGTAGTTCAGTCTGTAGGCCTAGATCATAGAACTATGTGTTAGTCTCTGTGTGTGCGTGCGTGCGTGCGTTTGTGTGTGTGTGTGTGTGTGTGTGTGTGTGTGTGTGTGTGTGTGTGTGTGTGTGTGTGTGTGTGTGTGTGTGTGTGTGTGTGTGTGTGTGTGTGTGTGTGTGTGTGTGTGTGTGTGTGTGTCCTTGTTGTATCGTCTACTACCTGTTCCTAAAATACATTTGTAAAGTGTTTTGAATGAGAGCATGTCTAAATGTCTCCGTGTCAGTGTCACCAGTTCTGTACATCCCTGTGTCAGTGTCATCAGCTTTATATGTCCCTGTGTCAGTGTCATCAGCTTTATATGTCCCTGTGTCAGTGTCATCAGCTTTATATGTCCCTGTGTCAGTGTCATCAGCTTTATATGTCCCTGTGTCAGTGTCACCGGCTTTATATGTCCCTGTGTCAGTGTCATCAACTTTATATGTCCCTGTGTCAGTGTCATCAGCTTTATATGTCCCTGTGTCAGTGTCATCAGCTTTATATGTCCCTGTGTCAGTGTCATCAGCTTTATGTTTCCCTGTGTCAGTGTCATCAGCTTTATATGTCCCTGTGTCAGTGTCATCAGCTTTATATGTCCCTGTGTCAGTGTCATCAGCTTTATATGTCCCTGTGTCAGTGTCATCAGCTTTATATGTCCCTGTGTCAGTGTCATCAGCTTTATGTTTCCCTGTGTCAGTGTCATCAGCTTTATATGTCCCTGTGTCAGTGTCATCAGCTTTATATGTCCCTGTGTCAGTGTCATCAGCTTTATATGTCCCTGTGTCAGTGTCATCAGCTTTATATGTCCCTGTGTCAGTGTCACCGGCTTTATATGTCCCTGTGTCAGTGTCATCAGCTTTATATGTCCCTGTGTCAGTGTCACCGGCTTTATATGTCCCTGTGTCAGTGTCATCAGCTTTATATGTCCCTGTGTCAGTGTCACCGGCTTTATATGTCCCTGTGTCAGTGTCATCAGCTTTATATGTCCCTGTGTCAGTGTCACCAGCTTTATATGTCCCCATGTCAGTGTCACCAGCTTTATATGTCCCCGTGTCAGTGTCACCAGCTTTATATGTCCCCGTGTCAGTGTCACCGGCTTTATATGTCCCCGTGTCAGTGTCACCAGCTTTATATGTCTCTGTGTCAGTGTCACCAGCTTTATATGTCCCCGTGTCAGTGTCACCAGCTTTATATGTCCCCGTGTCAGTGTCACCAGCTTTATATGTCTCTGTGTCAGTGTCACCAGCTTTATATGTCCCCGTGTCAGTGTCACCGGCTTTATATGTCCCTGTGTCAGTGTCATCAGCTTTATACGTCCCCGTGTCAGTGTCATCAGCTTTATATGTCTCTGTGTCAGTGTCATCAGCTTTATATGTCCCCGTGTCAGTGTCACCAGCTTTATATGTCTCTGTGTCAGTGTCACCAGCTTTATATGTCCCTGTGTCAGTGTCACCAGCTTTATATTCCCTGTGTCAGTGTCATCAGTTTTATATGTCCCTGTGTCAGTGTCATCAGCTTTACATGTCCCTGTGTCAGTGTCACCAGCTTTATATGTCTCCAGGTCTCCAGAAGTTTCTCTCTTAACTGTACCTCGGTTCTCACTAACACTGCACTTGTCACCAGCTTTATGTTTCCCTGTGTCAATGTCTCCAGCTTTATATGTCCCTGTGTCAGTGTCACCAGCTTTATATGTTGAATCCTTACCCCTGCAAATTCATGTCAACTTCCTGAGCAAAATTTTGTATCTCCAGCTACGCAGAATAAGCAAATTCCGCCCATTTCTCTCTGTTGATGCCACAAACAAGCTGTGTGTATCTTTCATTCTATCCAGACTAGACTATTATAACTCTCTCTTAGCTGGACATTCTGATGATAATCTATCCAAACTCCAACGAATCCAAAGCAGTGCAGCTCGACTTATCCTACAGGAGAGCAAACGGAACAATGCAAAAGCGAAAACTACACTTGCTACCAGTCAAAGAAAGAACAGACTATAAAATTGCCATACGCTGCTTTCAGTGTCTTTGTTCGAAGACAATGTTAGCATATATGTCAGATCTCCACCTGCCATACGAACCTACTAAAGTTCTCAGGTCTCCAGAAGTTTCTCTCTTAACTGTAGCTCGGTTCTCACTAACACTGCACTTGCGGGAAAGAAATCTTTCTCTGTTTTTGGCCTAACAAATGAAATTCTCTCTCTCTCTCTCTCTCTCTCTCTCTCTCTCTCTCTCTCTCTTCTCTCTCTCTCTCTTTCTCTCTCTCTCTCGCTCTCTCTCTCTCTCTTGTGTGTGTGTGTGTGTGTTGTGTGTGTGTGTGTGTGTGTGTGTGTGTGTGTGTGTGTGTGTTGTGGTGTACATACGTGTGTGTGCGTGCTTTATGTGTGTGTGTTTTCATGTGTGTGACTGTCTTTGATTTATTGAAAAAAAAAGTATTTGTTATTTTTGATGAACCATGTTTATGTTGCATTGGTTTATTGGTGTATACGTATATTCCATATATTCATAATGAATTATGATATACTGGCATTTAATGCTTACGCTTTCAGCTCTTTTCCTCTCTTACAACTGAAGGTCACAGCATTGTTTTTGCTATGTTCCGGGCTACGTTGGTATTCAAGGCAATGAAAAGGCTGACTGCCTTTTCTAAAAATGCCAGAAGAGAAAAAGAGGTCTAAATCCTTTATCCCTTACACATATCTAAAACTCAAAGTACAAGCTTGTGTGAAAACTCTGGCAGGACGCTTAGAACAACCGGACAGACAACACACTTTTCCAAATCCACCCTGACCTTGAACATGTTCCCCAGTCTCCTCCTGGGAACCGTAGGAAAGAGACAGTGTTATATAGGTTAAGCACGAGTCACACATTCTACATCACTCATGCCTTTTAAAACATGAAGAAGCACCATGGCGTATACCGTGTTAAATTATGGAAACATGAAAACACACAGCATGCACGCCCACTGAAGACAAGAGTACGCAGACTGTGCAGCAACATACCTCCTGCACAGAGTAGGCGAAAACAACGTGCATACACGCATACCAGAAAACACAGAACGCTGCAACAACAACAATAACAACAACAACAGCAATAAACAACAACAGCAACAAACACCCTATTTCGAAATTTTAGTTTTTAGTAGCATTTTTCGGACTCTGACCTTTTGTGTCTTACTCACAAGCTCATAATATTGTGTCTGTTGTAGTGCAGTGTGAACCACATCTCACAACAGACCTAGTGGTTGGTCTTAGCGCTGATATGGCTCTAATAGTCGGCTGGG
>JAPXFY010000018.1:25492188-25497188 GCA_030674185.1 Monoplex corrugatus | reverse complement strand
TCTCTCTCTCTCCTCTCTCTCTCCCCGTCTCAGTTCTCTTTCTCTCTCTCTCTATCTCTGTCTCTTCTCTCTCTCGTCTCTCACGTCTCTCTCTCTCTCTCTCTCTCTATATATATATATATATGTGTGTGTGTGTGTGTGTGTGTGTGTGTGTGGCGCGCGCGCCCGCGTGCGTGGTGCGTGTGCGTGTGCGTGTGTGTGTGTGTAGAGTTTCGACTGTTCTCGGCGTTGTCTTGCTACATCATCTGCATATTCAAACGTCGTTGGGCTGAAAAAGTGTACACTTTTACGCGAGCTTGGCATACATCTGTGTCTGTGACTGTGAGCGAGCAAGCCAAGTGTTTCTGACGTAATTTAGCGCCACTGACCTTGACCTTTCTCTGGTAGGCGTCGCGAAAGAGCGCAACCGCTGAGCAGTCACACAAACTTCTTCGGTCTCAGAAACAAACAAAAAAATGGGTGAAAGAAAAGTTTTTATCGCGATCGATGGCAGCAAACCATCTGACAATGCTTTCAACTGTAAGTACACATACATTTTCTTGACTTTTTCAGTAAGATATTAGGATATTTCGACATGTGAAAGTTTTCCTCAAGTAGATGGGGGCAGTTCCTACCGTGTTAGATTATGTTAACAATAACAGTGACAATAGGCTGAATAGCCCAGCGGGTTCGAAGCTTTTTGTTGTAGAAAAGGCAGTGTGAAGTTCGTTTCCAACATCGTTTGCTGGAACTGAAGGCAATATTTCTTCAGTGCTAATTTTCTCCTTCTCCCGCAGCGTGCGTTTGAACTTGAATGCTTTCCATACTTAGTCATGGCACGAATTGTTTGAGCGAGTTATTGAGCGTTCAGAGCGTTGTGAGCAACATTTCATCTTCCAGTAAGCATTTCACTCCACATTCAAGTAAACTTTATAATGTCTCAGAAATTACGTAGTGGTCATCATTCACACACATTGAAAAAAATAACTCATTAAAAAATGTTCATTGGTGATGATTTGTGACCATGAAACATTAAACATTTGTTAGGCCTACACTAAATCATTAAAAACATTAAACAGTAAGAACATGTATTCATAATTACCATTCTAAAATACATAAATCCGTTTCCTTTGATGCCATGAAAGTATTCATGCCAATTAAGTATTCAGATTTTTTTTTCATGTTTCTCATGTTAACAGTGACATATGGCTACAATAACAAAAGTGGACATTATGTAAATTACATTGTAATAGGTGCACATAGGCTATACACATACACATACATATATAGATAACATCATTAAAGTTCTTGTGTGTTCATTTGTTCTGTCTTGACTTGACCATTGCAACACACTTTGTTTGGAATTAGTGTGGGAAACTCATAATCTGTGGGTAATTGTTTTATTTTTGGTAACATTGTGGTTAAGAATAAGATGGTTTCCACCACACCAAGATTTGAATCTTTCAGCTTCCTTGTAAGTGTTGTCAGAGTTGTATAAGTGTACTATTGCACTGTCATGGGAATGTTTAATTAATAAAGTGGAATTTGGGCTCTTCTTGGTTAGCTGTAAACATTTGTTGTGCATTAAGTGGTATTGTAGGCTATATAAAGTAGTATGGTGCAGACTGGACACATTAAAGATTAGGCATTAAAAATCATTTAGTCAGAGGTAACTAATACTAGGACCTTGCAACACTCTTTGGAGTCTTAAATCTTTACTATATCTGTATGTTTTGTTTTTTCAGTTACTGAATTAGTCTTCTGTTGCAGTACCTTGAATGAATTGTATTGATTCTGAAGGCATTGATCTCTTTAAACACATAAAGTGCATCTAGTACACACACTTTTAAAAAGTCTGCTTGACATGAAATAAAAGCTTCTTTTAAATAGTGAATTTGATTCTGAGACTTGATTTCAGCTGACATAATTTAATCACAAAAGCAGACCTTTGATGAACTATGAATGAAAGGAAGTAAGACCATGGAAGTCTGTGTTTGAACCAGAGATGTGATGTTTGAAGTTGAACTTGAAGCACCCTATTTGTGCATTGTAACTGTTTACTATTTAGAGCAACATGGGCTGAGTTAATTTGCTAATCTATAACTTTAATAGGACCGGTTGGCGACAGCTGGCTTCAAGAGTGTCTCTCATCTCTCCTCTACGCCCATCACGGGCAGGAGAATGATGATGATGATGAACTTTAATACTGTTCTTTGTAGGATGCATTGAGATGGGGTACCTGAGACTAGCCAACTTTAGCATCTAACCCACAACTTCCAGTATTAGTGCCAGAAAGGGAAAATTGTTCTGCAGAATGAATAATATAGTGCAGCTTTCTGCTCAGCTTATTCATCTCCAGTATCTTGAGATTTAGATGTTGTTGCAGTTATTTGTTATTGTTGTTCATTTGTTGTGGGTGTTTGTATTTTCATGCAATTTATTCCATGTGGTGCACAGTTAAAAGAAAATAATCTTCTTTGCAAGGGTGAAAAAATCTTTGGGGACTTTTAACAGTGCATGAACAAATAGATAAATAGATTAATTCATTAATCAAATTACACTAATACATTAATCAAATTACACTGAATATTGTATATATTTCCTTATTAATTAATATTTCATATTTAGAAGAAATGTGAAGGATATTTCCAGTAATGCCCTTTGTGCTTCTGAGTCAGATGTGAAGTCTCATTTTTCTTTTAATTTCTTATACATGATTATATCTTGAACTGAGTAGTGAAACAGGTGGGTGAATGATTTTGAAGAGATTTTGAAGAAACAGAAGAGAATAACTGTCCATTTATATTGCAGTGTTTTAAAATGATGTCTTTTTTAATTTTTGTTTATTTTTCTTGTTTATTTCACTTTTCCCCCCATTTAGCAGCTTTCCATACCAGCGGTTTTTGGATTTTACTTCTTACTGTTGTCTTTGATGTTGTTTTGTTGATTTCATACACTCATGAGAACAACACTGACAGTGCCAGTGCTTGGATGTGCATGGCCCGTCTCTTTTCTATGACATGATCCTCATTCCATCCATATAAAAAAAAAGCATGACCCATGATCTTCAGTGTCACATTGTAAATACAGAGTCCTGTGAAAGAATGTTACACTTCCAGTTGGCTTAGTGTGATCAATCTGTGCATTGTCCTGGCTCATGGAACGAAAAATGTGAGCCACACTCTAGAGTGGGTGTATCCGGCTTGAAGCATCCCATGAGTGACACAGGATGATAACAGTAACACTGAAGTGGAGTGGCAACTTGCACAGGTCAATCTGATGTTAATTAAATAACTACTTGTACATTGCCTCATGTCATGGATACTGAAAAACATCACAAGCTCTCACCCTACCACATATACACATAAACAAATAAACACACACACACTCTCGCTCTCTCTCTCTCTGTCTCTCTCTGTGTCTCTCTCTCTCTCACTCAACACACACACACACACACACACACACACACACACACACACACATACATATATACACACACACACACACATGCACACATACTCTTTCTCTCACACACACACACATCTCTCTCTCTCTCTCTCTCTCTCTCTCTCTCTCTTTCTGTCTCTCTCTCACCACACACAGACACACACATGTACACATACTCTTTCTCTCTCTCTCTCTCTCTCTCTCTCTCTGTCACACACACTTCACACACACCACACACACACACACACTCATGAAGCACTGTGTATATATACATGTATATATATATGTATATATATATATGTATGTATATATATATGTGTGTGTATATATATATATATATATATACACATATATATATATACATATATATATATATATATATATATCTCGGAGTTGAAAAAAATTAAGTTCAGAAATGCACAGATGAATTCAGGGCTTGAGAATAACATTTAGCCAGGAAAGAAGGGCTGGATATGTTTGAGCTGACAAAGAGTACACTGTATGTCTGTATAAATTTCAGAATGTATCCATGGATTTTGTGTAATTTAGTGCTTTCATTTGTGTCACGACATTGGCCTAGTGTTGAACAAGCTGTTGAGCAATACTGGCTGTACCTTTTAGTTTGGAGGAAGGGATGTGTGATACATCTTAGTTTTAAGAGCTCTTGCTCCCAAAAGCTGAGAGTAAGCTTGATTGAGCATAGTTGCCAAATGTTGAGTGACAGGGCTTGTGCTCTGGCCTGATTACACACACTGCCCCTACCCACTTAGCGCTACTTCCCCAGTCCACTGGGTACATGTTTCTCTCTAGAAATGGTGAAGGCAAAACAGTGAAGAAGAGGAGACACATACAACTTGAATGAGTTCTGTACCTGAGAGAAGTTAAGCGAACAAGCACACTTTTGGTTATGAGAAAATACTGTTGTCTACCCAGTCCTTGTGACACTTGTCAAAATCACATTCATTGTTTCTTTCTTAATACAATTTACGGTATTCTATTATTTGTTTTCATTTATAGTACAAGATTAGATGTTTTTCAGAGACCAACTAAACTCATAGAGATATTGACCACTGAGGGATATTGACAAGGATAAGTTGGTCAGTCACTGCATAATTTCATCCGACTTTGATGAAATAGGCATATGAATGTTACGTCAGATTGTCTTTGAAAACCTCATTAGAGCATTGATTGAGATCACAACCTCATTAGAACATGGAGCGGGACAGAATTTAAGGAAACACGATAGTAACACTCACTCATTCTACAGCATCACTCCTTGGAGTGTTGGCTGTCAGTTCTGCTCTCTGGGTCTCTGTCCTCCACATCTGTCTTTCTTCAACCAGACTGAAAATCTCAACATTGTTACGACCTGCCCACGCCTTGATTTTTCCTAGGTAATTTGTTTGTGGTCTTCCTCTGCCTTTTTTTTTTTTTTTTTTGCCCTTGACTTTTCCTTGGATGACATCTTTCATGACACATATCCAAAAGAAAGTCAGTTTCTTTTTATGTTTTCTCCGGGTTTTCAGCTCGAGTATGCTCTTGGCACTTCTCTTGTCTTTCCAGTTCACCCTGAA
>JAPXFY010000018.1:25324688-25487188 GCA_030674185.1 Monoplex corrugatus | reverse complement strand
GATCATACTTAGGTGTCTTTCATGTGTGGCCACTTTTTTTGCTATGGCATTTTCTTTGTCACTTTAATGGCCACAGAAGTAGGAACATTTATATTGTGTTATGATGATGTCAATGATGATGGGGATGATAATCATGATGCTAGGCTGCATGACAGGGCTGTACTCTACACTTACTATCATACTGTATCCTGGCCCATAAAATGCTGACATTTGCAGCGTTGGTCAGATTTCAGACTTGGCCATGAAGTGGATGAGGCTCGACTGTATTGTCTCAGTCTTCTCAATGAAACTATAACATATTTAACCCTAGGCAGGAATTTGTTGGTAACAAAAACTGTCACAGTGATTGATGGGATTTGAACACACAACTTTCCAGTCAGTAATCCGCTGTGCCATAGCAACTTGTTGGGATGTAAAGGATGATATATGCACAGCCATTGCAACAAGGAGAGAGGGTGGGAAAGTCAAGTAATGTATATTGTATTTTTAGCTGTGAAATATCTTCTAGAGATGAAGAGAATAAGTAACAGGGGGATGGGATAGGCAGTGGGTCAAGCATTTTCGCTGCAGGCCAGTGATTATGCATGGTTGTTGAATGGATCAGTGACAAATCAGCCCATTTCACCTAGCTCCAAATAGGTCATTCTTCCTCTTTTGGGATGGGGAAGATAGAGCAGTGAAGAAGAGGATATGGGCTCGGCCCTCATACTGCATGCTTGCTCTGAGGGAAGTTAGGTCGATAGAGTGAGCAAATTAGTGCAAACGAGCTCCTTCCATTCACTGTTTATGTTGAGTGTCAGTGTCAGAGGTTTGCAACAGGTTGTATAGTTCATAATCACTGAGTCAGGAAGGGGTAGTCTGCTGAGCCTGTTTATCCAACTCCCAGCTACAAATGTTTGGGCTTGTCAATTTCAGTTAAAACCGCAATCCAGGTACAAGGTTAACATGGTGATTCATGTGTACAGTATACTGCTGTGTGGAGTTGGTGGCCAGGTTAGAACTTCTACCGTTCCCCTTGACGAAATAGGTTATACGATGTGAGGAGCAGGTGAAGGGACAGGTACCAGTATGGTTTGCAATGAATATATAATAATAATAATAATAATTACAATATTTATATAGCGCAAAATCTTGATAAAGTCAAATATCACAAGGAGACATAGATAGAGAGAGAGAGGGTTGCACGATACAATCAATAGAGTTAGCTTAGTATTGTTCTGACTTGCCTGTATGCCTGAACAGCACAGATTTTCTTTAAAACAGTATGGAGGGGGTGTGCAACTTCTTTGTACTACTGTCTTGTCTACTGACACTCGTAGTTCTGCAGGTGCAATGACTGCCGTGTGTAGAACGGCCTCAGCAGGTGCAGCCTTTTTGTTCCAGGTATCCATCTCCTACCTCTGGCTCGAGAACATTCCTTAGACTTGGAGGCGTGGGAGCATTTGTTGACTTGATGTTCCTGATGAAAGCATCGCCAATTTATTAACACAATTAAAAAATGTATATTCAGATTAAGTGTACAAAGGGTGTTACTGGCTTCAGGGTTCTTGAACCAGAGGGTAGGCAATGTCCTGGTGACCTCTCAGAAAGACAGGGGTGTGTCAGACCTTGTTGAAAAACAAAATAGGCTGTGTCTGGAGCATTGTGGCTGCCCGCTTTTTCGATCATATAAACCCCTCGTTCTCTCTTGGTACAGTAGCTCTTGGTCCGGTAGCAGGGCTGAACCTGGCTGGAGCGCATTGTGTCGTTATGTCCTTGGGATTGTCATCTTCCCATCTTGCCATTCGGCTTTTTTGTAAACAAAGTAAATGATGACTGGGTCTGCTGAATAAAACATGCAGTGCATGGGGATGCCTCCCACCCTCCTTTGCTTGACGAAATGGTTACCATGTGATGTCGAGAGTTCGGAGGAAATTTTCTGGTGATTGGTGAGGCATTGTTGTTCTGAGTCCCATCCAGCACTCTTGGGTGTTTCTTGTTAAAATTATATAATCAGATTACAGAGGATGCTTATACGATTTGACTTCAGTTTCTGCAGGTGAATTTTTAGTTTCACCCCAAGACCTTCATTAGCCAAGATAGCTACATCGCTGAGGAAGGTCTTGGGCTGAGGGGAAAAAACTAAAAGAACCTTAAATTGAATGTGGAAAACAAAAACAAACAAAAACCCCAAAACACAACTTGTGATTAACTTGTAAAAAAGGTCGTGCTCAGGTAAAACGGCAATCAAGAATAAAGAATGAAGAGACTAAGATTTGGATACATACAAATATCATGGGATGATAATTGACAGTAAGCTGTCTTGGAATGAAATTCTATTACACTCTCTAGGAAGATTTACAGTCAAATGAGGAGTGTTCTGAGCTTACTGTTTTTGTGCTTTGTATCTGCTTCTATACTAGCTGAATGGGTAACGCAAACTGTTAGATTTGAGAAGTTCTACAACATGGGAGATAATTCCTACGTGACTCTCAAGAGTTATGTTCTTTGATTAATAGTCAAATGTACTGTTAAAAAATGCCAAAGTTTTTCAGTTTGAGCAGACAGATGCTCCAAGTGTTTTACGCATCTGTTGTCTGTAGTGTTGTAACCTTTGGCATTATGTGTTGGGGTGGAAACTGAAACAAACATGACAAAAACAGGGTTGGGCGAGTCATTAAGAAAGCAGAAAAGACAAGACATTTAACTGGCAACATACACAAGAGGAAAATTGCTGACAAACTTATGAGAGTTTGACAGATAAAACACACCCATTGCACGAAAACCGTAGTAGTAGACAGACGGACAGATGTGTTACGATTAGAACTCCATGCACAAGAATATCTCATTACATAAATTCACTTTTCCCCACAGCCATTCACATATTCAACAAACAAGTGCAACATTTTCACCGATAAAACTGTGATACTGTAACTCACCAGCTGATGAATATATACATACAGACCCCGTTTTGGGTGCATATGGAGACAAGTAGGTATGCATGAATGTGTTACATTGAAGTCATTATCTGTTGATTTCCAAAGTTTTCTTATACCTATAAATTGAAACAAACATTTTTCGGGGGTGTGTGGGGTGTGAGTTTGAGTCAGTCTTAACGTTGGAGGGACATGCTCTTTCTTTTATTTTTTTATGAGTGTGGGGAATGGGGGGAGAGACCAGAGAAGTGTGATTTTCATGTATGCATGTCTTTGAACTGCTATCATGTTTAACCTAACAAGACTTTAATGGTGATCTTATAATGTAAGATGTACTTTTCTTTTGCATTCTATTGTGTGTGGAAAATGCTTAGTTTTAAAGAAGTTTTCATAGAAATAACATTTGGTGCGTTTTGGATTTATGCTTTGTAGAAATAACATTTGGTGCGTTTTGGATTTATGCTTTGTGTGCTTTACGTGTATGCATGATGCAGTGGTGGTTCTTTTTACTTTTTGTGGTTGAATGATTTGTCTTATCTACAGGATTGTGTACGTGAAACAGGGGTATTTTATGATTTGTGTGGAATGAATTTTTACTTGAATGGTTTCAATCCATTTTCAATATATGCATGTTAAGTTTGTGTTTATTATGAGCTTGTGACTGCACAAATTAATTTCTACGTGGATTAATAAAGTGATGTTGAATTGGATTGGATTGGAAAATTCACTGGAAGAGACAAAAGCTTAGTGATGGTCATTTTTTTCATCATATACTTCATAGTCTGATACCAAAGAGCATTCTCAGAAGTACATGATAATCCAGTGTCTTGAATGAATATTAAACATGAATCAGTATCGGTAGTTATGACTTTGTCTGACAGGGTACCTGGACAACATGAATCGAGAAAATGACCAGGTCTTCTTGGTGTACGTTGCAGAGTACAACGTGGACATTGGCTTGCGTAAGAAATTTTGTTTCATCACTTTACTATCTAAAACCGTAGAGAAATATCTGATCTAGAAGCCCAAGGTTATTATCATCATGAATTTTCTGCCTTGTGAAGAAGATTTTATTTTCAAGGTCTACGGGCTGGCACCGCCATGAAATTTTAGTTTTGTTTTAACCCCACAAAGGGGAGAAAAAGATAACGGTTTTCCCATAAATCTGAGGTCACAAGGCATTGGGGTGATAAAGACCTAACTTTTCTAGAAGTCAGTGTTATAAGGGTGGTGCCTGTCCTCCTTTCCTTCAGTTCTCAACCCATCCAGCACTGGGGTGGATATCCATTCACAGCCTCACAGAGAAATATGTCCAATTTTTCAAGGTTGACTGATCGGCATGGCCACAAATTTTAAGCCTGCTGTCAAGATGGTCAGGTTAGAGTAGGTCTTGCCAAAAGGCTGAGCTTTAATGGTGGCACCAACAAATGGAGCATGGAATTGAGAAATTTCATCATTGTTTTATGATTACTACATTCAGTTCTTCACAGATTTTTGTCTGAATTGTACTTATACATGTTAAGATTAGTCACTTTTTTCCATCTCTTTTGTGGAAACATTTCTGTTATACTGAATTGTAGTTATATGTGGCATTAAGATTGATTAATTTTTTTTTCATCTCCCTTGTGGAAACATTTCTGTTATTTTGTCTGGAAAGAAGCTGTGTGTGTGTGTGTGTGTGTGTGTGTGTGGTGCGTGCGTGCGTGCGTGCGTGTGTGCGTGTGTGTGTGTGTGTGAGCCCGCGTGCGTGTGCCCGCGTGCGTGTGTGCGTGCGTGCGTGCGTGCATATGTGTGTGTGAAAAAAAAAATGTATCGGTAAAGATTGTTGTTCTCAACATTGGCATAGATCACATGAATGTCAATTTGCACAAGTTAGAGCAGGATTGGTTATTTTCAAGATCGTAATCATGGAAGTGTATTCTGTACAAGCAAGAGACATAAGAGGAAACAGTTAGCTTTCTCACAGTTAGGGCTGTTTTGTAATTGCATTCTGTTTTGTTGTCAAACTCAAAGGAAATCTATGCATTCATTAAGCTAGAGATGGCTGTTTTATTTCATAGGTTGCCTTTAGATAGTCAATAGATTTCTTAAATTGATATAATAAAGGAGGTTTGGCATAGAAGAGAGTTAACTGATTCCTTACATTGGTGTATAATAAAGGAGGTTTGACATAGAAGAGAGTTAATTGACTTCTTAAATTGATATAATAAAGGATTTGGTGGCATAGAAAAGAGTTAACGGATTTCTTAAATTGATATGATAAAGGAGGTTTTGGTGGCATAGAAGAAAGTTGATGATTTCTTAAATTGACATAATAAAGGAGGTTTGACATAGAAGAGAGTTAATTGATTTCTTAAATTGACATAGTAAAGGAGGTTTGGTGGCATAGAAGGAAGTTAATGATTTCTTAAATTGATCTAATAAAGGAGGTTTGACATAGAAGAGAGTTAATCGATTTCTCAAATTGGTATATGATAAAGGTTTGGTGGCATAGAAAAGAGTTGATTGATTTCTGAAATTGATATAATAAAGGAGATTTAGTGGCATAGAAGAGGGTTAACTGATTTCTTACATTCATATAATAAAGGAAGTTTGACATAGAAGAGAGTTAATCGATTTCTAAATTCATATAATAAAGGAGGTTTGGTGGCATGGAAGAGCAAGCCACAGTAGCAGCAAATTAAGTCTGTTGTATGTATAAGTTGAAATATTGGGTTTAACACTACCACTGGTGTTCATTTTGATGCAAAAAAAAAAAAAAAGGGGGGGGGGGGGGAGACCAACAGGGGGACAAAATTCAGCAGATAATGTTCCTTGTTTCTGCCTTCCTGCCAGGTCACTCTGATCGTGAAATCAGGATACAGAATATCAAGTGGCTGCGGCTTAGTGTGAACCTTTGCCAGGGTTTAAAGTGTGCTTAGTTCTCTCCTTTGACTTCTTTTTTTTTTTAAATAATTGTGTATGAGCAGAAATTGGATTGCAGGTTTGTTTGTATATGTTGATCAGTTATTGCCATTCATATATGCATAGGATTAGTAAGGTTGAAAACTTTCAGAAAACTTTGCTGAAGTATTTAACTCCAAAATCAAACTGAAAAATTAAACTGAGTAGCTGTGTTTTTCTAAGATTATGTGCCATCCTCCATTTTGAAAAGAAAATTGAAGTGGTACTAAATTACGTTTGGTTTGTGGTCTTCTTTAAGTTAGAACGTAAGGAATGTTGATGGGAGTTTCCTAACTCTCTTGTTACAATTATCGCAATTCACAAATATCATTTAGTACAGATTGTTGGTCGTTGCTTTAGGCTGTTCATTGTCTGACTGTTTTTCTTGTTTTAATAGCCGTTGTTTACATTGTTTTGTTTTTGTTTTGTTTTGTTTTGTTTTTTTGTAGATAACAAGAAATTTAGGTTTGAAGATGATTGTAGTGGCATATGTCAATATTTAGATGATTTTTGAGTAAATGTGAAATCAGTCTTTATCTTCAGCGTGTATTTAAATAAAACTTATTATCATTGACAGTACTTTTTTTCAATTAATTGAATGGTTTTAAGATTTGAATCATTGCATTGTGTGTACGCGCATACATGCGCACATACACGCGCGTGCACACACACACACATACACACACACATACACACACACACACACACACACACACACACACACACACACACACACACACACACACACACACACACACACTCATACACACACAAATGTGTGCGTGCACACACACACATGTGCATGCACACACATGCACACACACACACACGCATGCACGCACATAACCACACACACACACACACACACACACACACACACACACACACACACACACACACACACACACACACACACACACACACACATACATGCACGCACACACACACTCATACACACACACACTCATACACACACAAACGTGAGCGTGCACACACACACACATGCATGCACACACATGTGCACACACACACACACATATACACATACATATACACACACTCACACTCACACTCACACTCACACACACTCACACACTCACTCACACACAGAGGGCTTACAGGGGGAAAGGTGGAGCATATTAGCGTAGTATGCTCTGGATGGACTGGAGACCACACAGACTTTTCCTGTTGTGATTTGGAGGCGTCTGAACCTATGCAGGCAGATTGAAAGGCAGGAGCTCTGCCTCTCTACCATTACCCAGACCTTTACCTGTACCATACCTTATTAGGCACATTTGTATGGTTTTTGTGTCTTCTTAATTAATCAGGTTTATGGATTTGTATCCAAGTTTGTTTTTAATCCTCTTGGTGACAGTTTCAGTGAAATGGCCAGTGCCAGAGGCATATCCGTAGATATTTGCACGACTGTAATGATATGTGTGCTAAATTTTCTTTTCTATGTTTCCTTTTCTCCCCAGGTCATTGATGTTCAGATGGGGTGTTTTGTTTATTTATGTGTTCAGATGGGGGTGTTTTGTTTATTTATGTGTTCAGATGGGGTGTTTTGTTTATTTATGTGTTCAGATGGGGTGTTTTGTTTATTTATGTGTTCAGATGTGGGGTTTGTTATTTATGTGTTAGATGTGGGTGTTTGTTATTTATGTGTTCAGATGGGGGTGTTTTGTTTATTTATGTGTTCAGATGTGGGTGTTTTGTTTGAGACAGGTATAGCCCTGATATGGCTCTGAGCAGTGGACTGGGCTATAAACAATGATAATATTATTAATGATAGATATAATAGTAATAATGATACTGCTACAAGGAATAACAGTGATGATGATGATGATGATGGTGGTGATGGTGACAGTAATAAGGATAATGGTAATAATAGTAATGATGATGATGATGATAATATAATAAAGGGCAACAAAAACATTAAATCATATTTTAAATGCATAGTTTTAAATGCATAGTTGATGCTACCAGAATGGTCAGCAGATGCTGCCAGAATGATGGGTATATCATCTGAAGGTATTAGGTAGTGCACAAGCCAGTTTGTGTACTCGTCTTTCTCACCAGGATTACAACTGATTTTTGCCTCTTTTATGTTTTAATCAAATTAATGTGTGTGCAGCGGGCAAAGCAGCTAATGTGGAAGCCATCACTAAAGCGATGAAAGACGAGAATGACCGCATCAGCAACTTAACAGGCACCTACACTGATTCTCTCAAGAAACGCTCTGTACGTGTGGTTAATTTTAGGCCATTGGAATTTTGTTTAATATTCTGGAGGAAAGATGTGGTGTGTGTTTTGTACTCTAGATTGGGCTGAAATATCAACTTGAAGCCATAATGAGTCTTAGAAGTTAAGAAAAAGTGACTTTGTAATTGGGTGTTTTTACAGAAAGCACCAACACAGTACAGATTATGTAATGAGATGTTTTTATAGAATTTTATAGAAAGCATTGGGAGGGGGGGGGGGGGGGCTTCAACTTTTCTCAGGGCAAGAATTCTTAAGTCATGTCCATGTCTTTGTTCTCATAGTTTTCAACTCCAACTCTACTATGCCTCTTATCTCCAGTGAAAGAAATGTGCAACCAGGTGGAACATGAAATTAAAGAAAGATGGTTGTGATATAATTCATCTTCTTACACCAGTACAGATTCTTTCATCAGAGATAAGATGCACTGTGGAGAAGGAATTGAACACAGTTCATCTGCGTCAGCAAATAGTCTTCGTGTGTATTGAAGCTTCATTGTTCTTTTATTTTTTTCTGTCTTCGTTTTGATGTTTCAGTCCGCTTTGGCCATCACTAAATGGTAAACTGTTGGCTTCAAATGATCAAATAATACTGATTACTTGTTGACATTAAGCCTGCTTCTATAAGACAGTCTCACACAACATGCTCTGCTATCCTTGAGACAAAAGGCCATAAAAGAAATAATAAAATGAAAGAAAAGAAAGCTCAATCACAGGATATGACATCAGCACAAGGGACATATGGTATACTGCACACTTGTCCATCGGGAGAGCAAACAGTGCAGTGCTTGATGAACTATGTTTATGCTACATTTACGTATTATTGGACTGTGGTTATACTTCATTAATTATAGATCAGGTAATCTCCCTTCACCCCTTTTCTTATTTGTTTTTGTTTACATTTTACAAAGTGCAAAGAGCAAGCTTTCACATGACTTCTATGTGTTTTGCAAATGGAATTATTATTATTACTATTATTATTTTTATTATTATTATTATTATTATTATTATCATTGTTATTATTATTGTCATTGTTATTATTATTATTATTGTTATTATTATTATTATTATTATTATTTATTATTATTATTATTATTGTTATTGTTGTTGTTTACAGTATGATGTTTGAATACAATTAGGATTTTCCTTTATTGCCATCACAAGGCAAACTGGAATACAATTTGATGAATAGTGAAAGATTTTCATCCCTCAGTATTATACTACCTGGGAGGGAGTGTGTGTGTGTGTGTGTGTGTGTGGTGTGTGTGTGTGTGTGTGTGTGTGTGTGTGTGTGTGTGTGTGTGTGTGGTGTATGTGTGTGTGTGTGTGTGTGTATGTGTGTGTGTGTGTGCTCATGCATATATGCACACAAATGAGATTTTCTCAACTATTTTTGGATGGACCTTTACCTAATTTTGGTCAATGGTATTGACTGTTCATAAGTTGCAAGTACAAAAATTAGAAAATCAAGGTCAAGGTCACATGGACCAAAGAATTTGCTAAAATCAGCTGTGAGGAAGGTTGTGAAAAGCTCTTTCTCTTTCTTTGTACATTATTTAAAATCTGTGTTCACTGTTGTGACTGCTTCTTATTCTTCTGAGTGAATCTTAAAATTTCATGTCAACTGAAACTTCTTTAGGGTCATTCTGTCCATAAGAAGTGCAAAATCCAGATTATTTTTGTGATGTTTATTGGTTACAAAATGGAAGATTGTTGGTATTACTTGACCATCTTTTTATTTCCGGTGCAGTCTTGTCTTGTATATATGCATGTTGTTTTGTCCAGGTGTTCATTTGCTGCACAGTCTGCATATTCCTCCTTAGATGGATTAATCCACTATGTAGACAGTCAAATGGCTTTTATAGGATGGGATGAGGATATTTTCATGTTTTCATAAGCTACTAAATAATGACATGCCTTACAAGATGTTTAACATGTCTATTTGATGTTCAGCATGCGTATACATTTGAATGAGGTTCAGCATTAACAAGCTTGCACATATGTTGACCTGGGAAATTGGAAAAATCTCCTCCCTTTATCTACCAGGTTCCACACAGGCAAGGACAAACTCAGACCTTCTGATTTAATTCCAACAGTTTAACTCCGACTTGACTATTATTCATCTGTTTCATTCTGATAACTGTATTTGTGCAGATTCATGCTAAAACATTAACACTGACGGGAAAGAAACCAGGGGAGGCCATCATCAAGGCAGCCACTGATGAGAAGGCCAGTAGTATTATCATGGGGTCTCGTGGTTTGGGGAAGATCCGCAGAACGCTGGTGGGCTCTGTCAGTGAATATGTCCTGCATCATGCCCCACCACACTGTTCTGTCACCATCCTGCGAGACTCTTAGACCCAGACCTGCCAGAAATGTACATCAGTCCTGCTGGCGCCATCACTTCAAGACCATCTTTATTTTATGTCACTTTTTGTTCATGCTTCTTTTCCTCTTTTTGTTGGTATTTGTGATAATTTGTCCTGTGTTGTGGCATTAAGTCACACTAGTCTTTTTGTTTTTCTCCTTTGTTCTTTCTACACTTTTCTGCTATACGGACATTATACTACATAGAATAAATTTGTTCTTCTGTATTCGTAATCTTGAACTGGTGTATGGCGTACTCTTTTTCTCAGTCTGGGCCAAAGTAAGTCGTGCAGTGCTCTGGTGCAGATTTAATGTACGCTTAGTAAACAGCATAGAAATAATAAATTGTGTTTTCTTCTGTTGAGTTATGTAAATGTCTCAACATGTTTGTCAATGATCTGTGTAGAAATGAGACAACTTGCATGCGGTCAAATGTGCTCTTGTTATCCTTTGTACCTGTCAGGGTCATAATTAAGTTCAACTCTTATGTTGTGGTTTATCATGCAATTTCACATGACAGAAGATGGATATTGGAACATATTAGAAGTTGTCTGTGCAGCTTTCTGTGCCTTTCTTGTGTGACCTTTGTATAAGTCTGATGCTGTTTGTGTTTCTGAGCCCTAGTTTGTACTCTCCATTGAGTGTTAGCATGAAGATTGTACTCATTAGTTTAGTATTTACTATTTCTTACCGTTTTTTAAACTTTGGCACTACCTTTGAAGTGTAAACTGAAATATTGTTTTATTTCACTGATCAAGAAAACAACTTTGGTGTAGTTTTGAATGCTAGGGTTTTGTGTCTGGAAGATTTTTTATTCACACATTTATTATGTATACTTTAAAGTGATTGGTCATCCCAAGTTTAGAATTTTTATGAATGTAGAGTTTCACTAGTAAGAATCTCATTTTAACGCATACATTAGAATGTACGACAAATTAAAACAAAAGGGATACTGACCTTTGTATTAAATTACTTAAACTTATTTTTCTATTTTGTATTGACTTAGTTATACTGACTTGTTTATTGATCATATGTTTCTTTGGAAAATGTGTCGAAGAGCTCTAAATCTGTTGACAGTTTAAAAGCCATTATCACTGTTAACATATTGGTCTGTGATCAGTGCCTTATCTAGATTGTATGATACATTGTACCATCCTAGAAGGCATAGTTTTAATATTATGTTATGTTCACTTGTTGGAACCATGAATTTTTATGTGATGAACCTGTGCATATCTGATGCAGACTGTTATTGTAGTTATTCACACTTTACATCATGAACATAACTTCAGTTTTCCGGTGAACTCCACATTCCAGTGTAGATTTAAAGCAACTTTTTGGGTTTAGATATGCAATATGCTGTCATGTATGCCATGCTCGTGAACCTTTGACTCTTCAGAAATACCCCTCAGCCCCATTTTTTGCAGACTTCCTCTGTTTGCCAAAAAGTTTCATACGATAATTATTGCAGTTGGAAACTTTTCTCAATTTTTTCCCTCCCTCCCTCTCCCTTTTCTCTTTGGGTCAAATGGCCTAACTCATTTATTCATTTGAATTTGAATATGGACTGAATCTCTTTTCTCTTACTTTCCTTATCCTCCCCTTCCCACTTCATTTTCCTCTCTCTGTCTGTGTCTTGCTCTGTCAGTCCTATTTTCATCCTCATTAATATCAGTATCATTTAAAGAATCTATGCAGTGTTGAGATATAGACTGTTTTACATATGTACATATCAAATCAATAAATGAATACTAAGGGCTGACCATATATCATCTGTTTTTCTTCTTCTTTTGCCTTCTGCTTGTACCAACATGGAGAAAAAGAACTTGCAGGCAGAAGCGATCCTGAAGGGCTAATGTGGAGAAATGCTATATAACATCGAGGTCCCTTTCACATTATCGATCCATATCTTCCTTGGTCTGTGTCTCGCTTTAAATCCAGATATCTTGTGATATATGCTTTTTGAGCCAGACGGTAGGGTTGCATTTTGGTCAGATGACCAAACCGCATGATTTTCTGCTGATGAATATAATGGTGGATTGGTGGTGGTTCCACCATTTCTCTGAATTTGGTGTTCCTGATCATGTCACATTCTGTGTTTTTGACAGATTTTCTCAAATATTGCATTTCACAGGTAGTAATTTTGTGCTCCTAAGCTTGGTTCATATCTGGCACTGGTATGTCAAGGTGGGCATGGAATAAAACTGATGAACTTGGCTTTTGTTTCAGTCTCTTGTTAATCTCTCTCTCTCTCTCTCTCTCTCTCAAACTCTCTCTCTCTCTCTCTCACTCTCTCTCTCTCTCTCTCTCTCTCTCTCTCTCTCTCTCTCTCTCTCTCTCTCTCTTTCTTACTGTTATGCTATTATGTTATGATTTGAAGTGCCTTAAATTTACTTCGCTTTTTTCATAGTTCAAACACAAAATGGTGGTGGTGTAATCAGCTCTGTTGCATTGTGCATGCTGCGATTTTTTAAGTCCAACATTTGTATCGTGTTAATGGTCACAGTGTGTCCTTAAATGCTGAACCTCTTTGGTCAGTCTTGAATTTATTCTTTTGTCAGTTCAACACTAGTATATCTGATAGTAAATGGCCGTTGAATTAAATTAAATTCATCTCATTATTAATGTAACTTGAAATGCAAATAAATGTTTTGATACCATACATTTACATTTATGAGAGTCATGGACCTCCCAAGAGAGTAATTTTATGTGAAGTGGAAAACTCCTGATCATAATTTACCCTGCGAAAAAGAATTGAAGTACCAACTGTGCTAGCTGTAAGCATGGCATATGTACTCCATATCATAATGCACACTGCGAAAGAGTTAAGTATCAACAGTGCTAGCGTGGCATGTCTGGTCTAGTGGTAGAATACTCACCTGCCATATTGGTGACCCTTGTTCAATTCACAGTCAGTGTGTTGGTCCATTTTAATTACCACACTGTTACAGTTTGACAGACTGACATTGTAACTTGCATTATGTGTATACAATAAAATTGTACTGCCATTGATACTGTGAGAGAAGGAGGGGAACAAAACCAAAAGCTAAATAAAATCTGGAGAGATATGTGTGACATAGATTCACTCAGTTAGCTGCTTTGAATAGAAAATACCCTTGTGTGAGCATGTGAGACCTATGCCAAAATTCAGGATTTATAAGCTCATGATCACAATTCAACTGAGATTACCTCGTTAATCCTGACCCAAAATCCATGAAATGTAAGCTTGAAAATCATCAAAACATCATTCTGCTTAATATGTAGAATACTGGCCAGCAGGCCTGAGATCTGTAGAAATTTTGTGTTGTCTCTCTTCTCTTCACTGGCAGCAGGGCACTGTCATGTGTTGGATTGTCTAATCTCTCATAGTTTTAGTCATCTAGATGTCATCATGGGACAGAATGATTTCTTTATCTAGATGTCATCCAGGAATAGAATGATTTCTATTTGGAAAAGACTAGGTGTCTGTGTAAAGAGTGGTTCTTTTTGTTTTTGTTTTTGAAATACAACTCTTAATTCTTTCATAAACACAGACAGCCAAAACTGTACAGATTGAAATGTATTGATGAAAACTTTTTACTTAGAACAAAGATGCCTGGGTGAGCAACTATGTTTATCTGTTACTTTTCATATGGTAATATTTTACTTCACATATGGTACAGCAGGGAAACAAATGAACAATTGTCCAAAACTGTCCAAAACAAACAAACAAACAAAAAGAAAAAAACAGGAGCAAATTACATACACAATTCTTGAATTATTTAGAAGTGATGCAGAATGAAAGTAAAATTAACAGTTTAAAAACACATGACATGCACAATTTCTAAACCGGTGAGAAATGAAAATATTACCTAGCAAAACGCATAGTGAACTACTTTCTGCTGACTGTCAGTCCCAATGTCAAGATACTATTCTAGTGAATTGTTCTCTTATGACCAGTAGGATTGGAACCAACTTCACCATAGAACAGTTTATATGATGGTCTCATGAAAAGTACAAAAGCTAGCAAAAACTAGTAAAATGTAGTGTCTTCTACAGAGTACACTTTTCATGTCAGATTTTTTACTGTCAGACTTAGAAATCAATCTGCGAACTCTCAGAGTCTAGTGTGTGCATATGTGCAGGTACTTTCAACTGCAGAATTTCCTTCAGCTCTGTTTTCACAAGAATGCATGTGTGATAGGACTTATATTTGAAAGTACTTCTACTCCTGGTTACTTGTTTACCTAACTGACCTCAACTGATTAACGTTTTATAAGTATTCAAGAAACTGCAGTTTGTAATTTCTTTTAAATCATTCAGCAGATAGTATGATAATGTTTGTTGCAATTTCTTTTAAATCATTCAGCAGATAGTATGATAATGTTTGTTGCAACAGTGATAGAACCTGATTTGCTGTCAGCTAGATTATAAAAATTTATGTATCACTGAAACTTTGACATGTTTGATAATTAATCTATATTTGTTCGGTTGTACAAGTTGTTAACTTTAGATTTGTGTGATGAATTTGATCATTTGTCAGTTGTTTGTTAGGTTACGATTTGTTTGTTTGTTTGTTTTTTGTTGTTGTTGTTTTTTGCTACTTATCACAATTAGTTCAAGGATGCAAGGATGTTAATGATTTGTTACCAAATCTAAAACCACTCACATGATCCTATTTTTCTTTTCTTTTTTTTTTTTCTTTTTTTATTTCTCATGTGTGTTTGGTTGCTAGTTTCTTCAGAAGAACGTTCTTACTGCATCAGATGTATCTTTTCATGTTAAAAGGAGTTGGAACATAAAGATTTGCTTTTAACTTTGTGTATGAGGCTTTGAGACTTTTTTTTTTTTTCATTTCATCTGATATCATCTTCCTTATTCCTCCATATCTTTTCTCTTCTTTTTTTTTTTTTCCTCATCTTTTCTCTCAGTTTGTGAATGTGTGCATTGATATGAAAGATAAGCATGCAATTCTTTGTCTGTCTTGTCTGACTGTACATAAACACACTCACACACACACCACACACACACACACACACACACACACACACACACACACACACACACACACACACACACACACACACACACACACACACACACACACACACACACACACACACACACACACCGTGTATCTACATGTATATATATATACATGTGGACAAACACACACTCACATTTGAGCTTTAAAAGTTTGAGTGTGAAAGATAACAACGCAATTCTTCTTTCCTGTCACACGCTTACACACGCAAACACACACACACACACACACACACACACACACACACACACACACACACACACACACACACACACACACACACACACACACACACATATGTCAGTGCATACAAATTTGTGCATTCTGTTGGTTTTATGTGCTTATTTGGCTCATTGAGATCATCATAATCTCCCCGTGGGGATGCCGGGGTCTCTTTCGGTATAAATAGTATCCCCATCTTCTGGAAGGTATGTGCCAAAAACTTCCTCTTTTTTGTCTGTCTCTCTGTTTCTGCCTTGCTCCTTTGCTTTCTGCAATATCTTCCTACCACTTTCTGCCTTACTGTTCGTGTGTGTGTGTGTGTGTGTTTGTGAGAGAGAGAGATATGCATGCATGTCACTAACCCATATAAATCATTGTCTTGTTTTGTTTTGTTTCAATGTATTCAACATGTTACAATACCATATGAACACTCACACACACACACACACACACACACACACACACACACACACACACACACACACACACACACTTTATATATATAGAGAGAGAGAGAGAGAGAGAGAGAGAGAGAGAGACATACATACATACACACACACACGTATACATACACATGCACATATATGTATATATTATATGTCATATATATGCCATATATATACCTTATAATATATACCTTATAATATCGTATATATATGTGTGTATCTATGTATGTATATACATATATGTAGATATATATATATTATATATATATATATATATATATATATATATACATATGAGCCAGGGTCAAAAGGTGCTTTGGGGTGACTTTCCTAGTTCAAATCACTGCAACTAATTTTCTTGCCTTTACACAGCCTGAACAATCCTAGATACTGAGCTTTAAATGTCAGATCAAATAGTAGACATGAATTCATGGAAGTTGAACAAATCATTTATTAGCCAGTCAAGTTTATATTTACACTTTTGCTCAAATTTCAACCTTCCTTTTACAGGAAGCATGCCAGTTTGTCACAGGCCCAGTTTGTCACAGGGCCAGTTTGTCACTATCTTCGGCCTGCACCAAGAGGTCTGGCAGGGTCTGGGTCATGTCCGTCCACTCTTTGATGTTGTCGAACCAGCTC
Source organism: Monoplex corrugatus (assembly GCA_030674185.1). Taxonomy (NCBI): domain Eukaryota; kingdom Metazoa; phylum Mollusca; class Gastropoda; order Littorinimorpha; family Ranellidae; genus Monoplex; species Monoplex corrugatus. The sequence continues at coordinate 25,470,378 of JAPXFY010000018.1, read as the reverse complement.
TTTCTTTGTCGTCCTCGCTTGCGCCCACCCTCGACTGTGCCCTGCATGATGGAAGTTATCACTGACACTCTCAAAAACAGTAAATGAATGATTGATTGATTGTATGAATAGAATTTTATTTTTCAATTGTTTTTAACCAAAGAACATTCATTGTTGAAATTTTTACAGAGTAATTTGCTTTGATTTGCATACAAAAAGGAAGAAATTTTGAACAACACAAGCTGAACTGACATTTTAGAGGGACTATCTGTACACCACCAATTCGAACCCGGTTTCGAACCCGCCCAAGCCTACACTTGGTGCAGGCCGAAGATAGGGTTGGGTAGCATGGAGGTAGCAAGTAGTCTACCCACTGTGACAAACTGGGCCTGTGACAAACTGGGCCTGTGACAAACTGGGCAGCCCCCCTTTTACAGATAGGTGTAGTAGGCTGAGAATAAAGTTTGGTGTTAAACCAATGGTTGTACCTATGTAGATCTACGTATTTTTTGGTTTCTTATCAAGGTTACTCACTAGTTTATAATTTCATTTGGGTTTTTTGCCTATTTTTCTCATATATTCTGCTATATTAAAGTGTAAATATAAGGTTTCATTCGTGACACTTTTGTGTCACAGGCCTACAGTGCTTTGATCAATCACAGTGGGGAAAAAATGATTAAAAACTGCAATGAAATAGGGCTTTTCAAGTTTTATGCATAAAACTGAATAGAACTGATCAGCACTACAATCAAATGGATACTTTGGAAACTACGTGAGTTTTTAGCGTTCGTGTAACACCTGTCACGGATGAAACTATGCCCTATAAAGTATGAGCTACTGCCTCTGGAAAAGCCAGTCCAACATTTTGTTTGATCAAGGAGCATTCAAGGCGTGATGGAATATTTCTTTCCCGCCAAAATGGCTGAGCATAATCAAGATGAGTAAGACAAGTTGTGTCACACCATTTTTCTTGTCACAGATGAAACTATTTAACTGTTCAAATCACAGATTAAACTGAGTCACATGTTTTCTATCATAAATATGACTTTTTAGCTTGCAATAAGGTTTTAGTTGTTAAAAATGTTTGTAGTTATGTTTTAACATCAGTCTAAATGTACAAACATTAATGTCGTATGTTAATTAACATAGGCTGTGCACAGCCTACTGTTTAGTTGAACGCACTCACTGAGCCACCGCGAAAGACAAAACAGATGCTCAGTGCCAGGGAATCGTACAAAGCGACGGTCTGCTCTTTCAATGCCAGCATTAAGCTGCAAGCCACTGGCCACGGTAAATTCTAGATCTAGTGTCTGTGGTTCTACATCATTTATGTCTTGACTCATCATAGCTGTAAGATTTTTGATAAAACCAACAGAAAGTACTCTGTCGCAACACATTGAAAGTTAATGGAAAACAACTAAGTTAAGGAACTGACTGTCACGATGCAAAATACATGTATTTTCAACTGGTGGTGTAGTAAGCAGTTTATTTCTCTTGCTTTAATCTATACTTATGATGAAAAATGCATGAATGCATGATGCCATGCCGAAAGAAACATCGCAGGGACACTTAACTGTAATAGCAAGAGGCGGTGCCGTAATGTAGGTGTACAGGGCGCAGAACAGCACTGAGTTTTCACATATTCCACACAAAGACTCAATGCTGATTTCTAGATCTAGAGATGCATTCACGTTTTGGTGCATACGTTTGTTTTTTTGTTGTTGTTGTTGTTGTTTGTTGGGGGGGGAGTCTCTCTCTCTCTCCCCCTCTCCCCCTTTCCGCTGGCTGTCAAAGTGTGCGCACGATGTACATTGATCTATTGACAGTGTGCGGTCGAACTCAGCCCAGATCTATATCTGCCATAGATTTCTTGATCTTTTCCGCTGCATTTTGTAACACAGCATTATTTCTAGCTTAGGAATATTTTTTTGCAGTGAGTCAGTGTATGATTAGCACTTAGATCTACATTGTTTTATCTTTCACTGGTCTTTTAATTACAGATGTTATTTTTACTTTGGTATTGTTTTATATTTTCATAAACTTGAATGGAGGAGTCATTCGTGACATGCTACAGGAAATTGTGTTCGAGTCACACTGCAATCGTCACAGATGAAATTTTGTTGCTATGCTTTGAAATGTTTGATGTATTAACTTTGACATTCTTTTCATAAATCTTCTCATTGTGTTCTTAGGAATATATCAGAATAATTAAAAAAATTGCTTGCTTTGTGTTTTTATGAGCACAAATATACAGAAAGGTGTGTTGGTGTCACACTGCAATCGTCACAGATGAAACATTTTGTTGCTATGCTTTGTAATATTTGGTGTATTAACTTTTCCATCCTTTTCATAAATCTTTTCATTGTGTTCCTTGGAATAAAATATAAGAAACTGTCCTATTTTCTTGCTTTTCATTGTAGCTGTCTTGTCTGTGAATAAGATGGTGTCATTTGTGACCGTGACGACAAACAGCAGTTATTTTCTCCCTAATGAACTGTCCCAAAAGTATAGTTTGTTTTAGATATTCCATTTTTAGAATGTCTCAAGTCTGAAAACACCACACATTTCCATGAAGTAATCATATTTTAATCAGTAATGACATGGGTTAGGATTTGTTTGTCGTCACATGTCACGAGTGAAACCAGACATTTTTTAAACATTTATGAGCGGAGATACCAAAAAAAGACAATTTTCACTGTATAAACATTGAACATTGATGTCCATACTTCTTAAAACATGATAAATCTAATGCCTTAAAACTGTTTCATTTTGGACAAAAGCAAGAAGCACCTTTTGACCTTGGCTCATATATATATATATATATATATATATATATATATAATTATATATATATATACATGTGTGTGTGTGTGGTGTGTGTGTGTGTGTGTGTGTGTCGTGTGTGTGTGTGTGTGTGTGCTAACATACACGTACACTCATGAGCATACATACACATACATAATATATACATGTACGCATCCAACCAACCAAAACAAAATACAGTGAAACTCTGTTATACCGAGAGCGGACGGCCCAGGCACATTTTTTCGCTATTGCCGAGTTCTCGTTATTCCCAAATGACGAATTTACCAAGGGAAACAAAGGGAAATAATTCTTGGCACCGGCGCCGTCGATGTGTTCATAATTAATCGATAGTGTCCCTTGATTACACACCGCACAAGGACGCGCCTTTCGTTGTTTTTCTTTGTTACCAGCCACCACGAGATGTGCCCTACCGGAAACTTGACGACGAGGTGGGGGTGGGGCGAGTGGCGAGAACTTTTGTGACCAGGAAGGATAGAAAAATCTCTCGTTATTACCGAGATGATTATCCACTAACTCTCGTTAAACCCAATGGTTTATTCTTAAAGATTAAGAAGGATAAAAAACGGGGATTGAAAAATGTCTCGTTACTACAGTGTTTTCGTTATTACAGTTGTCGTTATTAATGGACTCCACTGTACGCGAAGATCATTTTATCGACAAGTAACCGCCTTGGAGGACACCACCACCTTGTCCCAACGATTCCTTGAGGTAGAGGGATGATCAGGGTTTTCCTCCATGAGGGGGAAAAGAATCCTGTCGTCCACATGCAATTGTACATTTGTAAGAGGATTTCTGAACACTTTTATGGGAGATACTTCAAAAGTTTGTAATGAATTTCATCCAATCCAAGAGAAGAGTCAGAGCGAGTCAGAAGAGCAGCTTTTAATTCAACTACATATTGAAATACAATTGAAGTAAAGTGGATGTATGAAGAGGTCTAAAATAGTAATGCTACTAACAGATGAACTGAAAAGGGCAAAAATCCACACACAAATATTTTACACGCAAATAGTTCAACCGTAAACATACGTTATCTGAATGCATCCAGTTTTTACTCAAAACATTCCAAATCCACAGAATTTCTTTCATGTTAGCATTGGCTTTTGATTTGGCAATGAAAGATATGGAGAACGTGTTATTTAGACAGATCAGGGCCTTCTGTATTTGTTAGTGACCAAATTGTTTTGGGGTTTTAAACATGTGCAATTATGGCTAAAACGTATTGATTGTTTTGTCCTTTAGATTACGCTTTTTTGTGATGGTCAATTTCGATCATTTCTAATGGTGTTTATTAGCGTTAGTTATACATCTGTTTATTGATCTATTTAAATCTTATTTTCATTTTCTTTAGTATACATTTTTATATTAAAAACAATGATAATAAGTAGTTCCCTTTTAATCACATTCAATGCTATGTATTAGCATTACTTATTTATCTATTTATTGATCCATTTACATTTTATTTACATTTTCTTTGATACATTTTATATGAAAAGATTGTTTCGTATCGTTGGGGGAGTTTCATATGTTTGAGGGGGGAGGGGGAATGTGTGTGTATACAAAGTGTATTGGCATAAAATTACTCTTTTTCTATGAAATGTTTTTAATCAAATTTGGGAGTTTGTAAACATTAGTAATTAATGATTATTTTGACTGAGAATTTTCCATTTTTGGGTTCATTGTGACACAGGAACCAGAAGAAAAAAAAACACGAAAGAAGAATAAGAACGCGTATTTATTACAAGACAAGACAGGCACAAGTTTTCGGCCAACTGGCCTTTGTCAAGCGTAAGATTACAAACAAACAAACACCAGATACAAAAATTAGGAGAAAAAGACTGAAACTTCCCTGCTGCTGGGTCCAGTGTGAGAAAAGGAATGTTTGCATGATCGGCGTTTCCATAAGCCACCGGACACTGACATGTTTTACAGGATCTTTTATGTGCATATTTGATATTCTGATAAAATTCATTTTCTCACGCTGGACCCAGCAGCATTGAAGTTACAGTCTTTTTCTCCTAATTTTTGTATCTGGTATTTGTTTGTTTGTAAACTTACGCTTGACAAAGGCCAGTTGTCCGAAAATTTTCGACTGTCTTGTCTTGTTGTATTAAATACGCGTTCTTATTCTTCTTTCGTTGTTTTGGGGTTTTTTTCTTTCTTTCTGGTTCTTGTTTGCTTGAACGCGGGCAGTCACAATTGTTTTGGATTTCATTGTGACACAGTTTTAACATTTTGCACAGCAGGATTTTCTCGACTCTTTATCATAAGCTTTAATGAACTGTCATTATCATGTTTAGCATATTAATGAGTTACAACCAATGACATTGAACAACTCGTGGGGATGCCCGGGGCTCTTTTAGTGTAAAGTTTCCTCACCGTTTGGAAATTCTGTGCTAGAAAATTCCTCTTTTCTATCATCTCTTCCTATCATTTTCTGCCTTGATGGTCCATTCACCTGTAAATGTTCGATATAGTCTTACATACTTTTTCTTAGGATTGATAATTGGTACATGTATCAAGTGCATTTTTGACTCTAGGGAAATGAGATATGCAGAAGCAATTTTAGGTAACTTATGCCCGTTTTTACATATATTTTAGAGTTCTTAGTTATATTTGAATTTGTATTCCGGTATGTTTTTTAAATCCCATTTGTGATAAATTGGAGTGGTCAACGCCAGGGGCATCTCCTTAGATTGTGTGTGCAAATGCATCGATATGTGTATTAAATTTTCTTTTCCTTTTATTCCTGTTGAAGTATTGTGTGTTTTTAAATGGCTAAAGCCCTGATATGACTCTACGCAGTCGGCTGGTCTTTAAACAGCAATAACAATAACAACAGAGGGAGACAACCGGAGAAAAACAGAGACAGAGATAGACAAGATTAAAAAGAGAGAGGGAGAGAAGATGACTGAGCCTAGTGTATGTGTGTATGTGAGTGTGTTTTCAGTGTTGGAATTTTTCTCCCCCATTTGTCGCAATAAAGAATAACAGAATTTCAATACTACACTGCCTATGCACTCCTCCATCCCTCTCTTGTTGGTGTGTGTGTGTGTGTGTGTGTGTGTGTGTGTGTGTGTGTGTGTGTGTGTGTGTGTGTGTGTGTGTGCGTGTGTGTTTGTGTGTGTGTGTGTGTGTGTGTGTGTGCGTGTGTGTTTGTGTGTGTATGTGTGTGTGACTAGATCAGGTATTGTTGTCTCCTCTGCATATTATAAACGAAGATCAGACAGCAGGCTATGTTGTTATGACACGCTAGATAACACAGACATAGCGTGTCTGGAAACCCAGCCCATGGATCCAATGGCTCCAGTGGCCAAATAAAATGGCGGCACACATGTCACGTCGCACTTATATTGCTGGTTTAGTTGCCACATAGCAAGCTGAGCAGTCCAGGTATAAGGATGTTTGTGGGCAGAATGATCAATGCTAGGGACATGTCCTTAGATTATGGACGTTAATGCATAGATATGTGTACTTCGTTTTTTGTTGTTGTTTTTCTTCCTTTTGTTGTTGTTGTTTTGTTTTGTTTTTGTCAGGATCAGCAAAGTGTTCTGCATGTTTTGAGATTTTTTTAAATGGCTCAGTGCAGTTGGCAGGGCTTTAAGCACCAACAACAGATGGTTTCAGATTCCATGTCCCAATCAAGCCTTGGGCTTGTACTGATCTCAGTCTTTGTTTTTTGTCTTTTTTCTGCTGCTTCCATGCCTGAGATAAACTCATGTTAGATTATGGGGCTGTCCCTGGAGGGCCAGAGTAGCAGTCTCTTTACCAGGGGGTAGGGATGGGTGTACGGGGATTTCAAGTTTGCTCCGCGGCTGTCTGATTACTATAATAGTAAAGAGTGCCCACGAACCAGACCACAAACCAGTTGTGGGTAAATAGCACCACTGCCCTGTGGGTGTCTCGAAAGAGACCAAGTCTAAAGGAGTAAACCTGACAGAAAATCACCACTGCCTTGTTGTTGTCTCGGGAAAGACCAAGACTAAGGGAGTAAACCCTGAAAGAAAATCCGAAGGAAGGCAAACGGGAAACCACTATCGTAACTTCCCTAGAAAATTGTGTTCGTAAGCAGGTGACACAACACTGTAATCAAGATACTGCTATTCATTTAGCAGTAAATTGAAAAATAAAAGAATTGCAACATGGAATATTAGAACAATAGGTCCAGAAGGGAAAACTAGGAAATGTTAAGACAGAAATGGAAAGACTGAACATAAATATTTTAGGAATAGGAGAAGGGAGCAGGCATGATGACATCGGGCAAGCATAAAGTAAATGAATTCATAATAGGAAACACTTGCTTTGAGCAATCTAACAGAAGAAAATGGACATGGATGAATCCAGGAGACAGCACAAGAAATCTAATTAATTACATCCTGATAAATAAGAGATTTAGACATTCTTTATTGACAGCAAAAACATTGCCAATAGCAGACTACAACAGTGACCATAATTCTGTATTTTGGAAAATTTAGACTGAAACTAAAGACAAGAAAACAAACCAAAAGTAAGATCAAACAATATTTGACTCTTAAAGACAGATGAATCAACTCGTGCAAAATTTAATCTATCTGTTGAAGACAAGTTCAGTGCTCTCGAAAATGTTGGGGACAGTGAAGAACAATGTACTTTTTTTTTTTTTTAAAGTCAGTAAATGAAACTTGTAAAGAAATCCCTAAGGTAAAAAAAAAAAAAGAAAGAAAGAAGAAGAATTGAATGACGAAGAAATCTCAAGTTTGATGTATGAATGTAGGAAGATAAAGGGAAAAGAGGAAGAAAACAAAAAGATAGATGAGGAAATCGGGAGTATGTGCAATAAAGCTAAAGGAAGCTTGGCTGGAAACAAAGTGAAAAGAAATAGAAGACAGACACAAAACAGACCCTAGGTTTATGTACACAAATATTGAAGTAATTGCTCACAGGAAAAAAGATAGATAGTGAATGTACACTGATGACTTTTGATGATGACAGCAAGGAGGAACACATCATTAGAAAGAACTTTGAAGGACCACCAATAATTAAAGATGAAGCGATGAAAAAGATGAAATACGGAAAAGCCGCAGGACCTGACAATATTACTACAGAAATGATTGCGGCTCTACTGAGACGAATTTGTTACTGAAAATGTAGCAGTCCCCCTAAATGAAATTTATGACACAGGAAAAATCCCCACAGATATGTCCAATTCAATTTTCATTGTACTCCCAAAGAAAGAAGGGGCTAAAGAATGTCAACTCCATCGTACAATCAGCCTGATGAGTCATATGGAAAACTATCAAGAATAACCATGACGAGAACAAGGAACAGAATCAAACCTGAAACAGCAGAAGAACAACGTGAATTCTTTGAAGAGAAAGGAACTGTTTATGCGAAATGTCGAATGAACGACGTGAGATAACGCAACAGATGCAGCACAGCGCTGAGGCAGGAACAACAACAACAATACTAATGAAGATAATGATCATGAAGAATGATACATTGTGCTAGTTGAACAGAGAGAGAGAGAGACTTGCGCACACATTTTTTTCAGTTTGCACACACACGCGCGCGCGCGCGCGACACACACACACACACACACACACACACACCACACACACACACACACACACACAACAATATTTCAGTTATGCACGGGGAAACACAAAATGAACAAAACTTTCTAATCAAAGTAACTGAGTTTCAGTTTCAGTTTCTCGAGATGACGTCTTTGCGCTCGGAACGAATTCCATATGCACTAACGTCAGAGGTGCACGTGTATGGTGAGCTGGCCAGGTCCTGAGGCCCTACCTAGACTATGTTTTACCAAGTCTATATTTTATACTGGTATTTCATTAGCCTACCACTGGAATAATCTTGGCTACATGTAAATGACATGTGTATGTGTGTATCTTACCTTCAACAACAACAACAAAAAAAGGAACATTTATATAAAGTAAATGAATAAATATTTAAAGGTCTGAATCACAACACAACTAGCTATTCTGTATAAACTCGTCTCACACAGTATTTGGTTATAATTGTGAAGAGTGGGATATTGTACATAACAATGTAGAAGAGAGGTAAAGGGTTTTGAGCGCAAGGCAGACAGCGTGATAGACAGCGGAAGGGAGAGAACACTTCGCTACAGAGGTGGGAGTTTGTCCAATAGAGAAGCGTTTACAGGTATTACGCAGTGATCACCAGACGGATGAAGAGTACAGCTTGTTGCATGCAGGACTGACGGGATATGAACATATAGGCTTCTATACTTTGTTATATGTTGTCGCATGGAAAGGTTAGAGTCGGAGATGAATCCTAGATTTCGTACATAATCAGAGAAGGGAATATCACATGCACTGAGGGAGACAGAACATGGAAGAGGTTTTACCTTGTTGGCCTGGTAAAATAACAACGCCTCAATTTCATCATTATTAAGTTTGTCGGTTATTAGAGATTGTGGGAATCATTTCATTCAGTTCTGCTGGAGATGCTGGTTTCCGTAGTTGTTTGTCGTCAGCAAAATGTGACAATCAACAGAGTATTTGATTGTAATGGTGGAGAATAGGATAGTGTACGTAACAAACTGAAGAGACCCAAGAACTGAACCTTGGGAAACCTCATATCACAATGAAACAGAAGGTGAAGAAGAAAACCGTTTATTGATACAAACTGTGTCTTTTGAGAGCGATAAGACTGGAGCCACATAAGCGCAGTGGAAATAAGACCAAAATCACCTTCCAGCCAAGAAAGGAGAATCTGGTGATCGATAATTTCAGATGCAGCGGAAAGATAAAAAGGAGAAGAACAAAGATTTTATCATCATCAAGAGCAGCCAGGATGTCGTTAAGAACTCAAAGGAGAGCAATCTCGTTGCTGTGAATAGTGCTGTGAACAGAAAGGAGAGGATTACATAGATTATTGGATTGTAAATATGAACGAAGCAGAGAAAAAACAACTACTTTTTCAAGAGCCTTAGCTAGAAACGGAAGATCAGAGACAGGACCAAAGAGGTTTTTGTCGAGAGAAGGTTTCTTCAGGAGAGGTTTGACAACAGCGGTTTTGAGATCACATCACTTCAAGAAACAGTTAGTCAAGCCAATGTCTGCTGGCTTATGGAAATATGAAAACGCCCAGCATGCATGCCCACGGCAACATAATAGCTGTACAGAGTGAGTTAAACAACAAGTATACAGGCATCCGACAGAAATCAGAACACAACAAAAATTCAACCTGGCCACTTGACTGGCCAGATGACAAGAAACTGATAACTTCTAATGGACATGATCCACTCTGAAAAGTCTAAAGATTTTGCGAACTAATTTCTATAAATTTCTATTCACACCCTCCCCTACTCCCATACCCACCCCTTTGGGGATGCCGAGGGCTCTTTCAATACAGAAAGTATCTGCACCTTATGTACTCTGTGCCAGAAATTTCCTTTTTTCTGTCACTCTTTTTGTTTCTGCATTGCTCCTTTGCTTTCTGTCATCTCTTCCTTTCTCTCGTTTTCTACCTTGCTGGTCCATTCACCTTGTGTTTTCCATACAGCCTTACTTCATATTGGGATTGATAACTGGGTACATATACAATCATTGCATGTTTAGGTCTAAGGAAGAGTTAATTGCGTAGTGGCAAGTTTAGGTTATAGGCCAGTTTTATGTAAGTTTTTGTGCATTTAGTTGTAATTATGCGTTTGAATTCATATTTGTCTCTGTTAATCCCTTTGGTGATAAACTGAGCGGAATGGCCATTGCCACTAGGGCGTATCCTTAGATTATCTGTGTGAATACAATAATATGTGCACTTAATTTTCTTTTCCGGGTTATATTTTTTCCAGGCTATCGATGTGTTAAGATGTGTGTTTTGTTTGAGATGGTTACAGTTCTGGTATGGTTCTGAGCATTCGGCTGGGTTTTACACACTTATATTTACTACTACTACTGTACCACTACTACTATAACCGCTACTACTATTGCTGCTACTATTACTATTACTACTACTAGTTTCTATTCAAAATATGTCACATGCAGTTTGACTGGAAACACGACTACTCTCGCGAGATCGTATGTTTTAAGACATACAGACTTTACACAGTTAACCACATTTTACATTGTCATAGAACATGAGTGTGCATCACTTGTAAGTTTGAATCATGAAAATTCTAACAATGTTGTTCTTGCAAACTGCGGGTTGGTTTGTGTGCAATTCTTTATGTCGTTGCCTTTGATTTGCTTTTGTTAAAAAGCTGTGAATATATGTTTTTGTTAGTCTGGTCTTTTCCTGTTTATTTATGAATTTGTTACATTTCTTGTCATTCATGCTATGTGGCTATTTGTTTCCTTGACTTTTTTTGCACAGTTTTGTATATGTGTGTGTCTACAAGTACATAAGTGAATAGACAGTAGAAGAATTTAAAGACAAAAATAGTTATATAAATGGGTAAAAAACCTGGAAAGTGTAAATATTATCACTTGAAAGAATGTAAGAAGTCAATCGATTTTTTCTCAGAAATTGTTTATTTGGTTTCTTATTTGCTTAATTTGTTTAAAGAAAAAAGTCGGGGGAAAGCTGGTATATTATTTTAATGATAGGCTAGATAGTTGCTTAAAGATATAACATGTCTATTAGTAATTTAATTATATCTGTTTGTTTGCGTTTCAGTTTTTTCATTAAAAAGACTTGTGTACTTTGTTTTTCTGTTTTTGTTTTCTTGCAGTTTAATTGTTTATAAATCATTTGAAATAATGAAATATGGCGGGTTTATATTCACTTGAAATGATGAAATTTGGCAGAGGACTACTTTTATTTCGGTCTCTTGTCTTGCGTGAGTAAAGCAAGATACATCTTCAGAATACTGAACAATGTGTGGACTCCCCACCCTCCACCACCTAATGCACAGCAACGACACCAAATAGACACTAAACAAGTGCGTCCTATCCACCCTACTTCACGGAATGCTGGAGCTGACAGATAGCACCGTACAAGTCAAACAACCTTCCACATCAAGAACCTCTGAAGAATCATGAAAATCTTCTGGCCCAAAATACCATTTCCAACCAAGAACTGCTTGCCTAAGGCAATCAAGAGAGCCTGGGCATTATCATTAAAAGACGGTGGGCACGAAATGGACGTACCATCCGAAGAGAGCAGGAGTGCATCACCCGGACTAGCTTTCCTTGGAGTCCAGAAGGAAGATACAAAAGAGGAAAATCCAAGAACACCTGGCGATGGACAACAGGAGGCCATTAGGCCCTGAAGTACACTTGAAGTACTATACAGAGCAGACAGAAGTGAAAAAAAAGAAAGAAAAAAAAAAAAAACGTTTTTGCTCAGCCTTGGGAGCTAACCAGCAGTCACCTAAACTAGTGGGCGTTACCGCCGGCTTCGTGACCTTCGATAACCGGAACTGCCTCAGGAACATTTCTAACTGTGTTAGTTTCGTTTTTAATCAACGAGAAATACCGAGATACCAAGAAATACGCAATAATTTTTCTATTGATTATCATACTTTCTAATATTTTTTGAAAGCTATAGGTTACTGTATACTTGAATAAGAAATATTTCAGTATAGGATTTTTTTTTCGTCAGTTCCGTGATCCCTTGTTGACAGCGAAACTTCCTTTCGAGACGGCCATTTCTTGTACACGAGAAAGCGTCGTCTGATGTTCATCAGTTTGTGAAGACGGTCGCCGTTGCCAACACTTTCAGCGAGTGTTTGTGACTAAACAATCAACATGGGTCGTAAGTTTCTATTATTTCTTTATTTTTCATTAATGTGGATTTGCTTTATTCTCATTGTTTAATGAATATAAAATGTGTATTTACCGGTCAGTGCCTACGTGTCAAACACCTTCCTTCACTGGATCTGTTGATAGGCTCTGGGCTTTTTACTGGGTTTTCTTCAACAAACAGCTGTTCAGTGTTTTCGAAAGAAAAAGCCTATCGTGGAGACACTTGTTTTGTGGTGATATGCGTGGGATGATAGCACTTTGAACAACATATGACATTAAGATATTATGTGTAGTAGTGTACAGATGCAGCGATGATTAGAAAATATGATACTGAGCCGTTGAGACTTTCCATATGATCACATCTATTATTCTATATGATACGTTTAATCATAACATTACATTTAATCATTTCATTTTGTTCAGCCGGTTGACGTAGTATCCATTGTTATCATTGCCAGTTTATATCAAGAATGAATCCGCTGTACCATCGCATCACGAATCAAAGATGAGTAGAATAAGTTCATCAAGAAGGTTTTCTGCCTAAACTAAAACTTCCAAAAAGGCCTACACGTGGTACAGTTAGGCTACCCTGAAATTGTAGGTTCTAAAGTGTTAAGGGCAGAATAATCAAGTTTGATTGTGGGCCCTCAACACTGAAGAAGAAGAAGAAGGGCATGTGAGCTGTTTTGTTATTACAATAAAGTAAATGTTTTATTTGACAATGCTGTCTTTCAGCACGCACTCTTTCAACTGTATTAACTTAAGACTTGCATTTTAGGGAGATGCATGCTGTATTTCTCTATTTGAGTCTATTTGACGGTGTTGACTTTTTACATTGATGCAGTAGGCCTATGAACATAGCTGGATGTAAATGCAGTAAACCTGTAAACATAACTGGGTGTATAGTATTCATACACCAATTCACTAAGTGCAACATAAGCATAGTTTACCAAGAATAACAACAGATCCTAACCTTGTCGTTACTGAGAAAACAACTACAACTAGTACAAGATTCATGTGAAATCTAATTTGCCTAGGTTTCCTTGCAGCAAATGGGTTGGTCTCTTATGCATTTTAAAAATGTTCTTTGTTACTGGATGAACACCCATAAAACTAGAAAATTATGTGTTTTCTGATAGATAACTAAAGAATACAAAAGAATGGAATGTTTTTTTTAAATTTTGTTTTTCAAAAGTATGTTGAACTGGAGTATCTGTTATGTAGCCCCTGTGGGGATGCAGGAAGCTCTTTCATTGCATCTTATGGAAATTCTGTGCTAGAAATTCCTTCTTTTCTGTCACAATCTTGCTTCCTCAGTTTCTGTCATGAATCTCTTCCTTTCGTTTTCCACTTGATGGTCCAGTCACTTTTGAAGTTCATCAGTTTATGTTTTCAATTTCCATACTTTCTCTTAGGACTGATCATTGTGCACCTGTAATCACTGCAATTTTGGCTGCTATAAGTCTAGGAAAATGGGATGTGCATAAGCACTTAAAGGTAGTTTACTTTAAGTTTAACTTTAAGCCAGTTATTAGATGTCTTACTAACTCTTATTGTTCCAGTCATTTTGTGTTAGTGTTCTTCGTTATGGTAATACAATTGTAATTAGATTGGGATTTTCTTATCCCTCCCTCAGTGATGAATTGGACGGAGCGATCAGTGCCAAGGGTTTATTTCTAGATTTTTGTGCATGAATGCATTATGCATGTTTTTCTTTTCCATTTTTTCCTTTTGGTCAAGGTTTTTAGATGGTTATAGTTCTTATATGGGTCTGCACAATCTGCTGGGCTTTAAATAATGTAAAGGTCTGTTGTGCATCTGTAGATTTATTTGATAAGTTTTTAAATGAGAATGTCATTAAGAACAAATATGCAGTCTGTGTTGTAGATCCTTTTTCAGCTTGCTCTCCGCTTAAATTAGGAATAACAAAGGACAACACACACACACACACACACACACACACACACACACACACACACACACACACACACACACACACACACACACACACTCACACATACACACACACACACACACTTTCCAGTTATGCTTTCATATCTGCTAATGCCTGTACTTTGCATTGTTCCTTGAGTATGAAACGTAAAATTACAGGCTGGTGCATAGGCCTGCATGTCACCTCAGAGTTTACATCTATAGCAAGACATTGCTGTGTTTTAGCCAACAAACATTTGTTTAAAAGAAAAAGCGTATTGTAGGGAACTTGCCTTCAAGACTACATTACTGTAGGAACATCTCGTTTAAACAGTGTACCAATGAGAAAAGGCACCTCTTAAGGTGTTCTGTATTGATTAGAAAACTGAGATTTGTCATTGTTTATGACAAAAACATTCTGCTCCACGTCATAAAGCATGGAAGAATGGTATCTACAGCAGCTAGACATAGAATAACCAGTTAATTTGTAAGCGTTATCATGCTCAACACTGCCCCTCCTACTTCCCTACTCACTCCCCCACTTCCCTCTGTCATAATTATTTGTTCGGATTTGTGTCAACAGCATACTCATATTTATAAAAGGTCATTTATTAAACATTTTGACACACTAAAATTTCTAAAAAGGAAATATCTTGAGCAATATTTCTTAGACTGAGATATTTATTTTGTTTCAGTTAAATTCCTGGAGTTTGTGAAACCATTTTGTTCGGTTTTACCAGAGATTGCTAAACCAGACAGAAAGGTAAGGTAATGGTACATATATATAATATATAGTACTAGCCAAGTTTTTCAAACTTTTTTTTCTCTCTCTCAGCTTTGTAGTTGATATTATTGTCAGTTCGTAAGTTTTAGTTTAGGTTCCCAAGATGGAGTCTGCATGTTTGGAATAAATTCCATATGCATTGATGCTACAGATACTGTATGTCGGTAAGATCCAAAATGATATTGGTATTCACCTGTCCATATTGGTATTCATCAAATCATATTGATATTTGCATGCTGGTATTTTTTTTATCTATGCCTGTTGACTTGCATGGGAAATAGGCCCTCAACAAACGCTTTCAGCCATTACGGTCCTGAGCCTATCCATTTGTCCCCAGGTGCAGCCTGTCCTCCTTATGTCTGCCTCCAGTTTATGGCATTGTGTATTTCTTGGACAACCTCTCTTTCTTTGGGTTCTCGGGGAGGGCTTGCCATATAGTGCTGGATGCATGTTTGCTTAGCATGTAGCCAGTGTATCTCCAGAGTCTTTGGAGGATCTTCTCTTCTGCAGGCTGTTGTCTTGTTCACTGCGATTGTAATTTTATCTGGCCCGGGAATCTAGGTAATGCTTGTGAGGCAGATGTTGACTAAAGTCTGGATTATCTTAGTGGTGACAGTGGTTCTCCAGGTCTTGGCTTCATAAAATAAGACAGGCTTCACGATGGTGTTGAAAAACCTGATCTTGGATGTTGTCAGGTCACTGGATCCCCACAAGTTCTTCAGCTGGTGGATAGCAGTCCTTACCTTGCAAGTGATTGTCGATGGTACTGCCAAGGAAGATGAAGCTCTCCATCTTTTCTAGTGCCTCGTCTTCCAGCTTCATTTGTGTTGTATTTGCTGCGTTAACCTGGAAGATCTTGCTTGAAGCCAAGGTGTGCTGAAGTTTCCACAATGATACTGGTCTTTCCTTGCATCTATTGCTGGGTTTGGAAAAGACGGGCCAAATTGTTGGCAAAGTCAAGGTCATCTGTCTGTGTTCAGATTGTCCATTAGATGGCATTTCAGTTATGGGTTATATATCTGCTAGATGTGTTCATAATCCAGTCCATTGTGAGCAGTAACAGAAAAGTTAACAGCAAGAATCCTTGCCTCATTCTTGTCTTTACTTGAAATGCACCAGTGAGCTGCCGATCATTCCCTGGCATAAGTTATGGATTATATTTGTGATCTTCTGCCAGGTCTGCTATGCACCAAAATGCCTCAGGGGCTTCCAGAGGCGTGACACCTCTCTGTTTATGCTGCCAAATGTTGCCTCGTAGTCAGTGAAGTTGACGTAGCAGGGCAAGTTCCTTTTCAGTGACTGTTCCAAGATGATGCACAGCATCACTATCGGATCAGTGCAATGTCTACCCATGCAACATCCAGCCAGCTGACCTCAAGCTGTGGGTCAGTGTCATCCTTCATCCTGTTCAGTAGGATTCTTTTGCACACCCTGCATGGGATGGACAGTTGTGTTCTCTGTCATTGGAGCAGGTGTTTTCCAGGAACTTGATGAGTTATCTTGATGACTTAATCCTCCTCCCAGCTCTGGGTGAAGATGGGTATCTCTACACTGATCTCAGTGTCGGCCTTCAAGTTCAACCCTTCATCGGAATGCTGTCTGTTCCTGCAGACTTTCCATTCCTTAGTTCGTTGATGGCATCTCGTATCTCCTCAGTTTTCACACCATAGTCAGTTGTCAGAAATTTGTTAAGAAATGCAATTTACATGATACCATGTTTTTATGACATAATCAATCCAGGATAGAAGGAGAAATGTGAAATAAGTACATGAGCAATTTTAAGCATGTATGCAGAAAACGCACAACATACACACACACTTACATACACACATGGATGTGGGCTTGTACGCATACAAGTACTCACGCACGCACACACACACACACACACACACACACACACACACACACACACACACACACACACACACACACACACGCACACGCACATTCAGTGTATGTACTAATTTGTATTTGTGTTCACACTCACATGCACACACATTTCTCTTTCTAGAAATTTCTTACAACTGAGTTTAACATTTTTTTCTAGTAAACTTAGAATGATAATAATACATTACAGTGTTTGACTAGTTTGATGGTTTCATGCATGTGTGTGTGTGTATGTGAAAAATGCATTAATTAACAACATTTTCTCCACTGTTTCTTGTTGAATCTTAAACAGATATGGTGTTGATGAATTTTTCACACTTCAGGACTCAGTGAATTGTACATTTGGAAGTCATGACACCAATGTCAAGGCCACTTGTTACAAATGCCAAAGACGTGCCTCAAATTAGCATGGGAAGACTGTGAACAGCTTTCTCTCACTGATCACAGGAACTTTTGGCAATATTTAAATTCTGTTTTCGCTTGCTGTGACAGGATACCATTGTCCTCACTTAATATCAGGGTTTGTGTGCGTGTGTATGTGTCTGATGCTGTTTCAATTCAAATCTGGATTTCTTGCAATAATTCTTGTATAGTAAGGGAGATTATGAGAATGGCTTAACTAGTGTCTCTTTTTTCCTCACTGAAAATGTTTTGTGAACAATTTGATATAAGAAGAAATGAGAAAAATTGTGTACTGACATAAATTTGTTGTATGATGCTTAAAGTGAATAGGAAACAAGTCAACTAGGCAGCTGTATTCTTTTGCATTAATTTGCAAATTACTCAGAGTATGTGGAACCAATATGACATTGACTTGCTAAGAAAGTAAATTTTAATGTACCTCTATAACTCACCGTTGACTTATGGTAACACTTTGCTCAGTTTATTATTTTTTTCTCTCTTGAACTTTTCAGATTCAGTTCAGAGAAAAAGTGCTATGGACGGCTATCACCTTGTTCATCTTCCTAATATGTTGTCAGGTTTGTATCAGCTGATAATATTTCATAAAGTAGGGAATTTGTGATAGAAAAATTGAGTTTTCAGTATCATTTTTCATATTTAGCATATCTGTAATTTGTGATAGAAAAATCGAGTTTTCAGTATCATTTTTCATATTTAGCAGCTCTGTATCTTCTTGTGATTTGATTTCTATTTGTTGGGTATTTTTATACTTCGTGGTACTTTGCCATGAATAGGGTTATCTATCATGTTGTGTTACAAATACTCAATATTGACCCTGAAACTAATAAGGTATAGCATTTTGATTCTATCATTTGTTATACAAGATATATGTACATAGATCAAGCTGTTTTCATTTTTGACACTAATGACAGTTTGTGGGAGAGTATGATTCACAGACTTCAAATCATTGGTAATGCATTGTATGACATACTGTGAAAATGCATCAGTGTTCCTCATTGCATATCCATTGCTTCTGTAAGTGGTGGACATTACTTTCTGCATATTTCTGATATTTCATTATCAAGTTTTATAGCACACATGTACAAGTGGTGGACATATATATATATGTGTGTGTGTGTGTGAGAGAGAGAGAAAGAGAGAGAGCGCAAATAGTCTGATGTGCCAGGTTGTCATGTGCTGCATCAGATAAGAAAATCCAGTGATGATATATTTTGATCTTCATTTTGATCACTGTGAAAGTCCTCTGCTCCTGCTTGACAGTCAGTTGACCTTGGGTGAATTCAAGGGGATGGGGTAATAGTATGTATATAATTTTGTTGTGATGGTAAAAACAAGTCCTTAGTTTATCTTAGTATCTTTCTTTTAGGGTCTTTACTTTATTTGCAGATTCCATTGTTTGGGATTGTTTCATCAGACTCTGCCGATCCCTTCTACTGGATTCGTGTTATTCTGGCTTCCAACAGGGGTGAGTTACCAAACTTGAATGTTGTACAGCTTACTACAAAACCACATGTATACAATTACCATGCGAGCGCATATGCAAAGACACACACACACACTTACACACACACACACACACACACACACACACACACACACACACACACACACACACACACACACACACACACACACTCGCACACTCGCACACTCTTTCTCTTTCTCTCTCTCTCTCTCTCTGTCTCTCTCTCTCTCTCTCATTCATAAGATAAAAAAAAATGTTTTTAAAGGATTTTTTTGGTTGGTTGGTTACTTCCAAGATTTGTATAGCTGGTGGTGTTTATTATTTTAGTTTGCATTATGTTATCTATTTATGTTTGCCATCATTTTCACTGTTACTTATACTAGCAATGCCGCATGAAAAATTGAAATTGGGTTTTGAATTAAAATATGTATATTGTTTTGAAGATATTGTTGTTCTGAGTAAAAAGCAGTTTAAAATTTTCAAATCGGACCAGTAGTTCACGAGATAATCCAATTTGAAGCATAAAAAATTTCTTAAATTTTGGTACCACGTTTTAGTGGGACAAAGAAGAGAGGTGTGGGACAGCTGTCGCAGAACAAACTCATCAAATGGCATGGTATGCTGATTTTGCTGGAAATGACATTCATTTTGTAATTGTGAGAGACAGACAGGATCAAATGTCGTGAAATTTTGATCGTTGACATTTTTGTATGCCGAATTGAATGAAACCATTATCGTAACTGCGACGAGCCATTTTTGTCATATTACCGAAAACATGTGATATTTGGCATGTTTTATCAGTTTTTCATTAATAATTGCCCATATTGTATTAATAACGGACAAAAATGAAGCTAGAAACAAAACAAGGATATATAATCATTTCATGAGATAGATATAAAACCATTTTGCGCATCGTTGAAGTGTCTTATTACTGCAAATCAAACCAAAAACGTCATGATTCGCTACTTCAGTATCTTATGAATAATTTGTAATATTTCATCAGTTTCTGTACATATAAAAGGAAATCTGAGAATCAATGACTTCTGGAATCACCTCAATAATTGAAATATTAAAAATTACTGCATGCTTTTATGCTGCAGTCTATCCAAAAATATCATCCGATCAAAATTCTTCTAAAAACTAAACACATGCACATACACATGCACACACACATACACATACATACACACAGAGGAAAACATCACAGACAAGATTTTTGTACATTACATTTGATTTTGATTTTATACATCAGTGTTTAGAAGAAAAAAATTCAGTAGACTGTGGATGAGTCATGTCCCCGAACATTTAGCACAGCCAGTCCAAAGAAAACTTCAGGAAGGATATGGGACCACTCGCCATTCAGGAACAGGTCACTTAACTCCTGCAGTAGAGAAATATATGAATCTCTGCATAATATATACTATTCATTGAGAGATTGGAAAGGAAAGGAAACCATGATGCATAGTCTTCACATTAATATTACTTTAATATTAAGCCCAAACTCGCGACTTTGATTTTTAGCATATTACTTGTAAAAATCCACCAAAGCTGAGCAATCCTGCTAAGTATTTCCTGTGTAATCTTGCCCTTTCATACAAATCAAAAACAGTAGGCTACTACTAAATAAGATGCAATCTTCCCTTTAAAACAAACTGATGACAATAGGCCTATCCTTTTCAGATACTGACAACAAATTGAAACAACTATGTAAGCTAATGGATGGCCTACTTTACAAATAATACAACTCATAGCCTTCTATTCAGTTGCAAAACCTAAATAAAGAATATTATAACAATGACAGATTTTGTTTTGTGACATTCTAAATCTCTGTGTGTGTTACTGTTAGTGTGTGTGTGTGTTGTCTCAGAGAGAGAGAGAGAGAGAGGATCATGCCTGTTAACAATGACTTGGATATGAATGTATTGGGGCCTATTTACTTATTTATTCATTTCTTGATCTCTGAGAGAGAGAGAGAGATTCATGTCAAGGAAAGTACAATGACTTGCACAGAATTGTTTGTTGATTTGAAAAAAAATTATTTAGACTTATTTATTCATTCATTCATTTATTTGAGAGAGAGAGAGTTGGGGAGGTAGGTATGCGCACCCCTCTGTTTGGGCAAACCCATTTTCCACGGCTCCGCAAAGCCCGTCGAGCACATACTGACATAGTATTTTTAGTAGTAAGCTCGCCCGTCGTGGGGTGAGCAGGTCTATACACCGACATGCAAATTAGCATGACCTCGGGGAGGAAATGGTTGACGAACCTAGCTTCGGCTGACAACTTCGAATCGAGTTCAAACGCAGTTTTCCTTTTCTTGAAAAATACAGTGTTACAGATAAAACAGAACTTGATCTGTTGGTTCTAGTCTTTGTCTGACAACACGAAACTTGCCGAGCTGAAACTTGCACACTGTTCTGTTCCGCGCAGTAGGCCTATGGCATCGGCACATTGCGACGTTGTTTTGCTACTGATCTGGTATAGATCCTTGTGTAAAAAGTTGCCGTACGGCCGTATTTTACATCAAATTGATTTCATATTACACATGCATATAGAAAAAAGCATGTAAAATCGAATCCCGCCGACGAGAAGTTCCAAAAATGGCGACTTACTTGCAAACTTTTCCGATGAAAAAAAGCAAAACTTTGGAAGCGTTGATCTCGGTTCGAAACTAGCACACATAGCTCTCGTCGGGATATATCATTCTGTTACATTAATTCTCATTGGCTGCAAAATTACAATGTGATTGGTTCACAAATATAGCCGTACCGACCGAAATAGTGAAGCACCCCGAACAAACTTCGATTCTGAACGCATACCGTCGCCGCGAGTGCGCCCGAAACGCGGATTTTCGACTTTCTCATCAAATAACTAATTCCATTTTCGCTCTAAGTATATAAAAAGGCAATCATTCAAATCTTTATTCATTTCTGATTCACATAAGACAAAAAATGAGAATGAAACACCGATTTAAGAGGCAGTAATACTTGATTGAACTGAAGACCCCCCGAATTTTGCGGCCGGCCCCAGTTTTTTGTACCACAAATTTGACATCGCGTTTCGGTTCGCACGGCATTGCTACTTATACCTCCATTTGTTTCAGGTCATGAATTATTAATTTGATTTGTTTAGTTCACAGACTCTCTGCACAGAATGATGTGAAACCATTCTTAAAACTTTTAAATCATTCTAGTAATATAGTACTGATTTAGTCTAATGTTTACAGGCACATTGATGGAGTTGGGCATTTCTCCCATTGTTACCTCTTCTCTCATCATGCAACTGTTGGCTGGTGCCAAGATCATTGAGGTTGGTGATACGCCAAAGGATCGAGCACTCTTCAATGGAGCACAGAAATGTGAGTTGGACTTCGTTAGTGTTTTAGAGTTGGTTGTTAAAAGTTCACGAACTATTTGAGAAAGTACCTGATCACTAATTTTTGAAATATGCCAAATGAAACTCATCGAAAATTGAATTGGAAATAGATGTGTAGGTTTGTAAATTTGACAGCTCTTCAGAGCGCAAGTTGGCGAACTATTATGTTTTTGCCATTTTCCATAAAGTATACATTCAATCTCTCATGTGCAAAACATTAAAATCTTTTCTTTTCATATCATGTCTTGTATCAATTAAGCGTTCTGTATTTGGGTATTTCTTATCTGATTTGCTTGAATTCTGACAGTCACTTTGGTTCAGATTTCGTGCCAAAATGGTTGTCCAGTTATCTTAATATTTCCATTTCAGTATAAAAATTTGTATAAAATGTAGAAGATATTTCAAGTCAACCATTTGCATTGACCTATAGGAAAACAAACTTGCTGACCCCACTTAGCTTTGTGTGATATGTAGTTCTTAGTAAAAATGTTGAGTTGTTTGAGTTGTTCTGCACATATGCTAAAAAGTAAAATATGTTTCATGTTGAAAACTGAATGGAGGTTGTAGGGTTGTAAATATGAAAAATATGCAGAAAGTAATGTTGTATTTATCATTTTTATTTTTTATGTGTTTTGTGAAAGAGTATATACTTGGTTTCTTGTATATATATGCACTTTCACAGAAAATCTGTGTCAGTTAATGATTTTATTTAAACATACTGAATGTTCATCTGATTTCAGGCCTAGATTGACATGTGTTTTTGTAGAAATGATCTTTTCTGTGTCAGGCCTAGATTGATGTACGTTTTAGTAGAAATGATCCTCTCTGTGTCAGGCCTAGATTGATGCACGTTTTTCAAGAAATGTGTCTTGTACCCTTTGTAACAATCTGTGATGATTGATTTATGTAGAATAGTACATGCAAGTGAAAAAATTGTTTCCTTTTCAGCATAGGTTTTGGCAAAGTGCTCTAGCATTTTGAAAAACCTTTAGAGAAAAAAGTAAATGTAAACTCTCCCCCCCGTTTCTTTCTGCTGTCTGTGTTTTTATGTGATAGGACAACTTGTAGAAAACAGTTTGAGAATTTCCTATGTGGGGTTCTTTCTGCAGCTTAATGCATTATGAATTTTAACTAATGTTTTTGATTCTTGTAAACAAGTGGGTTCTAGTTGTGCTGTTAGTATTAGCTAAACAGATGTGAATATTAAAATTTGCAAGAACTTAATGATTACGTTTAATAGCATGTAGTGTATCATAGCTCACTTTCATAGTAGTTGGTAGCTGTCTATGTTATTGCCATGTAACCTATAAAATTCGGACTGATACTAAACCTAATTGACAATACTTGCAGCAATTTGGTCCCAGTTATGATAACATAGATATGAAGTGTAAGATGAGATAACTTATAAATATTAACTGCTTTATGTGCTTAACTCAATTGCATCATGCCGGAAAAAAATCTCCGTCCTTTCCCTATACTGCTTAGAGACGTGACGTCGATTTATTGTCGGCGGACATTTGTATTTTTTTTTTAAGTCAGAAGCATCAGTTATAGGGAAAGCTCACTGGGAACCAAAATTAGGGTATGTTTACAGCAGTTATTTATCTTAGACTGATTGTGGCAATGTGAAACAAAGACAACAGTAGCCTTTTTTCAGCACTACCTGCGACATGAGAATTTCGCAAATGGCGTCAAGGAAAGCAAGTCGAACTCACAATTTTGTAAATATTTTATGTTCTGGAGCAACTGTATGCAAAAAGTGACAACTACCAGTAATCTTGTGTTTTCCAGCATGTGAACTCAGTGATTTAAAACATCCATGGCATGGAAATTATGTTCTGGACTACATCTAAAACTTTCACAGTGTGTGTTCACATCAATCAACAACAAAAAATTACCCCCCTTTGGATACCTATTTGGATACCTTTTGTCATTTACAAGTATATGGAATACCATAAATAAGGTAAGATTATTTGTAAAGATCTAATCCTGGTCTTTCTGTATCACTTTACTTTGTTTGTCTAAGTTATTTGGTTGTTTTTCTGTATTTTTTTAAAATGTGCCAAAAATCGCGCGACTTGAGGGGTCGGAATGACCCAGAAAACTGCGACTTGATTGAGTTAAAAGATTGTCAAGCTTGTTATAAACATACAACTTACTTTGAATCATTTTGGTGATTACTTATTTTCTTAATGGCTACCTGGCTAAACTTGTCTCTCAGTAAGAAGGCTACTTACTGCGTAGCTTTCATCGGCGATCCGGCCGACTTCTTCAGCGCAACTGCTGGGTTGAGAACTGGCTTCAGTGCACACCGCCGTGAGCGAACTCACGACAGTGTGACTGAATAAGTGAGGAGTACACCGATGGCAGGTTGTGTCAGCCCTGGTCATGGTACTTATTTTCTGTTTTGTGTTTAAAAGTAATGTCCACTATGAAGTACAAGTTTGCAGGAGTAAGTTTATAAATCATTTTTATGTATTTTGGCAGTGTTTTGATGATATATATAGAAATTTGTGTGTATGTGTGAACAGTGTTTGGTATGGTGATGACGGTGGGTCAGGCCATAGTATATGTGATGACGGGCATGTATGGAGATCCCTCAGACATTGGCCCCGGCGTGTGCTTGCTCATTGTGATCCAGGTACAGTTTAACTCTTTGATTCCAGGAATTATTTGTAATTTTTGCAAAAAGAAATCTTCAATCTCACACTCACAAAAACAAGCATAGACAATCAAATAATGCTCAGAAGCATTTAACCCTTCTACCCGTAGAGCGCCTGCCAGCGCCCGCTGTAAATAGCGTTCACCCCAGAGCACCCATCAGCGCCCGCTGTACACGTGGCCACTATGGATGCGGCCATCATTGTTTACATAAACGAGAGTGAGAGCCTCGTTTTGGCGACTTCCTGTCCCGCATTTAGAACTTTACAGTGTCAAAATCGATCAAGTTTTCACGGTGCTACGAATTTTCAAAGTTTGGAAAATGAGTCTCATGACCGATGAGGAGTTATGGTGCACGGCGTCTGCTGAATGATGACGGAGAAGAATTTGAAGGTTTTACAGTTGAGGATCTTGTTAATAAAGTTGATCCATGTGATGTGGAAAGTGACCTAGATACTGACTTGGAAGCTGTTGCCGCCGAGTTCGACGATAGTGAGAGTGAGAGTGAGAGCGAAGGTGGGTCGAGTATCGATCGATTGCCTGACCTCCAAACCGAAAATGGCAGGACGTTTTAGGCTCGGTTTCAGTAAAGGAATTTTCGGAAAATGTTCGTGTTGTGCATGATCTGCCTGTTGATCTGCATTTTCATAAGTATACCCCCCCCCCCCCCCTTTGTGTGTGTGTGGGTGTAATTAAAAAATGATGTTATTGGTATGTGAGTGAGATTATTTGTTAATGTAATAGCGCAGTGAGTCGAACTGAGAATAGTGCTATACAAAAGCTACTTATTATTATTATTATTGGTGCAAGCTTTGCACAGTTTCATGCTCAGCTTCTGCAGTAGACTTTGTTCTGGGTCCTCTGGGACATTTGCAGGCCATTAAGAAGCATTTCTGGACTGCATTTTTGACTTTGAACTATCACACCAGTAAATTTTTGATAACATTCACCATCAAATCCGACTTTATAATTTTTTCTGCGAGTAAAACCAGAATGAACCTGGAAAAAAACTCTTTCTGTGAGTACTTCATTGTGTGCACAATGCCAAAAAAATGATTCCTTGAAACAAAAAAAGGTAATTATACTTTTAATTGATTTCTTTAGTTAGTAACTATCGAAAATTGCAAGAGTTATTTTCCTTGACATAGGATTTCATAGTATGGTTCACGTTGGGTGACGTGGGGGTATATGGGTTAAGTAGGTACCGGCAGCCTCTCTTCAGCAATGCGGGAATTGTGTCAGTCAGTGGAAAAATTGCACATGTTTATCAGTCAAATATTCTTGCAGATGAACATGAATGACGAAGTTGTTATCATGAAGATAAAGATTGGTATTTCCTCTATCGATCTGTGCTGTTTGTTTTTGTTATAAATGCACCCATACGAAAATCTGCGCAAAAAAAAAAACCCCACGCCAACCGACGAAGTTTCACCGCGTGTCACGTAATGGCGACTGGCTCACGGCAGTGCTTGGGTGACTGGTTAACGGCAACTTAAATTATACGGGTCACACAGGACTACCTTCATGCAAATTAGTACAGTTGACAGGTCGAAACCTGTCCTTCATTCCCGTATAATATTTATTTTATAAGATTATTAGTTTGTTAGTCTTGTGAAGGTCGGAATATTGGCAAACTTTGAAGAAGAATATCTGAGGACCTTGATATATTAGATTGCGTCCGCGGATGCGCAAACAGCTTATTTTTTGCTAAATTTAATCGTTTACGGAACTATGAGATGTGACTTGTACCGGATGTGCGCAAGCCTCGGAAGAGCAAGTATCCGTGATCTGCCATTTTAACATTATGGGAACCTCTAATCATGGCGGCCTTCGAAGCGATCGCTGAAAGTCCGGTCAACGAATTTCTACCTGTGATCATCAAGCTGACGAACAAACGTAGTAAACATCGACTGATTTTTCATGAAAATTGACTTAGAAGTTTGATTCAGTGAATTGATTTTAATGTTTCTCTTTATTTACAAAGATTTTAAAAGAAATACGCGGCAGGTATAGCCTGCATAAGCAAAGAATAGAAAGTACGATCTGCGGTTTGATGTTTTATCGCCAAGGGATTTTTTTTAAGCGACCTGGAACTAGTAGAAGTAAAACTGTGTGAAGCGACTGCTTTCCAAAGGTGTTTATATTGCTAGTATTTAATGAATATGATGGAATTTTGTTTTTAATACATCGAAATCATAATATTTGTGCTAGTACTCGGCCAGAAATTCAAACCGGAAGTTGGTAGGTGAGTGCATGTCGTCTATCGGAACAGATTCGACAATTTTTATCATTGAAAAGAAGCAGCAAATAACGGTTTTGCACAGTCACACACGCGCGCACGCATGCACGCAGGTACGCACACATTATCAGAACACTATATAGCATGAGGCAAACATGGACACATAGCTCCACAAAGTCCAATGAACCTTTCTAATGGCAAAATATAAGAATACTTTACTCTCAAAAGTAATAGCTTCTTCTTCTTCTTCAGTGTTGAGGGCCCACAATCAAACTTGATTATTCTGGCGCCTAAAACTGGGGGGTTTGCAGCAGATAAATCTGGGGCAGTGGACATATCTTAAAGAGTTCAGTTTTAATCATGATGATGGTGGGTGGTGGGTGGAATGAGGGTGGTGGGGTGAGGAGGGGGAAGGGGGTGAAGAGGGCAAGAGGGGGTGGGGTGGGTAAGAGGGCAGCAGGATGGGTGGGGCAGGGGCTCTGAGTGGAAGTGGGGGGGGGGGGGGTCGGTCTAGTCTGGGATTTTGGAGGCCCTTGACATGAATGTGTCAAGTGTTGTGGCCTCACAAATTAAAGAAAACACTTGAAAAAAAATTAGGATTTTATTTCTATTTGTTTTCAAGGCAATGATGATTTTTTTGTGGATGAAATTAACCATCATTGCCACCAAAACTTCAACAGCAGACACTCACTAATAAACTTAAAACTACTTCTACAGTTTGAGAACTGAGTGTGATAAGTCGCGGGACGAGAACACGGCTTTTGTTTCAAAAATTAGTAACACTGATTAATCATCACCTCAGGAGCTAAATCTGAAGACAAAAATTGAGACAGTTTTAAAAGAAGCAGAGTGATTTTCAGTAGATAGACCAGACATTGAAAATTTCTTTGTCTGTGGATATGGGAAGATGCATGTTACTGCGAAATAACTGATGAAAATAACTTGTTGATAAACATTAGGAATGAGCATAGAAATGGCTGTAAGTCATATACTGCATTGCCAGGCATGTATCTTCTGCCGTTACAAATTTTAGTTTCATTATGTTATTGAGAAGGATGTCTTTCTGTGCTAGTATGATACAAAGTCATCTGTGGATCACATTGTTTCAGACTAAATCAGTACATGCATACAAAATCTTAAAATCTCGTATATTAGCAACATTTGCCTTTGAAGAGTGAAGCTGTAGCTTTTATTTGATTCACATGCAAACTTTCAGGAGATTCTATCAAGACATAATGTGAGTTATGTGTTTTAAGTTGGCCCGACACATGGACCCTCACATTATTTGGGTGCAAATGCATACAAAATACCTTATATCTTGAATATAACTAAGCTTGAAAATAGTTTACTGGTAGCTTTCTGTCTGTTTGATTCACATGCAAAATTTCAAGGAAATCCATAAAAAAAATAAGTGAAATAAGTGCATTTTAATTTGGTCTGGTACATGAACCGTGCTTTTTGCATCGTTCAAATGAGATATTTTGCCATTTTTGGAGCCATATAACTCATGACTTTGTCACTTTACGCTGCCCCCAAAATTTAAGTTTCATACAATAACATTGTTTCTGAGAAAAAGTGAACTCTAGCCAATTCTGTCTTCTTATTTTTGTGTAATGGGGGTGCAAAAATGGCTTGTCATACAATTTCGAACATTGACAAAATGGTATATTTATAAAGTTTGCAGCACTGCTGTGTAAATGTATGAACACATCTGCTTGTATGCTTGCTTTTTTATGTAGTTTATGTTGTTAAGAATTAAAATCAGGAATGACATTCTCTGTCTGAGGATTTCTGGAAAATTTAGCTTCCTGCAAACTTGCTGCATTTCACAATTGGCGAAAACGTACGTAAACTGCCATTTTCAAAGTGCTTATCTCTGGACCTAATACAGTTAGAGACTTACTTTTTTTTTGCATTGTGCTTATTTTTTCTTGTACTTTTCAGAAATATAAGTGTTAATAACCTTTTCAGAAGTTTAATTTTTGGCTGCCAGTACCTAATTTAACCCTATCTGTGACAGTATAAGCATGCCTGAATGACAGCCTGTTTTTAATGCTTTTCAGTTGTTCAACATAAGCTCTTGTTGTACTGAAATGACTGGATAGACTGCATGCAAGTTATACCTCATTTTGTAGGTTATAGATTTGTCTACACAGTCAAATGTATTTTATGTACATATTGTCAGTATGCTGGTCATGTGATACAAAATGGCCACCATGTAGGTTCACGAAAAAAGTAAACAGGGGGGGGGACCACCTAGTTTTCTCTCAGATAAAGCCAATAAATGGCTAAAAGTATACTACTATTTTGAAGAAAAATATGTTAGCTTTCAAATGATGCAATGCATGACCCTCTATGACCAATATGTATATTGTGGAAAATAAAAAGAAACGGACAACCCTATATTTTCATTCAGCTTTTCTGTTCTGTTTTCTGACTGTGAACAAGCACTCCACATACAAAACAGACAGAGACTCAGACAACATACAAATACATACTTCTATATCCACACAGAAAAGCTACACACATTTTCGGTCCTTGTCTTACATAACGGGTTTCTGTTGGCTGACAAGCTCCTGACACATCCGTTTAGAATTTCCTCTCACAGTCCCTGTCAGCATTGTTTTGTGCTCCCACAGAGTGTCAGCAAGTTTGGGTTTTGTATAAAAATTATCAGTGAATAGGTGGCAGCCTTTGTTCAGAAGTTTACATGAGTCCAGTAGTTTCATAACTACTGCATGTCCTTGTCCCTCATCAGAATGAGCATCAAAATCTTTACCCCCATACAGCTCTACATGGCACACATACCCATTGTATCACAAAGCTGAAACTTCTTGATACCAAATCGGGCATGGCGTTTATTCGGCATGTATTGAATGAAGCAGCATCTATTCTTCATGCCAATCATGCTTTCATCAATGCTCACATTTCGCGATGGCGTGTAGTAATTTTTGAAAGCATTGTTCAACCTATCTAGGACAGGGCGAACTTTTTGCCAAGGATCATATCCCTCTTCACCCCTTTCTTTCTCATTTTCCTTGTCACTGACATGAAACATCCTGTTGATGAGGTAATAAAATCTATGGGACATGACTTCATTGAAGTAGGGAGTCACGATTGGTTTTCTTGAGACAGTCCAGTAATTGGCACGTTTTTTCTTTGGAATAACATGTTGAGACTTAGACCTATGTATTTTTTCAAATCAGAAACAGTTATGCCAGCAGCGGGCCAGTGCTTGAACCTAGACTGTGGGTGATCTTGAAGCCACTTTCTCATGTTTTCTGAGTCCAGAAAGTTCCTGGCATATTTGTTCGTTTCTCTCACGAGATGAACAAACATGTTGTCATCAAAAAATAAAGAAAAATACATTATGGGATCAGAATTCCTTGCAGGAGCATTTTTAGGTCCAGGATTTCTCACAGAAAACTCGGGAATGTCTGTTCTATCACTTTCGGGGGCCTGCACAAATCTCCACCCAACTTCTTGTTCGCTAACACGTGCTTGGGGCAAATCGGCTGTCACAGCTTCACTGCCTGTCGAGTCACCTCCCTCCCCTATTTCACCTTCCACAGCACTTTCATCACTTGAATCTTTTGGAATATCTATATCAGAATTGTTTTCACTACTTTCACCTTCCCTTTCTATTCTAAAAACATCAAAAATACCGGGTCGATCACTCATACCACTTGTACCTTCGCCGGGGTCAGCCATCTTGGAGAGAAATGAAAACGTAACACTTTTCCTAAAGCTCTAACATAACAAAATTTCTGATTGGATGAGATAGCGAAAGTACAGGCTTGTTTGGGAGGGATTCAACCAATCACAGACCGGTTTTCAGCCGTCTCCTGTCAGTATCTTTTGACAGGAATAGAAAAAGTAGGGCTGATATTATCGGCCGAGGCACCGCTATTGCGGACCGTCGGCCGATGACATCGGCCTGTGTCACAACTAGGGTTAAGACTACTAATTATATGATGACTCAGGAGTGAAAAGCTTAGGACACATTCATCATTGAACATTTTTTGTCAAACTGTTAACCCTTTCATTTGTTCAACCTGTCATCAGATTTTTGCTGAAAGCTAGTAAACAAGGGGAGGAAGTGAAAAGGTTACACATATTTTGACACATTTTATGATTATGTTGATGTTCTTAATGAGATAGATGCTATCTTCCAGTAATTCAGATTGCTCTCACCAGCTTTTGTCAAGTTTGTAAGAAAAAGGAAATGTTAACAGTAAAATGAAAGTAATGTGGTTTATTGTTCCAATTGTTGGTTGATTGTAAAATTGCCAGCTTTATGAAGAAAGTGTCAGTTCCAGCGAGAGAGGTGGATGTGTGTTATAGAAAATGTTGACAAAGAAAACCAGTGTTCATTTTTATTATGAAAAGAGAAATGTAGCAAGACACAGAGAGGGATTTCAAAAAAAAAAAGGGAAATAAAAGAAGAAAAAGAAAAGAAAAGAAAAATACATGAGGAGGGAGAAAGGTGCTGAAAGAAAGAGGACCTTCTCTTGTAAAGAAAAGAGAAATGTAGAAGGAGAGATGTTTACTGTTTAGAAACTGAACATAAAATGATAGTTCTGTGTGTGTGTGCGTGTGTGTGTGTGTGTGTTGACAGCTGTTTGTGGCAGGCATTGTGGTGTTACTGCTAGATGAGCTGCTGCAGAAGGGTTATGGACTTGGCTCGGGTATCTCCCTTTTCATTGCTACCAACATCTGTGAGACCATTGTGTGGAAAGCCTTCTCTCCTGCCACTGTCAACACTGGCAGAGGTAAGACGGCACTAGCAGCTATGTTGTTAAATTGTCAGGTACTGTGGTTGTACTTATTTTTATATTTCTTTTTGTTTTGTTTGTGGTTGTTGGTTTTTGAGCAAAACATGTGTTGACATCCCTAGATGGATAGTAATTCTAATCAAATATCTTGACATCACGAATCGGACACGTTGGCAGTCGAGTATGTTAACATTACAAGACAGATCAGAAATAGTAATCAAATGTGTTAACACCAAAAGACAAATTGTAAATGGTAGTCAAGTATGTTAACATCATCAAAAAGGAAAATCAAGAATGGTAACATCAAAAAACAGATCAAAAATGGTAATCGTGTATGTTTACAGACAGTCCAGAAATGGTGATTGAGTATGTGTACAAGACATATCAGAAATGGTAGGCTAATCAAGTTTGTTTGCAGACAGTCCAGAAATGGTAATTGAGTATGTGTACAAGACAGATCAAAAATGGTAATCAAGTTTGTTTGCAGGCAGTCCACAAATAGTCATTGAGTATGTGTACAAGACAGATCAAAAATGGTAATCAAGTATGTTTATAGACAGTCCAGAAATGGTGATTATGTGTACAAGACAGATCAAAAATGGTAATCAAGTTTGTTTGCAGACAGTCCAGAAATGGTGATTGAGTATGTGTACAAGACAGATCAAAAATGGTAATCAAGTATGTTTATAGACAGTCCAGAAATGGTGATTATGTGTACAAGACATAAAAAATGGTGATCAAGTATGCTTACAAGATAGTTCAGAAATGGTGATAAGTATGTGTACAAGACGGATCAAGAATGTTAAGTATGTTTACGTCACAAGACAAACTAAGAATGGTAGTCATGTTAACATCACGAAATGGATGAAGAATGGCATCACAAAACAGATCAAGAATGGCAATGACGTATGTTAGCATGACAAGACAGATCCAGAATGGTAATGAAGTTTAACATCACAGGACAGATCAAGAAAGGTAATCAAGTATGTTAACATTACAACAGGTCAAGAATGGTAATGAAGTATGTTAACATCACAAGACTAACCAAGAAAGATAAACAAGTTTGTTAAAAAGACAGAAAGACAGATCAAGAATTGTAATGAGGGATTTTTTTAGTCAGATTCTGTCTGACATCTCGTTTAAATATCAAAGGCACTGCAGCATACTTATGATTAAAGATATGTTTGAGGTTTGTTACATTTTTTTGTTTTGGTCAGTATTAAAAGATGGCGTTGGTGCATTTGAGGATAGTTGATTTTAATCCACATTGACTGTGAGCCCAGTCTTGAGTCTTTGACTATAAGCCCAAGACACACAAGATTAGTTTTTCACCCTGAAAACTGGGCCATTCTGGTTGGTTGTGGAAATTCTGAGTTGTTAGTGTATAACTGCCTCTTTTAAATTGCACTACTCTTCAGTGTTTCACAGATGCTGATCGGCACCAGTTAGCCTGGCTCTCCCTTACAAAATAATGCCCCTCTGTGGAAAGGGAAAGTAGGGTAACTGCACAGCACCCCCTGTAGTCCAGCAGTATCCTGTCTTGCAAGAGCTGATTCTTTTCCCTTCATTGAGAATTTGTTTAAAAACTGCTTTATTTCATATTTGATATGAACATCCTGTAAACTTAGGCATGGATGGAATTCATGTTGATTAGTTGTGATTAGTGGGTTGGTCTGTCTGTCTGTTCTTTTGAGAGAGGAGAAAAAAAAGAGAAAAAACAGGTTGTGATGTGTTATATATCACTTTGTACGTGACATTTTGGTTTGGAGTCGGCGTGCCATCAAATTACTATGAATACCAAGTGCAAGTTATTCCCACGCAGAAATTTTTTTTTTTTAAAAAGCCTGATAGAACCTTAAGTACTGGTAGGTGTTATAGTTTTCTTATATATAAGTGCTTATCGTCATAAATGTCACCAATATTTTTATGTGAATCACAATCCTGGGGTTCCATCGAAAATCACAAATGGTTCTTCATCATCAGCACTCTTCATGACCAAAACATGTGCTGTCAGTTTTTTTTTTTAGTAATTTGTCTATATCTTACATAGATTACTTTTCAGCCTCTACATGAGCTAAAAATGTGTTGAGTTAGTTTGTCATGCGGGCCAGATGTCCCATTTATTTTGTTTCTGTGGTGAGTGCTTGTGAGTTTTTTGCGGGAATTCTACTCCCTCAACAATCCATAATGCCTCTTCCCTCCCTGTTTTCAAAGCCCAGATCAGTTTAAAACATTTCTTGCAGCTAGCTTTCTCCACCTAATTACTCAACACTGTTTCAGCTAGCTTTCTCCACCTAAATACTCAAAACTAAAGGAAAACGTAGAATTTTTGACTATGCTCTGTAAATTTTGAAGTATGTAGTCTAGATTGTATGTTGTGGTGGTGATGGCAGTGGTGATGGCATTTGTGTGTAAGAGAGAGAGTGTGAGGCAATATTTATGTCAGTATTTTTATGTATAAACATTTTACATGGTATGTGCTGGGAAGCCCTCTAAGTCATGATGAATGAATATTATTATCAATATTAGTATGATTATTGTTATATTATTGTTATTTTTATCATTAATCTATGGTCATAAAAACAGAATATTCAGTTTTACTTTAGTACATCACCCAAAAGCTGATTTCTTATACGACTTTTGATATATAGACAAAAAATAACAAAGAAATGAGAAATACATCAGTTGAACATTTATGTTTTCAGGCACAGAATTTGAGGGTGCCTTGATTGCCCTGTTCCATCTGCTGGCCACCCGTCAGGACAAAGTGCGTGGTCTGCGTGAGGCTTTCTATCGTCAGAACCTTCCTAACCTCATGAACCTCCTGGCCACTGTACTTGTCTTCGCCATTGTCATATACTTCCAGGTCAGACATGTAGTTGTTTATGGATAACAGAGATAAAAACACAATAACACAAGTAGAAATGTTAGTAATGTCATTGTTATATAGCAGTGTTCTCAAAACTCTGGACTCGAGATTCATTAAGCATTACACATTTATAAGACAAGAGTTTAACTCACTCGCTACATACAATTATGCCCCTTGCCGTTCCCCTAATACACACCATTTGTATTGGTCAGGAGAAAAATTCTCGTACAAACAAATGAAAACAAAGAGCTTTGAAATTTAGCAGGTCATATATTAAAAGATTGGTGTACAACATGCAAAATTTTAAACTGTCTAACCCTCATGGTTGCTGAGTAATGGTACAAGTAAAATTAGAGAAATTTTCAGGTGGAAAATGTCTTCCAAAATACACAGGTTAATACATCAGTTCCTACAGTCACATTTTGAATGAAATTTCATAAAACCCAACTTGCACCCGCTCCAAGTGCATTGAAGGAAGACATCGTCTTGAAGAGCGCCATTTGCTTTTCCATCATCTGCAGAGCTTGTGGGTCATGAACTTCACACTGTCTGCACACCAACTGCAGAGTACAGTGACCTAATGGCCTGAAACGAGGCTAAGAATGACCGAAGAATCTATTTCTGGCCATTAATTTCGGTTAACTGAAAAACTGAAAGCCCCGCGAATTTTCAAAACCCATGTTGGATTTCTCCGACATTGTACACAAGCGTTGTTGAGACATGGTTGGGAAATCCCAACGCTCGTAGCGAGAGAGTTATGTAGAATATACATTCAGTAAACATCTAACCATACATACACATATTGCTGTCGTCATATATGCATACTTACTTGAATGATTACACAGTGCCACATGACATGTACTTAGAAGTCATAGTATCAGCAATGGAATGCCTGTATGTATAACTGTTGAAGTGGGAAGGGTGGGCAGATCCTTCAGATCAGTCAGCAGTGAGTGCTAGATGATGCAGTGAAACCTACTGTGTTAATGTCTTTTTAGAGCTGGGACTGTCTACTTATTGATCAGCTTTAGAAGTTGAAATGTTCCTCTGTCATTGCAGACTGAATGTTCACAATAACATTTTTATTTGACCAAGATTTGTGGCTGGCTCATGACAGAAAAATCAAAACAAGTAATGTTTATACATGTAATGGAAGGTTCTGTCTTTTTGTCATGGACTTTTTTTTCCCATTAAAATCTTAGATTTTGCTTCTCGGAATTCCGTCGGGATTCTGGATCAAGCAAGAGAATGTGAGAGCCCGTTTTATCGTTAGAGTTCTGAAGGTGGAAATGATGCATGCAAACATATTTTGTGAATTCTGTGCACAACAGTTAAAAGAACTTTGGCGTGAAGAACATTGCAGAAAACATAGCAGTAGACACCAATGACATTGGAAAACTGTCAATGCACTTCTTGTATTTGTTATGTATATGTTAACAGTAAAGTAAATCCAAACAATCTGTGCGTTATTGTTTCATTCCCAGTAAAAATAATTGTGTGATTTACAGGGATTCCGTGTGGACCTGCCTATCAAGTCTGCCCGTTACCGAGGACAGCAGACATCCTATCCCATCAAGCTGTTCTACACTTCCAACATCCCTATCATTTTGCAGAGTGCCCTTGTGTCCAACCTGTACATCATCTCACAGGTCAGTGAAGACCCATAGCCACATATCTTATATTTGGCTGTTTTGTTGCAGTTGCTGCTTCCAGTTAGTCAAAAAAGGTGATTCTTTTGCTCTCATTCCTGAGAGAAAAAGTAAGTGAGATTCTGTGTTGTGCTTTCTGAAAAATTTGTTAGCCCTTTGCCTCCCGCATGGTATCTAT
The DNA here is from genome assembly GCA_030674185.1 of Monoplex corrugatus. Classification (NCBI taxonomy): domain Eukaryota; kingdom Metazoa; phylum Mollusca; class Gastropoda; order Littorinimorpha; family Ranellidae; genus Monoplex; species Monoplex corrugatus. The sequence goes on along the minus strand of JAPXFY010000018.1, from coordinate 25,433,626 downwards.
CAACCACAAAAACTTAACCTTTTGATTCCCTCACCCTATCCACCAGCTTCCTGCAGGAAGCTGGTGGATAGGGTGAGGGAGTCCAAAAGTCATATTTTGCTTCGCTAGCATGGCTTCTTCTTCTTGGCGTACGCTGCTACACAATCATCTGAGTCCGGGCGATGAATGCAGCCGTCTTTTCCAGCTCCTGTCTGCAGCCATGGAGTTTGGTTGTCAGCGGAGTGTCTGTCGGCCACATGTCCTGTCTTGCCACCTGGTGAAGGGGGACATCTTTGGAGCATATGCTCCGTGGTTTGGTCTTCTTGACCGCAGGGACAGGTTGGGGAGGGCGCCAGCTTCAGTTTGCGGTACATGTGGCTGTTCAGCCTGTTGTGACCAGTGCGCAACCTCACCAGGTCAACTTGCTGCTCTCTAGACAACAAGTGGTAGTCATCCCTGTGTCATCTCAGCATAGAAAGTGCCCTGAAAAAGGCCGACTTCCAATTCAGCGGCGGGGCGACCATCCCCAACCCAGGCGGGTCACAGGTGGCGGATAGTGAAGCCCTTCAGATATGGAGGGTGGCTGTGAATAAGCTAGCTTGCTAGCAAATAAGCAGTCCCAGACCAAACTGGCGGTGTTCCTATCAGGACGGGGTGGGATAGCAGGTGGCGCTGCTATCCTTAAAAAATGCCCCAGGTGTCATATGACAGGTTCATCAGCGGGTAAGGGCCGCTATAAGCCCTAGCTATGGGGTGGGATCCTCGGAGAAACAATCCCCCTGTGCTCCCAGGGCAGGACGTATGGGCCAGGAGCTAAGGGCGGGGCAACCCCTACAGAAAACCTAGAAGGCTGAAGACAGAGGTACTGGGCCAGCGTGCGCCTTCTAACAAACCACGGTACCATGCACTTTTCGCATAATGGCTAGCATGGCTGAAAATGCAGGATGCTGGTGGGCAGGGTGCAGAAGTCAAAGGGTTAAATTGCTCATTGTATACATGGTTTTGTCAGCATAAGGTCTTTACTGGCATGATCTGATATATACATATCACTTGTTTCAGATGTTGGCTGCCAAGTTCAGTGGAAACTTCTTTGTGAATCTTATTGGTGTCTGGGCTGTAAGTATTCATTTTATGTTTTTAATGGGAGATGATTTCATATTGATTGAAGAGATGTGTATCTATGAGAAAGATGCATGTGCACAGATTTTCTTCTTCATGAGTGCATTTTTTCCTTTGTTCAAAGGCATGAACTATTTAGGACTTGAGAAAGGGTTAATTGGGAAGGTGAGATGTTAAGGTCACAGTTTGAGGACTTGAGAAAAGTTTAATTCGATAGTTGTTATGGTCACATGACCAAAGACATGCAAGAAATTAGCACTTTCAAGGTGTGCAAACAGGATTTTCTCAGAAATTTATGACAAAATGTAAAATCTGTTTTCACTGTTGTGACAGTGTGCAGTTGTTTCATGTCAAAAGCTTCAAGACCACAGTGATCTAAAGAAGTACAAAATCTGGATTTTCTATATTTTTTGTTGTCAATGGTTAGATGTCTGTTCACTTAAGTGATGTTAGTGTAAATTTTTGGCTTAACGATTCGAATGCTTCTTTGCATTTGTGGGTAATGGATATGTTGTAATACAAATCCAGTGTTATGCCAGTTATAGTGAGGTGTACATGTATACATACTTGAGTGATGGAATAATCTTATTAATTTACCACAATGTCTAGATGTTTTCAGTTGTGTTCATTTATATTGGGATGAAAAAATATCCTTGCTTCACCTTTGAGAAGTTTGCTGGTTTGTGATTGAGAAGTTTATAAACTTTTGTGTGTCTGTGTGTGTGTTTGATGCACACGCATGTTTTTAACTTAACCCTCTGCCTACCACACAACTTTGTGCAGCAAGACTATGAAAATACCATGGCAAGGGAAGCAACTCTGCAACATGCACACACTCACCTCAAAGAAACATCCATAAAAAAATTACTATTGCACTCACCATGTGCAGAAAAATTATGAAAAAATTCCAAAGGCATCTCTCCACCCATATCAGTCCAGTGAACAGTCACTGCATCTCTAGCAGCCTTTGATTTTGTAATTTTTCTTTTTTTTGGCACTAGGCCCAACAGCAAGCGGCAACTCAACATCACTGTCATCATCACCCAAATTACTTTCATTTTCGGTTTCAAGATCGACATCCGACTCATCTCTCTTATGGGTTTTTTCCAAAGAAAACCCCTCAAATTCACTTTCTTCATCACTATTGTATCCGAAAATGGATTCCAGAAGCTGCAAAGTTTCGTCTTCCGCCATTTTGAACAATATTTTCGTCAAAAAAATCCCCAAACTTTGAAAATTCACAGCAGCAAAACTATTCCGCCATTTGCCTTGTAACAAACCGGAAAATAACAAGCGGAAACGGAAGTAGGCTACTGGAAAGCAATACTGTCACAAGTGCATTCAGGGATATCGTAAGTGAAAGGAGAACATGTTGACATGCTGTTCATTGGTCAATCTGGTATTCAGACAACGCAAATTTCGCGGTTGATCTCGGTCGATGCGGTAGGCAGTGGGTTAAGTGAAAGGTTATCTTAGCATATGACGTTGATGTACAGGATCATGACTGTGTGACTCAGACTCATTTGATTATTTATTTTTAGAACCCAACTGGACCATATGACACAGAATGGTGCTTAAAAACCCAGAGTGGTATCTCACAAACAAAAAGAAAATGAGCAGTTGTGTTTCATATCATCATACATGACGGAAATGTAAGGATAAGAAGTAAATGAAATGTGATTCATATTCTACGTGAACTGTAGTGTGGATGTTTGAGAGGTCGTGGCATATTCTACAGCTGAACTGTATGTGTGTAGGATGTTAGGAGGCTGTGACATATTCTACAGCCTGAACTGTATGTGTGTAGGATGTTGGAGAGGTCTGTGGCATATTCTACAGCCTGAACTGTATGTGTGTAGGATGTTGGAGGAGGTCTGTGACATATTCTACAGCCTGAACTGTATGTGTGTAGGATGTTGGAGGAGGCCTGTGCATATTCTACAGCCTGAACTGTATTGTGTAGGATGTTGGAGGAGGTCTGTGGCATATTCTACAGCCTGAACTGTATGTGTGTAGGATGTTGGAGGAGGTCTGTGGCATATTCTACAGCCTGAACTGTATGTGTGTAGGATGTTGGAGGAGGTCTGTGGCATATTCTACAGCCTGAACTGTATGTGTGTAGGATGTTGGAGGAGGTCTGTGGGCATATTCTACAGCCTGAACTGTATGTGTGTAGGATGTTGGAGGAGGTCTGTGGCATATTCTACAGCCTGAACTGTATGTGTGTAGGATGTTGGAGGAGGTCTGTGGCATATTCTACAGCTGAACTGTATGTGTGTAGGATGTTGGAGGAGGTCTGTGGCATATATCTTACACGCACCTGAACTGTATATGTGTAGATGTTGAGGAGGTTGTGCATATCTACAGCTGAACTGTATGTGTGTAGGATGTTGGAGGAGGTCTGTGACATATTCTACAGCCTGAACTGTATGTGTGTAGGATGTTGGAGGAGGTCTGTGACATATTCTACAGCCTGAACTGTATGTGTGTAGGATGTTGGAGGAGGCGGCCCAGCCCGTTCCTACCCTATCGGAGGTCTGTGCTACTACCTGTCTCCACCAGAGACGCTAGGCCATATCCTGGAGGACCCCATCCATGCTGTCCTCTACATCGTCTTCATGCTGGGCTCCTGTGCCTTCTTCTCCAAGACCTGGATTGATGTGTCTGGCTCCAGTGCCAAGGACGTGAGTGGCTTCAGGCTGTGTAGCAACTATAAGAGTGTTTGGGGTGGTACATTAGGATTTGTTAGAAGACATGGATTTGTTACAAGACAGATGGATTGAAAAAGAGAGGACGACGTTGGCAACTCATAGGATTTTGAATTATATTGTAATCAAAAACAAAACAAATGTAGGTGTCTGGTAATTTTCGCCGTTGGATCAAAATATACTTGCTGTGGTCAGGGTCTGCCCTCACCCCACCCTCTGCTCCCCCTTCCCCATTAATGTATGGATTGAAGTTGTAGATTTGGTGAAGTGTAACAGTATAGTTATGTAGGACAGTTTTTTACTCAAAATGAACTTGTTCAAATGTAACTTCTCTCACACATTGCTTTATGAATCGCAAAATGTGAAAGTGGTGATGTGCGTTTGATGAGTGATTGTATACAGTGAATTTGAGCAGAATTAAATTTGTAACTGTTACATAGTTAATTTAACAAAACTTTTATGTTTGATAGGTGGCCAAGCAGCTGAAGGAACAGCAGATGGTGATGCGTGGTCACAGAGAAAAGTCCATGATCAAGGAACTGAACCGTTACATCCCAACAGCTGCTGCCTTTGGTGGACTTTGCATTGGCGCACTGTCCGTCTTGGCAGATTTCTTGGGTAAGTTCTTTAGGCTGTCTGTTCCTAAATGTTATCATTTATTGGCTTCAGAAGTTATTAACATAATGGGTAACAGTTTTGGAGAAATACCAGATCAGTGTTGCTCATTGCTGGAGGAAAAGAGAGAAATAAGCGATAAAGAAAAATGACACATGTATACATAGAGGTTGATATGCACAGAGGCCGATACTAACAGTCAGCCCACATGCTTTCTAACTGCTACATTGGCTGGCTGCTGCCTTCATTGTATTCTCTATACTGGCTGTTTGTACAGGTTACAAAAAAGTTATAGAAAAAGAATGCAAGTACACACCGACTTAAGGTTTGTTGTACACAGTGGAATGCACTAATAAATGGCAAACTTTGAATGCCCTCAGTGATTTATTCATCATCATCATCAAGTGCCCTGCTGCATGGCATTAATGATCATGGCCCTCCATAAAAATTATCTTCTGTTGTTGCTAATACATCCTACTACCCTTTCTGTCTTCATCTGCTCTGCAGATTTGTTCAGTATTTTCCCCCCGTGTCTACCTGATGCTCTTTTTCCCTCCAGCTTTCCTGTTGTAACTACGTGCTCAATTTTCATATTTTTGCATATGATCATAGTAACTTGATGACTGTTGGGTGTCAACTGCACAGCATGATATTCCCTACCAGATAAAGTCGCTCTAGTTTTGACTTAGGTTTTATTTTCGTTTGGCTGGCCATGATTTACGTGGGAGGATACAATGGTGGTTTCCCATTGTATTCCATCGGATTTTGTACATACTCTTCGCTAGCCTTTGTCATTCCCACGACTACCCACAAGGCAGTAGAGGATGATTTTCTGTCGGGGTTTACTCCCTTAGCCTTGGTCTCTCACAAGACAATCACAAGGCAGTAGTGCTGTTTACCCATTGCTGGGGTTCTGGTTCATGGGCACCAAGGGCATGTCCACATGCTGGTGGGCCTGTATGCCACACGTTTGGGAGACAGACATCTTCCAAGCCCCTCAAGAGTTTAGATGAGTCTGTGAGTTACTCAGTTACTGTGTGTTGCCACGAGGAGGGACAACGTGAGGCTTAATGATGGAGAGGCTATGTACCGACAGAGAGAGACTTAATCACTAGGTTCTTGTTTTTACAGAGCTATTTGAAAGCAAGAGGTTGACAAGCACACAGTCACTAGCCAACACACTAGACATGTTACATCAGCCATTATGACACAAGCATTCTCCAGAGTACTGAATTTGTATTGAACATATTACTTGTTGAAAAAAATGTCTTATGTCTGAGGGTTTATGATGAAACTTGTTTTGTGTGTGTTTACAGGGGCTATTGGCAGTGGTACAGGTATCCTGCTGGCTGTGACCATCATTTACCAGTACTTCGAATACTTTGTGAAAGAACAGAGCGAGATGGGTGGCATGAGCACACTTCTATTCTAACCAGGTCTCAGGCATATAAACAGTCAACATCTTAGTCCTTGCATCACTTCACATCTCAAGTCAATCTCTTCCATCATTGGGTTTCGTAAAGTTAATCAACAGAGAGTGTCCTGTTGTGAAGAAGTTGATGTTTTGCCTCATTTGTTTCTCCAATGGTATTTATTATTGTGACATGTTTGTACTTGATAAATACTCTGATGCTTCAGACAACAGCATTAAGGACTTAAATAAGGGTTGTGTTCTGGCAGGATTGCAGGATTGAAGCAGCTATACAGAGAACAGTATCAAAATGTTTAAAATATATGTTTAGATAGTCGGATGAAGAGACAGGATGGGGCAACATGATTTTTGCTGGGACTGTTGTATTTTACTTTTGCATACTTGCACTGACCAAGTCTTGAGCTGGTTGAGGCCAGGAAACAATTGTGGCTAATTTAAATATATAACAGCAGAGTGAAACTTACGAATTGTACAGAATATTGATTTTCTGATTAGCCCTTTGATTCCCTCACCCTATTTGCCAGCATCCTGCATTGTCAGCCATGATAGCAAAGCAAAAATGTAACCCTTTCACTCCCTCATTTGTCAACCAGCTTCCTGCAGGAAGCTAGTGGATAGGGTGAGGGAATAAAAGGGTTAAGATTTTGCAGCTGGCAGAAAGGGTGCAGGCATTAAAGGGTTAGGGAGAGAGCAAGTTGATGATGCTTGACAGGCAATATTGTCTATCACAGGGTGAACTTTCCGTGGAAAAGTTTTGTGTTGTTCAGCTGAATGTGAAATGGTTGGGTGTAAGCATTATGTGGTGATGGAAACATTGGAGTCCTTGCATAAATGGCGTCTTTACTCTGTCTTGAGCATTAATTATCTGTCTTAAACTGTTTATGTTTTGACTCACTCAGCTTAAAGTTCTTGTGTAAATGGCATCATTATTTTAATCTCTTGTTTTGTCAATCCTTTGATTCCCTCAGCCAATCCTCCAGCTCCCCCACTGGCTTCCTGGTAGATAGGCTGAGGGAGTTGAAATCGTCCATGCTTCCTTAGCTCTTCTTTTTCTTGTTTCAGTAGGTTGTTCTGATTACCTTCACTCCCTGTTTTTTTTTTTTTAATTCACTGCGGAGTCTACAGTAGCTTTGTTTTATTCAGATTTGTACAGTATATGGAATCAGGGTCTTTTACTGCTCTTGTGCATGGTAATTGTTTTGTCATGTTAGTTTATTGGGGTGTATTGTTTTAATGGATTTGTTTGTTGTTGTTTAAAGTTGTGTTGGGATGGATGATGGGGTGCCATGCAAGTGATTAATTTACCTCTGTTGATTTATTTCGTCACACTCAACGCAACATTGACATAAGACATTTTCAGCGTGTGACCATGTGTGCGTGCGGGTGCCTGAAATGCCATCTCGTTTTGTAAAATGGAGAAGTGGATGAAGAATAAAATGCTGTAACTGTAAAAATGTGCTGGTTTCTTTGGTTGCATATTCTTTACCAGATGTAAAATCGAAAGTTCACAGTTACATAAGAAATCTGTGGCAGGAGGATTGGAATGAACAGATAGATAACCAACTTTTCCAAATCCACCCTAGCCTGAAAGAAATGCTACCATCTGCTGCAGGAGACTGTAAGAAAGAAACAGTGTTAGGTTACACATGAGTCACACAAGCTACACTCATTCGTACCTTTTAAAAATGGAAGAAGCATCGTGGTGTATACCGTGTGACGAGCCCTTGAGCATCAGACACCACCTTGATTGCTGGGACTTGTGCGATGTGAGACAAAACCACTACATGGTGGACTCCTTAAAGAACCTCTTTCGAGACATCCCTCCTGATGCAATTTTCCAGTTTTTACAAGAGATCACGTGATATGATTTTACGGCTGTTCTTCTTACATTGCATTTTAGATTTGCAAGGTTAACAGCGAGCGTGGTTTTTAACTGTTGTCTTTTATCTTTACCGGGTTGTCGATTTTGCCGTGGTGTTAGCCCTGGTATGGCTCTAGTAGTCGGCTGGACTATAAGCAGTATGAAATTGGAACTTCTTTAGTTGTGTGAAATGGAATGCTTGGGTATTTTTGTCATAAAATGAAATAGTATGGCTAACATTACACCCTGCTGTGCATTATAAAGTCATTGTGCAGGTCTTTTAGTTTTATACATTTTGTGCACTAATGAAGTGAGACAATAAAATTAAAGGGGAAAAAAGAAAGGATTCATTAAAAGAAAACTAAAATGGGAATGGGAGTTTTTTAAGTTTTGGTAGATTTCCTATGTTTTACAGCCAAATTTCCGGTCAATTGGAACTGTAGGAACTCTATATTGTGTCATTTTGGTCATAACTGCCGTACACACGCACGCGTGCGGACACACACACACACACACACACACACAACACACACAACACACACACACACACACACACACACACACACACACACACACACACACAACACACACACACACACACACACACACACACACACACACACACACACACACACACACACACACACACAAGGAGACTATAAATGGATTAATGTATCTATAGGCCTTCTGGCCTATTCACAAAGGAAAACGGGAGATGAGGTGATCTTGCCACACTGGAACCAGACTAAGATAAAGGAATACACCAGAGAAGACAATAATATGTACTCTCCCGTCAATCTGATGGATGAGTTGTTGTACAGGTCCTTTATTGCCATGTATGGATCTTCATGAAGACCAATCCTGGAGGCACATGTTCTGCCACAGCCACTGCATGGGAGGGGGTCCTGTGGCTTTGGGTTCTGCTTCCGTTGGTCCATATCCTTTTGAATAGTAGGTGTTCTGCACTGATCAAAGGCGATTGCCCTGCATACACTGCTGTCACCAGGTTATTTACTGAAGGCAGTGTCTTTCCAGTTGGTGTTGATACCAAAGCTCATAAAGTTGGCCTTAAGAGTATTTTGGATTGCTTTACTGGTCTTACCTGGTAGCGGTATCCCTGCTTCAGCTGCCTGTACAGGAGCACCTTTGGTATATGGTCGTTTTCTTTAAAGACAGTATGACCTGTCCAATGAAGTTGGCATTTTTATGAATAAAAGCTTTGCAGAACTTGAGAAAATTGAACACTCGATCTCGCCATGTGATGTTGCACATCTTGTGCAAACATATTGGTTGGAACTGTTCCAGCAGTTGGATTTGCTAGTTTTAGGTTGTCCACATCTCGCAACAGCACAACAGGCGCTTAAGACTACAGCTCTGTACACAGCAATTTTTGTGGAAAGCCTGATGCCATGTTCTTGCCACAATTTCTTGGTCAATCTTCTAAAGACAAAGCTAACTCTGCAGATAACACAGTGCTACCTTAGCATGAGGAAATCCATCGCCACAACCTTTTCATTGATCCATTGCTGCTCTCTGTAGTCCTGAAGTATCAGAATTTTGGCGTCATACATTTTACCATATCCACCTAATGCAAAGTGGCACATGGTCATTCTAATTTTTGGCTAGAATCATATATTCCAAACATGTTATGATCTCACAATTGATGCACACGATAGTGATTGACTAAATTTGAGAAGTGAGTGGGCGTGTCGATAAAGTGACGCCCAAAGTAAGGACTGTCTCCTATGCCTCCTCCACTGCTACAAACACTGCCGGCATCGCTCAGCCCCATTGAGATCCTCTCAACAGAGGCATTAATGAGTGATACACCAAAGACATCACAGCAATCACATATTCCGGTGGCTCTCCAAGAATGTCATCAGGGTGTATAAAGAGACTCCATCATCCTCACTTTCAGGTCATCCCAGGGCCTAATAACTACTGGAACTCTCAACCTCAGTTGCCTTCCATCTCTCTCTCCCCATTCGAGATGTACTAGAAGCAGCATTCTGGCACAGGAAATTTACCTTTAGTAACTATTACTTGAGAGATCTTCATATCTCAACCTCAAAGTCTAACGCATCTCCTTCAGTGGGACCAATGCCTTTGTCAGTGCCACCAGCTAGAAATACAGAGTGGGAGATCTCAATCACCTTCCGATCTTTAAATTTTGCATTAGTTGGATATGGTAGAGTGTATAACGCTATATGAGGAATTTTCATTTAAATGTTTAGGGAGTACACTCAACACACACACACCCCTACCTGCCTCTCCCGAGGCTCTCCTCTGGCCTGTGGCTCAAAAAGAGGATCAATACTCTAGTTCTCACGCGAACTGGGCGGTCAGGTGGGTTGTGTCGCCACCTAGAGGCATCTTTTGACCGAATTCTCGGCAAACACTGGGTAAATTACTGCCAAAAATAGAGCGATCATGTGTGCCACTTCGCATAAGTTGGATATGGCAAGCGTACTAGCTAAACGGGAATTCGCTTGAAAATTCCTCCTTTTCAGTCAACAGCTCTAAACATAAGAACCAGCCTAGATGTGTATATAAAAAGAATCACACAAACAAACAAGCGAGTGGAAAGAGAGTGATAGGACATGAAAGCACCTCTAGACGTCTAGCTGTTATCATTTTCGGGGGCATGTTAGGCTGAGGCTGGAAGATTTACCTTCTAATCGGTTCGGAGGGATTCAGCAGACTTACATAAGAATGTCTTGACTTCTTTTTTTTCATGTAGCAGACAACACAAACAATTGTACTTGAGTTAACCCATTCTCAATACTTCTGGCACACCACCTTGCCAACTACCCCCATTGCCAACTACCCACATTGCCAATTACCCCCATTGCTAGCTACCCACGTTGCAGATCAGGTACCGCAAGGAAATCTGGCAGTGCAACAGGTCCTCCTAACTTCCTCCATCTCTTCTGGATACTCCGACCTTGCCAATAAACTCACAAAAGCAGGGGAGGGGGGAAGGGGTAAACCAAGGATGCCTGGGTATCTTCTCTTTGTTGGTTACATAACTTGCAGGTGCGGTACTCTGTGGAAAAGCAGCAGTGCATTATATCCCTGTCTACTCCCTCTCTTTGGCACCTCCACCTTGCTGGCGATCCAACTGCAGGGGAGGTAACCCAAGGACTTGCAGGCATCTCTATCATGCTGGAGCCAGAGAAGAGAGGAAGACAAAGAACTACATGAGGTCCAAGGGGACAATAAGGCTTTGATAGTAAGTTATCTGGCATACTGACATCATTTATTAGTAATAAAGAGTGCCGGTAACAAAATTGATAAAGTATATAGGGCAGAACAGCAAAATAATTAAAACATGAGTATGCCACTCAAAAAATGTTAACAGATAAGTTAAGACATTCTGATTTTTCTTGGATGTGTGTCTGCACGGTTCGGTTTTTGTTCTTTTTCTTTTTCGTTTGTTTGGGGTTTGTTTTGTTTTTTACTTGTTTTGTTTTTGTTTTTGTTATTGCCCACACTGCACTTCTGCATGTTTGGTCTCCATTGGGCATCATGCTGGATGTTTTTATGTTTCCATAAGCCACTGGACACTGACATGATTTACAAGATCTTTAACATGCGTACTTGATGTTTTGCATGTGTATTACACGCGGAGGGCGCTTAGGCACACATTTTGACATGGGAGATCAGAAAAATCTGACATCCTGTACCCATTACCGAGCCAGGAGATATTCAGGGAGGATCGAACTCCAAACATAAGGATTGGAACTAAGACATCTTACCCAGTCATGACTACCACGCCCATCTAACTTAAGTGAAAGCAGAAAAATTGAATGCAGTGCGCTGTAACTACTTAAGGTGCACAGTTGGAGGTGAACATAATGTGGAGAGAAGAGATTTAAAAAAGAGAATATTGCAATTAATATATTGCATGCATTTGCTCATGCACATTTGCACACAATCATTTACACAGACAAGCACACATATAGGTGGGTGCAAGCACGCTTATACACACACACACGCACACATACACACACACAACACAACACGCACACACACACTCATTCACCAACTCAATCTATCTTTTGTATAGTCAGCATGTTCCTTCGCAATTCCCCGTACTGTTGAAAGGTTTTGAGGGAAGAGGGGATAGATCGAGTGAAATAAGAGGCCTTACAGCCAGAAATGGGATGCGGGAGTCCATGGACACCATTGGACTTTCCGCACAGTGGAACCACCGAAGTGCTACTCTCCAGCGATCCGTAAAAAACAAAATAATTTTATGGAATCCAGTAATTAGGCGAAACATCAAGACCTTACCACCACGTACGGTTTACGTGCAGGCTTATGCTTATGCCATGGTCATTTTAGATCTTTACAGGGCATATGTGACGTTGGTGCATAAGGAATTTATTCCGAGTACAGGAAAGCTGTTTTGAGGAAACTGAAACTAAACCAGGTCGGGGAAATATGATCGCATCGACTAATAATAATAATAATAATAATTACAATATTTATATAGCGCAAAATCTTGATAAAATCAAATCTAAGCGCTGAAACAGACACACACGCACGCACGCACGCACACACACGCGCGCACACACACACACACACACACACACGCATGGCTACAAATGGGGAGCAAGAATAAAAGCAATGGAAAACCACAGAGAGCACACCTTACACAATTATATATTATAAAAATGTGATTCACCTCCGAGCAGGGGGGGGGGGGGTGAGTGAGGTTAGGATTTTATGCAGAGGAGAAAAGGTGAGTTTTGAGAGCGGACTTGAAGGAGACAAAAGTAGGTTGCTGACGGACTGAGAGAGGAAGTTTGTTCCAGGAGAGTGGACCAGAAACAGAGAAGGCTCGTGGACCATAGGTATTGAGCTTAGTGCGTGGAAAGCGAAAAGTCAGAGGATCGGAGGTAGAGCGGAGGGTACGTGAGGGAACATAGATCTCAAGTAGGCTTGACAGGTAATCGGGGGCTGCGTTACTGAGGCTTTTGTAGCACATGGTGTCTAGTTTGTACTGTATGCGCTTTGATACAGGGAGCCAGTGAAGTTGTGCCAGGAGAGGAAATATGTGGTCAGCTTTTTTCTTTTTGAGTACAAGGCGTACAGCATTGTTTTGAATGCGCTGTAGGATGTGAATGGTGGAGGCAGGAAGACCAGACAGGAGTGAATTGCAATAGTCAATGCGAGACATTATGAAGGAGAGAACGAGTTTTGCAGTTGTTTCGACAGAGAAATACTTCCTGATCAGGCTTATATGATGGAGATGATAGTAGCAAGATCTGGCAGTTTGAGAAACAAAGTTGTTCATGGAGAGGGTAGAGTCAATGCAGACACCAAGGTTTTTAGCTGAATCAGAAATTGGGACTGATGTGTTACATAATGGGAGAGAAAGAGGAGACAGCTGAGAAAGTTTCTGACGGGTGCCAATGAGGATAGCTTCTGTCTTGTCGTCATTAAGCTGAAGTCTATTGTGTGTCATCCAGTTCTTAATGTCCGAGTAACACTCAGTGGTGCGAGTCAACAGGCGTTGTATATTATCAGGTGAGTCACTGTCTTGAAGTTGGGTGTCATCAGCATAGAAGTGGTGTTTTATAGAGTGGGAGTTGATGATGGTGGACAGGGGGGAGGTGTAAAGAGTGAAAAGAACAGGGCCAAGGACAGATCCTTGTGGAACACCACAGGTCAGGTATGCAGGTTGAGAGTAAGTGCCATTGATGAGAACAGTTCCCATTCCATTCCAAACCCTTCGTTTACAGTTCTGTGTCTATTGGTTGTCCTTTTTTTCCACAGGTTGTCAAACTACTGGATGGCATGAGGCTTTGTTATTGTTACTGATGTTCCTCTTCGTCTTTAAGTTGTGTTTTTTTTTCTTTGTTTGTTTTTTCTTTTCTTTTCTTCTTCTTTGCCTTCTCTCAGAACTGTCATTAGGGGAAACGTAGAACTTTCAGTCAGAAGGTCCTGGGTTCTATCTGGTGGATGGAAAGTGGAGATTTTTCCTGCCAGTGTCTACACCTATTTGTGTGTAAAAGCATGCAGAACGTTAAATGTCCTGTAAGTCGTGTCAGTGGCTGGCTGCTTATGGAAATACGAAAACACCCAGCATGTACGTCCACCAAAGATGCAGACTGTGCAACAACATGGTGGAGTGTGGTCAGCTCACTTTACACATTGAGTCTTCCATGCCCCACTAAAATACTTGATTATGTGCAGTGAGTCCAAATGAGTCTTGAGAATAGCGCTACACTAGAATGATTTAAAAGCAAATAAATCAACTTGTGCAAAATTTAGCGTATGTGTTCTAAACATATACAATGCTCTGAAAGACGTTGGGGACAGTGAGGAACAATGGACACATGAGAAAAACTCGAGACATGAAGCCTGTGAACAAATCTAAAGTTGAAAGAAGAGCACAGAAGAACTGGCTGATGAAAGAAATTTTAGACTTGATGGATGAACGAAGGAAGGTAAGGGAAAAGAGGAAGAATAAAAACATAAACAAGGAAATCAGGAATAAGTGTAATGAAGCTGAGCAAGCTTGACTGGAAACAAAGTGCAAAGAAACAGAAGACCGATACAAAACAACCCTACTGTATGTACAGAAATGCTGAAGAAATTGCCCACAGGAAAAGAACATGCACGTCAACTGGTGTCTTAAAATCAAAAGGTAGTAAAATTACCACGGAAAATGACAAAATATTAGATATGTGGGGAGAGTAGGCCTACATTGAAGGCCTTTTTGACGATGACAGAAAAGAGGAACACTTCATATAATGATTACATGTATTAATTTTATACAGTCATCTAAGGCCGACTTGGTTTTTGGTGCCTGTGCATCGTGTCATTGTGTCTAACGTAATACAAATTAACTGTCTATTGATTTCCCTCGTGAAAGGGGCTGTTGGCCTGTATTCATTAAAATTCTGAGTTCTCCGTCTCTCTGTCTTTTCTTTTTTTTCCTGCCTCCCTCATCCCGACCCCATTTGTTCTATCTCTCAGTGAACACAAACACAGCGCATAATAAACAGCTGTTAAAAGTCACACTGACCTAACTGTTATCTCTTGTTTTTGTCTCCGATAATGTCACTGACAGATAAAAGTCTGTCAATACGCAAAGCTCAGGCAAAACATACCTAGTTTGATTGTGGAGTGCAGCTTTTATAGACATTTGACTTTCAGAACTGACAGTAAGTAGATGTGGTTGGTCAGAGTTTAGTTTTACATCTGGTCGAGACAAAGCGCTACTGAACGTTCAAGTGCCTGGACTAAGACCACTTCGTTTTTCTATTTCAGTTCACAGTTTCACGTTTGGTTTGAGGACAAATCACTGAACCGACCGACAAGATGAACAGGTGGAAAGTTTGTGCCATTATGCTCTGTCTCCTTTGCTTAAAGGTACGTTGTCTGTCTAGTCGGTCTTCCTATGTTTTTCTCTGTCTGTCTGTGTGCCACTGTCTGTCTTTACCAGATGATCTGTTCCTGTTGATACCACCGGCTGACTGACTTGGCTATTACATAGAGCTAGGGGTTCAAGATTTCATGTCTCCAGTGCAGTCCCACTTACAGTCTGGCTTGTTCACTGCTCGTCTTCATGCTCTAATCTTCTCATGATGTCAGTGTTTAAACTCGTAGTTCCCGTTGTGCTCCCCTTTACCAGCACATAAGATTTTGCGTAGGCTGAAGGACGCCAGATCAAATTACCAGCAGATTTGAGTGGAGCGTGTATGGAATGGTCCAGTGCAATGAATTCCTCGCGAGTAAACTCTCAACTCTATTATTTTGTCCTTTATCTATTGAACTTGTTGCTTTGTTGTCAATTGTGTTGGCTCGAAAAACACCAGTTGGTTAGAAAGTTGCGCTGTTTTGTTTTGTTAATTAAATACGAGTTCTCATTCTATTTTCACATGCTATTGATTTCCGTAGTCTTGCTTTTCTGTCTGTGTCTGTGTCCGTGTCTTTAATGTCTATCTCTCTTTTTCATAATTTAATGGTGAATCTTTACGTATGATTCTCTCTCGGTAAAGGTCTTTCTTTCTCTGTCTCTGTCTCTGTCTCTGTCTCTCTCTCTCTCTCTCTCTCTCTGTCTCTCTCTCTCTCTCTCTCTCTCTCTCTCTTTCTCTCACTCACACACATATATACACACACACGCGCACGCGCGCGCGTTGAAGGCTTACTCGAATAACGCGTGGCTCAGTACTTCCCTCGCTCTTTGTCTTTTAAACATAGTTTATTTATCCATTGTATTTTCTCTCCATTTCTTGTGTTCTTTCATCTGGTTTCTGCTAACAACTCAGGAGTTGTGTATTTGATCCTCGAGAAGCGCACAGTTTTTAAGTAGGACCTCAAGACCTTGTGGACATGTATAGCTTTGTAAGGAGTAGTATCAGAAGCAGAACGGAGAGGTCGGGCAGGTGTGTACATTAGGAAGTGATCACGAAGATAAACAGGTGCAGTACCATTGGTACACTTGTAGCATAGTGTATTGATTTTGTTTGAAATTCTTTGAGAAATGGGCAGCCAATGGAGAGAGTAAATCTAGGGAGTAACATGATCATGCCTCTTTTTAGGGCAGGACAGGCCGCAGAATTGTGAATGCTTTGGAAGCATTCGACAGAAGAAGCAGGCAAGCCAGAGAGTAGAGAGTTACAATAATTGATGCGAGATAAGGTCAGAGAAGTTGCAAGTTTAGATGCTACTGAAGTTGAAAGATAACAGCGAATAGAACTGAAAAGCCGCAGTTGATAGTAACGTGACTGACAGATTTGGGTGATGAATTTCTGCATAGAGGGTTGAGGCTCTGAACAACGCCAAGGTTCCTGATTGATTCAGAGAGTAAAACAGTGGTTCCACCTGGTTGGATAGAACGAACTTTTACGGTGGAAAGGTTCCTGACTGATTCAGAGAGTAAAACAATATTGCCACCTAGTTGAATAGAACGAACTTTTACAGTAGAAAGCCTGTGCTTTGTGTTAATGAGCATTGTTTGTCTTGTGTCCTTTCAGTTTTGAGATGATTATAGCCCTGATATGATTCAGCGCAGTAATCACAGTGATCACAGTAACTGAACTTCTTTTGAACTAACAGGGCGAAAATGCTCAGCCACACGGAGACAGTTACATGGAGTGCAACCCGCCCTGTGATGAACACGAATGTTGTCGCCTCGTCTATCTGCCGGGGTCTGGGCTGCATTCCCACCTGTGTATGCCACTCCCTCAGAAAGGTGAAATGTGCTTGGTGGATGACAAATGTGGTTGCAGAGAGGGACTGCACTGCGTACCGCCTGGGGATGCAGAGGGTGACAACAGTATGGGCACTTGTTTTGTGAGTGGTGTACTCTTAACTATATTAGCGGGGAGAAGGGGAGGGCGAGGGTGTGCACTTGTGTGTTTATGTGTCTAAGTGTGTGTTTGTGTGTGGATGTAGTGAATAGGTGTATGCGTGTTTATGTGTGCGTGTGTATATGTGTTTAGTGAGTTGTGTACCCATATATGGTTGTGTATTGGTATTCACATGCTTACAATATTACGCGAAATTATTTTAAGGGTGGAATAGGAAAGGAAGATTTGCAGTGGAAAACGAGAGAAAGATGTTAGTTACTGTATTATTTGTTTGGAACTTCTGTTTCTTGCAGTCCGTTATTCCACTAATCTTTTCTTTGTTGTCATACAATTATGATACAAATTCAGTCATATACTTTACAGTGTTGCATTCAGGATAAAAGTGTTATAGGACAAAATATCCAGGATTTCAAAATTAATAGGACATGATGTCCTGAACCAGCAAAATCGGTATGAAGTAGCTTTGAACTCGGAGCATTAATCTATACATTTTATACATACATCAGTGTGTGTGTGTGTGTGTGTGTGTGTGTGTGTGTGTGTGTGTGTGTGTGTGTGTGTGTGTGTACGTGCGTGTGTGTGTGTGTGTACGTGCGTGTGTGTGTGTATGTGTAGCGTCACGTGTGTCGTTGTGTAACTTCCCCAAAATGAAAATTTCAAGATTTTATGAACATCTGATCCAAAACCTTTATTTTCCTTCTTTGTATCTGGAGTTTGGGAGTGTCCAGGAGAGTTTCATTGCACTCAGAATAATTCCACACACGCTCCACCCAAATCTATCATCAGTTATCTGTCAAATTCCTTAAGCATGCGCAAAACTATCTACTGGCAAATGAGATTAAGCCCCAAACATGTTTTGATTCCCCATCTTTATCAAAAGAGTCAGTGAGCGCATGTTGGATAACCAGTATGTCTACAGAATGTATACACATCATGTCAGTGGAATATAGGCAGTGATATAACAGGATGTTTCCAGTATGTCTGTCCACTCATCATTTCAGTCGAATATTTGTTAATCAGTTGAAGTCAGCAGGTTTGATAGGGAAGCGACATTTTAGTCTCAGAATATTTGTCTGTCCGAGTGGTAGGCCCTACTTGTGTGGCAGGCCGTATCCTTGATAGCTTAACGATGTCCACTCATTGGGGACATTGTCTGTACGTTTGGCAACTCAGGCCCAGAGTTTCCCTTTGAAGATGGCTCATCGTGCATAATTTCCAGTTCTTCTCTAGTCTATCGTCTTGCAAACGCAAAGTTCCAAGCATAGTTTGTGTTTTTTGTTGTTGTGGTGGGTTTTTTTTTTTTTTGGGGGGGGGGGGGATAGCTCTTGGACCTCATGGCTTCTTTCACAATTGTACATTCTTGATGTATAAAAATGCAACAGTAAGAAATATTTCTACGATATTTAAATGTCTTCTTGTTAATTTGTTATAATTTGTAGTTTAATCGTAGTTTGGGCAAGGACTAGATGTAAAAGAAGCATGCAAGTGACCCTGACAAATACTGTCAAATCACATGCTGCACTTCTGCTTTCTTACCATCTATTTCTGTACTAAATGCATAGGCTCTGTGGGAAACGGTTCTTACCACTGAATGTCCTGATAGTGGACGGTACATGTAGATTCCAAGATCGGATATTCGATGTGTGTGATGGTATCCAGTAAATTGTTAACTTGGAAGTGCCTTCTTCAAGAACATGTACCTGGGTATCCAACAGTGCTAGTGTCCATCTTCCTTGACTTCCACCGTGAACTGAACATTCGGGTCTGGAGAGTTGTTTGGAAAAAAAACTTTAGTTTCGTATTCATGTTTGGTGAAGGTGTCGTCAGCACACGAGTGTCTGTACCAGTTTCCAGGGTGTCGTCAGCACACGAGTGTCTGTACCAGTTTCCAGGGTGTCGTCAGCACACGAGTGTCTGTACCAGTTTCCAGGGTGTCGTCAGCACACGAGTGTCTGTACCAGTTTCCAGGGTGTCGTCAGCTTATCTGTACCATATCCCAGGAGGACGTGACTTTTTCCTCACGTCTTCCATGTTATCATGGATGATACTTGGAATCCCGTTGCTGTGTCCTGTTTCTGTTCATAAAAAAAAACAACCGTCGTTTGTGTTAGGAGTATGCAGCGTTCAAAACTATTGAGTAGTTTGATGATTTGATCTGGTGACAGGTAATCAAAATAACCCAAGAGTACTGAACACCAAATGGGGTGTTTTTACTGGTAGTGAAGTAAGCTTTCACACAAAACATAGCAGAACTGAGCATCAGTCTTTATCCTGGAACTACGTTGGTTAATGAAAAAGAGGATCACTGTGATGTTACAGTGGAGTTCTATGTTATGGTCTCATACCACATTACAGTATAGTAAACTTTGACTGCATTCTGTGCTTTCCTGTCTTTAATAACTGGCATCAACAAAATTTGAGAGATACAGACACCTGCAATGCATCATCCCCCAAGGTGCACGTGTGATATGTTGACTGTGTGGCGCAGGTGTCCTCATTATAAAGTAAACACACATATTTATGCTGGAGAGCAAAGAACTCGCACAATGAAAACTGACAACTGGCAAGGATTCACACTCATACTGAGAAATCATTTGCACAACGATGGCTTGATCATAGTCAATGTGTCAGGATATTGCTTCACAGAAATTGCTTTACAGCGAATGCTTGATCATAGTTAATGTGTCATTGTGTCAGTATTTTGCTTCATGTTTTTCGTATTCTAAGCTACGCACAAAAAGTTAAGGATCACTATGAGAAAACAGGTGCGTAATAAACTCAGTTCGCTACTGTTATTTATTTCTCAGTCCAGCCAAATTGTTATGAATTCTTGTTCAGCTGTAAGTGGGCGATGTTGTGTTAGTGCGAAAATTGCACGGGATTCTCTACTACTGACCTTGGCCGCAAACGGAAAAGCGGAAACTTGCGAAAAAGGACCTTGTTTTGGACCGTTCTGCCTGAATACATTGCACAAGCCAGATGGAAAAACCATTATGCACGTGCAAGCACTGCTGTTTATGTGTGAGATGCTGTCTCTTGCTTGGCTTTATAAGAAGACATTCCACCAGTAGTAGGCCTGATCTGACAATGCCTCCACGACGAAAATTGAGCGAGTTTGAGAGGGGACGAGCTGTTGCATGGTTCCAAGATGGTGTTCCCAAGCGAGAAGTGGCCAGGCGGCTTCAGGTGTCCATCTCGGTCATTGTCAGACTGATTCAACGCTTCACAGCCACTGGGAGGGTCCATGAAAGACGCAGATCTGGTCAACCGAATAAGACAAACCCACGTGAAGATCGTCTCATTGAACGACAAGCCCTGCAGACAAGAACAGCCTCTTGCAGCATCATTCGAAGGCAGCTGAGGGTGGCTAATAACATCAACATCAGCCAGCAGACCATACGGAACCGCCTTCATGGGTTTAACCTCCGTTCTCGTCGCCCAGCTGTACGGCCACGCTTAACTCCAGCCCATAGGGCAGCACGCCGCGCCTTCTGCAGACGTCACGTGAGGTGGATACGTCAGCA
The DNA here is from genome assembly GCA_030674185.1 of Monoplex corrugatus. Taxonomy (NCBI): domain Eukaryota; kingdom Metazoa; phylum Mollusca; class Gastropoda; order Littorinimorpha; family Ranellidae; genus Monoplex; species Monoplex corrugatus. Next base: position 25,413,059 of record JAPXFY010000018.1, on the reverse strand, counting down.
ATGGTCCCAGGTCCTGTTCAGTGATGAATCACGCTTCACCATGAACCACAACGACGGCCGTCTGAGGGTCTGGAGGCGCCCAGGGCAACGCTTTATTGACACCACTGTCCAAGAAAAGGTGGCCTTTGGTGGAGGTTCTGTAATGGTCTGGGGGGCCTTCAGCCTTCACCACAGAACACCCTTGTATCATGTACAGGGTAACCTGACTGGCCTTCGATACCGGGATGAGATCCTTCGACCGCTGGCTGTGCCTACACTGCAGCAGATGGGACCGACGGCTGTCTACCAGGATGACAACGCTCGCTCCCACAGGGCAAGGGTGGTCAACGACTTCCTGCAGCAGTCTGGAGTCAACAGAATGGAGTGGCCAGCATGCAGTCCCGATCTCAACCCGATTGAGAACCTCTGGGATGCGCTGGATCGCAAAGTGAGGAGCAACCACCCCCCTCCCAGGGATGCCCAACACCTCTACCAGATGCTGCAGGCTGAGTGGCAGGCGCTTCCACAGAGGATCTTCACCAACCTGGTCAACTCGATGAGGACTCGCTGCGTCGAGTGCCAGAACAGCCATGGCGGTTACACGCATTACTGAACTTTTGGGAGCATCAGAATGCCCTGTCTTGTGATTTCAATGACTTTGGGAAATCAAATTTCGATACGTACCCACTTTGATCAAATGTACACACCAAACGATTGCTCGAAATTGAAGGCAATTGTGTATCGTTATCACTAAAGCATGGAATTAAATGTTTGCCAAACTTCAACGCATTGGCTTTCTTATTTTGAAAGTTATGAATTTTTGTGCAAGTGATCCTTAACTTTTTGTGCGTAGCTTATTTTCATCACCGTAACTGAGTGCCTGTGTTACAGGAACATTGAAGTTGTCCTTACTGGGACTATGAGAAGAATACCTGGATGCCATGTCTCGTTACTGTCGGGTAGACAGACTGGATGAACAAGACAACGGCCTTGAGGGATTCCTCACAATAAAAACAAGTTGTAAGCATACTAAAGTTGATTGTATCACAGAGTGCTGAAGATTTGTGAATTTTCTCAATATGTGCTGAAGAATCGTGGATTTTCTCAGTATGAAGATTTTGTTTGTTTCTGTAAGCATGCAGGACAACACACACACACACACACACACACACACACACACACACACACACACACACACACACCACACACACACACACACACACACACACACACACACGCACACACACACACACACACTCACTCACTCACTTCAGCTCTGGAGAACATTTTATTTTAAAAAAATGTACATTTCATAATCAAATATTTACGAAACGCCCAACAAGACACGAAACAAACACATCCTCAGTAAAATGTACAGAACTGTTTTAACAAGTTCACCTTTCTTCTTTACAAGAAAAACTAGAACTGTTTCTGTCGCCTGCAAGAATTTTCTTCACACTGACTGTGTCACTCCCTCACTCTGTTCACCAACTTTCTGCAGGAAGACAGTGAACAGGATGAGACAGAGAAAGTTTACATGGCCTGCTGCATTGCTAGCACTGCTTTACACTGGCCACACTTGACTGGTGGTCATAGGGTTTAACAACATGTTTACAGAATAGCAGGGAGTTTGATTTTGATCTCTTTTTACTGATGGTTGGTTCTTCATAATGTCCATTGCTTTGTAATTCTTCTTGAAGTGCGATTTCTTCTTTTTCTTTTGCTCGCTGTCTACATGGTCTGGCCACAGTTGGTGATGAATGTTGCCGTTTTTTCCCGTTCCTACCAGCTGCAATGATACTTGGTGATCAGGAGTTTAAGTTGGCTGTATCTCCTGTCGTTCCATTTGATAGAGGTGGTATGGCTGCAATATATTTAGGTGTGCACTCTTCTTGACCGCTGGGTCTGATGGGTGAAAGCGTCAGCCTGAACTTGTGTTTGAGCTGGGCACTGAGGGGTTGTGGCAGATGAGGTGTCTCATTAGGACCACTTGCTGCTTTCTAGACAGAAGGCTGGTGATGTCATGTTCTGTCTGTGGCTTCAGAGGATCTGATGATGTTCCTCGTCTGGTTGGTTTTCCTGGACTTTTTATTTTGCTAGCACATCTACTGTCTCGTTTCCACGTATCTTGCAGTGAGCAGGGATCCACCAGAGGATACTCTTCTGACTTGGATTAACCAGAAGAGTAGCCCCCTAGAGGATCTCCATTCACTTGGGATACCAGGAAACGAATCAGAAGACAGTAGATGAGCTAGTAAAAAAATTAACCCAGGAAGACCAGACAAAGATCATCAGCTATAGCAAAAAGAGGAATGATCAGATCTTTCCTAATCCCTACCACTTTCTGTCTAGAAACGAACATGAGGTTGTAATGAGACTCATCTGCCACAAGCCTTTCAATGCCTATCTAAAACACAAGTTCAAGCTTACGCTTTCATCCATCTGCCCCTGTGGTCAAGATGAGTATACATCTGAATACATAGCAGCGATACCACCTCTATCAAGTGGAATGACAAGAGACAAGGCCAACTACAACTCCTTTGACCACCAAGCTCAATGACAGTTGGCAGGAACTAGAAAAAGACGACCCTATTCATTGCTAGATGTGGCCTGATCATGTAGACGGCGAAAAAAAACAGAAGAACTTTCTTTCTTTTAAAAATCACACTTCATGAAGAAAACTAAAAGAGGCAATGGACATTATGGAGAACAACCCATCAGTGAATAGACACATACCAGATTCAAATCCAGCCACCTAAAAAACAAGTTCTTATACCACATCACCAGTAATAATGAAGGCTGAAAGTCAAAAAGAACCCTCAGAAAAAAAACCCACACAAACTAAGACCAGGCAATAGACATATACCATAGACAATTTATACATGCTTCCACACATACCTGCGCACACGAACACACAAACGCACATCCACACACATTCACCAAAAGTAGGTGGTCATTGTCTCACAAAACATAGTGCTCATCTGATATGATCCTTTCACATGGTATATCACAACACTGTAGGCCACTGTAAGATGAGCAACAATAGCTGTGGGCTACAATCTGACAGGCGCCCCTTGCCCTAATTTAGCCCTCTCATCCCTATCCCTAAACATTAAACCCTAAAGAACTAAAGTGATTCAGAACTATCACAGTATCTGTGCTCATACACAATGGACGGTATATATTAACATGAACAACAAACAGAACTATATCACAGCATCTTTGCACATATACACATAGGATGGGGGGGGGGGGGGCCTCTATACTGGCACAAGATGAAGTGCATCATGAAACCATCGTGCAAAAGTGCTCCACAAAGAAAAAGATAAGTTTACCATTGATGTGTGGGTCAAAAGGGTCAGAAGCCCTTATAAGCTCTAAGCATCATCAGGACGTTTAAGTAATCAGATTAATATTTAGAATTTGAGGCAAATATTACAATTATCATGTTTACATAACACAGATCAAGTCTCCAACTCTCCAACAACCTGAATGCTGCATCTAAAGAATGCTGAACTGTTACTGGAAGGCGTTTTATAAAAGCATTTTCAAAGAAAATTGTGTTTAAATGCTGGTTACACTATACATAAATGAAAACAGATTTATATACTATATGAATGAAAATATTTTATCGACAATTTATGAAACTGAAACAAATAAAATAAAGTGATGTCACTTTTAAGTTTTTAGTACCCAAATGCATTATCTCAACAACTTCCTTACAAAACATGTTTTTCTAACTGATTGCCTCGTTCCTTCAGAGCAAAAGACTGAACATGGCAATTTCAACATCAATTTCTGTACTGTCACCAAAAGAGACATTTTAATAAAACTTGCAACAGACTTATCACATAAAAGCGTAATTTTTTAAAATATGTTTTCTAATATGTGTCCAGGCTTAAATGTCTTGCAACAACTTGTATAAATTATGTAAGCAATACTGACACTGTAAAATTCTACTAGATTATCATAGTTTTTCTTCCCCTTTCCCTCCCCACAAAACAGTAGTGATTGTTTAAAACAAAGATTTTGTCATTTTCTCTATCTTAAAGCTGAATCCTTTGTGGCACTGCCTCCATTTTACTGCTGCCAACAAGTCCAACAGCAAGAAAACGAAAACGGCAAAATGGATGACACTTCTTTTTGACAAGTAATAAAGTATACATATGTATAACTGAAGGCATTTGTTCATCTGGAAATAATGGTTACAGATTTGGCAAACTTTCTCTTGTCACAACCAGGGCACAAGGGGACAGGAGCAATGCTGAACAAGACCTAAACACTGGACAAAACAGTGGTAACACATTTGGCAGACTTTATCTGTAGACACAAAAATGTGGGGAAGGCAGAGCACAAAAACACGGGAAGATGGAGGAGACATCTTTGAGAATTGCCTGCCTCTAGATCTCAATAGGTTTAGGAACAGGTTTGCGGATGTGTCTCATGGTGGAACCAGTCTCTGTAGGTTTGAATGGAGCGTGAGAGCCATAAGGCCGTGGGATGGGCAGCTCACTGTCATCATCAGGAATGTAAGCGTTGGGTCGAGGTTCAGCTGTAGTGTACACTCCACCTGCCAGTTTGTACTGCTCTTCTTCTTCCTCCTCCTGAAAACAGTGGGCAAAGTGTTTATTATTGTCTAAAAAAATGCAGAACACTTATGTTCTGTCTGCAGAACACCCAAAAGTCAAAACAAGTCACCAATTTGTTGCCGGCCAAACCATTTCATTTTAAGAACGTTGACTGATACCCATTTGGCCAATTTCTTAGTGAAAGAAGATAGTTTACAAAATTTACTGAGAAGACATTGTTCTGATCTCCTTTTGAGTCCTTTGTCAAGCTGAGTAGCTGGCTGTGTGGCAGGCCCTGTCTTTGTTGGCTGAACGATGTTTACTTGTTGTGAGCACTTGGCCTGTGTATATGTTCAGCAACACAAAGCTGGTGTTTCCGTTTAAAAATGGTTTACCCCGCACGATTTGCAGTGTTCTCTAATTTCTTCAGCGTTTGGAATGTGTTGTTCAACTAAATATTTGAACATCACATTTTAAACACTGAATAACCATCTACAAAGTAAACACTCGGTGGTCAGGACTCTTTTCCACGGAGTTCAGCATACACTGTCAGCACAAGAACAGTTGACCAGAAAGTGGAAGTGCAGCATGTGAAGCAAAGTACTATGACCAGGGACTGCAAGAATGGGATTTTCAGTCTCTGTCCTCTCAGACTATATTTGGAACTTAGCAACAAAGAAAGGAAAATTTACCTCCACCCCACCACCTAACACACACACACACACACACACACACACACACACACACACACACACACACACACACACACACACACACAACACACATCACCCACCATTCTCTTCTCCTCCCTGTCCTCCATGCGTCGGTGTTCATCACGGACAGCACACATCCATTCCTTCTCTAGGGTGATTGATGGAGGCTCTCCCTTCTCCATACGCAGGTAACATTGCTCCAGTTCTGCCTCCCCTTCCTTTACCTGTGGATGAAGATCAAAACTGTGCATGTTGGTCCGGGTACTTATTTCTTTTTATAGTAAAAGACCTCTCCTTTAAAAACACCTTACAGTTCAAAAGAATCAATCAGAAATGTACACACTGTCTCAACTTTATGCAACAGCTAAAACCAACGTCTATAATTAAAAGTCTTAACATGAGAGATGAATGTCAAATGCACCAGGTATATTTAGGGGCAGAGTTTCTGAATATATACATATGGACAAATAAATAAAACAAAGAAGCAGCAGATATGGATTAATAAATACGAGAAGAGTGGAGAAAATCAAAGAATATGATAAGAAATCCAATAACATTCTGTATGATCACATGCCAAAATTATGTATACCCAATGAGCACTTTGTATATACTGTATGCAATAACAATGCAAAATCAAACAATTTCAATTTTTGCTTAGGACAAAAAAATAACATATTTAATATTAAGAATATGGACATAATATCTTGATTTTCAACTTTTGTTTTGGACAAAAAATGCATGTCCAATGCTGAGAATTTGGATATAATGTCTAGATTTTATTTTTATTTGTTTATTTATCTATTTATTCTTTTTCATTTTTTTTTATATATATATTTTGCTGTCCCATATTCTGCATCACTTCAATCGTGTTGATCTCATGACGTTCATTCTGGCTTCTCAATAACCACCAAACCAAAGTTAATCAGTACCAGAAAGGCCATGGTAGCCCGCAATGTCAAAATGCCATGGGGCCATCCATTAGAGAAGACCATGCATTGCTGCTGGGTCACTTGGGTGGAGTTCAACAGTGTCTGTTTTCATCCAACATACTAAGGATGTTACCTACTAAGCCCTCCACTAACAACAGTAATTGTTCAGACCAAGTGAGAGACCTTAAAAATCAAGATTTTTAACACACTGTAAGCTGCCACCAGCATGGCTGATAAGCAGCAAACTGGCCAGTGTTTATGTTACCAGTGTTACGTTGCAAGCTGGGAGTGGACTTGAAACATACCTTTTAGTATATAGTGTTATCAATATAAGCCAACAATTTGGCTGAGAGTTGAATTCAGGACCTCCTGTATATGAGATGAGCATGGTAATTTTACATCATCATACCTATGCCACGCACACAGTCAAAATTTTAAATTCATCAGCAGAGCTAAAAGCACACTGACGTTCAATTTCTGTCATATACAATTAAAGCATCTATCACTTACAAAGGAAAAAACAGGAAAAGAATGAAGAAGCTTGAGCTGAGAATTATACGGACTAAAGATCAAATTCAACAAGTCCTTTTTCTATCTATCTCTACCACTATCAGTCTTCTCACCTGTTGTTGAAACTGCATGGCCTGTGCCTGTGTCATGGAAACCTCTGACACCAATGCCATCATCTTGCGTGTTGATTCCTTGATCTTGCCCTGTGTCTCGTTTACCTATGTGTGTACACAATAGACAAATGTTTAGCCACAAGTTGGGAAGAGTTTCCATTTTCCTCCAATTTACAGACACAGCAGTAAAAGTACAAAAAAGGATTTTATTGACAATAGCTTATTGAAATGTACATTTATGAACAGGGAAGCAAAAAAATCCACAATACTTTCCGTCCACACAACATGCAATGCTACCTTTACACACAACACACAATGCCATCCTTTCATACAACACACAATACTACCTGTCCACACAAAATGCAGTGCTACCTTTACATACAACACACAATGCCATCCTTCCTTACAACACACAATACTATATTTCCTTATAACACACAATACTACTTTTCCATACAATGCAGAACATTACCTTTCCATACAACAGACAATAATACCTTTCCATACAACATACAATACTGCCTTTCCATACAACAAACAATGCTATCTTTCCACATAACACACAATACTATCTTTCCTTATAACACATAATACTACTTTTCCAGACAACACACAATACTACTTTTCCATACCACACACAATACTACCTTTCCATACAACACACAATACTAGTAACCTTTCCATACAACACACAATACTACCTATCCATACAACACACAATATTACCTTTCCATACAACACACAATACTACCTTTCCATACAACACACAATACTACCTTTCCATACAACACACAATACTACCTTTCCATACAACACACAATACTACCTTTCCATACAACACATAATACTACCTTTCCATACAACACAATACTACCTTTCCATACAACACACAATAATACCTTTCCATACAACACAATACTACCTTTCCATACAACACACAATACTACCTATCCATACAACACACAATACTACCTTTCCATACAACACACAATACTACCTATCCATACAACACACAATACTGCCTTTCCATTTGACACACAATGGTATCTGTCCACACAACACACAATGCTATCTTTTCATATGACACACAATGGTATCCATACCTTCTTGGCCAAGGTGAGTGTATCATCTTTTCCCACTTGTGCCTTGTTCCTGATTCGTTCCACCAGGCGCTGCACTTGTTCAAAGATCAAATCCTTTTCCAACAGTTGTTCTTCCTTCTCTGCCAGCCGGGTCTCCAACTGTCATACACACAGACAACAGGTGTTGTGATCTGATGCATAGACAGCAGATTGCCTGATGACTCACACACACACCACACACACACACACACACACACACACACACACACACACACACACACACACACACACACACACACACACACACACACACTAACCAAATGCTAATCAACTGTAAGTTAAAGCTCTGTGTCATGTCAGTGGTTGGCTTATAGTTATAGAAACATGAAAAAGACCCAAAAAGCAAGCAATGGCAGGTTTGTAAACATGATTTTTAGCAACAACTCTACCACTTGAACATAAAAGTATCATTATCATGATTACCATTATGCCTTAATTCATTTCCCATTCCATGCCAGCCCTCAAACACAGTTACCCCCTCCCCCAACATTTTTCACTTCCCTTTGTCCACCATGTCAACACACACAACACACATTACACCCCAACATCATGCACCAACACCCATTGTCCTACCCACCCCTGCAAAATAGTGATATAAATCCCCCTACAAAACACACAATACACACAAAATACCCACATCTTCCACTTTAGTTTGGATCTCAGCAGGACTGGGATCGGTGCCTCCAAGGAAGCGGACACGTTTCTCATCATAAGGATTCTCAAGCTCCTTTTCCAGCTCTAGCATACGGTCCTGACACTGTTGTAGCTGGATCTGCAATGTGACCAACTCCGATTCCAGATGCCGCTTGCTGGGCATGGAACGCTGTAACAGCTCCCTGGAGCGTTTCTCTTCTTGCAACTGCATTTGTAAGAAGCGGATCTCCTCTTCCCGAGCCTTCAGCTCTACCTCTCCATTGCGAATCATTTGATCTGTTAGCAGACAAGTTTCAAAGACATGTTATGGAGTTGTTACTCAGTCTTTTTTTGTTTGTTTGTTTATCTAGCTATTCATCTATTAAATTTTCTGGGAGGAGGCAGGGGTGATGCAAAGCAATATTATGTCACTTTTCTTTTCCATTTACAGAACAGATACACGTTCATTAATTCAATATGATCACTGACCTAGATATCTGCATGCTGTGTGCCAAACAAAAAACTTGATACACCACCTCCATTTTTCCATTCTATCTCATCTACTACATGGAGCCAAATACTGCAGTTTGATTCTACTAAATATCAAAACACTATTTGTATAATATAGAAAATGTTTTAAAAAAATCCAGAAACTCGCCCCTCACACACATGCACAAAACAGTTCAGTCTCTGTGACAAATACCAGTGTATCAAGACCAAAGAAAATTCTCCTGATTCCTACTCCACATTTTCTCCTGAATCATACAAGTCACGGTCATCACTATATGCATCATTCATTATTTCTTTGGTGTTTCCATACCTATAAAAGTGCACTGTTGGAAACAACATATTGGTCATGTCAATAAACCACAGTTTACATCACTAAAAACAAAAGGAGAGACAAAACCAAAATCAAATAAAACCCTAAAAAATAGGCCAGACTCATGCAATTTTCTATGGGAAGAACCTATGCAATCAAGGGAGTACAATCTCTCTGTGTTTTAAGCCAAAAACAGTTGTATGACTTTAACCAGATCAATCCTACTGATTTGAATAACAAGCCCAGAGATTCTCTAAGCCAGTGGTGCACATTGAGCAGAGTACAGCCCAGAAAAGCTCCAGGCTGGAGCTGTTATGGGATCAAGTCCGTTGTTAGTGATGGTTGGTTGGTTTGTTTTTGTTTTTGTTACGTCCATTCTCAGTGATGGTTGGTTTGTTTGTTTTTGTTTTTGTTTTCTTTTTTATTAAAAAGAATGTTGCCCCTTTCTTCAAACATGGGATTGATTCTTGCATTCAGTTACATATTCCTGTCACTATGAATGAAAGTTCTGGATCGAAGCTAAAAGATAAAAGTACATGATACTCACCCTGAATGTTAACTTTTTCATAGAAGACACACACCTCTTCATTACGTTCAATCAGCTTAATGCCCCTGCAAATAAGATAAATATGTAATTATTCTGAGATACAAAATAATGTATAAAAGCAAGTGTGGCACCTGTAAAATGAAACTTGCATTGCATTATATTGTGTTGTGTCGTGCTGTGATGCACTGCGTTTTATCCTATTGAATTATATTAGTTTGCAATCCCTCATATGCCAGGCATGTCATGTCATATTCAATTCAATCATATTGCTTATAGCCCAGCCGACCACTAGAGCCATATCAGGGCTAACACCACATCAAAAAAAAAAAAAAGAACAACCCGTTAAGATAAAAAACAGACAAAAACCACGCTCACCGTCAACTTTGCAAATCTAAAATGCCATTAAAGAAAAACACGTAAAATTACATCAAGTGAAATCTATTGATCTCTTGTAAAAACTGGAATATTGCATCAGGAGGGACGTCTCGGAAGAGCTTCTTTAAGGAATCTGCCGTGTAGTGCTTTTGTCTCACATCGTACAAGTCATATGATATCTTATTCATGTCTTTGAAACCAAAGCTACGAATAATCTATCAGAATCCTACTGGCAAATGAATTTAGAGAGAGAGAGAGAGAAAAAAGATACATTCCGTGCTGCTACCTTTCTCTCTCACCAGATGGCCTTAATCCCTAAGTTGAGGATGATGATGGTAGAGATTTCAGGTTTCCTTGGGGCCAGTATCATGACTGTGGTGCCTATCTCTCCTCCTTCAATGCTTTACCTTCACCAATTCTGATCAGGGTCAGATTCCCATTTATACTCAGGTGGACTAGAAGCCATGTACATTTGTTTTTATCTTACATTTTTCACACTACTGTTCATTTTTCTTTACAGTAAACAGTATTCTTCAACACATGACAAAGAAACACACATGTCAATCTACAGAAAGGACTAAAATCTTCACAACAACAATGAAAAACAAATGAAGAAAACACAAAAATAAACAAACACAATGGTAAAAATATATAAAAAAATCATCATAGGTGGCATACTGAAAGTCAACAACAAAATGCATTCTAAGTTGTTATTGTGAGGCACACAATACAAAAAGAATCCACATATTATCAGTGGCACAAACAGCTGCTACACTGCATGCAAGGAATAATAAAATTGATCAATTTGCAAAGAAACAAAACCTACAGAATAAAACCACCAATCTTCTTGAAATCTGAAGTTTAATATTGAAGTTTAGTATTGTTATGGTTCCATTTCATGCCTGTGTTTCAGCTCCATTTGAAAACTAAAACATCTGGTAAGGCGGATATACATCTTACATTTTTAAATATGCATTTCATGAAGCAACATAACCAATTTTGTAAAAAAAAATGTATTACATAATGACATCTCCATAAAAATTGCTGAACATTATTTTCATGTTCTCTACAGAAACTACATAGTCATTGTTAACAACTTTCATTTCTTTCAAAACAATATTTGTTGCAAGTATTTTGTGGCTGATTGTAATTTGAAACCATTTAAGTTTGGTGTCCTTCATTTTGAGTATTTTGAAAATGTTTTTGTTTTTCACATAATTGTTCAAGTCTAAGCGACAGCCATGAGCACAAAGTTTCCCCATCCCTTGCATGTCAGAAACACAGTCTGTAAATATAAAACACACAAGACAACAATAACAGAGAAGACAGCAAAACTAAACTTGTTCATTTGATTCAAAAGACAAAACAGTTCCCCTCTTTTGAACACAACCACTTTTATATCAAGCATATAAGACAAAAGTTTCAATTTCAGTTTAATGGAGATGATGTTAACTGCAAACATTACAAATGCCAAAATAATCACGCAAATTCCTATTACTGGTTCTACCCAATGCAAGCCCCACACCTTTCCCATAGTAAATTTTACCGTCATGATCAACTTGATTAAAACTCACACACACAAACACACACACACACACACACACACACACACACACACACACACACACAAATGAACAGTCTCCAAAACAAAGATTTAAAAGAAGCGATAAATAACATGAGTTTGTTCTGTTGCTGGAATACTTCCTTCATGGGCATGGTAGTTAAGCATGCAAATATTGGACTTCCAGTCAGAAGATCCTGGGTTTCATCTAACAAAACACCTTTGCTGATGGGAAATGGTAGGAGATATCTCCAATCTCCAAGGTCATCACATGTTCAGACCTGCCAGTGCTAAGCACCTTTCATGTGTATCACAAGCAGAATGTCAGATATGCATGTTGTAGATCCTGTAGGCTACATCATGTCAGTGACTGGCTTATGGAAACACGAAAACACCTACTAAGCATGTCTACAAAAGATGCAGATTGTGCAACAACATAGATGAATGTGGTCAGTTCACCTAATTGCTCGAGTTCTCCATGCTCTATTAAAAAGCATGATCATGTGTAATGTGTATGGAGTCTAAATGAGTCTGGAGAAAGCTCTACACAAAAATGATTTTGTAATAATAAGTCTTGAGTCCACAACAGCAATGAGCCACTATTCCCACCCACCTATCGTTGCGATGTTGGACATTTTTCTCATAGCGCTTGCGGAGTTTGACCATCTGCTCTTCACCCTGGTTGATCATGAGGTTAAGTTTGGCCATGTCCATCTTCTGCTGTTCCCGTTTCTCTCGCATCTCCTCCTCAAGGCGCTGCTGCTTGGCCATCTCGTTTCGCAGTCCGTCACGAATCACAATACTGTTCATGTGCTTCAGTCGCTGTTTCTGTAGAAGTCTGTATAATAAAATGAATAAAAAAGTAAATTAAAAAGAAAGGTAAAACAAAGCATGTACATGAGCAAGACGTGGTGTTAACAGTTTCAGTTTGCTTGGTTAGTCATTTTAACCAACTCAATGGAACATCAGGGAAGTTTTGTTATTATTTTTGTCCTAAGTTTTTGTTTTGTTATTATTTTTGTCCCAAGTTTTATATATTTATTTCTTTGTTGTCTCCTGTGGACACCTGATTAAGAGTAGTTGGCTGAAAATTTCTGCCTGTCTTGCATAAGTTTAATGTGCATTCTCAATCTACTTTCCCGTGCTTCTGGCTTCTATTATGGCAGTTACTTTGATCCAGATTTCATAAAACATTTAAAAAGCAGAAGTGTCCAAATGTGCAATTTTGTATATGCTTTGCGACAACCAAAAGCGGTGCATACAGCTCTCAGGCATTAACAAATAAACATTCAAAAGCAGTGTGTCCCTTCAGTGCAAATGATTTTGCCCCATTTAAAGTTGAACATTTAACAAATATGTTTTCATGTAAATAAAAAACACAATAAGCAAAACTATAGAAAACAAATCCAAACAAAACAAAACAAAAAACATGATAAATAGCTAAACAGAAAACGAATCGATACAGACATGCTTGTACAAAATCTTTTTATTTCAATTTTCAATAGCAGCAACATTCTTTAATTTCCACTAACAGCAACGAACAGCGCATTGTTTTGACTGATAAATGAAGAGTAGACTGAAACATTCATCATTCTTGTCTCTCCATAAACTACATGTACCCAACAACAAAAATATCAACAACAAATTGAATATATATGAATGGCTGGACAGACGGAAAATGAATGAATGGAAAAAGAAGTGAATAAGCATAATGTAGAAAGCCTCATTCAAACAACAACACTCAGATACCAGACTGGCACTAACCTGTCTTTCTGCATGACGGCTGTGCGTAGAATTTCAATCTCATTTTGCAGGATTTTGATTTTCTCCTTCATTTCCGCTGCCTTCTGTGTACTGGTCTGGATGAGGTTGACACACTTGTTGCGTTCATTCTTGATCACGTCATACAGTTTGGCAAAGTCCTTTAGTCTGTGCATATGCAAATATACAACAGGCAAATGAATGTGTAAACATATGCAAGCACACACATACACACACACACAATACAATGCTGTGCATACAAATGTATCATGGACACAGACAGACACACGTGCACACACACATATCACGACTGCACACACCAAATGTAACCACATCTTAACTGATTCAGACAACTGGAGATCATTTCAACTGTTTTGGATCAGTTCAATAAAGGTAAATGTTGCCCCATACCTCTGATCATCAGGGAGTGAGATGGTACAGACCTCAACTTCTCTCAGAGCCAGCATTTTGAGTGAAATGCAAACTGCCTCTTCCTCACTGCTTTATATTTTCCAGTGCTGAACAGGATCAGGTATCCATTCACAGCAGGGTGATTTGGAGGCTGCATACAGTTTCATATTCCTGAGCCAGACTTGAACCTATGCAGCTAGACTGGAAGGTGGAAGGTCTACCTCCAAGTGAACAAGCATAGTAATTAACTCCTTGACTGCCAATGCTTTTTAATGTTCGATGCTTTCCATATGCTGAGAAAAAAACTGTGTCACAACGATGTACAGTAAAACAACTGTAACTGCCATATTTGTGGGAATTTATGTATGAAATTACACAGAATGATGATCAGCTGCATTAAAATGACAATAATATTTTATCTTCATTTTCTCATCATTTCATACTTTTGATCATTCCTTTTTGTCCTTTTCCTTTCTTTTCCTTATTTTTGATTTTTATCCATGTTCTTCCTTGCAATGCTGCCAAAGATGTGGCAGTGACAGTGAGACTGACTGTAGAACTCACTTGATCTGCATCTCTTGGAACTTTTTCTGGTGGTCCTGAATCTGCAGCTGTTTGGTCTTCAGGTCCTCCACTGCCCGGTGATAGCGCATTTCCGCTCGCATGAAGTCACGCGCTTTCTGTTCACGCTCATCAGCCTGCACAACAGATAGACAGATGTGAGACAAGCATACTGCTACTAGTGATTCAAGCCTATTTTGGGGGTGGACAGCAGATTTTGATCAAAAGGTCCCGAGTTCAATCTGCCTTGACAACTCTCTGCCTGTTGGGTAAAGGGTGGAGATTTTTCACGTCTTCAAGGTCAACATGTACGCAGACCTGCCAATGACTAAAAACCCTTCATGTGTATATGCATGCAGGATACCAATTATGCATGTTAAAGGTCCCACAAGTCATGCCGCTAGCTGGTTTATGGAAACATGAAAAGATCCAGCATACACGCCCACCAAAGATGCAGACTGTACATCAACATAGCAGATTATGATCACCTCACTTAACAGCTTGAGTTCTCATGTTCCACTAAAAGATCTGATCAGGTGCAATGGGTTATTATTAGTGGTAGCAGTGGTTAATGCCCTGTCAACCATGTGCAATAAGTCCAAATGAGTTTGGACAGTAGCACTACACGAGAACAATTTATAACAATAGTATTAATTTTTATACAGACACACTCAGGTAACAGTTCATGTGAATGAAAACTGAAATAATACAATACTGAAAAAGAAATACTAAAGGCACATATTATGATCTGATTAGATCCCAGCTGACAACAGAGACCCAGCCTAAAACCAAACCTGTCCCTAATTACAATTCTAAAACAGATTTAACATGAAACACACTCCATTCAACAAATAAGACAGTGACAGTCAACAATACTACCAAACCATTTAAACACATTGAACATTGCTGCTGGCATCAGTCATTAATAAACAAAACTAAATATTTATAAAGTCAGGTATTGAAATAAAGTCAAAGTCCAGTATAAAAATAAAGTTGCATCTTAGAAAGCCCTACAGCAGAACAGGCAACTGGGTGCCCATTTTTATGCTTACAATGTGAGAGTATAACAGTCCAGGAGTCATTTTACAGTGAACAGGCACCTAGATTAGTTCAAGAGGGAAATGATTTAAATAAACTGCTTGGCACAAACGGATATATAACACAAGGGCAAACAACTAGAAACTCACTAGCAATAAAAAGAAAATAGTGTGTACGGGAGGAAAGAAAAAGACAAAATATATTACTGACTTTGATGGCAGCCAGACGTGTGAGCTCCACAACCTCAATACGCAGGTCACTCTGTTCATACAGCAAGTTTTGTTCTTCTGCTGCACTGGCTTCCAGTTTCACATGCTCCACAGCTGTCAGGGAATTCTGAAATGATACAATGAAAAATGTCTCACCTGTAAAGTCTAAAACGCTACAGTGGCTCATAGCTTTTGACCTTTTGTTTTGAATGCCAGATTCTCAGACAAAGACAGCAAAAACTTTGATGCTGAGATGAATACAT
This sequence comes from Monoplex corrugatus, assembly GCA_030674185.1. Classification (NCBI taxonomy): domain Eukaryota; kingdom Metazoa; phylum Mollusca; class Gastropoda; order Littorinimorpha; family Ranellidae; genus Monoplex; species Monoplex corrugatus. The sequence continues at coordinate 25,396,926 of JAPXFY010000018.1, read as the reverse complement.
GGATGTAAGTGACCATGAAGCACTGACATATTTGATGCAATTTTTTTTTCTCTGTATCAATCACTTGAAACAATATGTAAATGTTATTTTTATGCTTAATTCACTGCCCCTGTTACTCATTTGTATGCTAACACATAGGTACAAAAGTTACATTTGTGAAAAATAATGTAAACACATAAACATTTATGCTCTCAAACACAACACACACACACACACACTCTACATAATGAGACTTAATCACACACATACATATAAATAACACCTAAGCAGGCATATACACACACATATGAACTCCAGCACACACACATACACACAATTACTACTCTGTTTAGCAATTCTGTATCTTCCAGTCTGGTTTGATGCCTCTCATCTCCAGGGACGTCCCATACTGGTGGATATTTTTACTCTTCAGCTGGGATTTGAACCAGGAATCTTAAGCTTCTGACAGTGCCAAGAAACACAATTCCCACAACCTCTAAACATACACACACATGCTACAACATATGCACATTATTGTAAAACAATACAACTTACAGAAAAAAGGGTTAACACACCTGTTGAGCTAAAGCTCTTTTGGTCTGCTCCACTTCTTTTTGCAGTTCTTCACGCTTCTTCTGCTGGGACTCATCATCTCTAGGCAATGCGTTCACCTGCAGTCACAGAGAGTACACAGTTTGATGAGGAAAACTAATCAAAACAAAAATAAGAATAAAAAACAAAACAAACAAAATTACCAGTAAACTAATACAGTCAGATAAATTAAACAATAACAAAATACATTCAATACACTATGCTAGCAATTGGTTCATCCCAAACACAAAATCAGTCAACAAAAAAAGACCAGCTGCCATTATGCATTTGGTGAAGAGTGTGATCAGTTACACTGGTGATATCAGAGACGAGACAGTTAACAGATAAACACACACAGCCATATCATGAGAAACATGGCACATGCAAATGTCAGCTATGTGAGCAATCAACATAAATGTGTTCTGCAGAGCTAAAAGCACTTCACAGAAAAACACAACAAAACAAACAACAACAACAAAAGAAAATCAGAACAAGTAAACTAAACTGCTTAATCTATGTATTCAATTTAGTTTTCTATCAAACCTATGAATGCATTATTGTCCTTTTTTTTTAACTACAGGACAGACTTTTCATGTATCTCTGCGAGAAGAATCAGAACTGGGAGAAAAAGAGAATTCACGCCATACCAGCTACATTCACTCAAGTGTTCTTTATCATTCGGCTACATTACATAATTTGATTTTCAATTCTTGCCTGTACTCAGTATCTACAAAACAGTCATTCCATTAACCCCATGAATGCTGCTAGAGTTAAAAATATGGTTTTATTTTTCTGAAAGTCAAAAATGGTTTTCAGCAAAATGGTGAAGCCACAACTGTCTTGCAATCCTGCACCTTTTCAACCTTTGAAAGCATGTGAGTAGATTCAAGAAATTATGAATGACTGTAGGATGATTCAGATGACAATTCTAAAACAAGAAGAGGTTCAAAACAGCTGTTGGTGTGAAATGTGCTCCATACAGAGCAGACATGAAAAGTATTGTCCTGTGAGCATGTGACAAAGGGTTTATGGCCACAGGCAATTCTGGCAGCTAGCCAACACCTTCAAAGTGTTGAAGTACACAGTCCTGATATTGAAAATCACTCACCACTTCCAGATAGTAGTATTATAAGTTGTAAGGGAAGGACTAGGGTGAAAGTGGGGGGTCCGGGCAGATGGCAGGGTGGCAATGGATGACGTGACCAGGTTAAGCTACTAGTATGCTGGTCTTCGTAGTTTGTCAGCTGTCTCCTTTTTTCTGTTCTTTTTTGTTTCTATGGTGAGCGGTTACAATTTTTTTGGTGGGAATTTTCATAAAATATTACAAATATGTAGTAATTTTTTAATATAAAACCAACCATTGTTTTAGTGTACATGGTAGTGACACCACTTTTTTTCCTTTGCGTATGGAAAACACCAGACATCAAAACATCAGATTAAATTACCCAACAATGTTAGCAATCAACTAACAAATTAACCAACATACCAACCACAGACAGACACAGCACACAGACAGACATTTATCAGTCCATTCAACACTTGGCTTTACTATATCCATACCTGTCCTTTCAGTTTATCATAGACAGTCCTTGTATGGTTCAACCCTTCCTCTGCGACTTTCAGTTGCAGTTCTGCTTTCTTCAAGTTGCGGGAATCGCGCTCCTTCTCTCGGCTCTTTCGGGAGTGGGAGTCGTGCTGATTTTTCTTCTCTAAGTGAATGTGTCGCAGATTCATGTCCAGGGTTGCTCTGTGCATTAACAACATATCTTATTTTCAGCCATTCATGAGTTATTCACGATTCTATGTCCTCTACCTCATTCTTCAGTTTACTAAAAAAAATGTGTGTGGATAATCCTAAAAAAAATCATGACATATGGCATAAGTTTAAACATAAATATTGGTCACTGGTGGATATTGTCAGATTATATTACTTTATGGATGCAAAGCTATATGTAAGAAATATGTTTAAAAAAGGTTTTGAATTATGAAAGAACATACTCACTCCCTATCACATGTTTTGATTAATACAACAACTGAAGGCAATTTTCTGGATGTATGTACACCACACGTCCTGTAAGTCTTATACAGCTGCAAAATGAAACAAGATGGTCAGCCATTCTAACAGTCTCCATTTTAATACAAAAACAATTCCAGAATAATCAGTTATGTACCTCTAAGGTCACTATGACCTTGAAAAGCTTCAGCTGAAATAAAACTTGGATGTGCATCAGGGTCAAAGGTAGACTCATCATAACAGTGATAACAAATTTGGAATATTGTTTGAAATTTGTGTATTCACATATCTTCTTCAGAAAGTTATGACTTTAGGCATGGGGTGTCTAGTTCATGTGACCCTGACGTTGAAACTTTGTCCTCCAAACTCACATACTGTAACTCCTCAACAGTCCTCACTTTTGAACGAAACTTCTGTAAAGATCTTTCAAGAAACAGCTGAGAATATCTTGCCAATACATTTTGGTAATGGACAATTGACACTTAAATAGACAATACATATACTTCCTGAATGTTATGAAATAACCACCACCACCCACACACACACTTCTTTGTTACAGGAATAAAATGAAAGGCATTTCATTCAATGTAAGGAAAAGATGATCAATCAATATATCAACATGAACCATTGCTCAGTTTCGGTTTTCCCTAGACAGTTTAAAAAAGGGGGACAGATTTAAAAATGAAAACAACAAAAAGACCAACTTTAGAATTTGAAAAAAAGGGTAAAGGAAAAATGAGTTAACAAGATAGTCAGAACAATCTCCCATCTGAGACATGAATTTTTGCCTCCCACCACAAAATTTCAGACTTTGTACTGTTCAAGGTCACTGTGACTTTGAAGTATTTGATGACATGTCAGTTCATGTGAAGCAAGAACAGTGGCAGACTGTCACAACCATGAAAACAGAATTTTAATTCTGTTCGGAGGTTCCTGGGGAAAAATGTGCCGATTTCAAGCACTTTTTTGGGGGGGAGGGGGAGTCCATGTGATCTTGACTTTGGAACCATAACTTCCAACCGTTTTTACACAGTATCAAAAAGTGCTTCCTTGAAACCTTTGCCTCTGTTTGGTAAAGATCCACCCAGAAATGGCAGAGAAAATCTTTCTAACATTTTTCTATCACACACACACACACAGACACAGACACACACACACACACACACACACACACACACACACACAACAGACACACACACACACCCACACACACACACACACACCCACACACACACACACACACACCACACACACACACACACACACACACACACACACACACACACACACACACACACACCCTCTCCAGTCAATAAGAAATAATAATCTCCCTTTTTCTCTTGAGAGAAAAGAGAGGGGAACAGAAAAGTAAGAAAGAAATGAAGCAGCTGTAGGAAGATTCACAAACAACTTAGCATCTATCCACATACAAAAAACAACAAAAAACAAACGTACAATCCTGGAACCATTAACAAAATTCTGAAATCAAACACAAGTGTACCTGTCTCCCAACAGCACAGCCTCCCTCTCCTTGGCCAGCTCATAGTCCTTGGTCAACATGTCCAGTTCACGGGTCCGCTGGTCTAGAAGAGAGCGCTGTTTATCAAGTTCAGTGTCAGCCTCCATCTTTTCTTCCTCCAAGGCACGGCGCCGGCCCTCTACCTGCTTGGCCGCTTCCGCCAATTCTTTATACTCCAAGTCCTGGTGTCCTAGGTTGCTGTCCACTTCACTGCAAAAAAAAAACCCACTCTATAATCATGTAGAAAATGGAATCTGATTCTACTGTTTACACTTTAAAGTACACAAGAAGATTTTGAATCCAAACACATCTGACATCTTCCATACACAGACATTTTTCTGAGTGAAGGATCTTTCAGAAAGACTAGTCAGAACCAAATACATTCATTGCTACTTACTACACTATCAAATTTCAATGGGTCTTCCCCAAGACAAAACATACAAATGTGAGATCTGAATCAAAGTGACTGACAGTGTTCAAGGAAAATATGAACTACAAAACAAAATTAGAACATGTATTTGATATGACAAAACAAGACAGGCACAAATTTTTGGCCAACTGGCCTTTGTCAAGCATATACAAAAGACAAGAAAGGATAAATGCATAGCATTTAACACACACACACACACACACACACACACACAAGAACAGCCATTTTCTCCTACCAGATACATCATTTAGGAAGTTGTCTATCGCTTTTTTGTGCCAAGTGTTGTGTGTTTATTTATTTATTCTTTGTTTTCTTTTGCATGTGTTTGACAAAGGCCAGTCAGCCATAATTTGTGCCTGTTTTATCAAGTACACATAAAATATGAGCAAATCTAACACAAGTCTGTTCCTCAACATCTATCAAAAATCCTTTAGTAGTGGCTGACATATTCTTTGCCATTTGACAGACAGGTGCTCAAACAACATGTAAACTTAATTTTGAGTAGACCAGAATTGTCCTTAGTTTCTGTACAAATAAAAAGAAGAGCATGACTTTTCTTAATGATAAGGAAAACATGGTAAGATCAACCAACACAGCAAAGGAACCATGCTACACTTCAGTTTTCTAAAGACAGTTTAACAGATGACATATGATGGAGAAAGGATTCATAATGATTGTCACAAATACCATAAGCCTGTATAATAGCCCTATGTATTGATGAGGTTTTGAAGCTCTGCCTAAACTATGGTTTTTCATAAATATTTGTGACCTGTTCTCACGAATGGGGTCACAAGTTAATTTTGGGGGGTATAGAGATATTTATATCACCGGAAAGCAGAAAAAATGCTCTTTCCAATGATGTATAATTCAACTGTCTAACTGGAAAATCGAGCGAGTTACAAGTAATTTAAAGGGAATGGGTGATGGGACGGCCATTTTGAGAAAAGCAGAGTTAAAGAAGGACAACAAAATTCTCTGCTTTTTCCTTAGCAACCAGTATTCTATCTTCATCAAACTTAGTGAAGTGATAGATAAAGTGGTTCTGCACTACATACTAGCTATTTCGCGAGCTGATTCCAACGGTATGCGATATGCTGAGGCCCTGTACGGTTTCATGGCCTAAATTAAAGCTCAAACACACGCATTTTCACGGAAAAAATCTGCACATTCTCGATGGGTTATCACTTTAAAATGGTATTTTAACACTCTTTCAGCCCAAATTTCACTTTAATCTTTGCCACAATTGATAGATTAATGGTCAGACAATGTGTAGGAACAAAAATCTCAAATCACCCAGATTGACCCTCACCACCTTTTCAGGCCCGTATCTCAGTTCACACGTTGCGACTTGTGACCCCGTTTGCAAGAACCAGTCACATTTGATTTGTTGTTTCTTTGGTCAAAGGTTTCCCACCTGCACTGCTAAAATGAATCTACCCCTTCACCACTTGTTTCAGCTCTCCAATACACCTCCAAACTCAACAAAACTGATGTCAACCAAAGTTGTGAAGACAGAAGAGCACAAAGGACCACAGAATCTGAGACAATTTTTTCACAAAGCTATGATGATGAGAATGGGGATGACAGTGATCATGTTAAGGAGATCCATTTTGGACTGAGGCTGTATGAAAGGGTTGCACTCTATGCTTCCTTCTGTAACATCCCAGAAATTTGAGCAATACCCTCACTGATACACTGTAAGGTGGATTAAACTCAACTGTCTGATCCCAGTTTTTCCAAAATGCTAATAGGACACTCAACTCCAGGTAGGAACCAGATGGACCAGAAAATCCCACAACACTTTTTGGGACTGATGGGGGTCTGAACCCACGACCTCCTGATGTGTAGTTTGTTGTCCTATTTGACACACTGATGGTTTTAATAAATGTATCAATCCTCCATTACTAAGTTTTGAAACACTTTGTACTGAACTGCATCTCTCTATTAATAACTCCGCCCCAATGCAAGTGCCTGGTCATCCCCATGGAGAAACTACAGTAAACATATCAACTTGGCTGAACAGCGAACCCCTTTCAGACAGGCCACCGAAACAGGGTATTTTATACTACAAACGCTTTTCTGACACACCCAAAAGCCAAACACTATCTTTTTACTCACTTTTTCTTGCGTGCAATCTTGTCAGCTTCCTTGGCAATTTGACCTGGTTGAGAGTTCTGTGTGGCCAGCTCAGCCTGTAATGTCAAAATTTTACATTAATACATGATGCATGCATGCACACATACACAAATGTTACAAACATCTAAGATTCACATATACAGACAGATACACACACAATGACAAGTTGTGCTCTCACAGACTAATATTAATTTATGGTATGCACCGTCCTGTAACTTTTTTTTAGCTGTCCAAACTTTAGCACAGCACTGCTGCTGGGTCACTCAACTTTATAAAGTCATTGGGAAGTGAGTATGAGAAACTTCACTCTTGAGTCACTTCTCTGAGAGTGGATATCACCCCTCTCCCTTGCTGCTATATCTTCCACAGCCCTGAACAGGTCAAGCCCTTTTCACAATAATGAGAACCGAACACCACACATTCAAAAGCCGCAACAAGCCAGGTTTATCTATACCCATTAAATTATTCATATTTTACATAAGACTGACAGAAATTATTTCAATGATTTAAAAATCTTTTGTCACAACGATTTTTTTTAAACATAAAATTCAAGTCACTAATTTTTCTTTTCTGCATGAGTGTTTTTGTTTACCTATTAGAGTAGCTGTTCAGTGGAATTTTGCAACATACAACCTGTCTGCTGCCTTAGGTGTTTTCATGTGTGCTAACCCCAGTGATTTAGAAGGCATGATTAAAAAAATGAATTGCATGTTGCATGGAAGATCTCTATTTGCCACTGCATTCAAAAGATTAGTCCCCAAACCACCACTCAAAGTCTAGTGGATGAGGAGTAAAATCTGTGTCCAGCCAAGACTCAAACCTTAACCCTTGTTTCTCTTGCTGCCCAAGAGAGGAATTCAGACTTCTGGAACAATTCTTCATTACGTCACTGAATTCTCATATCTGTTAAAAATTATCTCTGTATTTTTGTTGGGTATCAGATTTTGTTCTGTCTCAAATTCTGTGGCATCCATCAGTGGCGCTGATCCCATGCCACTCATTCCACTTCCACAGAACACCATTAACCCAACTTCATTCAGAAATCCCAGTGCAGGAAGACCACAGTAGCCAGAGATGTCAAACCGTCCATGAGAGGAACTGCACTGCTGCTGAGTCACCTCCTTGGAGTTCAGTATTGCTTGTTCTGATTCAACTTACAAAGTACACAGTCTACCAAGCCCCCTATTAACAACAGTAATCACTCAGTTGTGGGGTTGGACCAAGTGAAAAGAAGAGGTGAGAGAAAGCACAGTAGCAAGGCAGAAATGAAGAGAACGACAGAAAAGAGGAACCTTCTGACACAGAATTTCCAGAAGGTGGGGATACTATTTATACTGAAAGAGCCCCCGGCATCTCCATGGGAGGTATGGTGACTGATGGGTGCTAAACCTGCCAAACCATAGTAAACTCCACCCACAAAAATAATACCTTGAGTCTGTCCAGTTTGTCTTCCAATTCTTCAAACTCTTTCTTGTCAGTAGTGTACTGTCGACCTGCAGCTTCCAGGTCTTCACGCAGATTCTTAGCCTCCATTTGACGGTTGACAATCTCTTTACGCATTTCTTCTGTTGCTGCATGCAGTTCTTTAATCTTCTTCTCTATTTGCTGGTCATGGACAGACACACAAATTTCAGTCAAGACAAGTATTCATACATAAGTACAAGTGTGTGCATGTGTGTGTGTGTGTGTGTGTGTGTGTGTGTGTGTGTGTGTGTGTGTGTGTGTGTGTGTGTGTGTGTGTGTGTGTGTGTATGTGTGTGTGTACATGTGTGTGGTTACTTATTTGATTTCATTGACTGTCCACTGAGACTTGTTGCTATCTTCCATATTATAAAGCTAAACTATACTTAAACAAACTCACAACCACCAAAAACTCACAAACAATCAATGTCAGTGGTGTCTTGTCAACACCACCTTAATGATTCTCATAACAATGTCAAAATCATTACAATGAAAGTATTGAGAACCCCTTTCTTCACTTGCTTCTACTGAATACAAAAGAACATCTTGATCATTTCCAATTCACTTACAAATAAGAATAATATGTACTGTGTCCTGCATTAGATCCATTTCTATCAGTTTTCTGTGAAGTACTGTAGCAACAAGTGTCAATCAAAACTTGACTTTAGGCATAAACCAAGTTCTTTTAGTGTAAAAAAATATTTTTTAAATCTGTTATCATTATTTATTATTTATTCCATCTGTGTGTAAGTATTATAAATTGTGTAAAACAAAAAATGTTTTAAAAAAAATTGTTAGTGTGAACGGGAAGATCCGTGATCAAAAATCAAAAACAGGAGTAGTTTGTATGAGTGTAGAGCTGTCTTTAAAACAAAAAAGGAATTTTGTCTTATAAAAGTCAAATTTTGGCAAACCTTCTCAAACAGCTATCATTGGAATCAAATGACTAATGATTTTTATTTTTAAATTGCAAAACCACAGCACAAAATCCTGGTTATCTCAAATTTTTTTTCAATGACGAAACACAAATAAAAATCAGACTGTAGGATGAGAAAGTGTGTCTGCCTGCCTGCAAATTTGCCTATGCCTACATACATAACTTCATGGTGAGAAAAACAAGATTTAATTGACTTGGGAGTCTCGATTGTCAATATACCAATTTTTTTTTTTCAAAATGACTTTTTGTTGTTGGACACTTACTTAAAATGTGTTTTCAAAAACAAAGTTACCAAGTTACTTTTTCTTACTTACTTTATAAGGCAAAATAACGAAGAACAATGTATACATAAATACAACATTCATTCTTCATGTATGTATGTATGTGTATGTATGTATGTATGTATGTATGTATGTAAATAATCATATCATTTCTTATATATTGTGAACTAATCAGATGAAAACAAACAGACAAAAAAATCAATTGCAACAAAATATTTAGTTATGACATTGTTCTAACTGATTCTTTCTCAATTCTAATTTCAATTGTATGAATACATGTTATTTCAAATGAATTATATTGGTGCAAATTCATACTGTTCTTGGAATAATCAACTAGGCACTTGTTCTGTTTCTCTGAAACTTCAAGTCTAAATAAATAATGAATACATAAACAATAGACAAACAAAATATAAACAAAAGAGGAAACTTACTCCTTGCTTTGGCAGACGTTCATACTCTCTCTGCAGAATATCTCTTTCCTCCAACAGACTGTACACAGATAACAGAACAAAAATGATGTATAATTTATGACAGAAAAACAAATCTTTTACAAGGCCTTCTTTAATATTTTTATTTAATGATATGAAGAAAGCTTGTATATATACGTGTATACAAAATTAATTATTTTTACAGAAACTTATGCACATGAAATATCATAGCCTATTCATATTATTAATTAAAACACACACACACACACACACACACACACACACACACACACACACACACACACCACACACACACGCACACACACGCACACACACACACACACACACACACACACAAACATGCACACAGACACATCCACATAAGCCCCAAAACAGACACACACTTACACACACACACACACACACACACACACACACACACACACACACACACACACACACACACACACACACACTCCCTTCCTCAACCACAAGGCGGCATAAAACTGACCTCTCTTTCTTGTACTCCAGCTGATACTCTCGTTCTTGTGTTTCTGCCAGCTCATTGGTATACTTCAACAGCTGCTCACGCAGTTTGGCAGGCTCTGTGTTGTAAGCCTCTGGGAAGTTGTCTGCCCTTTCCAACTCCACTCTCTGCCGTTCCAATTCCTGCGTAAACTCCTTGGCTTCCCTTAGTAGTCGCGTTTCACTTTCTCTTGTACTGCAAGTGCATTCGGAAAGAGATGAAGTTTCATGGCATTCGAAACGACGTGAAAGTGAAAATTACAACTTACATACTGACTGATTGTAATAATGGATTTTCCACTTTATGTTCAAATAAAAGCAAACAAACAAGAACAAACAAAACAAAACAAAATAAATCTTTTAGAAAAGAATCAATAATTTATGATATATATTTTAGATTCATCACACAACCTCACACACAGAATAAGCAAAACAGGATTTGATGGTTATCTTGGTTTGGTTTTGTTTTTATTTTGTTTTGTTTTGTTTTGTTTTGTTTTGTTTTAAACTGACAGCAAGAATGATATGTGTAATGGTGAATGATGATGAAAACAACAGTACAGTTACACCAACAGACAAAACTGTTGCAGTCCTTTTGTGATACAGGATTAACTGCAAGCTAGTAATACTTCAACAGTGTGACAGATCAGTAACAACTGTTATAACCTCAAAAGCAGAATCTAATGTCTGTGAAATATATCCACCATTTTGCTATAATCATCAACTTACTTAAAGTAAACAAGCTCATGCAATACTCACACAAACACATAAACATGATTACTGCACAATTACTGAGAAGTTGTACAATTTAAATAGAATACAATAATGTCCCAATATTTTAGGATTTAATTTTATTTTCATGCACTCACTGCAACTACAAATCCAAGCAATATATCATCGGTAGCTGGCAGAAGCATATGTCTCACGGTTTAATATGTCTAAATACAAGGTTTTCAAAGCCTGAAACCACTCTAGACATACCTACCAAAAAAAGATACATTTACACGGTACATTATGTTGGTAGGAGACACTTTACACAGTTTACCTTTTTAGTGTTTCATGAAGTTCAGTGTATTTTGCTTTCAACATAGCAACCTTGGTTCCAGTCAACTTCCCCTCCTGGAATAACTGTTGAATAAAAGTACAGTGTTCAATAACAAGAAACATACATCCTTTATGAAACTCCTTAATCATTTTCAGTTTGAAATAACAAGAGTAAATGAAACAACAGCAGCAGCACCATCACCATCAGTAACACTAAATCAATATCTATTTAATGACTGAATCATGTATACCATAATCCTCAACATCTTTCAAGATTGCAAACGCATGACATTAAAAGAGAAACTAAGTATCAGCCCATCTGAGCTTACGTGATCAAAGATTAGTCTGGTCGAAAATCTTTACCACCAGTGTGGAAAATCATTATTACCAGCATAACACATTTTGCACATATGTGTGGGCATGTGTATATACACACATACACACAAATACACACAGATACAACACACACACACACACACACACACATGCACAACACACACACACACACACACACACACACACACACACACACACACACATACATACACACAAACACACACACACACCATAAACTAATGAAACTCTAGTGTTCAATCTTCCATTTTTTTTAAAGAAATAAGTTTGATAAATCCATACATACATGTTTATGTACATGTTAAAATAATCTTCTGTATTCTATTCTGTGGACACTACAAAATCTGTGTAATTCTATTTACCTCATCCAAACACTGGAAGGCAGGCGACGAGGAGACCTCCACCTGGTTTTCCTCCTGTTTGAGAACTCGGGGAGGGAGGGGGGCAATGGCAGGTGAGTAGTCCATAGCTTCCTCCTCATCTTCTCCTCCCCCACTACCCCCTTCCTCCCCTACCACCTCCATGGTCTTCTCTCCCTCTGGATCACTCATTTTTGATCAACCTGCAATCATATCGAACGCAACAATATAGTTGAGACTAATATGTCATTGGCATGAAGATCAGCAAGAAAAGTTCTCCACTTCAGTCTGTTACTGACCAGCATCTGTACAAATTCGTACCTTCTGAAGACTCTGAATCCCCATCATACACAATAGTGTTGGTTACTTCTGTTACCGTTTCTGTAATGTCTTTTTCTGGGGCTGGGTTGTTAGCCTTGTGCCCAACCCATAACCTAGAGGACCAGTGGATCATGCTTTGTCAGGCCTCTAGTGGCTCTACTATTTAGCCTGTCTGGCTTGGGTGGCCCTTCCAGCAGCTGAAGCTAGTATACTTATTACTATGACTATTACTGTTTAAAGCCCAGCCAGCTGTGCAGAAGCATATCGGAGCTATAATCATCTGAAAACATACACAAAGCATTGCTGACCCTAAACAAAAAGGAATGGAAAAACACTTGGAAACGAAAACTGAGAACACATATCACTGCACCGACGCATATAGCCTACGAATATAGCCCTGGCATAGAAATTTACCTAATTTATCACCAGGGGATTTAACAAAATAAACTGACTACAAATGTATACATAACTATAAGGATACTAAAAGATGTCTAAAAACTGATCTAAAATACCTAAAACTTCTTCTGCATAACACATTTCCTTTGAACCAAAAACGCAGTTAATACACGTACCCAATTATCAGTCCTAATAGAAAATATTTAAGACTTTTAAGAAGACACATAGTTGAATGGACCAGTAAGGTAAGGCAAAAAATGAAAGATGACAATGTAAAGGAACTAGGCAGAAATAGAGCAACAGAAGAGAAAAAAAAATCTGCACAGAATTTCAAAACAACGAGGATACTATTTATACTGAAAGAGCTCCCCATATCCCCACATAGGTAATAGGGCATACATCTGGGCATCCCTCAGGCACACAAGCTCACTGAACATGAGAAAATGGCAATCCTTCATGCACCTATTTTACTAGTGGTCTGTTAATGAGTTTACAGTTGAGTTTTTTTCAAGAGGATTCCTCATACTTCCACTCTATCTGCTATCTGGTAAACTCCTTAAGCCTGCATAAATCCCTATGTGCTGACAAGATCCTTGAAATGGGATTGGGGGTGGGGGGTTGGGGTAATAGGACCTGTGAAACACTACCAACACCATGACACCACCGGTATGACTGTAGCATTAAGATGGGCAGTGAACAGCCAATTTGCATGGACTGACCTTGAGACATTAGACCTTAAATCCATGGCTTCACTACAATCAGCTTAAATGGCCCTGTTGGCTATGTCAGTTACAGCACCATGCAGATATAGCAGGGGTTGTCAGTCAGGCCTGAGATAGGCTACAAGTATGCTGAACTCGAAGTATAGAGAGAATAGTGAACTTCTAAAACACTGTACAGTCAATCTTCATGGTATATTTTTAACCCTTTGATTCCTGCATTCTATCCATCAACTGCAAAAACTTAAACTCTCTGACTTTTTGACTTCCTCACCCTATCCACCAGTTTTCTGCAGGAAGGGTGAGTTTTTGTTTCACTGATATGGTTGACAATGCAGGATGCTGGTGGACAGGGTGTGCGGAAGTCAAAGACTGATGATGACAATTAAATGTGTGCTTTTAATGTTTTATTAGTGCATATATATGTGTGTATCTAATGGTGTATGTGTCAGGGTGTGTGTGTGTGTGTGTGTGTGTGTGTGCATGCACGCATGAGCATGTGTGCAGGCATGTGTGTGTGTGTGTGTGTGTGTGTGTGTGTGTGTGTGTGTGTGTGTGTGTGTGTGTGTGTGTATGTGTGTGTGTGTGTGTGTGTGTGTGTGTGTGTATGTGTGTGTGTATGTGCGTGCATGTGAGAGAGTAGGATAGAGACAGAGACAAAGAGAAAGAGCTTGTGTGTGTGGATATGTATACATGTGTTTTGTGTGTGTGTTTGTGTGTGTGTTGCGTGTGGTATGTGTGTGTGTGTGTGTGTGTGTGTGTGTGTATGTGTGTGTGTGTGTGTGTGTGTGTGTGTGTGTGTGTGTGTGTGTGTTGCGTGTGGTATGTGTGTGTGTGTGTGTGTGTGTGTGTGTGTGTGTGTGTGTTGTGTGTGTGTGTGTGTGTGTTGCCAAAGGATCCTTTACATGTGCTACATGCTCTTGGTTTATTACATCAACTAAAACTAGTAAAAGATTAGAATCCTGACTACCATTCAAGGACTAGTAAAGGAAGAAAAAGGCCTGTTTGAATTGGGATCAAACCTGAGACCTCTTGCTTCCCAGATATTTGCTTTACTTAACTGGGCCACAAACTCCACTGGTAATGATTCATCTATAAAACAGCTGAGAATTTCTTATTTCCTGTAACACACTTTTAGCTACACACACACACACACACACAGAGACACACACACACACACACACACACACACACAGACACACACCAGCGCCAATCTTGTCAGGTCCAATCTGAATATTCCATTTTCACAGAAGAAAAATGCCTTACACTAATTTCAAATGCCTTACACTCTTTTAAATCTATTGGGCACACGTTTTATTGACACTATACCATCAACTATCATTCATTAGGCTATTTAAGCACGACAGAAATGACAATAATGTCTATGCTTAACATAAAACAATAACAGCATGGTTGTTGTTTGAATGAACATGTGATGTGCATGCATGCATGCATGCGTGCTTCTGTGTGTGTGTGTGTGTGTGTGGGTGTGTGTGTGTGTGTGTATGTGTGTGTATGTGTGTGTGTGCGTGTGTGTGTGCACACATAAACATGTACAAATGAGCACGCATGTGTGCCTCTATATATGTTTGTGCCTGCAATTTTGCATATGTGTATGTATATGTACACACATCTCTGTGTGCAAATGAGTAACATTAAGAGAGAGGGAGGGTGGGCGGGAGAGAGAGAGAGAGAGAGAGAGAGAGAGAGAGAGAGAGAGAGAGAGAGAGAGATGCATAATGTTTGTATTTGGGAGTTCTTCTGCGCATATATGAAACCGTTACGGAGATTTCAAATCATTTCTGACATGTCACTAATAACAGCTGGTTAGACTGGTTGGTACGACCACGAAAATGATGTCTACTTCCACTTCACAGAGCAGAACAAAATTCTACCACTTGCCACACAGGCAAAGTAAAAACAAATGCTTTTCATGCAATAAGCCCAGTCTGAATAATTGTAATGTTACAAACTGACATTCAAAAGGCAAATTTAAACGATCCTAACTTCTGATTATACGATAATCGATACAAAACACCCAAGTTTTGCGTCGGCCATGATTGATCTCTATCGGCCATCGGGTTAAAAACACAAGAAAAAGGCTGGCAGTTCTAATGTTCGGACAAGACACTAATCAATAATTCAGACAGCAAACCTAGCGAAAAGCTTCTGTATCAGTCTAGAGCCGTACCTTTGCGTGACCAAATACCCTGAAGATGGCAAACTCTCACATCATCAATATTTCCTAAGCCGACACTATCCAATACAGTTGTTTGTCTGTTACTAAGTGCTTTTGCGCATGCTCCGTGTCGATCACGACACGGCGGTGTCCACATAAAAGAAATAGTCTCCCAAGAAAATTACAGTAGACATCGCGATGTGTGACATATATAAACTCTTGTTTTGATGGATAAAAACGATACATTAATGATATCAATTTTGAAATAACGACGGGTACATTTCGGCTGGTTGCCGGCTGTACAGGTTATTTCAACAACTTCGAATAGGCCGAAAACATTTAGAAATGGTCGCACCCATAATTATACATAACCACGTGTCTTTTTTTGACATTATTGGTATGTATTCAAACATGCACTTTCATTAATATATATTCAAATATGTGTGATATGTCATTGCTTCTGTATATTATATTCTTTATCATTTAATCAATATTACTGTTGGTGTTGATTTTTAAAAAAAATACTTATTCATGCATATATCTTTTCAAGATATTTTGCATTGTTATTGTTATTTTTGTTATTGTTGTTTTGTTTAAAGCCCAACCGAATGCATAGAGTCATATCAGGGTTATAACCGTTTCAAAACATACGCAATACTTCAAAAGAAAAGAAAAAAAAAGAAAATTCTTTATCATTATTCGGTATTACTATTAATGTTGATTTTTTAACGTAATCATGCATGCTTTTTTTTTTTTCTAGATATTTTACATTACTATTGTTATTTTCTGTTTAAAGCCCAACCGACTACGTAGAGCCACATCAGGGCTATAATGTTTCAAAACTTACACAATACTTTAAAAGAAAAGGAAAAGAAAATTAAGTACACATATCAATGCATTCGTGCACATAATCTAATGAGACCAGTCCGTCCAATTTATCACACAGAGGATTAAAAAAAACAACTAATGTAAATCTAAACACAAATAAGGACACCAAAACATATACAAAAACAGGCCTAAGTTACCTAAAATTGCGTGTGCATATCATATTTCTCTAGAGCCAAAATGCACTTAATACATGAACCCAATTATCACTCCTAAAAGAAAGTAGGCTACGTAAGAATTTATCAAACGCATATAGGTGAATGGACCAGCAAGGCAGAAAATGATAGAAAAAAATGACAAATCAAGTGAACAAGGCAGAAAAAAGAGAATGACATAAAAGACGAAATTTCTAGCACAGAATCTCCACTTGATTTGGTTCAGTGTTTTCGTCGGCACCCACCTCAGGTGATAGGCTATATCCGATGGGGATAACCATCCCAGGGAAGTAAGGGAAGATGGACTTATCGAAACCTATACTGACACCACCAGAACAACAATAATGTGAAGATGGGACAGTGAGAAAGCCAGTTTTGATATAACGCACCGCGGATTTGAACCCACAGCCATCAGCCATTAGCATGTGAATCCGACGCTCAACCAACTGAGCTACTGAGGCCCGTAGAATTTCCAAAAAGTGGGGAAAATCTTTATACTGAAAGAGCCCCTGACATCTCCATGGGAGTAGAGATTTTGCATTATACATGTTGTTTAATTTTGTTACTGAATTTAAAACATTTTAGAATATAATGATTGAAATAACTGTTAAGCATCTATGTACTTTGATTTTTATATAATCGAATTACAGCATTGCCAAATAAAGTGAATGCGAGCGTGACGTTCAAGTACAGTCCCAAGAGACGGAAAATAGGGTTGTCTTCCTTGCAATGTACCAACAGACCAGTATGACACAAACAACCGAGCAAAATAAACTTTTCACACGACAGAATACACAAAATTAAACAGAAATATCTGAGAAAGACATCACTGTTTAGATTAAACAAATAGGTAAATAAGTATACAAAGAAAAATAAAAAATACAGTACCAGGGTTTGGAGGAGCATCCTAGGTGACTTTCATAGAGTGCTCTGCGAGTATTTAAGTCATTGAATGAACAGGTCTTATGTTCCAAGAACAGGGACATCTTTCGTCCTGTGTTGAAATATGTCAGACCTGCTGCCTGGGATAGCGAGAGGAGAGGGACATCCATAACACACTGACAACGTGAGCCACCACTGCCGGTGTTCTGTTAGTCGTTTAACCCTTTGACCACCACGCCCTATCCACCAACTGCAAAATAAATATATAAATAAATAACACTTTGACTCCCTCACCAGAAAAACTTGATCCTTTAAGGGCGTCAAATGGTTCCTGCAGGAAGCTGTGGATAGGTGAGAGAGTCAAAGGCTTAAGTTTTTGCTTTGCTAGCATGGTTTACGATGCGGGATGCTCGTGGACAGGGAGCGGGAGTCAAAGGATTAAGTGATATCTCTACACTTTGGAATTCTTTGAATTCTTTAAATTTAGTGGATCGCTCAACACATTTGTGTGGATGTCCCTATTCTCTT
Organism: Monoplex corrugatus; assembly: GCA_030674185.1. Classification (NCBI taxonomy): domain Eukaryota; kingdom Metazoa; phylum Mollusca; class Gastropoda; order Littorinimorpha; family Ranellidae; genus Monoplex; species Monoplex corrugatus. Next base: position 25,378,803 of record JAPXFY010000018.1, on the reverse strand, counting down.
ATACCAGGCAGCAGGTCCGACGAGTTCAACACAGAATGAAACAAGTCACCTGTTTTGAAAGCACAGGACCTTCCGAGTGAAGAATGTAGATATTCACAAAACACCCTAGGATGGTCACCTAAGCTGCTGCCTATCCCCCGACATTCTTTTTATCATTTCTTTTAACTGCGTTGTCTTCCTCAAGAGTTTCCGCTTCGTTCTGTACTTTAAACCCGTTTATTCTGTCCAGTAGGTATGTTTTGTTTGCTTGTTTATGTCTCTCTGTGTGTTTGTACAATTGCAAGGAAGACAACCCTACCTTTCCTCTTCTGGAGCAGTAATAATATGCCTACATTTATAATATCTACTTTAAATTATATTTGTTAACATTTGTAAAATGTTTCTTACTTTTTTCTTGTTGTATTCCTGTTATTAGCGTACAATTGTGTGAATTCTTCAACTCAAAAAGAAAAAAAAAAATGAAAACATAATTTTTACGATGTTCAGATGACGCTGTCTTTTCTGTTTGTTTTTCTAGCTTAGTCCTTTTGGGGCCAAGAGCTAGATGTAGGGGGAAAAAAGCATACAGGTGCTTATCTATTACCCTTGAAAATAAACATGTTATCTTATCTCATAAATGCTCATAGGATGTCCAATTCTTTCTGTATTTCATCTGAAATTTTTTCTTTATTTTTCTTTTTTCTGTTTAATGTACATTTTAAGTGAACATGGTGCTTGAACTGTTGGTGCTTAATTGAGGAGATAACTAATGTATAAACAAAAATGTGAAATCTATTTCGTGTACATCAGTCAGTCTGTATGATGCTTATTCCTTTTTCATTTTAATTAATGAATGCAATACAACTGTGTATTCAGTTTGATTTATTTTTGGTAATGTATTCAATGTCACTTTTTTGACTTGCCTCCTTTCTTTACGTGAGTATAACAAATGTTTTTTTTAATGTTTACAGCTTGTTGTTTGTTTTCTACCGTACGACTACGACAGGTTGATCACAGCGAATTCACTTGTGGGATAAATGTTGAATACTATCCATTTAACGTTGGTAGCGATAAAAGTAACGATTTTTGTCAACAATGAATAAATCTGTTGTCTAACTTAGAGAGATTCAACTGTTTGACATATTTTGTTTGGGCAAGACAAAAACTATGAATTCTTATACGTTTTGTGTTAGTTTTCACTTAGTGTTTTTGTTTTGAGCGTTAACATCTACTGAAAGGACATAATTTCGGTTCACTGTCGAGTAGCACATTGTACAACATGACCACGTGGAGGTGCATACTGGGCGTTTTCCTGCTTCCAGTAAGACATCGGGTACTGAAATACCTTTATAATCTGTATTATCAATATTCGATGTTATGCATTCGTACGCACGCAAAGGGGATTGAGGCTCTGGCAGGTCTGCATATATGTTGACTTCAGGGATAGGAAAAAAAACCCATTCCATTCTTTACCCATCAGGTTAGCAGATGACACCCGAACGTCATCAAGGTCTGCGATCAGTTTTAGAAATACAAGAATTTTACTTGGAATGTAAGACCACTATCGCAAAATGGAAAACTAGACTATGTCAAAATAGAGATGGAAAGGGGAGATGACATGGAAGGGGGCAAGCATGATAACATCAGGCAAGCATAAAATAACATTATGGTAGAGACACACATGAAAGAGGAGTAGGCATCATAATCGACAGTTACCAGTCAAAGTCTATCAAAGGATACTGGGCTATATCACATCGAGTTTTATTAATTAGATAGGATGGCAATCCATTTGATATCAACATCATCCAAGTATTGCACCAATATCCACAAGTCCTCGGGAAGAAATTGACAACTTCTATGAAGAATTAGAGACAGCTAAGGCTCGGTGTAAATCGCAGGACGTTATAATCATAATGGGCAATTCTAATGCTAAAGTGGGACAGGAAAAAAGTAGACGACATAATTGGACTTCATGTGGCACATGACGAAATAAAAGGGGAGAGAAACTTGTTGAAAGGGCATAAGTAAATGAATTCATAATAGGAAACACTTGGTTTGAGCAAACTAACAGAAGAAAATGGACATGGATGAATCCAGGAGACAGTACAAGAAACCAAATTGATTACATCCTGATAAATAAAAGATATTACCAGGCGCAGATTGCAACAGTGACCAGTGGGAAGATTTAGGCTGCTACTAAAGAGAAGAAAACAAACCAAAAGTAATGTTAGGAAAAGGCAAGCAATATTTATAGGACATTTTATGATGAAAGACAAATTTGAGCACCTAGTCACAACAGGAAAACCAGAGGGAAAAAGAGCACCAGGTAGACCAAGGGAGAAACTATTGACGGACTTGCGGAGTGGATGAGACAGAGGGTGGGAGATGTGCTTGCAGTGACAACGCCGGAAACATGAAGATGGACAGTGAACAGGCCAGTTTTGAATGCTGCAGGCTTGGATAGAATCCAAACATCTGGAGTCCACAGCTCTATCAGAAGAACCAACCCGATCGCCAAAAGAAAATGTGGCCTGCTCGAGAGTTGTACCTACAAGCCATGCGTTATGACCATAGCGCTTTAACAACTGAGCTCACGGACTTCTGATAGTCAGAGTGTTTAATAAATTAATCATCATTCATGATTTCAGGAATGGATCCATTAACATCATTCTGATTAAATTCATATTATAATCATTAGGACAGCCACATGGGCTTAGTTTGGGTTGCCATTAAGCGAGCTGCATTTCTGCTTTTGTACCTTGATGGCAAGCGATGATTTTAGAGTGTGGAGCATACAGTGCTAATGGCTTGTACTCCATTACAAAGCAGTCTTTGAAGGAGTAACCATACATATGCCGGGTATCATGTGCCTCAGAAAACAGGGACTTCGCCTACGACGTTAGTACGACTCACATAACCGTAGTTTAGAGACACTGTACAAAGTGTGTACTTACATCACTAGGCGCCTGGCAGCTCTCAACAAAATATATGCCTTTCTTTTCTTAGGACTCGTCACATAATGAAAATCTTGATGAAACGATGTACAGCCACACCAGTAATACTCAGGTGGTGTTGCCTCGTTGTTACGAATTTATTATGTCAATAGCACATACGAATTGACATATTCAATAGTTTACAGCAGTCACACTGCAAAATGTTCAACCCACAGGAAACGTTTTGTTCGCTCACTCGACACATACACACACACACAAACACAAAGAGAGAGAGAGAGAGAGAGAGAGAGAGAGAGAGAGAGAGAGAGGAGAGAGACAGACAGAGAGAAAGAGAGAGAGAGGTGGTTAAACGTTGTACTTCCAATGGAAAGGTCCTGGGGTCGATGTACCCCGACAGCTCCACCTGGACGGCAAAGGGTGCAGACTTCCTGATCTCCTAGGTCAACATGTGTGTAGACATGCCTTTTGTCTACCCCCACTTCGTGTGTACACGCATGCACAATATCAAATGTGCAAGTTAAAGGAGATCCTGAGAGTACTAGCAGTGGCTGGCTTACAGAAGCAAAACACCCAGCATATGCACCCATTACATATGCCGACTGTGTAATGTCATAGTTGAATGTGGTCAGCTCCCCTAACAGCTTGAGTTCTATGTGCTCCACTGAAGTATGATTACGTGTAAAAATGCGCAGTGAGTCCAAATGAGTTTGGAAAACAGCGCTTTATAAGAACGACTTATAATGATGATAGGTACTAAGAAACTGTGGGGAGGGGCGAACAGCAGAAAGTCCTCAGAAGGGGAAACCTTCGTGAAGCAAGTGTTTCGGCCCTTAACTCCTGACATGCTAAGTGGGCTGGGCCGCATCCAAGTCATGACTCCTGGATGCCCCTCTGCTGCCCCCCACCCCCTCCCCCGTTTTCTTTTTAATGAATTTGTCCTCCTCTGGGAACCGAACCTGAGCATCCTAGGTGGTCAATTTTCTCAAGGCAAAGTTACCCTTGTGACGGATGTCTTTACCATCGGTTACCAGCAAAATAGGAGGGAATTTTAAGTCTTATGAAGTTCATAATATATGCAAATAAACATGCACCCATGCGTCCATCAAAGGTCATGCAATCTCAGTCATCCCAAATCGACACAAAAACAGCTCTGTGTAAAGCTTTAATCACGTCAACACATCAAAAATCACTCTCCAATAACCACAGGCATTAAAAAGTCATAACATTTTCACTTTCAAGTCTGTACTCAACAGGTTATGCATGAAGTACATGTAGTTAAACGGATATACGTGTTTGGGTCTACGACCATTTCACTGTTGGTTTTTGTTGTTGTTGTTGTTGTTGTTATTTTGTTTTGTTTTGTTTTTTTGCGAGATGTCAAAACTAGCGGGATGCGTTCGCTACAGCCATATGCTATATTTCGTATCAGATGAATATTGTTTCTTTTCAGGAGATGTTAAAAGCATTTTCAATGTGAATCATCCGCCATGGTAAACTGTCGGTATAACAATAGTCCTCTGGAAACTGAGGGAGAAGTCCCAGACAGGAGACACAATGTGGCTTCCTACATGGCGGGCTTTCTTAAAACAGTCGTGTAACAATCCCTGTGTATGGAAAGCCCCTTCAGTGTACAGTACCTTTTCATACATCGTAGGTGTACAAGTGCCTATTATGGGATGTTCCATAAATTATCCAACTGTGGCCATAAAATAACGCGTGCAAGTGTCATCACGTTTGAACAAAATTTTATTTCCACATAAAGACTATCCAATAATTTGAACTTTCTTGTTGCTGTCGGAAAATTACACAGACTGACGTTTAGATTTAAATGATAACCCGAATCTTCTTCTGTAAACTATATTCATTTTTCTTCTTCTTTTAAACTGACGCTGCACATCTAATTTGCTTCTAATAAACAAACGAGATATATTTACAATCAAGAAGCCGTTCTCCGTATAGATATATACATTCAGTAACTTTTTTTCAAATTCAAAATGTCGCTGTTGATCTGTCTTAAGAGGCAAAATACCAAAGACATACGTCCATATGGGGATGACTCTAAATCATCCGCATCTGAGTACTAGTCATTCTCCCCGCCCACTTTTCTTTTAATTGTAAATTAATGTTACAGAATCTTCTTGCTGGTAAAAATAACTTGTATGGCACCGATGAAGGCAAGAGAACTGTTATTGGCAATACGATAATTCTAAGGTCGTTAAACAGTCAAAGAAATAAAAACCAGACCCGAAAGAAAGTTGGAGTTCCAAATACCAATAAAAAGATTTAGGTCATGGATATCGATAACAATCAACATACATTAAATTATTTCTAGATTCTCTAGGAAAAAAATTATTAATGTCTTGATTCATGGCGCGCGCGCGCACACACACACACACACACACACACATATATATATATACATACATATACATGTTAAGTACAAAACCTTTCCAGAGAACAACAGATGTAGTGCTAATTTCACAAGAGTACTCAAGTTGTTTGAAGAGCGTTATGATTACCAAAAGAGTAAAAATTTATTCATTTATGCTTATATGTTATTATTTGAATGAAGTAAGTAAAAACTGTAATCACCGACTCTTTCAAAGCAATTGGTATAAACACAGAAAACGTTAAAAACACAAGGAATATAACAAAAATAAACCATTAAAAAAGGTAACTGATAATTAATCTATGGGCAGCAAAGTCAGAAAGATCCGCACAGCAAATAAACAAATTTGAATAAAACCATGTAAACAAAGGACAGAATGGTCAGCAGAACTTGTTTTTCTTCAATTAAAAGAATTCAATACTGGACATAAAATATTCTACAAAAAAGGAAATAGAACAGTACCCTCCTTGATATGGACCTGATGGACAATGATGGCAGTTTTCTTAAGTACGTGTACAAAACCTTTCCAGAAAACAACAGATGTAGAGCTAATTTCACAGAGTACTCAAGTTGTTTGAAGAGCGTTATGATTACCAAAAGTGTGAAAACAAACAAACCAAAAACAAGTCAATAAAGATAACAATTCAATTTTTAAACAGCGATTTGTGTGGTGAAATTCTTCTACTATTTTGCTGATTCTTTTACTGATTTCCTACGTGCGAAGATAACAGAAGATATAACATGACATCTTACAGAGTAAAAACAGTTTACTTTTTTTGGGAGGGAACGAAAACTAAACACCTTAAAAACTGAGTGGGAACCAGTGTTGAACGATGAAAACAACTACAGAAAATACAGGGGGAAAAGGTTTCAAATTAGAATAAGCTGTAGAACAGACTTCGACAAAAAGCATTTTAAGAACACTAGGTACTGCTGACACTGGTGATGTAACTTTTGCCACAAAGACGAAAATGCCACAGAGCATTATCTTTACTGCTGCAGTCTTTCTGAAAACTGGAGCATCTTGAAAACAGATGAGATATCGTCTTTTATAATCTATATATTCATATCTATATCTGTCTATCTAGCTACCTATCTATCTATATATATACATGTATGTATGTATGTATGTATGTATGTATGTATGTATGTATGTATTATGTATATGTATGTATGTTTGTAATTGTTCATATATGTATGTATGCATTTATGTATGTACGTATGTGTGTGTGTGTGTATACATGTATCTACATAATCATATCTACCTACTCACCCTCTGTGTGTGTGTGTGTGTGTGTGTGTGTGTGTGTGTGTGTGTGTGTGTGTGTGTGTGTGTGTGTGTGTGTGTGTGTGTGTGTGTGTGTGTGTGTTCGTTCGTTCTTTAATTTAACGTCTTTTCACTATAAGTGATATTAGACGGATGTGTGTGTGTGTGTGTGTGTGCGTGTGCGTGTGTGTGTGTGTGTGTGTGTGTGTGTGTCTGTGTGTGTATGTGTGTGTGTGTATACACTGGTGTGCGATCAATTTCAGAAGAACTATACTATAAAAGTAAAACTAAGAAGTATGTAAGTCACTGAAAAATGAATTTTTTACAGTTTCAAAAAGAATGGTTTCCATACAAACCCATGTTGGAAGGTTAAGGTTCTATCTGATAAAACTACACGTTTAACCTTAGTAAATCTCTACATATTATTAAAAAAATAGAACTATGTGGCTGTCGGTGAAATGAAATGAAAGAAATTCTTTTTGTCTACGTCTTACTTGACGTGTTTAGCTATGTAAGAAACTTTTTCCTAAATAGTTCTGCTCAGTGTGATAAAAGAAAAGTGATACATGTTTGTTTTTGTTTTTCTTCTCATTTGCTTCTTGTTGCGTCTATTTTCGGTACGTTCTATAAAACAAAAATCAAAGTGTTAGAAAAAATATAGCTAGAACTGTACACACTGCTAAAACATTTACCAGATGGAAAGTACTGTGTGCGCTTGTGCAAACAGATTGCAAAAATAACTAAATAATTAAATAAACGAATAGATAAATCAATAACTAAAAAGCTTGACTAATGTACCAAAATATCCAAACACTGTACTGATCTAGAACATCAATTTTTATTGCTAGAAAGCGAACGTATTTCGTACAGTGAATTACATATTGTTGCTTTCTGTTGGCATAGTCATATTTCGAACTGTGCAAATTTTTATGTTGTTGTTGCTGTTTTGCAAATGTTCGTTATTTTTGTGGTGACTATGTTTGCATAATGTTGCCAGTTTAAATTTTCGTACAATTCGTCAGATGTTACAGAATTTGTCAACTTGAAACAAAAGAACCCTTTCTTCAATATAAAAAAAAAAGTGTTAATAAAAGCAAGCAAATACCAATCCTCAAACAAATTGCAGACGTTTAACTGCTTACTTTATTTTGAAAACGCACCGTGTGTTTTATGGAATGTTGACAATAAAAATGTGCATCATCATGATTTTGATCATATTTGCATACAAAACAAGACTTTCCTTTCACAGTCGATTGATCAAATGCATATGCATATGACAAGTCTTGAATAATTCAGACAGATAAAAATACCTGATTTATCAAGACATGCATTTTTTTTTTTGTGATACCAGCAGCAACATTACAGTGTTAAAGACAGGAACACCAAGAAGCAGCACACTACAAAGGAACACACACACACAAAAATCCAGCAAAGGCACAGTCCAAATACATTTTGTAACAGTATCTGTTACATACCTGGAAAACAATGTAACACTAATGACACATTGGTTTTTGGTGTTAACAAATTAACACACCTTTACCTGATAAATATTTTACCATTAACATTGTTTGAAACATTTGTTGCATACCTAGAAAACAATATAATATTGACGACATACTGTTTTCCTATATCGACAACTATAACATCCCTATCTGATAAAAATTACTTTTTTGACTCATGATATTACCCAAATATGCAATCAGCATTTTGAATAAAAGGGACAGAGAATAATAAACAGCTATACATTGTTGTCCATTTAATGTTTATATCGAAAATAGACGCAACAAGAAGCAAATGAGAAGAAAAACAAAAACAAACATGTATCACTTTTCTTTTATCACACTGAGCAGAACTATTTAGGAAAAAGTTTCTTACATAGCTAAACACGTCAAGTAAGACGTAGACAAAATGTTAGAAAATCAATGTCTTACATACTTAACACATAAATCAAAGCGTGGAACAAATGCTATATAATCCGTGACAAACATAGCTAAACGCGGACAAAATGTTACAAAATCAGTCAATTAAACACGTGAATTAAGACGTTGAAAAAAATGTTACAAAATCAGTGCTTCACACAGTTAAACACGTGAATTAAGACGTTGAAAAAAATGTTACAAAATCAGTGCTTCACACAGTTAAACACGTGAATTAAGACGTTGAAAAAAATGTTACAAAATCAGTGCTTCACACAGTTAAACACGTGAATTAAGACGTTGAAAAAAATGTTACAAAATCAGTGCTTTACACAGTTAAACACGTGAATTAAGACGTTGAAAAAATGTTACAAAATCAGTGCTTCACACAGTTAAACACGTGAATTAAGACGTTGAAAAAAATGTTACAAAATCAGTGCTTCACACAGTTAAACACGTGAATTAAGACGTTGAAAAAAATGTTACAAAATCAGTGCTTTACACAGTTAAACACGTGAATTAAGACGTTGAAAAAATGTTACAAAATCAGTGCTTTACACAGTTAAACACGTGAATTGAGACGTTGAAAAAAATGTTACAAAATCAGTGCTTTACACAGTTAAACACGTCAATTAAGACGTTGAAAAAAATGTTACAAAATCAGTGCTTTACACAGTTAAACACGTGAATTAAGACGTTGAAAAAAATGTTACAAAATCAGTGCTTTACACAGTTAAACACGTCAATTAAGACGTTGAAAAAAATGTTACAAAATCAGTGCTTTACACAGTTAAACACGTCAATTAAGACGTTGAAAAAAATGTTACAAAATCAGTGCTTTACACAGTTAAACACGTGAATTAAGACGTTGAAAAAATGTTAAAAAATCAGTGCTTTACACAGTTAAACACGTCAATTCAGACGTTAACAAAATGTTTTAAAAAATCAGTGCTTTACACAGCTGAACACGTCAAATTAAGATGTTGACAAAACGTTAAAAAACAGTGACATTCAGAGCTAAACACGTCAATCATGACGTGGACAAAACATTATAAAATTCATAGCCTTGCACTGTTAAACACGTCAGTTAAGACGTGGATCAGTGTCTGACATAGCTGAACAAATTAATTAAGACATGACTAAAATGTTAAAAGATCACTGCTTTACACAGCCAAATTAACACATAAACTTAAGACATGGATAAAATGTTAAACGATCCTAGTCTTACATAAACACGTCAATTAAGACGTGGACAAAATGTTCAACGATCTCTGTCTTACACAGCTAAACACGTCAATTAAGACATGGACAAAATGTAAACGATCTCGGTCTTACGTAGGCTTACATACACTCGTCAATTAAGACGTTGACGAAATGTTAAACGACCTCTGTCTTACATAGATAACCAGGCCAATCTAAGATGTGGACAAAAGATTAAACGATCACTATCTTACATAGCTAAACACGTCAGTTTAAAACTGGACAAAATGTTAAACGATCACTATCTTACATAGCTAAACACGTCAATTTAAAACTAGACAAAATGTTAAACGATCACTATCTTACATAGCTAAACACGTCAATTTAAGACTGGACAAAATGTTAAACGATCACTATCTTACATAGCTAAACACGTCAATTTAAGACTGGACAAAATGTTAAACGATCACTATCTTACATAGCTAAACATGTCAATTAAGACGTGGACAAAATGTTCAACGATCTCTGTCTTACACAGCTAAACACGTCAATTAAGACATGGACAAAATGTAAACGATCTCGGTCTTACGTAGGCTTACATACACTCGTCAATTAAGACGTTGACGAAATGTTAAACAACCTCTGTCTTACATAGATAACCAGGCCAATCTAAGATGTGGACAAAAGATTAAACGATCACTATCTTACATAGCTAAACACGTCAGTTTAAAACTGGACAAAATGTTAAACGATCACTATCTTACATAGCTAAACACGTCAATTTAAAACTGGACAAAATGTTAAACGATCACTATCTTACATAGCTAAACACGTCAATTTAAGACTGGACAAAATGTTAAACGATCACTATCTTACATAGCTAAACACGTCAATTTAAGACTGGACAAAATGTTAAACGATCACTATCTTACATAGCTAAACATGTCAATTAAGAAGTGGATAAAATGTTAAAAGAACAGAAATGTCTTTCATAGTTGAAATAACACGTTAATTAAGGCATGGACTAAACGTTAAAAGTTAGGCATCTTGCATAGCTTAACACGTCAACTGAGACATGAACAACACGTCAATTAAGACATGAACAAAATATCAAAAGATCAGAGTGTCTAACACACCTAAACATGTCAATTGAGACATGAACAAATTATCAAAATATCAATGTCTTACATAGCTAAACATGTCAATTGAGACATGAACAAAATATCAAAAGATCAGTGTCTAACACACCTAAATATGTCAATTGAGACATGAACAAATTATCAAAATATCAATGTCTTACATATTAGCTAAACATGTCAATTCAGACATGAACAAAATATCAAAATATCAATGTCTTACATAGCTAAACATGTCAATTCAGACATGAACAAAATATCAATGTCTTACACAGCTAAACATGTCAATTCAGACATGAACAAAATATCAAAATATTAATGTCTTACATAGCTAAACATGTCAATTCAGACATGAACAAAATATCAATGTCTTACATAACTAAACATGTCAATTCAGACATGAACAAAATATCAAAATATCAATGTCTTACATAGCTAAACATGTCAATTCAGACATGAACAAATTATTAAAAGATAAGTGTGCCTAACATAGCTAATCATGTCAATTGAGACATAAACAAACTATCCAAAAAAAAATCAGTGTCTAACACAGCTAATCATGTCATCTGAGGCATGAACAGATTATCGAAAGATAAGTGTGTCTTAACACAGCTAAACGGGTCAATTAACACAAGGACAAAATGTTAAAGACAAACACATCAATTAAGACATGAAATGATCAGTAACTGACACAGCTAAACACGTCAATTTAAACTGGACAAAACGTATGAAGATATTAAGACATGGATCAAATGTCAGAAGATCAGCGTCTCACATTGCTGACACGTCAGTTAAGACGTTGACAAAATCTTCAAAGATCAGTGTGTCTTACATAGGTAAAGCAACACGTTAATTAAGACATGGACAAACTGTTAAAAGATAAGTGGCTAACATAAATGACACGTCAGTTAAGACGCGGACAAAATGTTAGAAGATCAGCGTCTCACATAGCTAAACACACCAATGTAAGACGAGGACAAACTGTCACAGTCTTACATACCTAAAAACAAATCAATTAAGCCATAGAACAAATGTTAAAAAGATCAGCATCTCAGATTGCTAAAAAATCAATTAAGAGATGGACTGAATATTAAAAAATCAGCACCTTACATATCTTACATAGCTAAACACATCAATTAAGCTTAATCAAGCCGTTAACAAAATGTTAAACGATCAGCACGTCAATCTAGCCGTTGACAAAATATTAAAACATCAGCACGTCAATCAAAATGTTAAACAAAATCACCGTATAACATAGCCAAATACGTCAACGAAGCCGTTGACAAAATAACAGAAAAATACAGAATTTTACATCAGCAAAAACACATGTCAGCAAAGACAAAAACCAATTTCAAAAGTTCATTAACGTCTCCTCCACCCTCACTGTATCCTTCTGTTCCCCCTTACTTATTCCCTCCTTCTTTTCTTGGATCTCTGATATATAATTCTCTCCCCTTGGATCATACGGTTTATAGAAGAGAAGCTAAAGAGTCATAGTTGCGTATTCATCTTTTTGCTGATGTCAAAAAAAGTACTTGTTTATTTTTACTGCTTTGAGTTAGCTGACTGTTGCAACATAATTTTGATGGTCTTTTACCGCATCTTTTCCATATGATCCAGAAATTTCCAAATAATGTCTTTTCCATACGGTCCAGCAATTTCAAAATAATGCTGCTTGGCTAGTTTTCAGATTTTCAAAACATGAGCATATCTCCCATCTTGTCAATTTATTTCGATGGCCTCCTGCTCAACTGAGAATCAATAACAAACCCTCCTCAGTCTTTGGAACAGGTACTCTATATTTCTCTAGACGCAAAAAGCTTCTCTACTCTTCTGGTTCCAATGCTTTCTGCACGTAGATTCACTTACCAAGATCCTAGTGTATGGAATGAACTTCCCTATCTACATTATACATTCAGCGTCAGTTACTTCCTTCCAGACTGTTCTTAAGACTCATATTTTGTTCAAGTGTAGTCAGTGTGTGTGCGCGCGCGCGCGCGCGTGTGTGTGTGAGTGTGTGTGTGTGTGTGTGTGAGTGAGCGTGTGTGTGCGTAATTGTGTGTGAATGTGAGTGTGTGTGCGTGTATGTATGTGTGTGTGTATGTGTGTGTGTGACTGTGTGTGTGAGCGCATGTGTATGTGCGCGCATGTGCATAGAAAGACAGAACGCATGCTTGTGCGTGCAAACTTCCCAGCACAAAAAGATGTATGCAGGGGTGGAATATATTTTCACAGAAAACGAAACAAAAACAAACAAACAAACCCACACCCACAAATACTCTACAGATTGATGCAGTCGTATATAAAAGCGGATCACGAGCACAAACAGATTTGAAATGAAAGGCACACATATATTGTGCACCAGTAATAATACTGTATACAACCTCTAGTAAATCACAGTACGAGAATTGTTATTGTTATTGTTATCCAGGGTCAAGGCGGAATATTGCAATGTCCTCATCATGAAGGGATCTCAAACGGAACAAGAAAACTTTCATAACGTCTGAAGAATGTATGTTATGCAGATGATAAAACTTTGTGAAGTGTTCTCAAAAACGTCTTGACTGTCACACTCACCAACAAACAATGTTGGCAGGAACCAGCCGCTGTGGTGTAGTGGTTACCACAACTGACGACCGATTGGTAAATTGTGGGTTCGGATCCCACGAGTCCTGACAAAATCATTGCAGGATTTTTCGGCTCCCAGCTGGTGCCTACCCAGAGCTGAGTGTTGTATGGGCTCACTGGGACCACACAGTATCATCTACTTCACAGATGCACCATTGAGGATGTTACTCAAATTTCCTGAACAATATCGCAGATGCCTGTATCTCTCAGGCCTGGCTGACACCATGTTACAGTATAAAACTAAATGTAGAGTACAGACCTGTCTGTCATGCAGTCTCAATCCAGAACGTATCTCGGTACTATCATGATCATCATTCCCATCGTCATCATCATCATAACAATGAGAAAAATTGTCCAAATTTTTGTGACCATTAATTTGACGTGAGAAATTTGATAAAAATAAACAAACAAACAAATAAATAAAAAGGCAATAATTCAAACAGTTAACACAGTTACATCAAATCTGAAATCGACAGAGACAAGAAAACCTTTCTACAAAGCATAAAAAGCAAATGCCAAAAGAAAACCCTGACGGAGGCGCAAATGACTAGTTACCAGTTACTTTTACAAAGACAATGTATTTAGTTATCTATCTATATTCATGGTTTCTGTCACGGAAATGCAAAATTTTTTGAAGAAGCAAAGAAGAAGAGAAACTAAAACAGTGCAGCTATTAAAAACGATCAGTGTAATAAGTCTGACATTGGTATAGTTTGTGATTTTACGAGAAAAAAACAAGAAAAAAAAACAACAACAATGGAATACCATCACTAAAAAGGAAAAATGGAGAGAATGTAGTTATATGTTACAAGAACTCTTGATGATTTTGGGCAGTGAATCGCTTATTGTGACCTAATTGCGGATCATAACTATCAAAGTCTTTGAACGAAGCTTGCATCAATTTGTACATGTCCAAAGTATTGCAGTAAATGAAACATGAAACGAACTCCTGCAAATTTGAGAATGAAACTTTTGATAGAAGTTTAAGGACAGAAGCCGTCTGTGAGCGCCTTATCTAACTAACATTTCTTTCTGTACATGTCAGTACATGTGCTACCGAGTCATGTGTTTTTGTACTTAAAAGCCCTAGAAAGTCACCCTAATTGCGCAGTTCATTTGTTTTTCAATGAGTAAGCGTATTTTGACAGGGAAGTAATAACGAACGCTGGGGTAACATAAACCAACCTTTTCAACATATGCACCTCTGCTTACATTCAGCTTCTTTGGGAAACATAAGACGTTTAATATCACAGTCTGTAAAAATTTCTTGAATGTTGATGCCAAACATTCAAATATCAGCAGATGAATGCTGGGACTGAAAATGAGGTATAATTTTTGAAACAATTTCATTTTTCGCCTGACATTCAAATGTCATTATGATCGATTTCATATTTCAGTTTGTTTAATGTCATTCAAAACTGCTGTGTACTGAGAACTCACATCTGATTTCAATGTTTTATACACTATGGTTCATGTTAATTTTGCCAACTGTTCAAATTATGTCTGGATTAATGACTACATGGCATGACTTCTTTGTATATCACACTCTGGTGTCAACCAGGCTCAAGGGTACTGCCTCTACTGGTGAAAGAATATGAGCATTAATTTCTGGACGCTTTGTCGCAAATGTTGCTTTTTGACTGTGTGGTTCCCAGTCGAGCCCAGAACACGCTGAAATCTAAGATGGAGCTTGTCAGTCCCACAATCCTTTGCACTGATAAAGTCTGAACCCACAGACTTCCAGTCGTCAATCCGCTCGACTCATCACTATGCCATGGTGATTTGTCGATGCAGAAATGTCGTTATTGTTGGCTATATTTCTGTCAAAAAATAATTCTGATCAGATCACTGGTATGTAAAATTATGGCCTAAGGAAAATTATGTCAATCTTCTATTTTGTTCCTGTATCATGTATTCTTTTTGAGAGAAATGTAAAATAATTTGTCGATATGTACCCCAAAATACACAAAACAAACTGCTGTAATTATTATACTATATATTAGTACTAATAATGGCTCTCAACAATGGCATGGACTGTTTGCACCATATAAATGAAATTAATCTTTAGTTGTACAACGCCTTATCTCACAAGAGCCCTAAGTGCTTCATAAGATCATTTCAAACACAGGCACGAGGAAAGCAAATACCTGTCAACCCTTACCGCCATTTCGCAAACATGTATGTCATAATGCAATGTCAAAAAAAAACCAAAAACAATTCAAATAAATGATATCACAATGCATCACACTGCAGATTAATGTAACATGCATCCTGCACTGATCTTCAAGTACCATACGCTTTGTGAAGCATGATTTTTTACCTTATAATGAAGAAAATAGGACAAAGTTATACTGGTATGTTCTTGTTGACAAGAAATACCAACATTGTCAGAACAAAATAACACCACACACACACACACACACACACACCCCACACACACACACAACACACACACACACACACACACACACACACACACACACACACACACACACAACAAACTCCCCACCCCCTAAAAAGTACCACTAAACTTCACAAACATTAACCCCAACAGCTCATTGCAGTCCAGGAGAAAAAAACAGCTCCATTAAATATGATATAATCAACTGCAGGCAGAAGACGGTTAGAGAACATGGTGAGCAGACAAAAACAGGGACGGATGGAAAGTGGAGTGATGAGCCAGCCTTTAGAGTCCTTTCTTGACGCGTCGTGTGGATTAGTGTCATCAATTCAACTGCAAACAGGCAAGAAAGAGAAGTCATTCATTCAAAACATTTGATTACGTGTTTTTATTATTGTTATCATCATCACCATCATTATCATCATTATCATTATTATCATTGATGTTGTTGTTGCTGTTGTTACTATCATTATTAGTGTTCAAATCACAGTCGACTGCTCGAAACCATATCAGGGTTAAGACCATCTCAAACAAAACACACACATCTAAAAACATCAATAACTCTGGAAAAAAAGAAAACCTGGAAGAAAAACTAGTAAAAACATCATTGCATTCACGCAAGTTAAAGATATCTACCTGGCGTTGGCCAT
Organism: Monoplex corrugatus; assembly: GCA_030674185.1. Taxonomy (NCBI): domain Eukaryota; kingdom Metazoa; phylum Mollusca; class Gastropoda; order Littorinimorpha; family Ranellidae; genus Monoplex; species Monoplex corrugatus. The sequence goes on along the minus strand of JAPXFY010000018.1, from coordinate 25,362,283 downwards.
TCTGCTGATCTTATCACCAAGAGGATTAGATAAAAACAGGCCTGACTACAAAAGCAGAAACATAATTACACAAAAACGTACATAAAAACTAATCTACAGCACCTACAACAGCTAATAAGCAGTTCACATTCTATTAGAGCAAAAAATGTAATTAACAGATACACCCAGTTATAGATCCTGTAAAGCTTTACGGAAAACATAAATGAACAAATAAGCATGACAGAAACTTAGAAAGAAAGAGAAAAGAGAAAGAAAAGGAGCGAGCTAGAAACAAAGACGGTGACAGAAAAGAAGAGATTTTTGCACTGAATTTCTAGAAGATGGGGATACCGTTTACACTGAAAGAAAATCCTGATTGTGTAACATGATCAAGCCAAAAATTAAAACTCTTTTTTATACCAAGACAGTGACAGAAATGAACAATGAACCTCACTTTCTCGTACCCTTTTATGCAATGTACGATATCAAATCAATTATTATGTTGTCCATAGCAGTAAAAATGAAGAGAACTCTCAGAAAACCAAATGTAGATCAATCAAAATTTGATGTATTCCCACTGACAAATATTTTGCAAAGAGATGTTAATGGTTAAATTGCCTATTCATATGAAATTTATTACTGTTTTGACCATGACACTACCATTCTTGCCACCTACAATCAATCGGTCAGATACGAGACACATCTCTCTCTATTTACGCCATTTCAAGTCCGTTGTTGGACGTATGCCTTCCCGAGCTGCTTCCATTCAGTTCGATCCAGCGCTTTTCCTCTTCAGTTCTTGTCAAATTCATCTAGGTCGTCTCTGCATCTAGTTTTCTGTCTTCCTCTATTGCGAGTGCCGTCTCTTGGTGTCCAGAACGTGTGTTTCTGTTGTCCAACGATTGTCAATTCTCCGGGTGAGATGTCCTGCCCAGTTCCAATTCCGTTTGTTGATAGTTTCCAGGATGTCTCGCACTTTTGTTCTTTCTCTGATCCACGACCAATGCATTCTGCCCGCAGTCACTTACGGTGCAGAAACGTGGAATCTAACAAAAAAACACGCTTTGAAACTAAGAACCATGCAGCGAGCACATGAAAGAATCATGCTTTGTATCATCTGGAAAGATCGCAAAACGAGGCACATTCACCACATACATTTAATGCCCCTCACACTCTGCTTCATCCATATGCATCCAAACCTAAGTTCAAGTGACTTGATCATCACCCACCATGCTCACTTAATCTTACCCCTAACATCCAAATCATACAACCTGCACACTTTCCACCGCACTCCCGACAGACTCACCTGTCTCAATTTGACCCAGTCTTCATCTCCTTCAAACAGACCTGTACTTCTTTTGTTTGGTGTTTACGCTGTCGTGTCTTTTGTTACAAGTGTTTCAAAACGTTCAAGCCGAGCGCATATACGAACAATTCTGACTGGTGTGCTATGGATGTGGTATGCTTGTTTGTTTGTGCGTGTCTTTGTATGTTGTGTGTATGGGAGGGAGGGAGAGGGAGGGAAGAAAGACAGACACAGACAGACAGAGAGACAGACAGAGAGAGAGAGAGAGAAACAGAGAAAGAGAGAGAGAGAGAAACAGAGAGGGAAAGAGAGAGAGAAAGAAAGAGAGATGGTGTTACTTTCGCTTTTTTATTCAACGTCTTTTCGCTCGTGTTTGTATTGCGCAGCGTTGCGTTGTAGGCTATGGTGTGTGGTGTGGGAGTTGTGGGAGCGTGACAGAGAAAGACAAGCGGGCAGGCAGTCAGTCAGACCGACAGACAGACCGACAGACCATTCAACACGCACACACCAACATTCCGACTTACCTTTGCAAAGCAGAGATTAACCTCGTGCCAAGTTAAAAAGGACCAACTTTGTTGTGGGCTCTGAAAAAGGAACAAAAGCTCACTATAAGGCAACACAAGCACATACATTCAATCAATTAATAGGACAATTCAAAAAACAAGACAGGCGCAAATTTTCGGCCAGCGGACCTTTGTTTAACGTATACAGAACACAACAAAGATGGGTTTTTTCCTGCTCAACAAAACGTCAGGGAAGTTGTGCTGTTTTACCCCTTTAAGTTTCCTGTGTTTGTTTCTTTATTGTTTTTGTACACGCTTGATAAAGGCTAGATGGCAGAAATTTTGTACCTGTCATGCTTTGTGAGTAAAGTAAGCAATCATGATATTTTCGTATATTTCTGGTGTCTGTATGTTTGAACTCTGGAAGTCACTTTAAATCAGCTGTCAATTAGTAACCAAAATACAGTAAATTTATTAGACAAACTGTCTCGATTAGATGTAACCCCCCCCCCCCCAACACAAAGACACAAAGATACACAGAAACACACGCACGCAGACACACGCACGCAGACACACGCACGCAGACACACACACGCAGACACACACACACACACACACACACACACACACACACACACACACACACACACACACACACACACACACACAGTGAAATTCAAAAAAATTCGTCGAGAAGCTTTTAATTTACAGAATAATCCTTGGGGGGTGGGGGGCTATTGGAAAAAAACCAATTTCCATTATAATCATAAGCATCAAATATGTCATCACTCCTTTCATCATAGTAGGCCTACCCCATACCATTTTAGTATTTACTCGTCTTCCAAAAGTCATTACATATTCATGTTATTATGATTCATCTTTCATTCTTTGTTTATTCATCAGCATATGTCATTATGTTTTCAGCTTTCTTGTCACAATAGTTCCTTTTCTATTTCAAGTTTCAACATCTTCATCTTCCCTGGCGCTTTGGTAATGTAACACGTCTGCCTGTGTGTGTTTTATAATCAGTGTTGGTATTATGCCCAATGTGCCTAACTATGTCAACCACGCCTAAACTCTCTTTCTGTGTATATGCATGCACAAATCAAACATGCACGTTAAAGATCCTGTAAGTCATGTCAGTGGCTGGCTTATGGAAACAGGAAAACACCCGGCATGTACGCCCAAAGAAGACAGAGTATACAGACGGTGCAGTAACATAATATTACTGGCGTGTGGGCAGCTCGCCTCACAGCTCGAGTTCTCTGTGCGCATCAAAATCCTGATTATGTACATGAGTCCAAATAATTTTGCAGAACAGTGCTAAACAAGAACGATTTATACTCTGCTCTGTGCATGTGTATGTGTGTGTGTGTGTGTGTGTGTGTGTGTGTGTGTGTGTGTGTGTGTGTGTGTGTGTGAGTGCATGCGCGCGCGCGCGTGCGCACTTGGCAGGAACAAGTTGGCCGAAAGCTGTAGATGGTCTTGATCTGTCGGTCCAGTGCACGTTGTTATTCTGCTTTTCTCTGTTTTTCTAGTTTGTTTCCTTGAGCGTTGGTAGTCATTTTGGTTTACATGAGGATCAACTGATTGTTTCCCTTCTTTCCATTGTTTGAAACAGATTCTGTTAAGATTTTATACAGAATTCTGACATGTTTTATGAAACTGTTAATTTCAACAAATATATGTTACAAACTTTAACAACACAGTATTTAAAGCCAACCATACACACAGCTTGACACATAAAATAGCACAGAAAAAGAAAGTACACGAAATGGCACACACATTACAAATGATTTCATCTGTACCATGCTAGGTTACATGGAAAAGTAAAACAGAAATCAAATTCGTTCAATTTCTACTTTTTTCACATCAGGTAGTAAAATGTAATACAACTGATTCTTCTTTCGGTTAATTTCTTTTTGTGCACTATTTTTTGGTGTGCAGTATAAATTGGTCCACACACTCAAAAACACATAGCAAGCAAGTAAGCATGCATGCAAACCTGACAATCAGAAATCAGAGAAGACAATAAACACGTGCTGCACACAGGGACGACAACGTGTGTATCTTGTTTAAGGTTCAATGTAAACGTTGTCCCATAACCCTGGCCCTAAGATCGTAGGCGAGTAAGGTGGCAGAGACCTCAACTTTTCGGGGGGGGGGGGGGGGGGGGGGGGGGGGGGGGGGGGGGAGGGGGGGAGCAGCATTATGAGGGCGGTGACACTTTCTCTCCCTTATTTTTTTTACCCTTACCGAAATCTGAAGGAAATCATGTACCACTCACAACTAAGTAAGCTGTGCGATCGACTGATAAGAACAGAAGGCTCATAACATATTGGAGGAAAGGTTACTTCACACCACGTCACAGAAACTTACCCGTTGATTGGCGGGAAAATGGAGGACTTCCTGTTTAAGCGGAAGAGAGTTAAATGTAAGAAAATAGATGCGTGAACCATCAACAACACGACATAAAACAACAATATATAATCAGTTAGAAAAGCATCCAACTGGTGAGCGATCCACAAACAACTGATACAAAAACAAGTGGAATAATAATAGCTGCAGTTAACAAATCTGTGAAAGTACTTAGTAACAAGCACCAAACACCGTTGGGATAAAAGAAAAACCTTTCATGTGCGAGTAAAACTGCACTGTATAATATTTATTCGCAAAGTCATATCCTAAATCGCCTTTCAAACACATCGATTCATGAACGCACGCACATTCACACGTAGTCAGACATAATATTTCCACGTCGTAGTAGCTGCCATCATAATGGATGATGCTAAATTTGTTTCGTTAGGTTATGCAAGATATTCTTTACAGCTTATTTCCTTCTTTCTATTTTATCATCATCATTGTTTTAGCCCGTCCGACTGTGCAAAACCACTTCTAAACTATAACCATTTCAAAATATACAGAACACATCGCGGTCCTTGAAAAAAGTGGAACAGAAAGTTAAGTACACGTATCAACGAATTCGCGTAATAATCTGAGGATATGGCAATGACCATTCCGTCATATCTATCACCAGAGGTTACAAAAAAAAACAACAACTAAAGACAAATGTATAAACATAACCAAGTACACTGAAACGTACAAAAACTGGCCTAAGTTACCTAAAACTGCTTCTTAGAATCCAACACACACACACACACACACACACGCACACACACACACCCCACACACACACACACACACACACACACACACACACCACACACACACACACACACACACACCCGTGCGCGTGTACAGTAACACATATTCAACTATTCCTATTATTTTGCAATAACAAAAATTAGTACCGAGTCAAGATAAAGTTTCTGTATAACACTTACGGGGGGACGGATGGTGCAGACATGTTGTGTAGCTGAAAGTCGCCAGGTGCCCTGTTAAGGAAAGAAAAAAAGGTCAATCATATTAATTCGTACAACAACAAGACAAACTGTACAACAAGAACATTTTACGTTAGTCCAAATCCTAAGACAAAACAAATTGAACAGTTATGCAAATAAATGTCCGGGTAACACTTACTGAGGGGTGTTTGGTTCTGACGTGGTCTCTGGTGGTATGTCTGGTCCCCTGTTTGAAAGCAGGAGGTAAATGATGAGGAGAAGGAGTGAGGATAATGAGAAGTAGGAATAAGAAAATACAGGATACAGATTTGAAGGGGTGTAAGCAATGACACATCACAACAATGCCACACTGTACATATATAACAAGGAACTAAAGGAAGAGCAGAGACGAGACAAAGAAAGAAGAATAAGAAGCAGAAGAAGAACAAGAAGAAACAAAGAGATTGAGAAAGAACTAAAAGCTGTGATAGGGCGAGGCAACAAAGAAAAAAGAGGAAGAAGAATAGGAGAAAGCTATTCCAGATTCGAACTCCATAACATCATGATAATCATTCCTAGCGTCGTCATCATCATTGCACTGTAAAAACTGTTCAGGATTCTATGACCGCTACCGCGGGGTAGCATATGGGGCAGAAAAAAAGAAGAAGATGAGGAGAAAGAGGACAAAAGAGGAAAAAGAGAGGAAGCAGAGGATAAAGAAAAAAAAGAGGTAAACAGAGACAGAAGGAAAAAGCAGACTACGATGCCCAGTACAAAGAACAGCAGTACCAGCAATAGAAAAAAGAAAAATATCTGTTTCAGTCACTGTCAAGCCGATGTACGTCAGAAACACGATGGTCATTCTTTGTCACTCTATCATTGTGTGATGAGTTTGTCTTTTGGTCTTGGGTTGGACTTATCCGTCGGATGGTTCCGTCATAAAACATAAGGTATATTCTAGATGTGGCCTTGTCAAGTGCCACCCTGCCATGTCCTGATAAAAACCATCATCAGACGGTCCGGGACTGCTTACTTGTTCAGACAAGCCGGACTTACTTCACAGCTAACCTCCATATCTGAAGGCCACCCACCATCTGCCACCCGCCGTGATGAGGACAATCGTACCATTACCAAATTGGAGGTAGCTTTTCTCAGGTAAAAGTTTGATAAAATTTTACGTTAGATAAACAAATATAACATCACATGATTTTCTCCACAGATTACCCGGAGAGAGCTTTGAATGGTAACAGTTAAAATGTAAATGATCATTTCAGCCTTTCCCAGCACCCCTATTCTAAGACAGTTTCCGAAATATCTGGGCTTCAACCTGTCCCTCTCCTCTTCTCTCACCCCTCTCCTTCCCCGATCCTCTCATTTCGCTTTCCTCTTGTCCACACCTTCCCTCCAAACTCTCTCCCTACACCAAGGCTGGTGCTGGTGCTGGTGCACAAGATGTAGTACTCACTGTTTGACAGAAGAGTCGTAAGAGTCCTGGGTATCCATGGTACGGAAGTGCTTGGCCAGCTTGACGGCCAGGATCAGGGAGGGCATGAAGAAGAAGATGCACCAACCCAAGGCCAGCCAGAACCCATTCTGCACATACGAAGAAAATTGTCCGACCTAAGAAAACCATTATGCAGACGTTGAATCAGTGCACACGACCTACATACTGAAAGAAGCAGATGTACTAACATTCCACGAGAAGACAGAAAATGTACAGTTTATGGTGTAATTGAAGATGACCTTCATTTCCTGGACAATGGTAATAGTTACAAAATACGACTGAAACTGCTGAAAGAGATTTAGGAAAAATACATACTTGAAACAGCCGATTGTTTAAAGTCCGTTATGCTAAATCCAAGTGACAAATCATGGAACACATATTGCAAAGACCTGTTTCAGAGCGTCTATGATTGCATGCGTTTGGGAAAACTAAACGATTCTTAGACACTCAAAACGTTTCTATTCCCACTAATGATGATGATGATAACATGAAATTATTAACTGTTGAAATCACTGTGTTATTTAAACTTATTACGTTAAAATCTCGTCTTATAACCCTGTCTTGGGGACTTAAGGTAAACAAATGTGTTCTGAGGGCTGAGTTTTCGGGGAGTGAGGAAGTGATTTTGAAATAAAATCACTTACCATGCTTTTTTGATGTGGAATCTAGATTGTGTTGGAAAGATACTGGTTGCCACATCTACGAAAAAATTAAAAGATAAAATAAGTATGGTTTACTTGTTATGGAGCAGATGATGTCATTGTGGATGGCGGTTTTTAATTCCTAATTACAGAGCGTGTCTTGTGTTTTCAGAAACATTTAATTAACACATGACTCATTCCGCATCGGGTAGTCAGAATTCATGGTGTTAGTTTCCTCAGGACAATGTCTCCACGCTAGTTTCACGTGCACTATCAGTCTACGTGCTATGTGATGGAAAAGATCCAGACAAACACATCAAACACTATAAGCCACTACGTGCTGGCTTTAAGAGTCAACCTAACTGATGGTGTCTATATACTACCGTCTCTTTTTGCAAAGTGATTTTATACTTCACGCGATTTAACGAAAATTACTAAGCAATCAGAACCATAGCCTGTTCTATACCCCCCCTCTCACCCCCCCCCCCCCAAAAAAAAGGAGTGTGGGCAGGAAAATAATTTTCATATATGTTTATGCCCAAAGAGGATCGGGGGCGGCGAATTCCAATGCAAAGCAAAACCTATTCTGCATAGAGGTAACAGAGTATAACTTGTATTTTCCATGTGTCAACCCAAAACAAACATACCAACAGAAAATTAACCAATCAAACCAAATCTAACGAAAAACAAAACAAACAAACAAAAAAACAAAAAACAACAACAACAGCAATAAAACAAGACTGTACTTTAAAACAAATGAAAATCTGTTTTGAAAAGATATCCCGGAGAATGTCTTGTTATCTTTTATCTGTCGCACACATCCACAATTACCACTGCAAGCGGTTTTTCTGCAAGTTTGATTATAAAAATCCAACGGTGAAAAGATGTATAGAAAACGATGCCCGCGGTAGGATCACCCCCCCCCCCCCCAAAAAAAAAGTACCGATTCAAGGGAAACAGCTGTAGTACACAGCCAAACGCTGTGATTCAGTTGCAGCAGCGCAGCCTCCCTTCTGGATTGACCACATCCACTGATTTCGTTCTCACGATTAAGAGATTTAGAACAGACCTGTCAGCGTTGTGCAGTGGTTAGTATAACGGATTGTTGATTGGAAGCTTGTGGGTCCCAATCCCATCAGACCTGTCAAAACTGTCAAAATCAGTGTGGGATTGTTCGGCCCCACTCCTACCCAGAGTTGAATGCACTTGGGGGGGGGGGGGTCGTTGTGAAGATTGAAATCACATCATCAAGTCATGGAGGGTATTGCTCAAATCCCCTGACCAAGACCGCAGGTGTCTTATCTCTCAGGCCTGGTTGATGCCAGGATATATGAAAGTAAGTGTAGGGCACAGCACTGTCACGCAGTTTCAATCCAGACTGGAACTCCACAGCATCATGATTATCATCTCCGTCATTATCATTATCATTGCATTGTTCAAATTTGTCGCAGATTTTGTGGCCATTACTGTGGCGTAGGTAACGGGACAGAAAAATAAAGTTTTTACTTTTTAGGATCATTGCACTCAGGGAGGTTACCTTTGTGCTCACCTTCAGTTTTTTTTTTCGTCCCAATTTCTACCCCCACCTTAATGGCCACAGAAGCTGAAACAGTTTTTACAATGCGATGATGATGATGTCGATGAGGATGATAATCATGATGCTATGGAGTTCCATCTAGGATTGAGAATGCGTGACAGGGCTATACTCTATGCTTACTATCATAATATATCCTGGCGTCAATCAGGCCCGAGACATACATATGTGAAGTGGATGAAACTCGACTGTGTGGTACCAATCTTCCCAATGAGCCCATAGCACTCCCAACTCTGGGTAGGAGCCGATTAGAGCCGAAAAATCCGACAATGATTTCTGAAGGGACTGATGGGGATTCGAACCCACAACCTTCCAGTCCGTAGTCTGTTGCGCTAACAACTACACCACGGTGACCGGTAGAAAAACAAAGTTACAAACACACATTCACGCACCAATGGGTCCACAATACCATGACAGAAGGCCTCTGCCAGGATGGCGTTGGTGATGGAGTAGAATGGGGTACACTTGGCGACGTCATGGGCCAGCTGAACAACATATGCGCCCACATTATATACACATGCGTTCGTGTACAAACACGCACGGAGAAGTTATTTCATATACATATATATGCATATACAGAAGTCAAGAAGCGTACATAATTACACGAGTGCTCTCTCTCTCACACACACACAAACACACACACACACACGCGCGCGCGCACGCACGCACATTAGAATGCACATATATATGTATGCATGCATATACATGTCCACCTTACGAACACACACACGCCCCCTCATCAATTAGCAATGATAATACTTGTATCACACCCTGGGAAAGAAAGAGAGAAAGAGAAAGAGGGAAAGAGGGAGGGAGGGAGGGGGAAAGAGAGAGAGAGAAAGGGAGGAGAGAGAGAGAAGAGAGAGAAGAGAGAGAGAGGACAGAGAGAGAGAGAGAAGAGAGAGAGAAAAGAGAGAGAGGAGAGAGAGGAGAGAGAGAGAGAGAGAGAGAGAGGAGAGAGATAGAGAGAGAAGAGACAGAGAGAAGAGAGAGAGAGAGAAGACAGAGGGGGGAGAGAGATAGAGAGAGAGAGAAGAGAGAGAGCTCTTTAGATCGAGAATGACAAAGAGACAGTTTGTCAGAGACAGAGACCACTTGAGTTTTTATGTTAGACAGACACACATACACAGACAGACAGACACATACAGACAGACAGACGGACGGACGGACGGACGGACGGACAGACCGACCGACCGACAGACAGATCACCTTGCTTTTCATGTCAGTAATGTAGGAGTCGACAAATCCAAAGACTTTATCACTGAAACCTGAAGTCACCTGAACATGGCAAACAGACACTGGTCAGAAAGATGCCAGCAAAAATTGTAAGAAAGACGATTCACTGAATCAAAAAGACAAGAGATCACTAACTAATCCTAGGAAATAGAAATACACAAAAATGAATCAAAACGTCTAACTGATGTAATAGAACAAGACAAAGAAAGACAAGACAAGACAAGACAAAACGGGCGCCAACTTTCAGCCAACTGGCGTTTGGCAAGCGTACACAAGATACAAGGAATTAACGCACAGAAGTCAACATCACGGCATTACATTCTGCACAGCTAAAACACAGTCACAAGACGAAAATGACGACTGGAAATAAAATGTCACAGGATATGAAAACGACATGACAAAAAAGACGACGTAATTCTGAAATAATGTAGTACAAACAGAACAAAAGAATGAAAATAGAATTATAACGTGTATTAAGAACAACAACAACAACAACAACAAAAGACAAGCGCAAATTTTTTGGCCACTGGCCTTTGTCAAGCGTACACAAAGGACAACAAAAATACACGCACAACACTTAGCACAAAACAGTAGAAAACTTCCAAGTCCAACAAGATAAAATGCCAGATGTGTGAACTAATCCTAGGCCTAGATATCAATTCAATTCAATTCAATTCATATTGCTTATAGCCCAGCCGAGTACTAGATATCAGACAGAAGAAATCAGAAGTGATGACAATGAACATGGCAACCCCTCACTAATGCAAACAGATGGATCGGAACAGACCAACAGCTGCAGAGTTCACCTACCTCGACAGCACTATCAGACATGATGCAGAAACAGGACAGTAACATCAACAGTTGTTTTAGCACGGCCAGAAACACCTTCACAATGCTTAATGTGTGGAAGTCCCTTCAGTACAGCATGAGCACCAAGCCGATACTGTACCAGAGCTGTGTCTACCCTGCTTTATGGTTCAGGATGCTGAATGACAGAAAGCAACCTTACCAATATGTCAGCTCTCCACACAAAGAACCTCCGAAGAATAATACTAATCTTCCGGCCCAGCACCATTTCATACCATACTCCACCAATCCAATCAAGGTATAGACACCATCATCATGAAAAGGCGGTGTAGATGAAGTGGGCACATCATTCAGTGAGATCGGGATAATGTCACCCGAATTGCGCTTCACTGGATATCAGGCGGAAGACGTAAAAGAAAAGCACTCAGGAACACTTTGTGAGGTACAGCAGGAGGAGATCTCAAGACCCTGAAACACACTTGGGTAACAACACAGAGGCTGGACCAGAATAAACAGTAACGGAGGAGCTACGATGCTGCCCTAAGTACCAATGGCATAATGGTCAGTTAGCGAGAGAAAAGAAAGACAGACTGGTTGTTACAAACTGCCACAACAGTGCAAAATACAAACAGAAGTTAGGGCAAACACATAGGTATACATGGACAGAGAGCAGCAGTAGCACCACCACCACCACAACAACAATAACCACAACATCACTAAATCTCAACAGGAGAACGACAAAAGAAAATCTTTTAATGCAGATCATGGATGCAGAAGCAGAGAAAGGTACAACCACAGACTGTAACACACACTTTCATCGTAAATTATCAGGATTTTATAAGATTGGAAATAACTGTAGCTTACAAATTATCCCTTAACTCTCTTCGGACTCAATTCAGTAAAACCATCAAATGCATCTGTAGTTATTATATAACAGTTAATCACCTTTTGTGTTGTCAGCGAATGCGACCTTATTTTCCTGCGTCATTTAAAAATTTAAAAGAGAAACGTACTGATTTCACTCTGTATTTACACATTGCAAGGCGCTTACTGCACAGTCCCGTAGGTCGTCTTCTTTGATTAAGCCTGACTGTTTTATACCTGTAACTCCCACCTGTCGATTGTTTTATACCTGTAACTCTCACCTGTCGATTGTTTTATACCTGTAACTCTCACCTGTCGATTGTTTTATACCTGTAACTCCCACCTGTCGATTGTTTTATACCTGTAACTCCCACCTGTCGATTGTTTTATACCTGTAACTCCCACCTGTCGATTGTTTTATACCTGTAACTCTCACCTGTCGATTGTTTTATACCTGTAACTCCCACCTGTCGATTGTTTTATACCTGTAACTCCCACCTGTCGATTGTTTTATACCTGTAACTCCCACCTGTCGATTGTTTTATACCTGTAACTCTCACCTGTCGATTGTTTTATACCTGTAACTCCCACCTGTCGATTGTTTTATACCTGTAACTCCCACCTGTCGATTGTTTTATACCTGTAACTCCCACCTGTCGATTGTTTTATACCTGTAACTCCCACCTGTCGATTGTTTATACCTGTAACTCCCACCTGTCGATTGTTTTATACCTGTAACTCTCACCTGTCGATTGTTTTATACCTGTAACTCCCACCTGTCGATTGTTTTATACCTGTAACTCCCACCTGTCGATTGTTTTATACCTGTAACTCCCACCTGTCGATTGTTTATACCTGTAACTCCCACCTGTCGATTGTTTTATACCTGTAACTCCCACCTGTCGATTGTTTTATACCTGTAACTCCCACCTGTCGATTGTTTTATACCTGTAACTCCCACCTGTCGATTGTTTTATACCTGTAACTCTCACCTGTCGATTGTTTTATACCTGTAACTCCCACCTGTCGATTGTTTTATACCTGTAACTCCCACCTGTCGATTGTTTTATACCTGTAACTCTCACCTGTCGATTGTTTTATACCTGTAACTCTCACCTGTCGATTGTTTTATACCTGTAACTCCCACCTGTCGATTGTTTTATACCTGTAACTCTCACCTGTCGATTGTTTTATACCTGTAACTCTCACCTGTCGATTGTTTTATACCTGTAACTCCACCTGTCGATTGTTTTATACCTGTAACTCCCACCTGTCGATTGTTTTATACCTGTAACTCTCACCTGTCGATTGTTTTATACCTGTAACTCCCACCTGTCGATTGTTTTATACCTGTAACTCCCACCTGTCGATTTGTTTATACCTGTAACTCTCACCTATCCCTGTTGTTTGTTTGTTAGGTTTTTCATCACTCCTTGATCGTTACAACGCTTTTAATTCGATAACATTATCCTCTTCTCTTCCTTCTATCCCACCAGATAATAACAGATGGCTTGTCATACGCAAGTACAGGACCTTACATGCTCGTAGCGCGCGGCACACACACACACACACCACACACACACACACACACACACACACACACACACACACACACACACACACACACACACACAACACACACACACCACACACACACAAAACCCTGAGCAAACTGATGAAGCCTGACCGTTGTAATGTTCTCAGTGCTTTTCTCTTGTTCGTTAAATTGTTTGACGTTATGCCTTTATGATTTCATAGATTCTTCAACCCCATAGACACCTCTTTATCTTATCTATATATTTATATATTCACTGTTTTTCGTCTAAAAACACACACTCTCAAAAACATCGTTCAAAATCACACATGTAAATAAACGTTAAAAGATAAAGTAATAAAACGCTCACGACCATTCTATCTCCACATATGCAAACACATACAAACAGATACACATACACATGCGCGCGCGCGGGCGCACTCACGCACTCCACATGCACATATCGACCCCTCAACATCAAGTGCTTAAACTCACATACACACACCCGATCATCCACTCCCACCCTACCCTAACACCTTTCCAACCCACGTACAAACCCCACACATCCACATTCCAGACAATAAGCCAGCTTCAATAGCTCAGTCGGTTAGGTGTTGGATTCACCCACCTTATAACTGGGTACTGAACACGGGGTCCGCTACATTAGCCAAGTCCTCCTCCTGGGAGAATCTGAGATGGTTACCCTCGTCAGCCATATCAACTAAGGTGGATTCTGACGTAAAACTGAACTAAATAATCGACCCAGCTCCTCACACACATACCTCCTTCACTCTCTCAATCCCCACCAAAACACAAACAAAACAATAAGGAAAGTCACCTGCTGAATCAAGTTTTTCATGAAGGTTTGGTTGTTGAGCTTAGTCATGGCAGCCGGGATGTTGGCGTTCAGAGCATTTGCCAGAGTCTGAAATAGAAACACAAACACACACACGCCCGTGCACGCAGGCAGAGAGAGAGAGAGAGAGAGAGAGAGAGAGAGAGAGAGAGAGAGAGAGAGAGACAGAGACAGAGAAGAGAGAGAGACAGAGAGAGAAAACCAGAGAGAGAGGAGAGTGGGAAGTAGGTAGAGTGGGAGGAAGGGAAAGGGGCAGGGAGGGAGGAAGAGGGAAGGAGAAAGAAAACACACACACACACACACACACACACACACACACACACACTCACGAGATTACATTTACTAAGACAATATGCTTCATTGTCTCTTAATTTCTCGATAACCTCTCGAATTTGCAATAAATGCTAGTCACATCAGCATGTCCGTATGCTTACACATACGCACACATACAAGCATGGTCGGACACACACACACACACACACACACACCACACACACACACACACACACAACACACAACACACACACCCGAGTTATTTCAACTGTATACAAAGAAGTAGACAAACCACTTTTGAGCCCAAAACCTGTGATAACACAAATGACACATGTGAGACATTCATAGCAAACCATCACACATTAAAAACACATATCACACACACACACATAAAAGAAAGAAAATGGGGCAAGACGGGAAAGCGAAGGCATAAAAGAAAGAAAACCTGCAATAATGTAATGTGTTCGGGTAGTGGTGGATGATTTTGATGTCGATCATATCTAACACACAGAACACGGATAAATAAATCAGCGACACTCCATCATACCAAAATCTGTATAATTACCATCAGCACCATCCTATCAACACCATTGTCGTTATATCATCACCATCATTGTTTAATGCATTGTCTTTATCATCCGATACGTTGTAACTGTAAGAGTTAAGTTTGTCCCCTAAACTCCAAAGTCGGTGTGATGTTTTATTTTTTCTTGAGGCCAGTACAATAAGTGTGGCTCCTATCTCATCATTACTGCTTTACCTTCCCCAACTCTTTAACAGGTTCTGGTTTCCACCTACAGCTGGATGGACTGAAGGTTGCGACACACAAGATCCTGCTCGAGCCATCAGAATGACTGCATGTACTTAAACTAGAGAGTGTGAACTTCACGTCCACCAAAAACCAAAAACAAACAAAAAACCAGGCCATTACTGAAATGAAAGTAATAATGATAATAAGAAAAACTAGGTGCACAGCGCCTCAACTCAAACAGACCTAAGCGCTTCACAAAGCATGAAAGACAAATCTGACACATCATCATTATCATCATGTGCCATGCTGCATGGCGTTGGCGATCATGGCCCTCCACACTTCAGCTGCCTCAATCTTGTTCTGACTTCGTGTGTTGACTGTCCAAGCTTTGCATCCGTACAGCAGTATTGGCTCTATATAGCAATGAAAACATCATCTTGGTGTTAATTGATAGAATTTTGTTGGTAAGAACGCTTTTCATTTTCTTGAATGCAGTTTTAGCTCGGCAAGTTCCGCTGGATATTTAAATGTGCATCTGCTGTCTGGTGAGATGACTTCATAGATATTTAAACTTGTCAACTGCCTCAATGTTGTACCATTTGCCGTTATTGTACATGAGGGGATTTCTTGTTATTTTACTACTTACCATGACTTCAATCTTCTTACTACTTAGCTCCAGCCTTTTATTTCTGCTTTCTATTTCTATTATATTCACAAGATTCTTTAGTTTTTTTTTCATTTCCTGCAATTAGAACAGTATCATCTCCGTAACAAAGATTGTTTACATTTTTCCTCCAACCCTTATAACTCGGGATGTTTCTCATAGCGGTTTCACCGTAGAGTGAAAACAAACACATCCCTAACCCTCTTTTGATATTCTGAAAAGAGCTTTTATCATTTTCTACCTCATTGCTGTTGCTTGTTCCCAATACATATTCCTTATTATTTTTAGATCTATTCCATCAATATTGAGGGTTTTTTTTATCAATTGGCTGATCAATTCTTCGTGTCTTATCTGATCAAAAGCCTTGGTAATAATCAATAAAAATGCAAGTCCTTATTCAAATCAAATAATCTTTCTACAAGAATTCTTAGAATGTATGTGGCCTTAATATTTCCTTTCCCGTCAATTATTCCACATTATTCCTCTGCTATTTCTGGTTTGATTCTGTTTCTTATCCTCATCATGGTTATTCTTAATAGAATCTGTGACACATGAACCATCAAGATGACTGTACGATGGAGTACGCATTCTATAGCTCCTGTTTTCTTTAAATGTGCAATGAAAATTGATTTTGACACATCTTTGGGACTTTTTCCTGTGTCATAAATGTCCTTTAGGTGGACTGTTTTTTTTTATACCAAATTCATCTAGAGCCTTAATCATTTCTACAATCATATAGTCTGGTCTCGGGCTATTCCCTGTTTATCTTTTTGCTCACTGTTATAACTTCATTTTTCATGACTGGTGGTCCTTCAACGTTCTTATGACGTGTTTTTCCTGTCTGTTATCGTCAAAGAGATCACCAATGTACCGTCCCCCATCTATCTATCTGACACAGGTAAAGTAAATACACGTCAACTCCCCCCCCCCCCCCTATCATGAAAACAGATTAACCGTATTCTGTATTTGTGTTTATCTGTGATGAACCATTATAATACAATGTTACAATGTTATACAATGTTAAAGCAACAACAATCCACTTCATGTGTCAATCGGTTAAGAAAAACCTCTTACAGTACACTACGTATACAGCCACATACGGCATAGACTTACAAACACAAGCACTTATTTTTAACACACACTACACAATAACGCAGATGCAGATATACAAACACATACACGTTCGTGCACACCCATAGGGATATACACACAACATTCACGTACACAGATATAGAGAGACACACATTCTCATTCAAATGTAGACATAGTTACAGTCGAAAATATGGTCTTCAGGGCAGAGATATGAAGGAAGTGATTGAAACTGAATGTCTAATCGGTAATGTGGCCAGGAAATTCGTTCCACTTCATTAATGGACCTTGGTAAGCGTATCTATATTAACCACTAGATTTTGTTTAGAAGGATGGAAGACTGGACAGATAGGCAGGACAAAACGCATTACCACAATCTGCTGGGCTTGGCTTTGTAAACTGGCTGTGGTCTTTTCCATGCTCGTCTGCGTAACAGAAAAAAGGAAAGCATGAACACAAAGCTGGCAATGATTGCTCTGGCAATGATTGTCTCAACACACCGAAGTCTTTCACACCCTAACTCCCTGTCCATCAATTTCCTGCTGACAGATCAGGTGACGGGAGTTGAAAGGATTCAAGTATTCATTAACAAACCTATTGAGTAAGCATCCACTACTGGCAGCTGAATGAGCTATGAGCTCAATGGGAAGACTGGGTGCACACAGTTAAGTCTCACCCATGCGTCATTGCGGGTGTTGCTCAAATTAAGACTTGGGAGTTGTTTGTAATGTGTCATTTGCCTGATACTGCTTTAAGTGGTCGGTTGAGCATTATGCAACATACACACTGTTGCTCAAAGTTCAAAGCCGACGCCGCAGGTGTCTGTATCTCGTGCGCCTGGTTGACACCAGGATATCTCATACATGTATTATGACAGTAAGTGCAGTATACAGTTCTTGTCACGCAGTTTTCTTAATCCTACACGGACCACCATAACATCAAGACTACCACCCTATCGTCATCATCGTCACAGCACTGTAAAAAATGCATCAGCTTCTATGGCCATGAAAATGGGACAGACCAAAACGTGAGCACAAATGAAGCGTGATGATTCTGAATAAAAAAAAAATCTCTCTGCAAAAACTACTATGGGATGCAAACAGATCAAATATTACAGATGACTTTACTGCCTTCCACAAATGTCAACAAAAGTTCTCATATCCACCCGAGATCATTGGGGACGTGGTGGTAAAGACCTCAGCTTTTCTTGTGGCCAGCATTGTAAGGACAGTGTTCATCTCTCCCCTGCTGTTTTACCTTTCCCAATCCTGAACAGTGTCAAGTACCCATTCACAGCTGGGTGGACTGAATGCCGCTCGCACAAAGTGATTCCCAAGCCATGGTCAAGTCCGCTCCGTCAGACAGTAAGGTGGAATCTGTACTTCTATCACGTAGAGAGGCCAGGCATAAAACTGCCTTCCCTACCGTCTGTTCCCAATACAACACTGTGATCAAAATGTCAAAAACGACGCAGACACACAGCTTACTTTTGCGTAGAATGGATATTTTTTTTCAGAGAAGATAAACATTTCAAACAAAAGCAAAAAACAAACAACCTTCCCCCCCCCCCCCCCCCGAAATATCATGTCAATGTAAATGACTGTTTTCTCCATGTCACACACACACACACACACGCACGCACGCACACAAATACACACACACACGCACACACACACACACGCACGCACACACACACACGCACGCACACACACCACGCACGCACACACACATACATACACACACGCACACACATACACACACACACGCACACACACACACACGCTCACACATACATACACGCGCGCGCACACACACACACACACACCAACATTTACCCGAAAATTTTGTAATTTTGCTATATACTATCTTTGAAAAATGTTGGAATAGTAGCAAAATGCCGGACACTTGGAAACAGACAATAGTGGTTCCTATCCCAAAAGCGGGTAAATGTAACACTGATCTAAAAAACTATAGGCCAATTGCACTAACATCCCACGTCTGTAAACTGATGGAGAAAATCATTGTACACCAGTTGTTGCACTATTGTGAAAAGAATAACATTATACCTGTCAATCAGGCTGGTTTTCGAAAAGGCAGGTCAACAGTGGAACTCTTAACTAAATTAACTACTGACATAAAGCGACAATTTGCAAGACGTAAATGTGTATTGGCCACATTTTTTGATATAACCAAAGCATACGACCAAGTGTGGCACTCCCGATTATTATTTAAATTAAAAAGCATAGGACTAACAGGTCGCGTTTATAATTATGTGAAGTGTCTGTTGGAAAACCGAGTAATTCAAACCAGGATTGGAAACGTGTATTCAAAAAAACGAACCCTTCAAATGGGTATCCCACAGGGATCAGTTATAGCACCTCTCCTTTTCATGATACTAATGAATGATTTACCAAGTAGAATATCTAAAGATGTCACATTAGTTCAGTATGCTGATGATCTATGCATGTGGATGCCGGTAAACATGAAGAGGAAAACTCCTTCTCGTAGTATCAACTATACACGAAAACTTTATCAATTAGAACTTGACAAAATAGCGCAATACATGGCAGAAAATGGGCTCCATCTATCTACGGAGAAGACAAAGATAATTTTATTTAATAGTGGGTCTAACCCGGACATAATGCCCACCTTTAAACTAGGAGATGCCGTTCTTCAGTATAACCAAACCATTAAATTCTTAGGTGTTTTCTTTACAGCAAAATTATCATGGAATCTGCAATGTCGACTACTTACTCACAAAAGCCCAAAAGAGTCTAAATTTTTTGAAAATAGTGTGCAAACAACCATGGGGACATAATCCATCAACACTTGTACATCTATGTAAATCTCTCATTAGATCTAAACTAACATATGCCCAAGAAATATTCTTTAGTGCACCTAGACACTTACTACAAAAACTACAAAGTATAGAATGCAAAAGTTTTAAACTTGCGCTTGGTCTTCCGATGCATGCTTCCAACCTCCGTACTTACGGTGAAATTGATACGTTGCCGCTTGATGAGCAAAGGAAACTCGTCTTTACCAAATTTCTGCTAAGAAATACCACCACTGAAAATGTTTTGAGACCTGATATAAATTTAAGATCAGACATTGATTTTCCAAAACGAGCTAAATCAATATCTTCACAAGCCACACTTGCAACGTATACATACGACATCATGAATGGCTCTGGAATTGATTTAGAAGCGGATCCTATATCTATAAGACCTTCTTTTTCTCCAGTACCCAGTTGGGAACTCTTAAGAGCAAACTTTGATATACACCACACTGATTTAAAGAAAAGATAATATCAACTTATTAGCGAGTCGAGTTAAATGTCATATTGAACACTTTTATCCCAATCATTTAAAAATCTATACAGATGGCTCATTAATGAGAAAATAGCAGGTTCTGCGTTTCTAATACCAGCTCTTAAAATAGAAAAATCTTTCCATATAGGACCCAACAAATCAATATTTACAGCTGAACTCTTTGCAATACTGATGGCTTTGAATTACTTAGTAAATTATCCTCGAAATATATCACAAATCCTTTTCTGCGTTGATTCTAAATCAGTGCTTCAGGCTCTTGAATTGATGAAATTAGACACTAGATCTGAAATGGTAATAGAAATTAGCCATTTAATTCATTACTTATCCCTAAGAGGAACTGATCTTACTTTTTGTTGGATACCATCTCATTGTTCGTTTCATCATAACGATGTGGTTGACAGGGCTGCCAAACGAGGAGCTAAGGGTTCACCAGAATCAAACAACATAAAGCTTTCTCCCTCTTTAAATGAATCTTGTAATTTAGTAAACGCCTATGTTTGGAAACTGTTTCAAGATAATCAGAAAAAGTACAATACTAATAGCATGGATTTTAAAATCAGCAAAATCAGTAAACAGTCTACTACAAACAGATCTATACAGTCCCTTATGTATAGGTGGAAACTCGATGCATTCAAAACAAAGTACACCAGAAATATTGCCTGTCTTTGTGGACAGAAAATAACGACCAGTCATTTACTTTCTTGCATTAGTATAAAGCGATACATTCCGATACTTACTACTCACACAATTTCCGACATATTTGAATCATCATTATTGACATATGAATTTTTCGTCAGCCTATCTAAAAGTCCAATATTTATAATTCGTTCATCTTCCTGCTCATAGTTACAGTTAGCTAGTTTATTGTAATATTTGTTGTAGTATGCTACTTCATTTGTCATGTTTATGCTTTCCTTCGACATTTGCATTGTCCTTGCTTCTTACTTGTTTTTCACATTGTTTCAGCCCGAATGTTTTTTTTTGTTTTTTTTGTTTTTGTTTTTTATGCTCGAGTGGGCTAAAAGTAATATGAATTTAAACTTGAACTTTTAAAAAAAAAATTTTTTATATTTTTATTTTCTTATTTTTTATTTTATTTTATTTTATTTATTTATTCTTTTGTTTTTAAACCAAGATTGACTACACGTAAACACCTGCATTTACCCTTCCTATTTCTACTCCCCTTCCCAACATCGCTTCGGTTTTGTTGTTGTGTGTTGTTGTGTTGTTTTTTGGGTTTTTTTGTTCATTTATTTATCTATTTTGTTTCATCTTTTATTTATCATTTATTTATCATTATTATCATTGTTATCAATTATGTTTTATTTTATTTTATTTATTTTGTTATTGTTGTCTAAAATCACTTAAGTGAATAGACATTAAACCAATGACCACCACCACCACACACCAACTTACCAGGGTCGTGATCATCGGGTTAAAGACATCACCACTGCCCTGGGAAAACGAACAAAGAGAAAAAACAAAAACCATTCAGATAATAGAACACAATGAGGGTAAGTACTTGTGCATTGGGGCCTGGTCATGTCTCACATCATCTATCACTGTGTCACTGTGGCCTGGTCATGTCTCACATCATCTATCACTGTGTCACTGTGGCCTCGTCATGTCTCACATCATCTATCACTGTGTCACTGTGGCCTGGTCATGTCTCACATCATCTATCACTGTGGCCTGGTCATGTCTCACATCATCTATCACTGTGTCACTGTGGCCTGGTCATGTCTCACATCATCTATCATTGTGTCACTGTGGCCTGGTCATGTCTCACATCATCTATCACTGTGTCACTGTGGCCTCGTCATGTCTCACATCATCTATCACTGTGTCACTGTGGCCTGGTCATGTCTCACATCATCTATCACTGTGTCACTGTGGCCTGGTCATGTCTCACATCATCTATCACTGTGTCACTGTGGCCTGGTCATGTCTCAATCATCTATCACTGTGTCATGTGGCCTGGTCATGTCTCACATCATCTATCACTGTGTCACTGTGGCCTCGTCATGTCTCACATCATCTATCACTGTGTCACTGTGGCCTGGTCATGTCTCACATCATCTATCACTGTGTCACTGTGGCCTCGTCATGTCTCACATCATCTATCACTGTGTCATTGTGGCCTGTCATGTCTCAATCATCTATCACTGTGTCACAGTGGCCTGGTCATGTCTCACATCATCTATCACTGTGTCACTGTGGCCTGGTCATGTCTCACATCATCTATCACTGTGTCACTGTGGCTCTGTCATGTCTCACATCATCTATCACTGTGTCATTGTGGCCTCGTCATGTCTCACATCATCTATCACTGTGTCACTGTGGCCTCGTCATGTCTCACATCATCTATCACTGTGTCACTGTGGCCTGGTCATGTCTCACATCATCTATCACTGTGTCACTGTGGCCTCGTCATGTCTCACATCATCTATCATTGTGTCACTGTGGCCTCGTCATGTCTCACATCATCTATCACTGTGTCACTGTGGCCTCGTCATGTCTCACATCATCTATCACTGTGTCACTGTGGCCTGGTCATGTCTCACATCATCTATCACTGTGTCACTGTGGCCTGTCATGTCTCACATCATCTATCACTGTGTCATGTGGCCTGTCATGTCTCACATCATCTATCACTGTGTCACTGTGGCCTGGTCATGTCTCACATCATCTATCACTGTGCCTCGTCATGTCTCCCCATCATCTTTCACTGTGACCTCGTCATGTCTCACATCATCTATCACTGTGTCACTGTGGCCTCGTCATGTCTCACATCATCTATCACTGTGTCATTGTGGCCTCGTCATGTCTCACATCATCTATCACTGTGTCACTGTGGCCTGGTCATGTCTCACATCATCTATCACTGTGTCACTGTGGCCTGGTCATGTCTCACATCATCTATCACTGTGTCACTGTGGCCTGGTCATGTCTCACATCATCTATCACTGTGTCACTGTGGCCTCGTCATGTCTCACATCATCTATCACTGTGTCACTGTGGCCTCGTCATGTCTCATCATCATTATCACTGTGGCCTCGTCATGTCTCACATCATCTATCACTGTGTCACTGTGGCCTCGTCATGTCTCAATCATCTATCACTGTGTCACTGTGGCCTCGTCATGTCTCACATCATCTATCATGTGTCACTGTGGCCTCGTCATGTCTCACATCATCTATCACTGTGTCATTGTGGCCTCGTCATGTCTCACATCATCTATCACTGTGTCACTGTGGCCTGGTCATGTCTCACATCATCTATCACTGTGTCACTGTGGCCTGGTCATGTCTCACATCATCTATCACTGTGTCATTGTGGCCTGGTCATGTCTCACATCATCTATCACTGTGTCACTGTGGCCTGGTCATGTCTCACATCATCTATCACTGTGTCACTGTGGCCTCGTCATGTCTCACATCATCTATCACTGTGTCACTGTGGCCTCGTCATGTCTCACATCATCTATCACTGTGTCACTGTGGCCTGGTCATGCTCACATCATCTATCACTGTGTCACTGTGGCCTGGTCATGTCTCACATCATCTATCACTGTGTCACTGTGGCCTGTCATGTCTCACATCATCTATCACTGTGTCACTGTGGCCTCGTCATGTCTCACATCATCTATCACTGTGTCACTGTGGCCTCGTCATGTTCACTCACATCATGTTCACTGTGGCCTCGTCATGTCTCACATCATCTATCACTGTGTCACTGTGGCCTCGTCATGTCTCACATCATCTATCACTGTGTCACTGTGGCCTGGTCATGTCTCACATCATCTATCACTGTGTCACTGTGGCCTCGTCATGTCTCACATCATCTATCACTGTGTGGCCTGGTCATGTCTCACATCATCTATCACTGTGTCACTGTGGCCTCGTCATGTCTCACATCATCTATCACTGTGTCACTGTGGCCTCGTCATGTCTCACATCATCTATCACTGTGTCACTGTGGCCTCGTCATGTCTCACATCATCTATCACTGTGTCATGTGGCCTCGTCATGTCTCACATCATCTATCACTGTGTCACTGTGGCCTGGTCATGTCTCACATCATCTATCACTGTGTCACTGTGGCCTGGTCATGTCTCACATCATCTATCACTGTGTCACTGTGGCCTGGTCATGTCTCACATCATCTATCACTGTGTCACTGTGGCCTCGTCATGTCTCACATCATCTATCACTGTGTCACTGTGGCCTGGTCATGTCTCACATCATCTATCACTGTGTCACTGTGGCCTGGTCATGTCTCACATCATCTATCACTGTGTCACTGTGGCCTGGTCATGTCTCACATCATCTATCACTGTGGCCTGGTCATGTCTCACATCATCTATCACTGTGTCACTGTGCCTCGTCATGTCTCACATCATCTATCACTGTGTCACTGTGGCCTCGTCATGTCTCACATCATCTATCACTGTGTCACTGTGGCCTCGTCATGTCTCACATCATCTATCACTGTGTCACTGTGGCCTCGTCATGTCTCACATCATCTATCACTGTGTCACTGTGGCCTCGTCATGTCTCACATCATCTATCACGTGTGGCCTCGTCATGTCTCACATCATCTATCACTGTGTCACTGTGGCCTCGTCATGTCTCACATCATCTATCACTGTGTCACTGTGGCCTCGTCATGTCTCACATCATCTATCACTGTGTCACTGTGGCCTCGTCATGTCTCACATCATCTATCATGTGTCACTGTGGCCTCGTCATGTCTCACATCATCTATCATTGTGTCACTGTGGCCTCGTCATGTCTCACATCATCTATCACTGTGTCACTGTGGCCTCGTCATGTCTCACATCATCTATCACTGTGTCACTGTGGCCTCGTCATGTCTCACATCATCTATCACTGTGTCACTGTGGCCTCGTCATGTCTCACATCATCTATCACTGTGTCACTGTGGCCTCGTCATGTCTCACATCATCTATCACTGTGTCACTGTGGCCTCGTCATGTCTCACATCATCTATCACTGTGTCACTGTGGCCTGGTCATGTCTCACATCATCTATCACTGTGTCACTGTGGCCTCGTCATGTCTCACATCATCTATCACTGTGTCACTGTGGCCTGGTCATGTCTCACATCATCTATCACTGTGTCACTGTGGCCTGGTCATGTCTCACATCATCTATCACTGTGTCACTGTGGCCTCGTCATGTCTCACATCATCTATCACTGTGTCACTGTGGCCTGGTCATGTCTCACATCATCTATCACTGTGTCACTGTGGCCTCGTCATGTCTCATATCATCTATCACTGTGTCACTTGTGGCCTGGTCATGTCTCACATCATCTATCACTGTGTCACTTGTGGCCTGCGTCATGTCTCACATCATCTATCACTGTGTCACTGTGGCCTGGTCATGTCTCACATCATCTATCACTGTGTCACTGTGGCCTGTCATGTCTCACATCATCTATCACTGTGTCACTGTGGCCTGGTCATGTCTCACATCATCTATCACTGTGTCACTGTGGCCTCGTCATGTCTCACATCATCTATCACTGTGTCACTGTGGCCTCGTCATGTCTCACATCATCTATCACTGTGTCACTGTGGCCTCGTCATGTCTCACATCATCTATCACTGTGTCATTGTGGCCTCGTCATGTCTCACATCATCTATCACTGTGTCACTGTGGCCTGGTCATGTCTCACATCATCTATTCACTGTGTCACTGTGGCCTGGTCATGTCTCACATCATCTATCACTGTGTCACTGTGGCCTCGTCATGTCTCACATCATCTATCACTGTGTCACTGTGGCCTCGTCATGTCTCACATCATCTATCACTGTGTCACTGTGGCCTCGTCATGTCTCACATCATCTATCACTGTGGCCTCGTCATGTCTCACATCATCTATCACTGTGTCACTGTGGCCTCGTCATGTCTCACATCATCTATCACTGTGTCACTGTGGCCTCGTCATGTCTCACATCATCTATCACTTGTGTCACTGTGGCCTCGTCATGTCTCACATCATCTATCACTGTGTCATTGTGGCCTCGTCATGTCTCACATCATCTATCACTGTGTCACTGTGGCCTGGTCATGTCTCACATCATCTATCACTGTGTCACTGTGGCCTGGTCATGTCTCACATCATCTATCACTGTGTCATTGTGGCCTGGTCATGTCTCACATCATCTATCACTGTGTCACTGTGGCCTGGTCATGTCTCACATCATCTATCACTGTGTCACTGTGGCCTGGTCATGTCTCACATCATCTATCACTGTGTCACTGTGGCCTCGTCATGTCTCACATCATCTATCACTGTGTCACTGTGGCCTGGTCATGTCTCACATCATCTATCACTGTGTCACTGTGGCCTGGTCATGTCTCACATCATCTATCACTGTGTCACTGTGGCCTGGTCATGTCTCACATCATCTATCACTGTGTCATGTGCTGGTCATGTCTCACATCATCTATCACTGTGTCACTGTGGCCTGTCATGTTCAATCATCATCACTGCTGTCATTCTAATCATCTAACTGTGTCACTGTGGCCTCGTCATGTCTCACATCATCTATCACTGTGTCACTGTGGCCTCGTCATGTCTCACATCATCTATCACTGTGTCACTGTGGCCTCGTCATGTCTCACATCATCTATCACTGTGTCACTGTGGCCTCGTCATGTCTCACATCATCTGATCACTGTGGCCTCGTCATGTCTCACATCATCTATCACTGTGTCACTGTGGCCTGTCATGTCTCACATCATCTATCACTGTGTCACTGTGGCCTCGTCATGTCTCACATCATCTATCACTGTGTCACTGTGGCCTCGTCATGTCTCACATCATCTATCATTGTGTCACTGTGGCCTCGTCATGTCTCACATCATCTATCATTGTGTCACTGTGGCCTCGTCATGTCTCACATCATCTATCACTGTGTCACTGTGGCCTCGTCATGTCTCACATCATCTATCACTGTGTCACTGTGGCCTCGTCATGTCTCACATCATCTATCACTGTGTCACTGTGGCCTCGTCATGTCTCACATCATCTATCACTGTGTCACTGTGGCCTCGTCATGTCTCACATCATCTATCACTGTGTCACTGTGGCCTCGTCATGTCTCACATCATCTATCACTGTGTCACTGTGGCCTGGTCATGTCTCACATCATCTATCATTGTGTCACTGTGGCCTCGTCATGTCTCACATCATCTATCACTGTGTCACTGTGGCCTGGTCATGTCTCACATCATCTATCACTGTGTCACTGTGGCCTGGTCATGTCTCACATCATCTATCACTGTGTCACTGTGGCCTCGTCATGTCTCACATCATCTATCACTGTGTCATTGTGGCCTGGTCATGTCTCACATCATCTATCACTGTGTCACTGTGGCCTCGTCATGTCTCATATCATCTATCAATGTGTCACTGTGGCCTCGTCATGTCTCACATCATCTATCACTGTGTCACTGTGGCCAGGGCAAGGCGCACAACACTTTTCAACCTCAAAGAAGCACTGTGCATGTTGAAGCTATCTAATTTTACGTACATTCTCGCTAACACGCTGAGACAATTTAACATTTAAAATGCATCCAGGAGATCATTTCTCTTCTGTTTTCTGCTTTCATTCGTCGTCCACACGGACAGGCTACAACTGGCGATGAATCTGTAGCCCTTTTTCTTCCCCAATTCCTGTCGACTGCCATGGAGCTGAGAGTTGTTGTGGTCGGTTAGGTCTCTTGTCACTTCACTTGATAAAGGAGACACCGCTGCAGTATGTTCAGCTCTTTGGTCCTCTTGATCACAGAGGCAGGATTATGAAGGCGTCAACTTGAATTTGTGTTTAAAATAAGCGTAGATCTGGTTGTAAGTAGTGTTCTGTGTGAAGACAGTTAAACAGTGTATTACACGAAGACAGTATGATATGAAGAGAGATAAAGGTGTATTACATGAAGAGATGAATAGTGTATTACTTGAAGAAAGGAAGAGAGACAGTGCTTTATATGAAGAAATAAACAGTGTATTATATAAACAGATGAACACTGTGTTACGTGAAAAGAGATAAACAGTGTACTATATGAAGACAGAAAATAGTATACCAGGCGAGATACACGATGTATTATATGAAGAGATAAACGCTGTATTAACTATTATATGAAGAGGTAAACAGTGTATTATATGAAGAGGTAAACAGTGTATTATATGAAGAGATAAACAGTGTATTATATGAAGAGGTAAACAGTGTATTATATGAAGAGGTAAACAGTGTATTATATGAAGAGATAAAGTGTATTATATGAAGAGATAAACAGTGTATTATATGAAGAGATAAACAGTGTATTATATGAAGAGATAAACAGTGTATTATATGAAGAGATAAACAGTGTATTATATGAAGAGATAAACAGTGTATTTTA
Source organism: Monoplex corrugatus (assembly GCA_030674185.1). NCBI lineage: Eukaryota > Metazoa > Mollusca > Gastropoda > Littorinimorpha > Ranellidae > Monoplex > Monoplex corrugatus. The sequence goes on along the minus strand of JAPXFY010000018.1, from coordinate 25,333,574 downwards.
TGAAGAAATAAAATGTACTGTATAAAGAGATAGCGGTGTATTATATTTAGAGAGATAAACAGTGCAATGTATAAAACAAACGATGTACTATATAAACAGCATACCATACGAAGAGATGAATGGTGTATTATATGTAGAGATAAAAACTGTATCATATCACGAGATAAAAACAGTGCATTGTATGAAGACAGATAAACAGTGTATTGTATGAAAACAGATAAACAGTGTATTGTATGAAAACAGATAAACAGTGTATTGTATGAAGACAGATAAAGTGTATTGTATGAAGACAGATAAACAGTGTATTGTATGAATTGTATGAAGACAGATGAACAGTGCATTGTATGAAGACAGATCAACAGTGTATTGTATGAAGACAGATAAACTGTATTGTATGAAGACAGATAAACAGTGTATTGTATGAAAACAGATAAACAGTGTATTGTATGAAGACAGATAAACAGTGTACATGTATTGTATGAAAACAGACAATATAACAGTGTATTGTATGAAGACAGATAAACAGTGTATTGTATGAAGACAGATAAACAGTGTATTGTATGAAGACAGATTAAACAGTGTATTGTATGAAGACAGATAAACAGTGTATTGTATGAAGGCAGATAAACAGTGTCTTGTATGAAGACAGATAAACAGTGTATTGTATGAAGACAGATAAACAGTGTATTGTATGAAGACAGATAAAGAGTGTATTGTATGAAGACAGATAAACAGTGTCTTGTATGAAGACAGATAAACAGTGTACATGATTGTATGAAAACAGAAATCTAACAGTGTATTGTATGAAGACAGATAAACAGTGTATTGTATGAAGACAGATAAAGAGTGTATTGTATGAAGACAGATAAACAGTGTCTTGTATGAAGACAGATAAACAGTGTACATGTATTGTATGAAAACAGACAATCTAACAGTGTATTGTATGAAGACAGATAAACAGTGTATTGTATGAAGACAGATAAACAGTGTATTGTATGAAGACAGATAAACAGTGTCTTGTATGAAGACAGATTAAACAGTGTATTGTATGAAGACAGATAAACAGTGTATTGTATGAAGGCAGATAAACAGTGTATTGTATGAAGACAGATAAACAGTGTATTGTATGAAGACAGATAAACAGTGTCTTGTATGAAGACAGATAAACAGTGTACATGTATTGTATGAAAACAGACAATCTAACAGTGTATTGTATGAAGACAGATAAACAGTGTATTGTATGAAGACAGATAAACAGTGTATTGTATGAAAACAGATAAACAGTGTATTGTATGAAGACAGATAAACAGTGTATTGTATGGAGACAGATAAACAGTGTATTGTATGGAGACAGATAAACAGTATCTTGTATGAAGACAGATAAACAGTGTATTGTATGGAGACAGATAAACAGTGTATTGTATGAAGACAGATAAACAGTGTATTGTATGAAGACAGATAAACAGTGTACATGTATTGTATGAAAACAGACAATCTAACAGTGTATTGTAAGGAGACAGATAAACAGTGTATTGTATGAAAACAGATAAACAGTGTATTGTATGAAAACAGATAAACTGACAGTGTATTGTATGAAGACAGATAAACAGTGTATTGTATGAAGACAGATAAACAGTGTATTACTTGAAGACTGTAAACAGTGCATTACATGAATGGAAATAAACAGTATCATACGAAGAAAGATAAACGGTGTATTACATGAAGACAGATAAGTTGTGTGTTATATGAAGAGATAAACAGTGTATTACATGAAGATAGATAAATAGTGTATTACATGTAAACAGTGTATTACATTAATATAGATAAACAATGTATTACATTAAGATATAAAAACAGTGTATTACATTAAGACAGAAAAACAGTGTATTACATTAAGACAGAAAAACAGTGTATTACATTAAGACAGAAAAACAGTGTATTACATTAAGACAGAAAAACAGTGTATTACATTAAGACAGAAAAACAGTGTATTACATTAAGACAGAAAAACAGTGTATTACATTAAGACAGAAAAACAGTGTATTACATTAAGACAGAAAAACAGTGTATTACATTAAGACAGAAAAACGGTGTATTACAATAAGACAGATAAACAGTGTATTACATTCAGAGAGATAAACGGTGTATTACAAAAAGACAGATAAACAGTGTATTACATTAAGATAGATAAACACTGTAGTATGCCTTCTTGTTTTTCATATAGCCCCTTTACAACAGCGAGATGAGATATGACATGAAATGAAACTTGATTTTCAAACTATTTGGATTTTGGCACACAGGATAATTTACACCTGCTGATGGTAATCTATGCGTCTTAAAATGAAAAATAATAACAAAATACAAAATAACACAATAAAATGGTAAATCCTAGTGATAGCAAACAAAACAAATGTGATTAAAACATCTGATCAGAGAGAAAGATAGACAAGAGGCAGAGACAGAGACAGACAGACAGAGAGCGAAGGTGAGGTGGGGGGGGGGGGAGGAGGGCAAAGTACCGGAGTTACGGTGTTAGCATCCTGTTGCTGTTTCTGAAGTTTAGTTTTCAAATCTTGAATCTGCAAGCAGAAAAAAATCACAGGAAATGTGTATGGATACCTTCGCTAATTGCTAAACAGATAAACACATACACACACATGTATACATGTATGCACATGAATCCACACAGACTGAGGAAAAAATCCTTCAGCCATCCACGGAATGAAACCCAGCACGATAGAAAATAAGAAAACTACTTATGACAAAAAGCAACGGAGCATGGCAGAAACAAACAGAGAACATTTGAGGATGAATTTTAAGAAAGTGGGGATACTAGAGCTCCTGGCATTTTCTCCGCCTTTTCTCCGTTTTGCCTTATCCCGTTTCGCCTTTTGATTCATTTTTTGTTAAACTTAGACTTATACTGCCTTAAATGCAATGACTTGTACATTAGTTTACATTCATGTAAACACCTACATACACCAAACACAAACGATAAAATGAAGAAGATTCAATTTTTCTTTTAATTCACTCTCTCTATCCATTTCTCACAGACTCATGCACACCTCGTAAATAAAACATTGGCTTTTTCAGTTATAACAGGACGTACATAAGGCCAACTGGCATAAGGGCACAAGACAAAACGGTACCTTTGTTCAGTCCAAAGTGCACAGTCCAAAGGAGGCATTTTAATTGAAAAGACTAACTACAGAAAGTCCAAACAGGATGTCACCTGTATGACCACCTATCGGATGAACTGGTTTGTCTGTGATCAGTAATTGCTGTATCATTCAATAACTTATTCTCTCTCTCTCTCTCTCTCTCTCTCTGTCAGTAGGCACATTAACTGCACACTCAGTCACACACACACACACACGCACGCACATGCACAAGCATACACACACACACACACACACACACACACACACACACACACACACACACACACACACACACACACACTATCCCTGGCAAACAGCTTTATAATCGTGTATGCAAGAATATCGGTTTACCTATGAAAATTGAGCTTGCGATAGCATTTTGCCAGCGACAACTCTTTTGCTGCTGTGATACCACTATCGTGTGCTGAGTGTGTGCAACACACGGGACTTCACTTTCTCACCTCGTCTGAAAGACTAGCAACCCAGACCACCGTCTGATTCAAACCCGGGTTTGAGGCATTCTAGACAGGGGCTCCGGATTACATTGTTATTGTAGAGATACACTTGAAGGATGAAAGTATGTGACTGTTGAACAGACGAGGGATCGTTCCAGTTGTATGGACCACACAACGAAAAAGAACGGCGACTGACTGTAGAACATCAGTGTTGAAGAATTGTAAAAAGTAGCACCAGAAGCACAAAGGACAGGTCAGGCAGGGGTATATATTCGAAGGTGGTCACACAGATAAATAGGAGCAGTATCACTGACATACATGTAGCATAATGTAATGATTTTGATGAAATTCTTTGAGAAAAGGAAACAAGCGGAAAAACTGAAGCCAGGGAGTGAAATAATCATGTCCCTTGTTACCAAGGGTAACAGGTAACACGACATACTGACTCCAGCCGCCCACCAACACGATTTATCATCTCCATCACCCCAAAATTCCCCGGCCTCTCTTCAGTCACCGATCAGATAGGGAAAAAAATTAATAAATAAAAACGAACAAAAGAACACAAACTATCTGAAACAGCCAAATATCCGGACTCACGGAAGTTTGAACATTGCCAAGGGAGGTAACCGAGGCGTTAAGGCTGTTGATCTGATTTGAGACGTCTACTGCTCCACTGGTCGTGCCGGCTGCCTTAGCGGCGTTTATGGTGTTCAGACTGGACAGACTAGCCTGCACATAGAAAACATTTTCATTATAAGAGTAATACAAATTATTCCACCTGCAAAGCTGGCTGTCCATCAGCTTTTGGGTCTTATCACTGGCATACATATTCATCCGTCCTTGTGTACACATGTCTGCACACATTTATACACACACAGACTGCGTCTGCATACATACCTACACAAGTACATGTAAGTCCTCATGCATATCCACAAATCCGTTATCAGTACAATTTTGTTTTAACCCAACAATAAATGGTTGTTTGATAATGATGATGATGTTCCATAGATCTATAGCATACTATAAATATATACATACATATGTAATATATACACACGCACACATATATACACACCCATCCATCAATTCAACCATACTTAAAACCACACACACACACACACACACACACACACACACACACTCTCTCTCTCTCTCTCTCTCTCTCTTTCTCACACACACACACACACACACACACACACACACACACACACACACACACACACACACACACACACACACGATTCATGTTTTAATTGCGCCCTGCTGTGCTTCGGAGCATCATTATCCAAATGTTCTTTCCTTCATCGTCTACATAGTCAGGTCACACACAAAAAGCCATGAAAGTGGCCATTTTTCCCAGTTCCTGCCGGCTGCCAGGGAGCTTGGTGGTCAGAGGAGTTGTAGTAGCCAGTGGCGTTACTCCTGCAGGCCATGGTGGTACAAGACAGACAGAAGGACCTCCAGTAGGTGAGGCTGAATCCTGCTGAGGCACAGGACCCAGTGGTGCTCCACCTTAAGACTTTAATTCACGTCTGATGTAGACGACAATTCTAGACATTAGCATTGTACAGCGCCATGGTTTATTAGAAGGTGCCTGGAGCCATGATACTTTTGAATTAATATTTTTTTTCAAATAAACTATATTTTGACCACAGGAACAATATCCTTTTTTTCTTTTTTTTTTAAATATACAAGGCTTTCATGCATTGAATCTTTTTTTTTAAATGGGGATATTGTTTCATATCATCCGAGAGGAACGTTTATCTCTCTCTGTAAGTGTGTGTGCATATGCGTGTGTGTGTGTGTGTGTGTGTGTTTGTGTGTCTGTCTGTGTGTGTGTGTGTGTTTGTGCGTGTCTGCTAACAAAACGTGTCAGCAAATATGTCTTCAGCTGTTTCTGGACGGATCTTTATCAAAATTTGATCAAAGCTGTGGATCGTTGAAGAGTCGCGAATGAAGGACAAGGTGTCAAGGTCGAGGTCACAAGGATAAAAAAGTGCAAAAAATAAGTACCTTTGAAAGAAGGAACAGTGGCAATATTTGAATTCTGTTTTCATCAACTATCTACCATTGCCCTCACCGCAAATCAAAGTTTACTGGTTTTATTTCATCCTGACTGATATCCAAGTTCATATATATCTTCGTGATTACGATGTATGAAATAATAACTATCAAAAATTGAAAGAATAAATTTTCTGCATACGTTTAAGAACTAAAGTTATGTGTAACTGGTTCTATTTTTGACAAAATGGTTGATATAATATATAATTTTGTTGTTGCTGCCAAGTTCGCATGAGAATTTCTCATCGTTTCATTTTTTTTTCGGGCCTATGGAATTTCACTTTTGCATGTTTTACCCCTTAAGAGAATGGAGTCCACGGTGTCGACTTATTTGGTGAAAAAAATTGACGAAACTTGAAAAAATGTCGGGCCTGAAACCCATGAGCTCATGACCCATGATTACGATAATTTACTAAAGCTTGGCCCATCACATTTCAAAAACGACTTGGCAGATTTCAACTCCATGGGCCAACGACCCACATTTCTTGAAAAAACCTGCACGCACATCCACACACACATCCACCAATACACATCCACACACACACACACATGCACACACACATGCACACACACATCTACCCATACACATCCACACAACGCGCGTGCGCACACACATACACTCACAAACACAAACATACACACACACACTCACAAGCACATACACAAGCACACGTACACACATGCACGCACACTTACAAACACAAGCACAAACACCCTCTCTCTCTTTCTCTATCTCTTACACACACGCGCGCGCGCGCGCGCGCACGTGCTCACTAACACACAGACACACACTCACTCACATTTTTAAAGTCTTCAATTTTGCCGAGTGCAGTGTTGACCACGCCCTCCAGGTCCATCACTTCGTACAGTGTCTTCCCTTCCTTGCAGCCACTGTCATCACCATTATCATCACAGTCATCACTGATATCAACAAAATCGTCGTCGTCATCGTCTTCATACATGTAGTCATCGGTATCACCACCAAAACCGACATATTTATCATTATCACTATCACCATCGGCGTCGTCGTCATATTAGAATCACAGTCGTTGTCACCACCACCATCATTATCATTGAGAGTATCAGTCTTACTACTCAAAATAACGTCTTGCATTCTTTATTCTTCCCTTTAAAAAATTGGTATCGACCAGAGGTGTGTGTGTGTGTGTGTGTGTGTGTGTGTGTGGGTGTGTGGCGTGCGTGCGTGCGTGCGTGCGTGCGTGGACTCGATTTTGTCAGCTCATTATGGATGGATTACTACAAATTTAGGTCAAATGATGGACGTCTGAGAAATCGTGAAAGTGCAAATTTGAAAGGTGAGCAGCACTTTTCGAGGAAAGTATGTGAACAGCGCTCTCTCCAGGAACTTCTGATTATGTTTAAAACCTGTTTGAACTCATGTGACCGTTTACTATTGTCCTCTATGCATGCCAAGGTTTATTTCACATGAAGCTTCTTTAAGGTCACAGTGGCTGACATCACAGATCATCTGTATCTACCAGATTACAGGGTCTGAAACAAACTTCCAAAAATTCAAAGAATCGACTTTTTCAGTAAATTAAAGAACAAATTGCTGTTCTCTGTAACTACTTCCAATTTTCTACTTTAACATATGTCTACTGATGTGCAACAGTTTGGCCTCAGTGGCGAAAATTATTCTAAAAGAATATCCCCACGGTGCAACAAAAAGATAGAAAAGAAGACAAATAAAGAGAGAGGGAAAACAACAACAACAAAACAAAACAATGAAAAAACAAAAGGAGAGAAAAGCTTCCACATGAGACTTTTAAAAAAAAAATTGTTTTTTTTTGTTTTGCTTTTCAATGGATAAAGAGCTTAAGCTTCAGGAGGCTTTTGCCCCTGGACCCCATGCGTAACCCCTCCCTAACTGTTCCCACATCCGGCCCTGACAGTTACGTATTACGGTCCAACACAACTGTCGATTTTACAAATGTATAGACAGACAAGCGCTTCCTCATATTTTAAATGAATTAATTTCTTCTTCCAGAAAAAAATCATTTTCACTGTTTTGGGCCTTAGAATTTGGAAGACATGGGTCTAGCAGTGTGTGACGTGAAGAATAATTAATATGCATATAACATGGGGGGTGTCTTGGGTCTTCATTTCAAAGCAAGGCAACCAATCACAAGGCGACCTTGTTTTGATTATTTATTACACCGCGTCAACTGCTGCACGATTTTGAACTATTTACAAAAAGTCTGCATTTAAGAGACAGTGCTCTTCATTTTCCATGATGAGATGGAAGATGACCTCACTTCGGCAAAGTCAGGCTCTATAATTCTCTTTTACAACAGTCAGCAGATCTTGGCATATTCTTCAAGTTTAGATCTAGTTCTATCTTGCTGTATGATTGTATTATTAAAACTTCATTGAAATCTTATTGCGATGGGTTGGCTATAGAAGCTGTCTGAAGCTTTACTGTGAATCTTTGTTGGACGTGACCACAAAAAATTGAACAGATCTTGACCTATCACTCATATTCAACACATAGTCTCTCTGCTACCCTCTCATCGTGTGTGTGTGTGTGTGTGTGTGTGTGTGTGTGTGTGTGTGTGTGTGTGTGTGTGTGTGTGTGTGTGTGACAGAGACAGACAGAGACAGACAGACACAGAGAGAGAGAGTGTGTATAATGTGTATGTATGCGTGTATGTCTGAGTGTGTGAATGTGCACGCGTGTGTACGCGTGTGTGTGTGAGTGTGTGTGTGTGTATGTGTGTGTGTGTGTGTGTGTGTGTGTGTGTGTGTATGTATGTGTGTGTGTGTGCGCGCGCGCGTGCGTGTGCGTGTGTGTGTGTGTGTGTGTGTGTGTGTCACGGCTGTGCAAAACTGGCCAAATCGTTCTCTTTAGTTTACCTGCGGACGGCAGCTGTAGGCCTGCAAAGCCTGGCATTCCAGAATGGGGGAAGGGGGTGGGATGCAGGGTCGAGACGGGGTCACGGCAGTAGCTGCGGATGAATCCCTTCTTTGTCTGTATTAAAACTTGATCATTTTACCCGATCTTCTCCTGTCTGTAGACACGGAACCTAAGATATCTGGATGTTGATTTTTTGTGATTTACAAGTTTGTTCTAAGTGCCCGCGTTACGTCCAAGAATTAGAATTTGTACCGTTGACTGAAGTTTGTAATCTACAAACTTTTGCAGTGACTATGTGTTCAGCTGCTGTGCTTTTTTGTTAAAACGTGTATTC
>JAPXFY010000018.1:25309688-25319688 GCA_030674185.1 Monoplex corrugatus | reverse complement strand
ATGTTGTGTGTGTGTGTGTGTGTGTGTGTGTGTGTGTGTGTGTGTGCGTGTGCGTGTGTGTGTGTGTGTGCGTGTGTGTGCGTGTGTTTGTGTGTATGTGTGGTGAAGGTTGGGCTGGGGAAGTTGTGGTGATAGAGACGATAAATCGTGTTGGTGTGAGGATGGAGGAGTCTGTGTGTCGTGTTGTCAAGGGTTTGATGTCTGTGATGTGGTTGTGTAAGGCGTTGGATGCGGGTTGATGAATGAAAACACAACTGTTTCCCTTCCTTTTAACATTGCACACGAAGAAATACATTTCACTACAATATAGTCCACGTTGTTCTGATGACAGATTGATACAAAGAAAGACATTAAACACATACGCCAGGCAAGGCCTCAAGGTTCTGATAGCACTAGGCCTTGCGTGAAGGCTTATGGCTTGTACCATGATCATTTTGGGTCTTGTCAATCACTTGGCACCTCTGGTGTCGGTGCATATGAGTATGGATTTATTCCGAGCATGAAGATGCTACCTGGACAAAGTGAAACTCAAACTGAGGACTGAGACAACATGAACAAGATGAAAGGTCTGTGGTTTCTCTCCAGTCACAGCTTCACTGACAGAAAGCATGAAATTCCATCTCACAGAAACAATGTAGAACATGCAAGCCCTATGGTCTTAACGACAACCTGTAACTTCCTCTCTCACCACATGTACCTAACAGCTACATTCGTACAGATAGTTTGTGTATCTTCGCTTATGTGAACATGTTTGCATGCATGTGTATGTACACGAGAGTGCGTACATACAAAATGTGTATGCATGCATGCTTGGTGTGTGTGTCTACATTTGTACAAAGGAAGAGGAGGGGAGAAATGCTGGGAAGAGGAATAATCAGGGGAAGAGTGTTGGAGGGAAGAAAGAGGTAGAGAGGAAAGGAGAGGAGGAAGGAGGAAGAGTGAAATGGGAGAGAAGGAAAGGGGAAGAGAAAATGAATAAAAAGAATGAATCGAACTTAATTATCCTTTTTCCAGCGGTAAATATAATAAAAAAAGCAGTGAATCTAGTTTAAAATTTTTCATAATATTAGAACAAAGAATATGATGACAGGAAAAGAAAAGGGAGGAAAACAATGTAAATCTTTATGGGACAAGACAGACAGACGTAAGGAGGCAACAGACAGACGTAAAGGAGGCAACAGACAGACGTGAAGGAGGCAACAGACAGACGTGAAGGAGGCAACAGACAGACGTAAGGAGGCAACAGATAGACGTGAAGGAGGCAACAGATAGACGTAAGGAGGCAACAGACAGACGTAAGGAGGCAACAGACAGACGTAAGGAGGCAACAGACATAAGGAGGCAACAGACAGACGTGAAGGAGGCAACAGACAGACGTAAGGAGGCAACAGATAGACGTGAAGGAGGCAACAGAGATAGAACGTGAAGGAGGCAACAGACAGACGTAAGGAGGCAACAGATAGACGTGAAGGAGGCAACAGACAGACGTAAGGAGGCAACAGATAGACGTGAAGGAGGGCAACAGACAGACGTAAGGAGGCAACAGACAGACATAAGGAGGCAACAGACAGACGTAAGGAGGCAACAGACTCACGCCGCATGAGCAGGATACCACCACAGTTGGAGGCTGACCCACGTTCAGCGGGAGGGGTGTGGGCACTGCTACAACAGCCACCCAACACCAGCCCCACGATCATCAGCAGCGCGATCAGTGTCAGCAAGCACGCCAACCCCAGCCCGCCATACCATCTGCCATACAATGAAACATCGCCTTTAGCTATGAAAGTGTATTCATTAAGAAGTCACGTTGACAGTTTCTGGATTAGTTTTCACTGTTTTCTCTGTCGTTTGTTTGGTATTTTTTCATTACATGTTTCATTACATATTTCATTACATATTTCATTACATATTTCATGCCCATCTTGCCAATGGCATGTAGGGCAGCACTGAAGCTTCTCCACTGCTGTGTGTTCTGGGTCAACCTCTGCACAGTAGCCAGGACATGTTTCAGAGTCTTAGGGTCTCCTATTACTCGTCGCCAGATGTTTTTGGATCTTTCTCTCTTGCACCTTCATTCTGGTGCCCAGTGACGGACAGTCTGTGGATCAAAAGACGATTGATGGACCATACACACCATCGGAAAAAGGGAGGATAAAATGTTTTTCTGTCTATCCGTTTATTTCTTTCTTAATGTATCTATTAAGAGACAGAGTTCACAACGAAATCACACGAGGAATTCACATAAACACATGCTTTTCTTTCTTTCCGCTTCTTTCAAGCACAGAGTTTAGAGCATTCGCTTCACAGTCTAGCTTAAACGTCTCTTACAAGCATTCGTACGGGGAAGGTGTTTAAATGCCTTGAACACCTGAAAGGTTAATCATGTGCTTGCTTTTTAACTGTCGGCTTTTTAATTAGAGTTGTTTTTATCGCCCTGATATGGCCTCAGTGGCCGGCTGGGCTATAAGCAACATGAACTGAACTTAATCCTTTGACTCCTGCACCCTGTCCACTCGCATCTTGCATTGCCATCCATGCTAGTAAAGCAAAAACTTAACCCTTTGATCCTCTCACCCTAACCACCAGCTTTCTGCAGGAAGATGGTGTTTAGGGTGAGGGAGTCAAAGGGTTAAGTTTTATTAGTTGGTGGATAGGGTGCGGGAGTAAAAGGGTTAAGAAAGACTGAGTGTGGCTGCTCAGTGGATACTGGTTCCTCAATGGAGACGGAAAGGTAACATATGACAGATGTCCATAAGGCGACCCACCACATAGGTCTCAGCACTGCTGTTGTGATATCTGCTTTGTGACTTAAACACTATTATTATTATCATTATTATTATTACTATTATTATTGTCATTATCACCACCATCATCATCATCATCATCATCAGTGTGACTTAAACATTATTACTATTAATATTATTATCATCATCATTATCATTAATATCATCACTAATATAAATAGTCTTGTAATAGCCAGGGCTTAAAACAGGAGGAGGAAAAACCACTGATACTAGGGGGGTCCGGGGGCAAATCAGGGGCCATAACTTGCGCGCCGTTGCTATGAACGCTTGCAAGCCGATCACGGATGCCTTGCTCCTTTCGGGTTTTTTTCTTCTTTTTTTTTCTTTGACAAACCGAAATTGCGGGATTCCGCCCAGACGCGGAACGTTTTAAGCCCTGAATAGCGCTGTTCTCCGAACCCATTTGGACTTTGTGCGCATTACACGCAATCCGACTTTTTAGTGCAGCACGGAGAACCAAAACTGTTACGTGAGCTGACCACTCTCTACTATGTTATTGCACAGCAGGCATCTTCGCTGGTCTACACGCTGGGCGGTTTCTAATTTTTTAGAAGTCTCCGGCCACTGACATGGCTTAGGGGATCTTTAACGTGCATGTTCGATATTCTGCATGCTATTGCATACGAGCGGGTTTCAGGCGCTGACAGGTCTGTCTGTACACACGTTGACGGGGAGGTAGGAAAACTCGTCACCCTTTACCTCGCAAAACGGAGGAGTCCAGGCAGACTGCCCGCGTTCAAGCAAACAGAAACCAGAAAAAAAACACGAAAAACGAAATCAATATAATGAATAATGTGAGCAGTACTGAAATATATGATCACAAATCACCCTCACCTGTACTGGTCATATTTCTTCACAAAATCGACCATGTCCTCCACTTTGGTCTGGTAGTCGTCAGCATTGGAGTTCAGCTGTGATTAATAATGATTAGAATGAATCATAACACTGACTTGGATGGGTGTTTGTTAAGGAGGATACATTTTGAGATATTTCGATAAAATCAAATTCAGTGTGTGTGTGTAAGAGAGAGGGGTGGGGGTTGGGGGAATAAAAGCTAAAGGAATGGACAGAAAGAGAAAGAGAGGGAGGACGAGAGACAAAGGGGAAAAGAGGGAGAAGGAGGATAACATAGGGAGGGCACAGACAGAAAGAAAGGGAGAGCCAGACAGAGAGAGAGATACAGACAGACAGACAGACAGACAGGCAGGCTGGCAGACAGACACACAGACAGACAGACACAGACAGACAGACGGGGTGTAATAATGGATAAAAATAGGGACTGAGAGGGGGATGCGGGAGGGAGGGAGAGACAGAGAGAAAGAGAGAGAGAGAAAGAGAAAGAGAGAGAGAGAGAGAGAGACAGAGAGAGAGACAGACAGACACAGAGAGAGAGAGAGAGACAGAGTCAAACAGCAATTTATCAAATCAGAAAAAAAAAATTTCGAATGAACACACACGAAGCTGCTAACACGGATTCCACAGCCAGGGTCGAACTCGCGTGTGTGCATGCGTCAAGCTTGCTGTGTGTGCGTGTGTTGTGTGCGTAGGTGATGAATGGTGTGGGTGCGTGAGTACGTGTGTACAAGCAGAACATACGCACGTCTATCTATCTGCCTATCTGTCTATCTACCTATGTAGATGGACATATTATTATGTATGTACATATATGTATATACGTATACATATACACACACACACACATATATATATACATATGTATATGTATATACATATACATATGTGTGTGTATGTGTGTATGTATACGGGTGAGGTAAGGTAAATCGGCAAGGGAGTAAAGATAGGCACCGCTCTGATAATGCTGGCTCTAAAAAGGTTTCCCTTCAACCTCAGGGAAATATTGATACTGATACTGATGACATTGTTTAAAGCCAAACTGACTGTGCAGAGCCATATCAGAGCTATAACCATCTCAGAATGTAACAATACCTCACTGGAGAATAAAAATAACACCTGGAAAAGAAATTTTAAGTACACATATCAATGCATTCGCACACATAATCTAAGAATACGCCCCGAGTGTTGACCACTCGGTCCAATTTATCATAGGGGATTTAAAAAAAACACACGTCAATACAAATACAAACCAAAGAACACTAAAACATACATAAAAATGGGCCTAAATTACCTAAACTGCTCTTGCACATCACATTTGCTGAGAGCCAAAAATGCACTTAATACATGCACCCAATTATCAATCCTAAGAGAAAGTTTATATGGCTTTACATACAGGTGAATGGACCATCAAGACAGTAACTGATAGGAAGAAATGACAGAAAGCAATTCAGTGACAGAATGAGGAAATTTCTAGCACAGAATTTCCAGACGGTTGGGATACTATTTATACTGAAAAATACGCGGCATCCCCACGGGGGAACCTGGGGAAATATGACATCATCATCATCCTCATCCTCATCATAATCATCATCATCATAATTATTATTATCATTATTATTATTGTTGTTGTTATTGTTATGTTATTATTATCATTATCATTATTATTATCATCATAATTGTTCTTACAATAAGATTCTTTGTTATTATTCTCTCTTACTGAGTTGCGGAGAGTAGACAGTTTCCCCAACATAGGAGTAATTTGTTGACTATGGATGTCCTTTAGCTTCTGGTCCACATTGATACCTGAAACGATAGATGACTGATGATAAATGATGATGATGATGATAGTCACGATGATGACGATGATGATGGTGAGAGGGAAGAGGAAGAGAGGGAAGAGGAGGAGAGGGAAGAGGAGGAGGAGGAAAATGATGTGTTTGATTATCAGGGGCAGATAATGGAGGGTTTTGAGGACTTCCAGACAAATGCTATCAACAAAGCAGAATCCAGTGCACCAAAGACTAAAATGTCAAAGCGCATGCAGGGCATCAATGTCTTCAGCAAATTATCCACCAATGTAGTATCATTAATACTATAGTGTCATCAATACCAATGTAGTATCATTAATACTATAGTGTCATCAATACCAATGTAGTATCATTAATACCAATGTAGTATCATTAATACTATAGTGTCATCAATACCAATGTAGTATCATTAATACTATAGTGTCATCAATACCAATGTAGTATCATTCATACTATAGCGTCATCAATACCAATGTAGTATCATTAATACTATAGTGTCATCAATACCAATGTAGTATCATTCATACTATAGTGTCATCAATACCAATGTAGTATCATTCATACTATAGTGTCATCAATACCAATGTAGTATCATTCATACTATAGTGTCATCAATACCAATGTAATATCATTAATACTATAGTGTCATTAATACCAATGTAGTATCATTCATACTATAGTGTCATCAATACCAATGAAGTATCATTAATACTATAGTGTCATCAATACCAATGTAGTATCATTCATACTATAGCGTCATCAATACCAATGTAGTATCATTCATACTATAGCGTCATCAATACCAATGTAGTATCATTCAAACTATAGCGTCATCAATACCAATGTAGTATCATTAATACTATAGTGTCATCAATACCAACGTAGTATCATTAATACTATAGTGTCATCAATACCAATGTAGTATCATTAATACTGCAGTATCATTCATACTATAGTGTCATCAATACCAATGTAGTGTCATTAAGACTATAGTGTCATCGATAGCAATGTAGTGCCATTAACACTTTGTGTCATCAATACCAATGTAGTATCATTAATACTACAGTGTCGTCAATACCAATGCAGTGTCATTAAGACTATAGTGTCATCACTATCATTAATACTACAGTGTCATCAATACCAATGTAGTGTCATCAATACCAATGTAGTGTCATTAACACTTAGTGTCATCAATACCAATGACACAGAAGGTAAATATAACTATGTAAGTCACAGGGGAAAAACATTAACAGTCGTGAACAAATAAAGAATCATTACAACACATCTGAAACCAATAGTAGATACGGCAACCAAAGGGGAGGAGGGGACCAAAGAAAGACCAAGCTGACACCACCACAATGACTGGAACATTCAGACAGACAGAGAACAGGCCAACTTCTATGTTGTAGGCTGGGGTTATACTCACACATCAGATTTCACACCACAGCTCTCTCAACTGAGCCAGCCAATAGACTGACATTAACCCTTTGATTCCCGTACCCTGTCAACCAGCATCCTGATTTGTCAACCATGCTAGCAAAGCAAAATATTAACCCTTTGACTCCTTCACCATATCCAACAGTTTCCTGCAGGAAGCTGATGGATAGAGTGAGGGAGTCAAAGGGTTAAATTTTTGCAGGTTGCGAATAGGGCACGGGAGTCGAAGGGTTAAAACAATTTGTATTTCATATCTCTGTGTTGTTTAACTTCAAACCAGTTCCACTTTTACTTGACGATCTTAATTACAAAACAAAACAAAACAAAGCTACAAACCGGAAGTAGATCCCTTTATGACCACACATGCATGCTGAGATGTTCCTTCCTCTGTACGTGTGTGTGTGCATGTATGTGTTCGGTGTGCGCTTGTATGTATATGTGTGTGTTTGTGTGTGCGCTTGTATGTATATGTGTGTGTGTGTGTGTGCGCTTGTATGTATATGTGTGTGTTTGTGTGTGCGTGCGTGTTCGCGCGTACGTGCGTGCATGTATGTGTGTGTACATGCACACGAACCTTGTGTGCACAAGTGTGCATGTGTAAGCGAGTGTATATGACATACTCTGAATGTGTGTGCGTGTGCGTGTGTGTGCGTGTGCGTGTGCGTTGTGTGTGTGTGTGTGTGTGTGTGTGTTGTGTTGAACGCGCATGTGTATGTGTGTGCGAAGCATGTGTGCTCGGGTGTACGTGCAAAGGTCATTGTGCTTCAAGATACAACTGTGGTCGTTTACCTGCCGGATCTAACAGAATTACAAATCACCTTGTGTGGCCGTTGTGACTTCCTTTTCAATAGCTTTGTTGATGTCAGTCTGCATCTGTTGGAAACAACCAAACAACACAACATTTTACTGTGTGAAACATGGCTGTTACAATACAACCAACATTTTAATGTGTAAATAATGTTTGTTACAACATTTGTCATGTGTAAATCGAGTCTTTCAGTTCAAGGTAAAGTCTTGATCTGAATGTGTGTTGTACACTACACTATAATACTGCTGAATGTTGTGGACCTTAATTAATATTTTAGTTAGCAACATTACTACTGCCAACTGGCGGCGGCATCGTCACTATCACTATTACAGACAAACGGTTGCAGAGCCAGACAGGAAAACAGTCAGTCGGTCAGTTCAACAGTAAGACAGACCGTTAAACAGCAAGACAAACACAGACAAACAGACAGACAAACAGACAGACAGAGCTAGACGGAGTTCGACAGTTAGATATATGAAAAGGCAAACAGCTGGGCAGACAACTAGACATACAGATAATCAGACAAAAACACAACGAGACAGATAAACAGAAAGCTAGACAGTCAGACCGACCGATAAACAGATAACTACACAGATAGACAAACTGCTAAACAGAAAAACATACAAACAGACAGCTAAACAGAAAAAACGTACAAACAAACAGCTAAACAAACAGATGTGCAGACATGTCCAGAAACACAGTGTATTAGACAGGTGGACAGACAGATAGACAGAAAAGTAGACAAAGAGCTAGGGTGCTAGGCAATCAACTGGACAAGCAGCTGGCTAGCTACATAGACAGTTAGACCGCTAGACAGACAGACAGACAGACAAACAGACAGACCGCTAGACAGACAGACAGACAGACGACAGTGATGATAGACTCGCCCGTCGATCCAACAGATGAGTACGTATTGCGGTCCTTTATCGCCTGGTACAGGTCTTCACGTGGAATACAAAAACCATTTCCGGTCCTTTATCGCCTGGTACAGGTCTTCACGTGGAATACAAAAACCATTTCTGGTCCTTTATCGCCTGGTACAGGTCTTCACGTGGAATACAAAAACCATTTCCGGTCCTTTATCGCCTGGTACAGGTCTCCACGTGGAATACAAAAACCATTTCCGGTCCTTTATCGCCTGGTACAGGTCTTCACGTGGAATACAAAAACCATTTCCGGTCCTTTATCGCCTGGTACAGGTCTTCACGTGGAATACAAAAACCATTTCCGGTCCTTTATCGCCTGGTACAGGTCTCCCACGTGGAATACAAAAACCATTTCCGGTCCTTTATCGCCTGGTACAGGTCTTCACGTGGAATACAAAAACCATTTCCGGTCCTTTATCGCCTGGTACAGGTCTTCACGTGGAATACAAAAACCATTTCCGGTCCTTTATCGCCTGGTACAGGTCTTCACGTGGAATACAAAAACCATTTCCGGTCCTTTATCGTCCATGGTACAAGATCTTCACTGTGGAATACAAAAACCATTTCCGGTCCTTTATCGCCTGGTACAGGTCTCCATGTGGAATACAAAAACCATTTCCGGTCCTTTATCGCCTGGTACAGATCTTCATGTGGAATACAAAAACCATTTCCGGTCCTTTATCGCCTGGTACAGATCTTCACGTGGAATACAAAAACCATTTCCGGTCCTTTATCGCCTGGTACAGGTCTTCATGTCATCATCATTATCATGTGCCCTGACGCATGGTGTTGGCGATCATACGAATCTATCCCTTGTCGCTGCAAATACATTTTCCACCCTCTCTGTTTTCAGCCACCCTGCAAGTCCTTCCAATATTTCCTCCCTGAGTCTACCTGGTGTTCTCTTTCCCTCCAGCTTTCCTGTCTTCATGTGGAGTACAAAAACAATTCTGGGGGCGCATGTTTTTTTCTCATGCGCTGCATGGAAAGGGGGTCCTGCAGCCTTGGGTTCTGATTCCATCGGTCAATTTTCTGCCGAAAAGAATCTGTTTGCGCTGTTCCAACGTGATTCTGTTTTTGGCTATTCGAATGTGATTCTGTTTTTGGCTGTTCCAATTTGATTGGGACCAGCACATGCACTGCAGTCGCCAGTTTACTCTGTTGGTGGGCATTATTTTCCTAGTTAATGGTGCTGATGCCATAGCTCATGAGGTTGACGTTTAGAATAGCCTTGCACTGTGGTCATAGTGTCCTTTCTTCAGTTCTCCATACAGCAACATCTCTGGAACTGCGCTGTCTTCCGTACCTGAATCATAACTGTCTCAAGAGTGAAAACAGGATTCAAATGTTCTGACAAGTTTC
>JAPXFY010000018.1:25274688-25304688 GCA_030674185.1 Monoplex corrugatus | reverse complement strand
AAACATATCAGGGCTATAACCTTTACAAAACATATCAGGGCTATAACCGATACAAAACATATCAGGGCTATAACCTTTACAAAACATATCAGGGCTATAACCGATACAAAACATATCAGGGCTATAACCTTTACAAAACATATCAGGGCTATAACCTTTACAAAACATATCAGGGCTATAACCGATACAAAACATATCAGGGCTATAACCGTTACAAAACATATCAGGGCTATAACCTTTACAAAACATATCAGGGCTATAACCGATACAAAACATATCAGGGCTATAACCGATACAAAACATATCAGGGCTATAACCTTTACAAAACATATCAGGGCTATAACCTTTACAAAACATATCAGGGCTATAACCTTTACAAAACATATCAGGGCTATAACCGATACAAAACATATCAGGGCTATAACCTTTACAAAACATATCAGGGCTATAACCGTTACAAAACATATCAGGGCTATAACCGTTACAAAACATATCAGGGCTATAACCGTTACAAAACATCAGGGCTATAACCTTTACAAAACATATCAGGGCTATAACCGTTACAAAACATATCAGGGCTATAACCTTTACAAAACATATCAGGGCTATAACCGATACAAAACATATCAGGGCTATAACCGTTACAAAACATCAGGGCTATAACCGTTACAAAACATATCAGGGCTATAACCGTTACAAAACATATCAGGGCTATAACCGATACAAAACATATCAGGGCTATAACCGTTACAAAACATATCAGGGCTATAACCGTTACAAAACATATCAGGGCTATAACCGATACAAAACATATCAGGGCTATAACCGTTACAAAAACATATCAGGGCTATAACCTTTACAAAACATATCAGGGCTATAACCTTTACAAAACATATCAGGGCTATAACCGTTACAAACAATCAGGGCTATAACCGTTACAAAACATATCAGGGCTATAACCGTTACAAAACATATCAGGGCTATAACCGTTACAAAACATATCAGGGCTATAACCGTTACAAAACATATCAGGGCTATAACCGTTACAAAACATATCAGGGCTATAACCGATTACAAAACATATCAGGGCTATAACCGTTACAAAACATATCAGGGCTATAACCGTTACAAAACATATCAGGGCTATAACCTATACAAAAACATATCAGGGCTATAACCGTTACAAAACATATCAGGGCTATAACCGTTACAAAACATCAGGGCTATAACCGTTACAAAACATATCATGGCTATAACCTTTACAAAACATATCAGGGCTATAACCGTTACAAAACATATCAGGGCTATAACCATTACAAAACATATCAGGGCTATAACCTTTACAAAACATATCAGGGCTATAACCGTTACAAAACATCAGGGCTATAACCGTTACAAAACATATCAGGGCTATAACCGTTACAAAACATATCAGGGCTATAACCGTTACAAAACATCAGGGCTATAACCTTTACAAAACATATCAGGGCTATAACCTTTACAAAACATATCAGGGCTATAACCTTTACAAAACATATCAGGGCTATAACCGATACAAAACATATCAGGGCTATAACCGTTACAAAACATATCAGGGCTATAACCGTTACAAAACATTCAGGGCTATAACCGTTACAAAACATCAGGGCTATAACCGTTACAAAACATATCAGGGCTATAACCGTTACAAAACATATCAGGGCTATAACCTTTACAAAACATATCAGGGCTATAACCGTTTACAAAACATCAGGGCTATAACCTTTACAAAACATATCAGGGCTATAACCGTTACAAAACATATCAGGCTATAACCGTTACAAAACATATCAGGGCTATAACCGATACAAAACATATCAGGGCTATAACCGTTACAAAACATCAGGGCTATAACCGTTACAAAACATATCAGGCTATAACCTTTACAAAACATATCAGGCTATAACCGTTACAAAACATATCAGGGCTATAACCGTTACAAAACATCAGGGCTATAACCGTTACAAAACATATCAGGGCTATAACCGTTACAAAACATCAGGGCTATAACCGTTACAAAACATATCAGGGCTATAACCGTTACAAAACATATCATGGCTATAACCGTTACAAAACATATCAGGGCTATAACCGTTACAAAACATATCAGGGCTATAACCGTTACAAAACATCAGGGCTATAACCGTTACAAAACATATCAGGCTATAACCGTTACAAAACATATCAGGGCTATAACCGTTACAAAACATATCAGGGCTATAACCGATACAAAACATACACAGTATTTCAACACGAAAAAAAAAGAAAGAAAATCAAGTACACATATCAATGCATTCGCACGCATAATCTAAGGAAATGCCTCTGGCGTTGACCACTTCATCCAATTTATCACACAAGGGATTTAAAAAACATACTTGAATGCAAATTTAAACATAACTTAGAACACTAAAACATATAAAAACAGGCATAAATTACCTAAAATTGCTTCCGCATATCTCATTTTCCCAGAGACAAAATTGCATTTAATACATGTACCCAATTATCAGCCCTAAGAGAAAGTACGCAAGCCTTCATCGAACACAGACAGGTGAATGGACCAGTAAGGCAGAAAATGATAGAAAGAAACGACAGAAAGTAAAGGATTATGACAGAAACAAAGAGAGTGACAGAAGAAAGGAAATTGCTGGCACAAAATTTCCAGAAGGTGGGAATACTATTTATACCAAAAGAGTCCCCGGTATCCCCACGTGTGACCCTGACGACGCTGATTAGGAACAAAATTGTATAGGTAAACATTAATGCACACAGAAGTATATGAGCAAAAACTGGTTGTGCTGCACTGTGGTGATGCACTTTCCGAAGGGAGAACAGCCCAGAATCCAAATGGTAAAGCCATCGTGATCAAAAACAGTTTGGAGTTTGTTCAAGACAGATGTGTCGCACTCGTGCAATTCCACATCCGCGCCACCCAATTCTGCCGCCAATTATCTGGCAGATTCCATGAGCCTGCACAAAACTTTATGCGCTGACAAGATCTTAAAATTATGGGGGGTGGGGGGGTGCGGGGAGGGGGAGAAGGACTTCAGAAATGTTAAGATGACACCACCATAACGATGGAAAGATTCTGACTGGCAGTGACCAGATCAGTTTTTTAAATGTTGCGGGCTGGGACTGAACTCAAGATACAAATCTTGAGTCTAGGGCTTCACAAAAACAAACAAAAAAAGCGACAACAAACAAACAAACACACAAACAAAAAACAACTACCATCCCGCAAACAAAACAGTTATCATTAACTCTAATCCATGGCTTCAGGCAGACAAGAGGAACGCTGACTACATCACCCACAACGACTACTGTTGCCTACAGCTGTCTACAGGCCTCAGTCCCCACTGGCCTGTCCACGGGAGTCAACTACAGTGGTAAACCCTACCATTTACTACAGGATTTTCAAAAGAGTTTCTCACCAACTTCACATCGCTGGAGCTGGAAGCTTGGAGGCGGCTGTAGTTTTCTGTGTGCTCAGTGTTTTGGCATCGCTGGACAGTTTTTCCACAAGAGCCAGCGCTGCTGCCCTTTCTGTCACAGTCAAAATGAAATAAAAGTGATACAGATTCCAAAATGTGTTTGTTGTTGTTGTTGTTGTTGTTGTTGGTGGTGGTGGTGGTGGTGGTGGTGGTGATGGTGGTGGTGGTGGTGGATGGTGTGGTGGTGGGTGGTGGTGGTGGTGGTGGTGGTGTGGTGGTGATGATGATGATGATGATGATGATGATGATGATGATGATGATGAATGATTGATGATGATGATGATGATGATGTTCAGGAACACCGCACTTCGGCAGTTTCTGTCCCGTTTTGTAAGTGACTTTAATGGCCTCAGAAACTGGGATAATTCTACAGGCCCTGATGATGATGACGATGGGCATGATAATCATGATGCTATGGAGTGCCATCTGGGACCGGCAATGTGTGACAGGGCTCTACTTTTAAAACTCTTTGACTCTCGCACCCTATCCACCAATAGCAAAAACTTAACCCTTTGATTCCTTCACCCGATCCACCAGCTTCCCGCAGAAAGCTGGTGGACAGAGTGGGGGAGTCAAAGGGTTAAGTTTTTGTTTTGCTGGTATGGTTGACAATGCAGGATGCTGGTGGACAGGGTGCAGGAGTCAATAGGCTAAACTTTTTTTCATGAAATATTTTGGCATCAACCAAACTCGAGCTACACAGACACCTGCAGCGTCAGGAGGTTTGAGCAACACCCTGAGTGATGCACCGTGAAGTAAACCAGACTAAACTGTCTGATCCAAGTCTTCACAGTGAGTCCACAGTACTCTGCTCCGGGTAGCCGGCTGGAGCCGAAAAATCTCACAAAGGTTTGTCAGCCTCCGCGTCATCATCATGTGCCCGGCCCTGCCGCATGGCGTTGGCGATCATGGCCCTCCACACTAATCTATCCCCTGTCACTGCAAGTACTCTCCCACCCTGTCTGTCCTCAGCCACCCCGTCCAATGTTTTCACCCTGGGTCTACCTGGTCTTCTCTTTCCCTCCAGCTTTTCTATTGTGACCAGATTAGAGCTGCTCTAATTCCCCTTTCCTCGTAAAATGTCCTATAAATGTTCCTTGTCTTTTCCTAATCTTCTTTATTAATGATTTTCCTGTGTCTGCCTCCTTCAAGACTGTCTCGTTTGTTTTCTTTGCTGTTCATGAAACTCTCAACATTCTTCTTAGAAACCACATTTCAGTTGCCTCAATTTTCTCTGACTTTGCATGTTGACCAAACACGCCTCACATCGGCACAACAGTATCGGTTCTATATAACATTCAAGAACTTTCTGCCTGATGTTAAATGATGGCCTCCATGTACAAAAGTCTATTACATCTGGCTGGCGCACAGGTAGAGCTCTTCCTGCACGAGCTTACACGGGTTCCAATCACACCAAAGAAACTTTACATATATATGTGTGTGTGATCGGCCTCAGCCTATCAAGCTTTAAGGGTAGGGAAGCTAATGCAGCCAGCAAGAGGAACTGATTCCGCTTCAAAAGCTACAGGGTACACAACTGTCTTTCACCTCACTCCTATACCACAGGGTTTACAGATACTGGACTACTTTTCTCTGTAATACTTGAAATGAGGTATTATGCCAGTCAGTGGGTAAATGGAAAAAAATCATTGTGTACTATAAAAAAAATGTTTTGACTGACTCAGGCACACTCAATAGTTTATCATATTTTCGAGGTGTTCCGATCTTCTCGGACGCGGGAATGCACACTGTTTTGCCCGCACAGGAAGTGTGGTATGTCACTGCACAGTCTGCACCCTCCACCTTTGATGAAGTGCAGCGTTTTGGTGTCTCCATAAGACAGCCCCTGACATGACTCACCAGATCGTTAACGTGCACATTTCATAACGGCTAGCATATACACATGAAGGGGGTTTAGACACTGGCAAGTCTGCACACATGTTGACCAAGGAGGTGGGAAAAATCCCCACCATTTTACCCACCAGGTGGATGTGTCTAGGCGGCTGGAGCTCAAGATCTGCCGAAAATCTAAAAAAAAATTCAGTTTACATATCAATGCATTCGCGTACATAATCTACGGATATGCCACTGGCGTTGGCAATTCCCTACAATTTATCACCAAGGGTTTAAAAAATCAACCATGAATGCAAATGTAAACATAATTAAGTTTCATATCAGAACTAAGTACACTAAAACATAAAAACTGGCTAAATACCTCAAATTGCTTTTGCACATCACAGTTCCTTAGAGCCAAAAATGCAGAAAATACATGTACACAATGCTCAGTCCTAAGAGAAACTATGTACATGTAAGGCTTTATCGAACAAATACAGGCGAATGGACCAGGAAGGCAGATAATGCAGGAACAAATGACACAAAGCAAACGAGCAAGGTAAAGACAATGAGTGTGACAAAAAAAGAGGACATTTCTAGCTCTCTGTGTTGATGTCCAGAGCTTTCATATCGCGCCTGCAGACGTCTTTGTATCGTAGCTGGGGGCGGCTAACAGACGTCTTGCCGGAGAGACTAGTTCAACGTCAAAAATATCATTTGGGATATACCCATCTTCCATCCGGCGCACATGGCCAAGCCAGCGCAGCCTGCATTGTCTGAGTAGTGTGTGGATGGTGGGGAGACCAGCGCGTGCTAGGACCTGGGCATTTGGTATTTTGTTGCTCCAGTTGATGCCGAGGACGCGGCAAAAGCAGTACAAATGAAAGCTGTTCAGCTTTTGCTCTTGTTTGGCATATGTTGTCCATTTCGCTGCAATACAGAAGCGTGCTGATGATGCAGGCGTTGTACACCGCCATTCTGGTCACAGTTGTAAGCTTTGGGTTCTCCCAGACGCGAGCAGTAAGTCGGCCTGAGGTTGCTGCAGCCATGCCAATGCGCTTGTTGATCTCAGCATCGAGGGGCAGATTTTTGTTGATGATGGACCCGAGATATGTGAACTGGTGCACTGCTGTTCCAATCCTTCCCTTTAGTTGCTGAGCCGAGCGCGCTATCCTATGCGTGACCCGACCATGATGCCTACCTTCCCTGGGCAGATTGTTTACATCTCGCCTGTCAGCAGCCATAGCTGACATCTGGTGTTTAACTGGGGGAAATGGGTATGACTTTAAATGCTACAGTTTTTTAAAGCGCTTTGGCCAAACTAGAGTGTATTGTAGATAGCTGGATGGCCAGAACCACGAGCTTTAAAATGACACCAAACACGAATATGTTTGACTGGCAAAGCAGACTGCAGTGTTAGTTCAAATACATGCACAATCACAAGTACGGAGACGGATAATTTCCGATTTCACAAAATTTTGCTGTTTTAAACCGCCGTTATTGCAGTCCTGACAGTTTCTATGCACACAGAACAACAAGCCACACAAACTACGGCATGCCAGCGTGCACCTCCACTTACTTGAAAGTTTTTGACCTGAACCTGAGAGGAGAGGTGCGCGTTTTAATTACTCCACTGAATTGGGGTCAAGAGGTTGGTCATCACACACTGCCGGGTGTGTGTTGAATGCAGGTTGAAGTTTTGATACAGTGAGGAATAGGTACACTCAACTGCACATGTCAGTCAATTTGTTGTGAGCTTCTCTTTCTCTTGGCTGGCCTTCCTCCCTTTGTTTGAATGACAAACACGGCGCAAACGGAACACTGGTGAACAGACAAGGCTGCATCAAAGTTAACCCACATCGGTGCAGCCTTCTCCACATCAGACAGACTGGTTTTCATTATTGTTTTCGATGGAACAGACGACATCTTCAGTTTTCTCAGCCGTGCATAGCACTATGAGCACATACTGACAGAGAATGGGAGCCCTGGGCTTTGTTTTTTGTTTTGTTTTTTGTTTTGCTGGAACGCCCACTACATGCTCGACACAAAGACTGAAGTCTCTCATGGTGCAAAAATGCAGTGTGTTCATAAACAGCCATTGTTCAATTATACACACAACACTTAACACTAATACGTAAGGAAAGAACTACGATCAAAACAACAAAACTGTTCAGTTCTCTCACAACAGTGCTCTGAGTACAAGACTGAATGATGTGATGTTCAAAGCAGATTATAGTGAGTAACTTATCCTTAAACTTTCACTTAACTTCATACACATCAACACTTCAGCATCACATATATATTTGGAAACCAGTCTCCAAGTCAACGCCAAAAAAAAAATAAATAAATAGATGAAATAAAACGAGAACAAAAGGATGAGAAAACGATAAAAAAAATATAAAAAAAGGGGGGGGGGGGGGAACAAAAAATCAGCATCGGTGGAATTAGAAGTTTTAACACGTGAAGAATACACGTTTTAACAAAAAAGCACAGCAGCTAAACACATAGTGACCGCAAAAGTTTGTAGATTACAAACTTCAGTCAACGGTACAAATTCTAATTCTTAGACGTAACGCGGGCACTTAGAACAAATTTGTAAATCACAAAAAAATCAACATCCAAATATCTTAGGTTCCGTGTCTACAGACAGGAGAAGATCGGGTAAAATGATCAAGTTTTAATACAGACAAAGAAGGGATTCATCCGCAGCTACTGCCGTGACCCTGTCTCGACCCCGCATCCCACCCCCTTCCCCCACTATGGAATGCCAGGCTTTGCAGGCCTACAGCTGCCGTCCGCAGGTAAACTAAAGAGAACGATTTGGCCAGTTTTGCACAGCCGAGGGTGGACGATATCAAGTTCGTAGTTGTCAATGTTGATGACAGGTGGAATGTCCACGTCTTGGCTCAGTACGTTCGTCTTTTTCAGGCTGATGGTCTTTGCAGGCTTCGAAAAATCTGTCTATGAGGCACTGGAGTTGTTGCTCAGCGTGTGAGGTAACTGCAGTGTCATTGGCGAAGAGCAGGTCTCTGATAATGGCCTCCCGCACCTCTCTCAAAGAGACTCTTGCGAGTTTAAAGAGTCGCCCGTCGGATCTGGTGCGTAGGTACACTCCTTCTGTTGCAGACCCAAAAGCATGCTTCAAGAGCATGGAGAAGACGCCAAACAGGGTAGGAGCGAGGACACAGCCTTGCTTGACGCCCGTTTTGATGTCAAACAGTTCGGACATGCTGCCCTCGTACTAGATGGTAGCTTTCATATCGTCGTGGAACGATCTGCATCAGGCCGTGCAGCTTGGTGGTGGTGGGGGGGGGGGGGGGGGCATCCTATTTTCAGGAGAATGTTGAACAGTCCATCCCTGTTGATCAGGTCGAAGGCCTTGGTGAGGTTGATGAAGGCGAGATAGAGGGTCTTTTCTGTTCTCTGCATTTCTCTTGTAGCTGACGAAGGGAAAAGATCATGTCCACTGTAGAACATTTTGATCTGAAGCCACATTGGGACTCTGGGAAGATACGCTCAGCACGCTTTTGGAGACGCGACAACGCCACTCTAGCGTACAGTTTGCCTACGATGTTCTGTCTCCCTTGTTCTTATAGGGGGTGACGATCTTGGCATCTCTCATGGTCTTTGTGGTACTGTTCCTTCTCTCCAACACTGACAGAAGATATATAGGAGCTACAGGAGGATATGCTTGAAGTGCGTGAAGAGGTCTGGGGGGATGCCATGATTGCCAGGTGCTTGCCCGCAGGCCAAGCTGCTAATTGTGTTGCAGAATTCTTCGCTGTTCTGCTCTGTGTTGGACCAAGAGTTTTCTTGACGCTATCCTATGCTGCCTGTAGCTACTGTAATCTGGATGTCATCACTGAGCTGTTGCCAGTATTTGTTGACACTTCTTTTTGCTGTCTGCTGCGCTTTGCTCCTGGCGGCTCAGAGTGTTTGCAGGGATTTCTCTTTTGGTGAGCGCTTGTATTCAGCAAGGGCAGCAGGCTTTGCTTCAATAACTGGGATCATCTCACTCGGCTTGGCTTCAAACTAGAAAGAGCCCCCGCAACACATAAAACAGAAGGAAAAATGGGTGGCGCTGTACTATGGCGACGCGCTCTCCCCAACGAGAGCAGTCCAAATGTCACACGGAAAATCCATTGTGGCGAAAAAGAAAATGATATATAAATAATTATTTGAATAGAAGCATCCAATGTCCGGTGACCCTGACCAACCAGGTACACAGAAGGTGAGCGGGGGTGGGGGTGGGTGGGGTGAGGGGAGAGTACTCACGTTTGTCCAGCTTGTCCAGGTCTGCATCCAGGTTGACCTCCTTGTTGATGGCTGTGATGATGCTAGCCGACACGTCTGACGATGCGTCTGCAATCATATTGTGCACATGTCTGTTTGAAACTTGGAAACACTTTATCACAGGCAGCCGTATTGTTAGGTCCCAGTGGCCTCGTCTTACCTCAGTCGTTGCTATTCTACACATATGAACATACACACATAAAACTGAAAAGCAATGATTAAAAAGACAGAGGGAGAGGGAGGGAGAGAGAGAGAGGGAGACATGGCGTATGGCTTGATGCATGTATGTGTGTGTGTGTGTGTGTGTGTGTGTGTGTGTGTGTGTGTGTGTGTGTGTGTGTATACATACAGAGAGAGAAAGAGAAAGAGAGAGAGAGGAGAAAGGAAACGAGGGAATGTGAGAGATAAAGACAGAGAGACAGAGACAGTGAGACAGATAGAGAGACAGAGAGACGGAGAGAAAGATAAAAACGACATAACAATCATTCGATACAAATCTGCCAAATTATCATCCGACCTGCAAATTATCAACCAACCAATCAGTCAATCAATCATTTAATCAGTTAGTCAAGTCTAACATTCAAGCAAATTATAATTAAGTCAAAAATCAGAATGATGAACCGATGAGTTGTCATTGAAACAAAATATGACCAATTAATATTAAACTGTCTGTCACTAGTATCGGCCATTCAATTCACCCAGCAATCAGTTCATCCATTAACCGATTCATCAAATCAAGCAAATAACCAATTAATCAATCAGCTAACACTCATTCGCTTATTTAACATATCAACCTATCAATCGTGTAGTTCACCAAATAATCGATTAATTAATCAATTCCAAGCAATAAATAAATCATTGATTAACAAAGAGACCAGTTCATCAACTATCTATTGAATACATTTGACTAAATCACACACACACACACACACACACACACGCACGCACACACACACGCTCACGCACACATACAAGCGCACACACACACACACACACACACACACACACACACACACACACACACACACACGACGAGACCGGCCTGGCAGACACATTATATGTCAAGGCCATCGACCCACACACAAAATATGTCGTGAATTCATTCTGACAATAGGGTGGAGAAGTGCGGGTTCTGAAAGGGACAGTGGGATGGGCTACGTGACAGGGAAGGGAGATAAGTTGACAACAAACAAAGCAGATATTCACACACCATCACAATGACAGCAGGAAGGACAGGGGACAGGGACACTGGTGTTTTTTAAGTGTGAAGGCCATGTACTGTACCGGCTTTCTTACACACAACATGTATTCATACAGATACACACACACACATGCATACACTCACGCTACGTACGTACATACAAATATATATATTCGTACATACCAATTAACACTCCCCACAATGATACTGCATACAGACATGTACACAAATGTACACTTATGCATGCATACGTGCATACAAATGCAAAAAACACGGCACTATATCAGCTATACACATAATTGTTCAGTCATTTGCTCAGGACGGTACTGCAAGTAAGCGTGACAGAGAAAGAGACAGAGATAGAGAGAGAGACAGAGAGAGACAGAGAGAGAGAAAGAGAGAGATAGAGACAGAAAGAGAGACAGAGAGACAGACAAAAAGCGAAAGGCAGGCAGTCAGACAGACGAGACAGACAGACAGACAGAGAGACAGAAGAGAGAGAGAAAGAGAGAGAGAGACAGATAGACAGAGAGAGACAGAAGAGAGAGAGACAGACAGAGAGAGAGACAGACAGACACTGAGAGAGACACAGAGAGACAGAGAGAGAGAGAGACAGAGAGAGAGAGAGAGAGACAGAAAGACAGACAGACAGACTGACAAAAAGCGAGAGGCAGGCAGTCAGACGGACAAGACAGACAGACAGACAGAGACACAGACAAGACAGACAGGCAGGCAGGCAGGGACATACAGGCATGGACAGACAAAGAAACACAAGGTAAAGTGGACAAAGGGAACTTACTGGACACATAGGTACTCAACACTCCAGACAGAAAATTAAAGTTGTCGTCACCCAGCCGATGGAATTGCTGCACACATGTCGAACACACAGACACGCTGTTGGTATTATTGTTACCGTTGTTATGCTGTTGGTATTATTGTTACCGTTGTTATGCTGTTGGTATTATTGTTACCGTTGTTATGCTATTGGTATCATTGTTACCGTTGTTATGCTGTTGGTATTATTGTTACCGTTGTTATGCTGTTGGTATTATTGTTACCGTTGTTATGCTGTTGGTATTATTGTTACCGTTGTTATGTTGTTGGTATTATTGTTACCGGTCTTATGCTGTTGGTATTATTGTTACCGTTGTTATGCTGTTGGTATTATTGTTACCGTTGTTTACTTTTTTAGGAGCAAGTGCGTGCGCGCACACACACACACACACACACACACACACACACACACACACACACACACACACACACGTACCACATACACTCTCTCACACACACACATTATACCACACACACACACACACACACACACACACACACATCATACACACACTCTCAGATAAACACACTCGACACCACACGACACATATACACACACACACACACACACATACACGCTGTCTACACCACCAGAAGCGTACGTTCCTGTACTAGACCAACACACTGTACCCCACACCAACACACTGTACCCCACACCAACACACTGTACCCCACACCAACACACTACACCCACACCAACACACTGTACCCCACACCAACACACTGTACCCCACACCAACACACTGTACCCCACACCAACACACTGTACCCCACACCAACACACTACACCCCACACCAACACACTCACCCCACACCAACACACTGTACCCCATACCAACACACTGTAATAATAATAATAATAATAATAATGTTTATTTTATATAGCGCATATTCCATGCAAGCATGCTCACCAGCGCTTTACATTTCGCAAAACAAAAAATGTTCACAACTACGTATACAATGAGAAAACAACCACCATCAAAGCTACACAAGTAAGAAGATACATCAAAAACCACAGAATATTCAAGTTCAAACACCGACTTACGCAATGAAACAACAACAGACCTTTCGTAATAATAACAATAATAATAATAATGAGCATTTATATAGCGCACAGTCCAAAAAATTGCTTCTGGCGCTTTACAAGTACACACACACACACACACACACACACACAGACACACACACACACACACACACACGCACGCACGCGCGCACGCACGCACGCACACACACACACAAACACACACAACATACACGATCGCAGGTTGTCAATATCATAAGCATAAAGAAGAAGCACCACGAAGAGGAGAAGTCAGCACGAGAACAGATGTGTTTTGAGTGAGGTTTTGAAAGAGGTAATAGACTCTGCTTGCCTGAGAGGAGTTGGTAGGGTATTCCACGTAGTGGGAGCCTGGTAAGAGAAAGATCGTTGGCCATAAGTTTTTGTCCTCACAGAGGGAATGCGGAGAAGTCTAGTGTCAGATGAAGAGCGGAGAGAGCGAGAAGGAGTGTAAATGTGAACAAGTTCAGAGAGGTATTCAGGGCCAGTGCCAGAGACAGCATGGTAGGTCAGTGAAGAAATTTTGTAATCTATCCTGTCTGAGATGGGAAGCCAGTGAAGTGAGTGAAGCAAAGGAGAGACATGTTCAAATTTAGAGGACCTACAAACCAGACGGGCGGCATTATTCTGTATTCGTTGAAGTCTATGTAAGAGATGTTTAGGAAGTCCAACCAAAAGAGAGTTGCAATAGTCAAGTTTAGAGAAGATGAAAGCACAGACTAGAGTTTTAGTAGCGTCAGCAGACAGGAGGTGGCGGACAGAGCTAATCTTCCGAAGTTCAAAGTAAGCACTTCTACAAACATTTGAGATGTGTTGCTGAAAAGAGAGGGTTTGGTCAAGAGTGACCCCAAGACTGCGAACAGCGGAAGAAAAGGGAACTGTGATATTGCCCATTTCAAGAGAAGTGGGCAAAGATGGTTGGCTGAGAAATTTCTTGGGCAAGCTAGGAGGAGTTCCGTTTTGTCATCATTTAGCTGAAGTTTATTTTGTGTCATCCATACCTTCAGGTCTGAAATGCACCCCTGCGTCCGATCAGCCCATCAATTTCATTAATGGAAGCCGACTGATGAACCTGAGTATCATCAGCGAAGCTCTCATGTGACATGGCGTGACGACTGATGACATCGGACACAGGTGACGCATACAGCACAAAAAGCATGGGTCCCAGAAACAGACCCTTGTGGGACGCCGGAAGACAGAACAGATGGTTCAGAAGAAACACCCTTCACACAGACAGTCTGAGTGCGATCGACTAGATAGGATTGGAACCAACTCAGAACAGAACCACAGATGCCAAAAGAAGTTTGAAGTCTGGACAGAAGGATAGAATGATCAATAGTGTCAAAGGCAGCGGAGAGATCTAAGAGAGCAAGAATGGAAACTCGGTCATTGTCAAGACCGAGAAGAATGTCGTTGACTATCCTCAGGAGAGCTGTTTCAGTGCTGTGTGACTGCCTGTATGCTGACTGGTGTGGATTCAGGAGGTGGTTGTGAGTGAGGTGGTCTAACAGTTGGGAAAGAACGATTTTCTCAAGAACTTTAGAAAGGAATGACAGATTAGAAACGGGTCTATAATTCTTTAAACAGTTCCGATCTAATGATGCCTTCTTTAAAAGTGGCCGAACAATTGCTAACTTAAAGATGGGTGGAAAACAACCAGAGGAGAGAGAAGTATTCATGACGTGAGTTATCTGGGGTAACAAAACATCAAGACAGTCAATGAGACAAGCTGTTGGCACGGGGTCAAGTTCACATGACTTTGGATTGCAATTCAGACACATTTTCTTAACAAACTCTTCTGTGACTGGCTTAAAGACATGCAAATTAGGACCACGATATACTCTGTCATCGGGTACACGAACAGGGGGAACAACAGCAGAATCAAGTTTTTCACGGATCAAAGCAATCTTGCTTGCAAAAAAGTCTACAACCCCCACAACCAACACACTGTACCCCACACAACACACTACACCCCACACCAACACACTACACCCCACACCAACACACTACCCACCACCAACACACTGTACCCCATACCAACACACTGTACCCCACACCAACACACTGTACCTCACACCAACACACTGTACCCACACCAACACATTGTACCCCACACCAACACACTGTACCCCACACCAACACACTGTACCCCACACCAACACACTGTACCCCACACCAACACACTGTACCCATACCAACACACTGTACCCCACACCAACACACTGTACCCCACACCAACACACTGTACCCATACCAACACACTGTACCCCACACCAACACACTGTACCCACACCAACACACGTACCCCACACCAACACACTGTACCCCATACCAACACACTGTACCCCACACCAACACACTGTACCCCAAACCAACACACTGTACCCCACACCAACCACTATACCCCACACCCCCACACTGTACCCCTACCAACACACTGTACCCACACCAACACACTGTACCCACACCAACACACTGTACCCACACCAACACACTGTACCCACACCAACACACTATACCCACACCAACACACTTATACCCCACACCCCCACACTGTACCCCTCACCAACACACTGTACCCACACCAACACACTTTACCCACACCAACACACTGTACCCACACCAACACACTGTACCCCACACCAACACACTATACCCACACCAACACACTACACCCCACACCAACACACTGTACCCCACACCAACGCACTATACCCCACACCAACACACTACCCCACACCAACACACTGTACCCATACCAGCACACTGCACCCCACACCAACACACTGTACCCCACACCAACACACTGTACCCCACACCAACACACTATACCCCACACCAACACACTGTACCCCACACCAACACACTGTTCCCCACACCAACACACTGTACCCACACCAACACACTATACCCACACCTACACACTCCACCCCACACCAACACACTACAACCCACACCAACACACTACACCCCACACCAACACACTGTACCCCACACCAACACACTGTACCCCACACCAACACATTATACCCCACACCAACACACTATACCCACACACCAACACACTACACCCCACACCAACACACTGTACCCCACACCAACACACTGTACCCCACACACCAACACACTGTACCCCGTACCACACACACTGCACCCCACACCAACCACACTGTACCCCACACCAACACACTGTACCCCACACCAACACACTATACCCCACACCAACACACTGTACCCCACACCAACACACTATACCCCACACCAACACACTAAAACCCATATCAACACACTGTACCTCACACCAACACACTGTACCCACACCACATAGTACCCCAACCACACACACATACCCCACACCAACACACTGGACCCCACACCAACACACTGTACCCACACCCAACACACTGTACCCATACCAACACACTGTACCCCACACCAACACACTGTACACCCCACACCAACACACTGTACCCCTTACCAACACACTGTACCCCATACCAACACACTGTACCCACACACAACACACTGTACCCCACACCAACACACTGTACCCTACACCAACACACTATACCCCACACCCCCACACTGTACCCCACACCAACATACTGTACCCCACACCAACACACTATACCCCACACCAACACACTGTACCCCACACCAACACACTGTATCCACACCTACACACTCCACCCACACCAACACCCTGTACCCACTCCACTCACCCACCAACACACTGTACCCCACACCAACACACTTACCCCACACCAACACACTATACCCCACACCAACACCTAACCCCACAACCAACACACTGACCCCACACCAACACACTGTACCCACCCAACACCAACACATCTACCCCCACACCAAACACCTAACCCACACAAACATGCCCCACACCAACACCTACCACACACACGTACCCCACACCAACACACTTACCCCAACCACTACCCCAACCAACACACTGTACACCCACACCAACACATACCCACACCAAACACTGTACCCACACCAACACACTGTACCCCCACCACACACACCCCACACCAACACACTGTACCCACACCAACCACACTTACACCCCACACCAACACATGTACACCACACTTACCCCAACACACACCTACTACCACACACCACCACTACCCACAACTAGTCACCCCCCACACAAACACAACTGTACACCCACACCAACACACTGTACCCACACACCAACAACACATTACCCACACAACACACTACCCACACCAACACACTGTACCTCACACCCAACACACAACATGTACCCCACACCAACAACTTAACCCCCCAACACCAACACACAAACACCCCACACCAACACACTGTACCCCACACCAACACACTGTACCCCACAAACCACACACTCAACCCACACCAACACACACTGTACCCACCCACACTGACCCAACCAACACTTACCACCACACAACCAACAACCATGTACCCCACACCAACACACTGTACCCACCAACACAACCCACACCTAACCCCACACCACACAACACACATACCCACCCACACCAACACACTACGTACCCCACACCAACACACTTACCCCACACCAACACACTGTACCCCACACCAACACACTGTACCCCACACACACGTCCCCACACCAACACACTGTACCCACACACCCAACACATTGTACCCCACACCAACACACTTACCCCACACCAACACACTGTACCCCACACACCAACACCCAACTGTCCACCACCACACCAACCACACTGTACCCCACACCAACACACTGTACCCCACACCAACACACTACCCACACAACACCACACACACACTGTACCCCACACCAACACACTGTACCCCACACCAACACACTGCACCCCACACCAACACACTGTACCCCACACCAACACACTAACGTACCCACACCAACACACTATCACACCCCCACCACACACACTGTACCCCACACCACACATGTACCCACCACACACTGTACCCCACACCACCAACACACTGTACCACACCACACAGTACCAACACCAAACTGTACCCCACACCAACACACTATACCCCACACCAACACACTTACCCCACCACACACTGTACCCACACCACACACTTACCCACCACACCGTACCCACCACCCTACCCAACCAACACACTGTACCCACACCACACATACCACACACTCAAACACACTAGTCACCAACCCACCACCACACACTGTACCCACAACACTCACACACACTCCACACTACCACACACACCACAACACACTGTACCCACACACACCACAACCAACACACTGTACCTCACACACCAACACACTGTACACCCACTACACCACACAACCCGTACACACCCACACACAAAACACTGTACCCCCCACACCAACACCACATGTAACACCCACACCAACATCACTTACCCACACCAACACACTGTACCCCAAAACCTAACACACTGTCCCCACACCAACACACTGTACCCCACACCAACACACTGTACCCCACCACACACTATACCCCACACACACACACTATACCCCACACCAACACACTGTACCCCACACCAACACACCTACCCACACCAACACACTGGACCCACACCAACACACTGTACCCACACCACACACTGTACTGTACCCACACCAGACACATGTACCCACACCATACAACACTATACCCCACCAACCCTGTACCCCACACAACACACTGTACCTCAACCATGACACACTGTACCCACACCAATACATGTACCCCCACACATTACCCACACACACATACCACACATGTACCACACAACCAGTCACAGTCCGTACACCACACCCACAGTAGTGCAAACTCAACTAACACTCACCCTGTCATGTTGTCAATACGGGTAAGCGATGACCATACCAAGAACTGTTAGCCATCAGGTATAACTTCCGACACAAATGTACCCCCCCTACAAGTACCACAAAAACTCCTATATGACAGTACAACTCACGCACATGTACCACACATAACACAAACAACCACGTTGGGGCAAGTTTTTATGTTGTAGGCTGGGACCGAACTTAAGACAACAGTTCAAGAGACCACTGCTCTATCGACACAGCCAGTCACCGTTATTACTCACGTAACCAGACACAGGGAGAGGATGCCGAAAGCCAAGGATAAGGTGGTTCTCTTTCACCTGTCATGATCGCCCTATTCGATGGGACATTTATCTCTGCAATCACTCAGACAAAGAGACAGAGAGAGACCGAGACAGAGAGACAGAGAGAGACAGAGAGCGGGAAGGAGGGAGAGGGAGGGAGAGGGAGGGAGAGCGAGAGAGACGGAGAGAGGGGGGAGAGAGAAAGGGAGAGAGAGAGGGAGAAAGAGAGACAGAGAAAGAGAATTAGAAAGAAAGAGAGAGAAAGAGTGAGAGAAAGTAGTGTGTGTGTGTGTGTGTGTGTGTGTGTGTGTGTGTGTGTGTGTGTGTGTGTGTGTGTGTGTGTGTGTGTGTGAGACAGAGAAAGGAGAGAATGTGTGTGTGTGTGTGTGCGCTGCGTGCGTGCGTGCGTGTGTGTGTGTGTGTGTGTGTGTGTGTGTGTGTGTGTGTGTGTGTGTGTGTGTGTGTGTGTGTGTGTGTGTGTTTGTGTGTGTGTGTGTGTGTGACTACTCACATGACGAAGAGCGAGAGGATGCCGAGAGCTATGGAGAATCCGATTCTCTTGCAGTTGTCCTGATCGCTCTGCTCGTGGTGACGTTTACCGC
This sequence comes from Monoplex corrugatus, assembly GCA_030674185.1. Classification (NCBI taxonomy): domain Eukaryota; kingdom Metazoa; phylum Mollusca; class Gastropoda; order Littorinimorpha; family Ranellidae; genus Monoplex; species Monoplex corrugatus. Next base: position 25,285,203 of record JAPXFY010000018.1, on the reverse strand, counting down.
CACAGTGACCACAGCAACGACAGCAGCAGAAACAGCAGCCAACGATAGGAAAGATGATGATGAAAAGAAGGCCGATGACGATGCACAGTGCCAAGCCCACGAAATCTTTGGCCAGCTGGAAAGCGCACAAAATCTGGGGTCAAAACCATATGAATTTCCGTTCTAAAATAAACATAGTCCTATCTGTCAATAGTAAACAACATAACTTCACAACACACACACACACACACACACACACACACACACACACACACACACACACACACACACACACACACACACACACACACACACACAACACACACACACTGCTTACATCTGGGAAAATTTACAGATTATTAGACACTCATATGAGTACATCTATATTCCCACCGATGATGATGATGATGATGATGGGTGGTGGTGGTGGTGGTGGTGGTAGTGGTGGTGGTGGTGGTGGTGATGATGATGATGATGATGATGATGATGATGATGTGAAATCAATAAGTTTCAAATCTCTAGCTGTAACTGTCAACTTATTAGAACTATCTGTATCTTACAGCCCTATCCTGAGTTCTTGTTCCGAGTTCTGAGTTCTTCATACACATTTTGGGAGAACTTTTTTTTAAACTGTAATAAGTCCTTATGCATAAATGTGATCTTGGGAAGTACAAAGGGAAAGGATAGTGTGTGATATTATCCCGACTGATCAACATTTGAGCGACATTATCAATAATGTACCATTCATAATGAAAAGCATTACTGATGATTTTACGCAAAGTTTCTCATCGACACTGTAAGCAACTGCACCTCTTGGAACTTTTTTTATATTGTAACTGACTTTGATGCACACAGTGGAGAGAGACTTTGATGCACACAGTGGAGAGAGACTTTGATGCACACAGTGGAGAGAGACTTTGATGCACACAGTGGAGAGAGACTTTGATGCACACAGTGGAAAGAGACTTTGATGCACACAGTGGAGAGAGACTTTGATGCACACAGTGGAGAGAGATTTTGATGCACACAATGGAGAGAGACTTTGATGCACACAGTGGAGAGAGACTTTGATGCACACAGTGGAGAGAGACTTTGATGCACACAGTGGAGAGAGACTACTCACCTTCTGCCATTTGTCCCCAATGGTGGCCGTTCCATCTAGAAGCCCCTTCACCGTCTCTGCAACCAGAAAGAAGACGTTAAGTGAATCCATCTTTTGAAACCAGGCTGGCTGGTACTTTTGATAGAGCCGAGGACTCGACATCTGCTATGTTTCCATCCCAGCCCGCAACATCTAAAACTGATCTCTTCGCTGCCCATCTGAATGTTTCCAGCATCTGGTCATCTTGAGTGTTACTCGGACATTAAGAACTGGATGACATATAATAAACTTCAGCTTAATGACAAGACAGAAGCTATCCTCATTGGCACCCGTCAGAAACTTTCTCAGCTGCCTCCTCTTTCTCTCCCATTATGTAACACATCAGTCCCAATTTCTGATTCAGCTAAAATCCTTGGTGTCTGCATTGACTCTACCCTCTCCATGAACAACTTTGTTTCTCAAACTGCCAGATCTTGCTACTATCATCTCCATCGTATAAGCCTGATCAGGAAGTATCTCTCTGTCGAAACAACTGCAAAACTCGTTCTCTCCTTCATAATGTCTCGCATTGACTATTGCAATTCACTCCTGTCTGGTCTTCCTGCCTCCACCATTCAAATCCTACAGCGCATTCAAAACAATGCTGCACGCCTTGTACTCAAAAAGAAAAAAGCTGACCACATATCTCCTCTCCTGGCACAACTTCACTGGCTCCCTGTATCAAAGCGCATACAGTACAAACTAGACACCATGTGTTACAAAAGCCTCAGTAACGCAGCCCCCGATTACCTGTCAAGCCTACTTGAGATCTATGTTCCCTCACGTACCCTCCGCTCTGCCTCCGATCCTCTGACTTTTCGCTTTCCACGCACTAAGCTCAATACCTATGGTCCACGAGCCTTCTCTGTTTCAGGTCCACTTTCCTGGAATAAACTTCCTCTCTCAGTCCGTCAGCAACCTACTTTTGTCTCCTTCAAGTCCGCTCTCAAAACTCACCTTTTCTTCTCTGCATAAAATCCTGACCTCACTCAATCCCCTCTGCAGCCTGTCTCCACTCGGAGGGGAAAATCGCATTGTAATATATAATTGTATATAATATGCTCTCTATAATTTTCCATTGCTTTTATTCTTTCTCCCCATTTATAGCCGTGTGCGTGTGTGTGTATGTGTGTGTGTGCGTGTGTGTGTGTGTGTGTGTGTGTGTGAGCGTGCGTGCGTGCGTGCGTGCGTGTGCGTGCGTGCGTGTGTGTTTGTTTTAGCGCTTAGATTTGATTATCAAGATTTTGCGCTATATAAATAAAATATTGTATTGTATTGTATCTTACTATTTCGTAGGTCTCTTTAGTATTTCGTAGGTCCCTTCCCCCCTCCCCTCCCTCCCCATTTGAAGACTTGCCAGTGCATAGGGTTTTGCGCAGGCTCATGTAGACAGATTTGGGTGGAGCATATATGGAGCTGTCCGAGTGCAATGAATCCCTCTTAAACTAACTCCAAGCTCCAAACTCCTTAACCTTTTCTCTATGTATCATTCTATTGAGTACACCCAGTTTCTATAGAGTACACCCAGTTTCTATAGAATACACCCAGTTTCTATAGAGTACACCCAGTTTCTATAGAGTACACCCAGTTTCTATACAGTACACCCAGTTTCTATAGAGTACACCCAGTTTCTATAGAATATACCCAGTTTCTATAGAGTACACCCAGTTTCTATACAGTACACCCAGTTTCTATAGAGTAAACCTAGTTTCTATACAGTACACCCAGTTTCTATAGAGTACACCCAGTTTCTATAGAGTACACCCAGTTTCTATACAGTACATCCAGTTTCTATGGAGTACATCCAGTTTCTATAGAGTACATCCAGTTTCTATACAGTACACCCAGTTTCTATAGAGTACACCCAGTTTCTATACAGTACATCCAGTTTCTATGGAGTACATCCAGTTTCTATAGAGTACATCCAGTTTCTATACAGTACACCCAGTTTCTATAGAGTACACCCAGTTTCTATACAGTACATCAAGTTTCTATGGAGTACATCCAGTTTCTATAGAGTACATCCAGTTTCTATGGAGTACATCCAGTTTCTATAGAGTACATCCGGTTTCTATACAGTACACCCAGTTTCTATAGAGTACACCCAGTTTCTATAGAGTACATCCAGTTTCTATAGAATATATCCAGTTTCTATACAGTACATCCAGTTTCTATACAGTACACCCAGTTTCTATAGAGTACATCCAGTTTCTATACAGTACACCCAGTTTCTATACAGTACATCCAGTTTCTATACAGTACACCCAGTTTCTATAGAGTATACCCAGTTTCTATAGAGTACACCCAGTTTCTATACAGTACACCCAGTGTCTATACAGTACACCCAGTGTCTACACAGTACACCCAGTGTCTACACAGTACACCCAGTGTCTACACAGTACACCCAGTGTCTATACAGTACACCCAGTGTCTATACAGTACACCCAGTGTCTATACAGTACACCCAGTGTCTATACAGTACACCCAGTTTCTACACAGTACACCCAGTGTCTATTCAGTATACCCAGTTTCTACACAGTACACCCAATGTCTATACAGTACACCCAGTTTCTACACAGTACACCAGTGTCTATACAGTACACCCAGTTTCTACAAAGTACACCCAGTGTCTATACAGTACACCTAGTGTCTATACAGTATACCCAGTTTCTATACAGTACACCCAGTGTCTATACAGTACACCCAGTGTCTATACAGTACACCCAGTTTCTATACAGTACACCCAGTTTCTACAAAGTACACCCAGTGTCTATAAAGTACACCCAGTGTCTATAAAGTACACCCAGTTTCTATAGAGTACACCCAGTGTCTATAAAGTACACCCAGTGTCTATAAAGTACACCCAGTGTCTATAGAGTACACCCAGTTTCTATAGAGTACATCCAGTGTCTATGAAATACACCCAGTGTGACGCGTGTTAACAGTAAACAGCGTGCGGATAACAGCACGGCATGATATTCGTTTAAATGATAACTGATTGCTGTTCACTGTGATATGTATATATACTGTAGTCAGTTGAGAATCAGACAGTGACGAGTAAAGACGAAGAAGCATTGCCCTGTCTTCCGAGTTGGCTGTAGAAAGAACGAAACATGGTGTCAGAATCGTGATTACGAACTCCAACAAAAATCCAGAATATTGAAGACTAAAGTTCAACCATGGAAGATGAACAAGAAGAGAGAAAAGCCAGTCGACGACATGCCAAGATTCCCTTGCCTCCTAAACTTGACGTGAATGGAGGAAACCTGCAGAGCAGCTGGAGGAAATTCAAGAGGCTTTGGGACAGCTATGAAATTGTGACAACACAGACAGAAGAAGACTCAACATACAGAACAGCAGTTTTTCTTTCTTGCATCGGGCTGGATGCTATGGACATATATGAAGGATTGGCATTTGCTAATGAAGCTGACAGAAATGACATTGATACCGTTCTCCAGAAATTCGAAGAATACTGTGTGGGTTCAACCAATGAAACTTACGAAGCATTCAGATTCAACTGCAGACATCAAGCAGCAGGAGAATCTATCGAACAGTTTGTAGCAGAACTACGGAGACTGATCAAGACCTGTAACTATGGTACGCTGGAAGACAGACTGTTGAGAGATCAAATCGTACTGGGTGTACATGACGAGACTCTGCGATCAAAATTACTGGAAGTGCGACAGCTGACATTGACTGCATGTATTGATATGTGCAGAGCGCATGAATCAAGTCAACATCAAACCGTCCAAATGATGAGAAAAACGCAAGACACGCAGGAAGTCCAAGTTTTCAAAGAAAAGAAGACAGCAAAGCAGTATAGCAAAGGAAACAAACCAGAGTACAGCGAGAAATGCGGATATTGTGGTGGAAAGCACCAAGAGCAAAAGAGAAATGTCCAGCATTTGGAAGAAAATGCAAAGCTTGTGGAGGAAATAATCACTTTGCTTCATGCTGCAGAACACCCAAGAAAAATCAAAAGAAAACAAGAGTTCGGCACTTCGAAGAAGAGGAGACTGACACTGAACGCGATAATGAAATCCTCGGGATCGAAGACAAAACCAGAAAAAAGGAGAGAAACATACGAGCAAAAATGCTGATAAATGAGATGCCGGTAACATTTCTTCTTGACACAGGTGCAACAACAAACGTGATGTCTGAGAGCCTGTACAGAGAAGTCACAGGAGATGAAAGAAAGTCTGACCTGCAAGAGACGAAGAAGAAGCTGGTGATGTTCAACGGAACAGAAATGAAGCCTGTGGGGGAGATAGTGCTGCGAGTGAAAAACCCCAAGAACAGAAGGAAATACAAAGTCAACTTCGCGATCACCAAAACGGACTGTAAGCCAGTACTGGGACTGAAAGCTGTACAGCACATGCAATTGTTGACGATCAATGAAGAGAACATTGCAACGATAGCGGCGAATCAGAAAGAGGAGGAAAATGCAAAAGATATGCTCACAAAGTACAACGATGTCTTTGAAGGAGAAGGAAAACTAGAAGGGAAATTACAACTAGAAACAGACCCCAGTATTGCTTCAGTGAAGATGCCTTGCAGAAAGTGGCCGATAGCAGTGCAAGAGAAAGTGAAGGACGAGCTGAAGAGGTTGAAAAAACTGGACGTGGTCACTAAAGTAGACACGCCAACGGAGTGGATAAGCAGTTTGGTCGTAACAACAGAGCAATGGGAAAGTCAGACTGCGCATCGATTCTAAGCCACTGAACAAAGCCCTCAGGAGAAACGAGTACCCCATGCCAACCATTGATGACGTACTGCCTCTCCTCAAAGATGCAAAATACTTCACACACCTGGACGCGAAAAACGGGTTTTGGCACGTTGAACTGGACGAAGACAGCAGCTACCTGACAACATTTGAGACGCCTTTTGGCAAATACCGATGGAAACGAATGCCCTTTGGTATTTCACCAGCCCCAGAAGAATTCCAGAGGAGGATTGACATCGCTCTGGCAGGACTGCCAGGCGTGGTAGCGGTTCATGATGACATCTTTGTTTTTGGCAGAGGACCAACCGACGAAGCAGGAGCACAAGTTCATGATACCAACCTGAACCGTTTGCTACAACGATGCCGAGACACTGGAATCAAACTCAACAAGGAGAAGGTTGAGATGAAACGAACAGAGATATCATATTTGGGACACATCTTCTCAAGAGAAGGCTTGAAAGCCGACCCAAAGAAATTGGACGCTGTCCAACAACTCCCAGTGCCAGAAGACAAAGCAGCTGTGCAGAGACTACTCGGTGTAGTCGGATACCTTCAGAAATTTGCACCAAACCTGTCTGAGGCAGCAGCACCACTCAGAGAACTGGTCAAAAAAGACGTCCACTTCAGATGGGATGAAGATGTCCACGGAGAAGCCCTGAAGAAAGTGAAGAAGATACTCTCTGAGCCACCGGTACTTCGCTACTTTGACTCTTCAGGAAGGCGTACAACCACCCTTCAGTGTGATGCTTCACAGTTTGGACTTGGAGCTTGTCTCATGCAGGATGGTCAACCGATTCAGTACGCATCACGAGCCTTGACCGAGACAGAAAAAAGCTATGCTCAAATAGAAAAGGAGATGTTGGCAATACTCTTCGGTCTGGAAAGGTTTGAGATATACGTCTATGGAAGAAACATCCTGGTGGAGACCGATCACAAACCACTAGAGACCATTCACAAGAAGAGCCTGCTCTCAGCACCTAAGAGGATTCAGAGGATGCTATTCAGAACTCAGAAGTTCAGGTACACAGTAGTGTACAAGCGTGGTTCTGAGATGCACCTGGATGACACCCTCAGCAGAGCAGTCTGTGGAAAAGCGGAACAGCAAGTCACCCACAAGGAAGCCGTTTTCCTCAAAGACCTGGAGAAAACGGACTCATTACAAGAACTGGCCATCAGCCAAGAGAGACTGAACAGTCTGCAGCAAGCAACTCAGGAAGATGCAACCATGAAAACCCTGAAAGCTGTCATTCTACAAGGCTGGCCAGAGGAGAAACAACAACTTTCATTACAGTTACAACAATACTTTCCTTTCAGGGAGGAACTGTCAGTCCACAACGGACTTGTCTTCAAAAGCCACAGAGTAATTGTACCTGAAAGCGAAAGAGCAGACATCCTTGAGAAACTTCATGCAAGCCACTCAGGAATTCAGAGCTGCATAAGAAGAGCACGTGAGGTAGTCTACTGGCCCAGGATGAACATGGACATTGAAGATCTTGTCAAAACATGCAGCGCCTGTAACACATACCAACGTGGTCAGCAGAAGGAACCACTTATCAGTACAGAGATCCCTGACCTGCCCTGGCAACACATCGCTTGTGACATCTTTGAACATAATGGCAATGAATACCTGGTCACGGTCGATCACTACTCTGATTTCTTTGAGATTGATCGGTTACAAACAAGAGAATCCAAAGAGGTCATCATCTGTCTGAAGAGACACTTGGCAAGACACGGAATACCAGAACGCCTGACAACAGACTGTGGAACTCAATTCACATCAAACCAGTTTGGAAAGTTCAGAAAAACATATGGGTTTGAACACGTAACAAGCTCACCACACTACCCTCAGTCCAATGGAAAAGCAGAGAGCGCAGTGAAGGCTGCAAAGACGTGCATGAAGAAAGCAGAACACAACAATCAAGATCCCTTCCTCGCTTTACTTGAGCTGAGAAACATCCCGACAGAGACTGTAAACAGTTCGCCTGCTCAGAGACTGTTCGGCAGAAGAACACGAACACAAGTGCCGACGTCAAAGACATTACTCCAACCTACAGTTGTACCAATCAATAAAGAACTTGAGAAAAGGAAACTGAAGCAAGCGCACTACAACAACAGAAGCGCAGTAGAGCTGACAGAACTGAGTCCGGGAGAGATTGTGAAATTCCAACCTCCAGGATCCAAAAAGTGGATCAGCGCCAAAGTAGACCAACAGGTGAACATCCGGTCATACAACATTCGCACAGAGGACGGACGTCAGTACAGAAGGAATCGTCGTCAGCTACGAGACACAACACAAACGGAGCTTCAGCAGACAATCAACCCTCAACGACTTGTCCAGAGAAGGATGATTTCTGGAAGACATCAGGAAAGCGACACATCAGGCAAGCAACAGCAAATCATCATTCCATCAAAACAGATGCTGGAAGATAACAAGGAAACTGGAACTGGAACAGATTTCAGGACGCCAGCATCGTCTGTCCGTGAGAACTCATCTGATCAGTCACCAATCATCAAAGTGTCTGAGACAACCAGCATCAAGGAGCCAGATGAAGTTATCAAACAAACAAGGACAGAACAACCCGAACCAGTTAGTTCTCCTTACAGAACAAGATCTGGAAGACAAAGCAAAAGGCCAGATTTCCTGAAATATGAATGAAACTGAAGACTCTACCACAATCAGATAAACTGAAAGCATTGCGAAATATGGAATCATGATGATGATGGATAGTATAATGATCCGAGATAAAATGAGATGAATGAATGATTGGGCCCTGTGCGTGAGAATGAGTGTTTGTTAAGTTAATGTTGTGATAAAGGTAGGAAACACATTTATTTCGTATGGACTGAAAGATAGGGAAAATGATTAATTGATTTTGTTTCCTTAAAGAAAGGGAGATGTGACGTGTGTTAACAGTAAACAGCGTGCGGATAACAGCACGGCATGATATTCGTTTAAATGATAACTGATTGCTGTTCACTGTGATATGTATATATACTGTAGTCAGTTGAGAATCAGACAGTGACGAGTAAAGACGAAGAAGCATTGCCCTGTCTTCCGAGTTGGCTGTAGAAAGAACGCAACACCCAGTGTCTATACAGCACACCCAGTTTCTATACAGTACACCCAGTGTCTATACAGTACACCTAATGTCTATACAGTACACCCAATGTCTATACAGTACACCCAGTGTCTACACAGTACACCCAGTGTCTATACAGTACACCTAATGTCTATACAGTACACCTAATGTCTATACAGTACACCCAGTGTCTACACAGTACACCCAGTGTCTATACAGTACACCTAATGTCTATACAGTACACCCAGTATCTATACAGTACACCCAGTATCTATACAGTACACCTAATGTCTATACAGTACACCCAGTGTCTATACAGTACACCTAATGTCTATACAGTACACCCAGTATCTATACAGTACACCCAGTATCTATACAGTACACCTAATGTCTATACAGTACACCCAGTATCTATACAGTACACCCAGTGTCTATACAGTACACCCAGTGTCTATACAGTACACCCAGTATCTATACAGTACACCCAGTGTCTATACAGTACACCCAGTGTCTATACAGTACACCCAGTGTCTATACAGTACACCCAGTATCTATACAGTACACCCAGTATCTATACAGTACACCTAATGTCTATACAGTACACCCAGTATCTATACAGTACACCCAGTATCTATACAGTACACCCAGTATCTATACAGTACACCTAATGTCTATACAGTACACCCAGTATCTATACAGTACACCCAGTGTCTATACAGTACACCTAATGTCTATACAGTACACCCAGTATCTATACAGTACACCCAGTGTCTATACAGTACACCCAGTGTCTATACAGTACACCCAGTGTCTATACAGTACACCCAGTGTCTATACAGTACACCCAGTGTCTATACAGTACACCCAGTGTCTATACAGTACACCCAGTGTCTATACAGTACACCTTAATGTCTATACAGTACACCTTAATGTCTATACAGTACACCCAGTGTCTATACAGTACACCTAATGTCTATACAGTACACCCAGTGTCTATACAGTACACCCAGTGTCTATACAGTACACCCAGTATCTATACAGTACACCCAGTGCTATACAGTACACCCAGTATCTATCACAGTACACCCAGTGTCTATACAGTACACCCAGTGTCTATACAGTACACCCAGTCTATACAGTACACCAGTGTCTATACAGTACACACCCAGTGTCTATACAGTACACCCAGTGTCTATACAGTACACCCAGTGTCTATACAGTACACCCAGTGTCTATACAGTACACCCAGTGTTATACAGTACACCCATGTCTATACAGTACACCTAATGTCTATACAGTACACCCAGTTCGTATACAGTACCCAGTGTCTATACAGTACACCCAGTGTCTATACAGTACACCTAATGTCTATACAGTACACCCATGTATCTATACAGTACACCCAGTGTCTATACAGTACACCCAGTGTCTATACAGTACACCCATGTCTATACAGTACACCCAGTGTCTATACAGTACACCCAGTGTCTATACAGTACACCCAGTGTCTATACAGTACACCCAGGTGTCTTATACAGTACACCCAGTGTCTATACAGTACACCCAGTGTCTATACAGTACACCCAGTGTCT
>JAPXFY010000018.1:25252188-25262188 GCA_030674185.1 Monoplex corrugatus | reverse complement strand
CACAGATCACCACTTGAGATCTATGAAGGGGAGGAAGGACAGAAATCTTTCCTATCAATGAATCGAACCTGGTTTCTCGTGTCAAAAGAAGGTGCTTTTAACCACTAAGCCACAACTCCATTTCGTGCAGTACAGTGATTTTGCTTCGCTCTGCATAAATTAAATGGACAAGGATTTGGTTGTCTTACCAAAGTAGTGATCGAGACCCGATTGGCACAGAGGTTAGTTCTCACTTTCCATTTCGACAGCACGGGTTCGAATCTGAATAGAGGGGAAAAGAATGGCGTACGGCCTACAGGTCCAAGCAGCTGAGTCAAAGAATCTTAATCTTGTTTTCACATTTTATCAACGTACTAGGGTAAATTTTGTTACACTACTTGTACAGTTTCATGGGATTTGGTTGTCCGTATCTAGCTGATGTGCATTTGGCTGTTTGTATCCAGGTGAAGTGCATTTGGCTGTATCTAGGTGATGTGCATTTGGCTGTTTGTATCTAGGTGATGTGCATTTGGCTGTTTGTATCTAGGTGATGTGCATTTGGCTGTTTGTATCTAGGTGATGTGCATTTGGCTGTTTGTATCTATGTGATGTGCATTTAGCTGTTTGTATCTAGGTGATGTGCATTTGGTTGTTTTTATCTAGGTGAAGTGCATTTGGCTGTTTGTATCAAAGTGGTGTGCATTTGGTTGTTTGTATCTAGGTGAAGTGCATTCGGCTGTTTGTATCAAGGTGGTGTGCATTTGGCTGTTTGTATCTATGTGATGTGCATTGGCTGTTTGTATCTAGGTGATGTGCATTTGGTTGTTTGTATCTAAGTGATGTGCATTCGGCTGTTTGTATCAAGGTGATGTGCATTGGCTGTTTGTATCTAGGTGATGTGCATTTGGCTGTTTGTATCAAGGTGATGTGCATTGGCTGTTTGTATCTAGGTGATGTGCATTTGGTTGTTTGTATCTAGGTGATGTGCATTTGGCTGTTTGTATCAAGGTGATGTGCATTTGGCTGGTTGTATCTAGATGTTGTGCATTCAGTTGGTTGTTTGTATCTGGGTAATGTCCATTTGGCTGTTTGTATCTACATGATGTGCATTAAGTTGGTTGCTTGTATCAAGGTGATGTGCATTTGGCTGTTTGTATCAAGGTGATGTGCATTGGCTGTTTGTATCTAGGTGATGTGCATTTGGTTGTTTGTATCTAGGTGATGTGCATTTAGCTGTTTGTATCTAGGTGATGTGCATTTGGTTGTTTGTATCTAGGTGATGTGCATTTGGCTGTTTGTATCTAGGTGGTGTGCATTTGGCTGTTTGTATCTAGGTGATGTGCATTTGGCTGTTTGTATCTAGGTGATGTGCATTTGGCTGTTTGTATCTAGTGATGTGCATTTGGCTGTTTGTATCTATGATGTGCATTTGGCTGTTTGTATCTATGGATGCATTTGCTTTGTATCTAGGTAATGTCCATTTGGCTGTTTGTATCTATGTGATGTGCATTTGGCTGTTTGTATCTAGGTGATGTGCATTCAGTTGCTTATTTGTATCTAGGTGATGTGCATTTGGCTGTTTGTATCTAGGTGATGTGCATTTGGCTGTTTGTATCTAGGTGATGTGCATTGAGTTGGTTGTTTGTATCTAGGTGATGTCCATTTGGTTGTTTGTATCTACATGGTGTGCATTAAGTTGGTTGTTTGTATCTAGGTAATGTGCATTCAGTTGGTTGTTTGTATCTAGGTAATGTCCATTTGGCTGTTTGTATCTACATGATGTGCATTAAGTTGGTTGTTTGTATCTAGGTGATGTGCATTTGGTTGTATCTAGGTGATGTGCATTTGGCTGTTTGTATCTAGGTGATGTGCATTTGACTGTTTGTATCTAGGTGATGTGCATTGAGCTGTTTGTATCTTGGTGTTGTGCATTTGGTTGTTTGTGTCAAGGTGATGTTTATTTGGCTGTTTGTATTTAGCTGATGTGCATTTGGCTGTTTGTATCAAGGTGATGCGTATTTGGCTGTTTGTATCAAGATGATGTGCATTTGGCTGTTTGTATCAAGGTGATGTGCATTTGGCTGTTTGTATCAAGGTGATGTGCATTTGGCTGTTTGTATCTAGGTGATGATAATGTGCATTTGGCTGTTTGTATCTAGCTGACGTGCATTTGGTTGTTTGTATCTAGGTGACGTGCACTTGGTTGTTTGTATCAAGGTGATGTGCATTTAGCTGTTTGCATCAAGGTGACGTACACTTGGTTGTTTGTATCTAGGTGATGATAATGTGCATTTGGCTGTTTGTATCTAGCTGATGTGCATTTGGCTGTTTGTATCTAGCTGATGTGCATTTGGCTGTTTGTATCTAGCTGTGCATTTGGTTTGTATCTAGCTGATGTGCATTTGGCTGTTTGTATCTAGGTGATGTGCATTTGGCTGTTTGTATCAAGGTGATGTGCATTTGGCTGTTTGTATCTAGCTGATGTGCATTTGGCTGTTTGTATCTAGCTGATGTGCATTTGGCTGTTTGTATCTAGCTGATGTGCATTTGGCTGTTTGTATTTAGCTGATGTGCATTTGGCTGTTTGTATCTAGCTGATGTGCATTTGGCTGTTTGTATCAAGGTGATTGGCACTTGGTTGTTTGTATCAAGGTGATGTGCATTTGGCTGTTTGTATCAAGGTGATGTGCATTTGGTTGCTTGTATCAAGGTGATGTGCATTTGGCTGTTTGTATCTAGGTGATGTGCACTTGGTTGTTTGCATCAAGGTGATGTGCATTTGGCTGTTTGTACCTAGGTGATGTGCACTTGGTTGTTTGTATCTAGCTGATGTGCATTTGGCTGTTTGTATCTAGGTGATGTGCACTTGGTTGTTTGTATCAAGGTGATGTGCATTTGGCTGTTTGTATCTAGGTGATGTGTATTCTCGAAGATTATTCCTTGAAGCTCGTGTCTGTGAAGCTTCGCTCGTTTTCTGAAGGTATTATAATTTGTTATGTTATATTACTTTCTATCATATAATCCTACAGGCTTTGTTTGTCAAGGTTTTAATATATTCTCTACAACTATCATTTTCATTACTGAAAGTCGTTTTCATATGGCGCAATATTTCCAATTCATTCAGAATCACTGCGCAGTACACGTCAGACCTTTGAACGCAGCATGGAGAACTCGAGCTGCTAGGCGAGCTGACCACATTCGTCTATGAACACTACTCTCCCTGATATAATGATGTGGGGTTTGGTGGACTTTATCGTCATGATAATAGTTGTGTCAGATTTCTCTGTGTGGCATGTGATTGTCTTATCAGGGTGAATGACCTGAATGGTACAAGTGTGCATGTGTGCACAGGCGCCAACCTCACGCATGAAAATCCGTGTGCGTGTGGCCTCCAGCCACCCAGTTGTAAGTTGATACCTGGCCCTCTTTAAATTGTGGACAGTAAAGCAGCAAGGAAGAGGGGATGAACACTGCTCTCACAACACCGACCTACATAGATGTTGAAATCTCTACCACTTCATTCCCCTGTGACCTCAGGGCAGGAATACAGAACTTGGAATCTGGAGGTTATTCAAGAGGGATTGAATGCACTTGGATAATTCCATATGCGTTCTGTCCAAATCTGTCAGCATTTATCTGGCAGATTCCCTGAGACGTGTGCAAAACCCTAGGCACTGGGCAGGTCTTGAAATGGGGAGGGGCGATGGGGACCTATGACACACTAAGCTGACATCACCAGAATAATGTTAACCTGAAGGCGGGCAGCGAACAGGCCGGTGTTCAATGTTGCAGGCTGGAACTGAGTATAAAATCTTGAGTCTACAGCTCTGTCACAGAACCAACCAATGTGCTTACAGGACAAACCTTACCTTACCTATCAACTAAATAGTGAACGCTTCAACTTTAGTTTCCGCCATATACTGCCATGATACTCGATTGTCTGTGTCAGGGTATATCTTCAAAGCTTACTGGCAGCGGACAAATTTTATGAGAAAGGGTTGTGTTGTTGAGGCAAAGCCTTCTTTTTGGAGTTAAACTCTCGTCGGGCCGTTGCAGAGTTGCACCGCTGAAGTGAATGATTTCAGTGGACTTATAACTCGGTGACAGCGCTATGCTGATAACGCCGAGGTCGTAGGTTCAAGCCTCAGGCCGGACCAGATTTATACGAGGGCTGGCTGACTCTTCTGCTAGTCACGGACTCAAGATCTTATGTCTCCAGCTCTATACCAGCCTGCAAGATGAATTCCGATTTCTTCACTGTCCATCTTCACTGCCCATCTTCACTGCCCATCTTCACTGTCCATCTTCACTGTCCATCTTCACTGCCCATCTTCACTGCCCATCTTCATTGCCCATCTTCACTGTCCATCTTCACTGGCCATCTTCACTGTCCATCTTCACTGTCCATCTTCACTGTCCATCTTCATGCTCTGATCATTCTGGTGATGTCAGTGTTTGAAAGGTCCCATCTCCCCTTCTCCATCTCACCATTTCAAGACCTTGCAGGGCATAGGGTTTCTGCACAGGATCCGGGGAATGTGCCAAATAAATGATGGCAGACTTGTTGAGTGAGACGTGTATGAGATTGTTCAATCCCTTCAAACGAATGCACGAGCGTTTGCACTTATGTGCCAGTGTGTGTATGCCTTTTTGGATTATGTACATACATTAAAATGTGTTAAGTATGCACCAAGTGTGTATATATATATATATATATATATATATATATATATATATATATATATATATATAAATACATACATACATATATATATATACATATATATGTGTGTGTGTGTGTTTGTACATATATACATATACATATATACATTATGTATGTATATGTGTGCATGCATGTCTATATATATATATATATATATATATATACATATACATGTGTGCGCGCGCGCATGCGCACGTGTGTGTGTGTGTAGATAGGTAGGTAGGTAGGTAGGTAGGTAGGCAGTACTCAATTTGCCGCCTGCCGGTGCAAAAGAACAATGGGAGAAATTAGATGAGGAACTTGTCCTTAAGCTGAATGCGCTAATAGGGAACAGTACGCTGGAACACAAACTTGACACATACGGAGACATCATATACTCTATCTGCAGGGACACTTATGGAGTGAAGCAGCCAAAGACAAAAACGCCTCCCCAGAAATCCAGAAGACAGCAACAGATGGAGAGCATCCGGAGGGAGAAAAGGAAGCTTAAAAAGCGAATGAAAACTGCCTCAGAATTCGAGAAGCAAGGGCTCCTGGAACTCTGGAAAGATCTGAAGGCCAAACACAATGCTCTCAGCAAAGTGGAATCAGCAAGGCGAAGAAAGAGCAAAAAGAAGAAGACTCAAGATCGTTTCTTCAAAGATCCCTTTGACTTTGCAAGAAAGCTGTTTGAACAACCCAAATCAGGGACTCTCACAGTGGGCAAGGAAACCCTAGAGCAGCATCTCAGGGAAACATATTCCGATTCTCAGCGCGAGGCACCACTTGAAATCCAAAATCTGGTTTGGCCTGCAGCGCCAGAAGAAAATTCAATAACAAACCACCAACACTGGATGAAGTGAAGAACGTAGTAAAGAAAGCCAGAGCCAAGTCAGCACCTGGACCAAACGGAATACCATACCTGCTCTACAAGAAATGCCCAAAAGTGCTCGAGTGGCTCCACAAGATGATTCGATCAGCATGGAGGAACCAGAAGATCAGCGACCAATGGATGAGAGCTGAAGGAGTGTACATTCCGAAGGAGCAGAACTCCAGCAGCATCAATCAGTTCAGGCCAATATCACTTCTGAACGTCGAGGGGAAAATCTTCTTCTCTGTTATGGCAGCAAGATTGACAAAATACCTGACTGAAAACAAGTATCTGGATATGTCAGTCCAAAAGGGAGGCATACCAGGAATGCCTGGATGCTTGGAACATGCCACGTTGATTTGGGATGCCATCCAAAAAGCAAGAACAGAGAAGAGAGACATTGACGTAGTTTGGCTTGATCTGGCGAATGCATATGGATCAGTTCCACACGATATGATCCAGCTGGCTCTTGAAATGTATCACATCCCAGAAAACATCCGAACAATGCTGAGGAAGTATTTCCAAGGGTTCTCAATGCGGTTCTCTACCAAAGAATACACCACGGACTGGATAGACCTAGAGGTGGGCATTGCAATGGGCTGTGCAATCTCTCCCATACTGTTCGTGTTGGCAATGGAAGTCATCTTGAAAGCTGCAATGAAGAGTTCAGGTCCAGTGAATCTGGGAGATGGATACCAGATGCCTCCTCTGAAAGCTTTCATGGATGACACAACAGTCTTGTCCACGGATGAGGAAGAGACACACCAAATCTTAAAGCAGCTGGATGAGCTGGTGGCCTCTTCAAGAATGAGGTTCAAACCTAAGAAATCCCGAAGTCTCTCACTGCGAAAAGGAAAAGTGGCAGATTCAGTCAAATTCATGGTAGCCAACCAAGCCATCCCCACTGTCACAGAAGAGCCAGTAAAAAGTCTCGGAAGATGGTATGATGACTCCCTGAAAGACACACAAAGGGGATGTGAAACCAAGCAAACAGCAGAAGAAGGCCTGAAGAAAATAGATAACTGCGGACTGCCAGGCAAATACAAAGTCTGGTGTCTACAGTTCATGCTGATACCAAAGCTGCTGTGGCCACTGCTAATCTATGACATTTGCACCAGCACAGTCGAAGCAATGGAAGCCAAAATCAACAAATACACAAGAAAATGGCTCGGTGTCCCACCTGGTCTCACTGATGTTGCATTCTACTGTCGTCAAGCAATGCTGAAGCTACCTCTCAAATCCATAGTGGAGGAATACAAAGTTGGAAAAGCAAGACTGTTGAGCATGCTGGAGGAATCGGAGGACAATATCGTGAGAGCAGTTCATCCAAAGCTGAGAACTGGCAGAAAGTGGAAAGTCCAAGAGGCTGTAAACAATGCCAAGAGAAACCTCAGCATCAAAGAAATAATTGGACACACGCAAACCAACAGACAGGGACTGGGAGCAACAAAAATGCAGTGGTGGTCCAAAGCCAAAGGGAAGGAAAAAAGAGACATGATCATACAGGAGTTGAAGGAAGAAGAAGATGTCAAAAGAGTGCAGAAGGCAGTCCAGCAAGGTCAACAGGGGCAATGGACAACATGGGACAGTGCACTCCAAAGAAGTCTCAGCTGGAACGATATGTGGCACATGGCTCCTCTAAGGATAAGCTTCCTCCTCAGATCTGTATATGACCTGCTCCCCTCGAATGCAAACTTAGTGAAATGGGGGAAAGCAGACGACCCAGCATGTCCGCTCTGTCAGAAGAAACAAACAGTGGAACATGTCCTAAGCTCTTGCAAAGTAGCGCTAGCCCAAGGAAGGTATACATGGAGGCACAACCAAGTTCTGAAAGTGATCACAGATGTGGTTAGCGAAAAAACCATGACCCCAAACGCACCAATTGCTATGACAACGTTCTACAAAGCAGGAGGGAAACAGGTCTGGCCCGAAAGGGCTATGACAACCAGCACATTGCCAAAGGGTCTTCTGGATGGAGCAGTCGACTGGGAGTGTACAGCAGACCTCCCAGAGTGGAGAAATTACCCAGATGTCATCAGCAAGACAGGCATGAGACCAGACATCGCTCTCCACTCTGACTCCTCGAAACAAGTGATTCTGATAGAACTCACTGTGCCATACGAAAGCAGAATGGAAGAAGCACATATCTACAAGACCGAAAAATACGCCGGTCTTGCCAGCACCCTGAAGAAAGCAGGTCTGCGGGTCAAAATCTTCGCCATAGAGGTCGGGGCAAGAGGGTTTGTGGGCACCTCCGCTTATGATCTCATGAAACAACTCGCCATTTCTGGGAAGAAGAGGACTAGAGCCCTTAAAGCGATGGCAGAGGCAGCAGAAAGGAGCTCAAGCTGGATCTGGGCAAGGAGGAACCAAAAAAGTGAACTTCATAAGGATTAAATTCCCTACAGATGATGTGTGCCCCGTTAGCACATTGGTAAAACCGCGTACCGCAGTTCTGAAGCGCAGAATCGCCCAGGTTCGATCCCCGGCGTGGGAAAAAAAATAGACAACAGCAGAAGGGCATCCAGGAGTCATGACCTGGATGTGGCCCGGCCCCCCGAGAGTGTAAGGAATTCAGGGCCGAAACACTTGTCTAAAGGGGGTTACTTCTCTGAAGACCTTCTGTTGTCTAGCTCTCCCTAGAGTTTCTTTCTACCTATATATATACATATACATGTGTGCGCGCGCGCATGCGCACGTGTGTGTGTGTGTAGATAGGTAGGTAGGTAGGTAGGCAGTACATAGATAGGCAGGCAGTCTATTCCATAGCTTAGACAGAACGCTTTTTTAATTTGCCAAAATATATTTCAAACATGTAGCACGGGTAAATCTTATTTGGTCGGTCTTCTCGACCCCTCTTATGATGTCAGATAACCTTTCTTATAATGTCAGGTGACCCCTATTATGATGTCAGGTGACCCCTATTATGTCAGGTGACCCCTATTATGATGTCAGGTGACCCTATTATGATGTCAGGTGACCCCTATTATGTCAAGTGATCCCTATTATGTCAGGTGACCGCTATTATGTCAGCTGACTCCTCTTATGTCAGGTGACCCTATTATGTCAGGTGACCCCCTCTTATGATGTCAGTGACCCCCTCTTATGATATCAGTGACCCCTATTATGATATCAGGCGACCCCTATTATGATGTCAGGCGACCCCTATTATGATGTCAGGCGACCCCTATTATGATGTCAGGTGACCCCCTATTATGATGTCAGGTGACCCCCATTATGATGTCAGGTGACCCCTTATTATGATGTCGGTGACCATTATGTCAGGTGCCTATTATGTAGGGACCCTATTATGATGTCAGGTGACCCCTATTATGATGTCAGGTGACCCCTATTATGATGTCAGGTGACCCTATTATGATGTCAGGTGACCCTATTATGATGTCAGGTGACCCTATTATGATGTCAGGTGACCCCTATTATGATGTCAGGTGACCCTATTATGATGTCATGTGACCCTATTATGATGTCAGGTGACCCCTATTTGATGTCAGGTGACCCCACTATGTCAGGTTGACCCTATATAGCAGGTGACCCTATTATATGTCATGAGCGCTTGCTTAACATGAAATTCTCCGTTCTCAATAAAATCTGATATATATGTACAATGGATCCATAGGAGTTTGGAGATCAGCAGTACATACAAACGATTTACAGGTATGTACCAAAGCGCATGAATGTACTAAATATATATATATATATAATATATATATATATATATATATATATATATATATATATATATATATATGTTGTGTATGTATGTATGTATATACATGTATGTATAGGTGTGTACGTATGTATGTGCGTATATGTATACAAGAATATACATATACATACATGTATGATGTATGTATTTGTAAATGCATCTATACTAATATGAATACTTGTACCATTTGCACTTAAATATGTAGGCATGTATAACTGATGTTAGTGGATCATGTTTCTACGTACATAGGTGTGAATATGTACGGCTGTATGTGTGTAGAAATATGTAGGTATATGTGTTCGTTCTGTTCGTTCTTTAATTTAACGTCTGTTCACTATGAGTGATATTAGACGGGGGGGGGGGGGGGGGGAGGGGGGAGGGGGGGAATGGAGGATAGTAAAAGACATAAATAAATGGGTAAATAGAAAAATGGAACAAGATCTTAACACTAACAATTAACATTAACAATGTGAAGGAAAAATTTAACGCTAAAATACTAACTTCATAAACTTAAAGCAATACATTAACAGGACTGTGAACCAATGATTCTGAAATTTGAACTGATAAAGACTGATCAGAAATTACTTCTTTAAAATGAGTTTCAGAATAGTTTTCTTGTGTAAATATTTTTGGTAAAAAAGAACGTAGCATTTTGCAGTAAAATAAACTGTGAAACAGTGTGAATTGTTCTCCGCAAATACACTTGATATTTTTACAATAT
>JAPXFY010000018.1:25012188-25247188 GCA_030674185.1 Monoplex corrugatus | reverse complement strand
ACGCATATACAAATAAACATACAAACACACGCAGGCGCGCGTACACACACACACATACACACACACACACACAATCATACAGTGCACATACACACACACACACAGACACACACTCATACACGCACATTCAAACACACACATGTACTCTCTCTCTCATTCACACACACACACACACACACACACACACACACACACACACACACACACACACACATATATATATATATATATATATACACGCACACACTAACACAAAGACACACACACACTAACACACACACAAAGACACACACACAAACATTTGTCTACTTCTGTCACACACATACACACATACAAACACACTTTATTTCCTTCCAATACACACGTGCTCGAATCGAACAATGACTCGTTGTCTTGACTACCCACGAACGAGGACGTTTTGTGACCTACTGGGCACAGCCAGTGACCTGACGGCTATTTCATTTACTTGAAGTAGGGCTGTCCCCCTTACAAATCAGAGAGAGAGAGGGAAAGAAAAAGAGAGAGAGAGAGAATCAGTTCATCGACTGATTTCATTTGACTTATTCAGTTTTACGTCAGTACCCACTTCTGGTGGTATGGCCAACGGGGAAATGTGGAAAAAGTGAGAAGCTCAACTAAGCCGACACCAACACCACCAGAACAACACTTATGTCAATAAGGGCACTGAGGTCAGTTTCATGTAGCACCCTAGAAACCAACATAGATCGAATGGCATGTGAATCCAACGCTCAACCAACTGAGCTACTGAGGCCAACACAGACACACACAAACACACACTGAGAGAGAGACAGGCAGACAGACAGAGAGACAAGAGACAGACAGACTGAAGGAGAGAGAGAGGGGAGAGATAAACAGAGAGAGAGAGACAGACAGACACAGAGAGAGACAGACAGACAGATAAAACGTTAAACAAGGCGGAGGGCGGGGTGGAATGAACGAAAAAGTATGAAAAGGAAACGCTTTTGCAAATCTCTTGAGTTGACGAGAGAACATGAATGAATTTACACGAACACGAATTTTATTACATAAGGCCAACAGCCCCTTCCAAGAGGATTTACGACAGATTTGGTCATTGCAATAATATTGTTATATTATAACAAAATACCAAACAGATGTGGTCATTGCAATAATATTGTTATATTATAACAAAACACCAAACAGATGTGGTCATTGCAATAATATTGTTATATTATAACAAAACACCAAACAGATGTGGTCATTGCAATAATATTGTTATATTATAACAAAACACCAAACAGATGTGGTCATTGCAATAATATTGTTATATTATAACAAAACACCAAACAGATGTGGTCATTGCAATAATATTGTTATATTATAACAAAACACCAAACAGATGTGGTCATTGCAATAATAATTATTGTTATATTATAACAAAACACCAAACATGTGGTCATTGCAATAATATTGTTATATTATAACAAAACACCAAACAGATGTGGTCATTGCAATAATATTGTTATATTATAACAAAACACCAAACAGATGTGGTCATTGCAATGATATTGTTATATTATAACAAAACACCAAACAGATGTGGTCATTGCAATAATATTGTTATATTATAACAAAACACCAAACAGATGTGGTCATTGCAATATTGTTATATTATAACAAAACACCAAACAGATGTGGTCATTGCAATAATAATTATTAGTTTTATATTATAACAAAACACCAAACATGTGGTCATTGCAATAATATTGTTATATTATAACAAAACACCAAACAGATGTGGTCATTGCAATGATATTGTTATATTATAACAAAACACCAAACAGATGTGGTCATTGCAATAATATTGTTATATTATAACAAAACACCAAACAGATTTGGTCATTGCAATAATATTGTTATATTATAACAAAACACCAAACAGATTTGGTCATTGCAATAATATTGTTATATTATAACAAAACACCAAACAGATGTGGGTCATTGCAATAATATTGTTATATTATAACAAAACACCAAACAGATGTGGTCATTGCAATAATATTGTTATATTATAACAAAACACCAAACAGATGTGGGCATTGCAATAATATTGTTATATTATAACAAAACACCAAACAGATGTGGTCATTGCAATAATATTGTTATATTATAACAAAACACCAAACAGATGTGGTCATTGCAATAATATTGTTATATTATAACAAAATACCAAACAGATGTGGGCAAACGTCCTACTGAAGCCAACAACAGAAAAGAATGGAATCAAACCTTAATACTGAATAAACACACACCTAAGGGCACAAAACACACTCCTACCACATTTTTTAGCTTTCATACTCATTCTCATACGTGCATTCCTTTTTTCCAATTACATTATGAGAAAAAACAGCAATATAGCCAGTTAAGTCACCCAGTAACTTTGGACATTTATGTAAAATGAAATAAATGAAAATGATGTTCACATGTCCACTAGTAAACAATTTAGCCGTCTGGTTCATACAAACAAAATGGATAACATCTTTTGTCAAGAACGGGAGACTATTTAAATGTACAATTTATTTCTGAGACCTTGATTCGAAATCGTTAGAGGGCTGTTCTGTAGTCGATCATACTGAATGAATCAATACATTTTTCTTTCTCAAGACAGCTTTTACACTCACTGTATATACGCAGTTGATGATTTTCAAGATATGAAAACCATTCTTTGTAAAAATGATTTCTTAATCTACGTTTAACGTCTTGTAAAAATGCCTTTTTTTCTATCACCACCGAACAACCAAAACATGATGAAACCCACTATAGCATAGTAAAATGTTTACATGTTACCAGATTGTATGACCTACCTTTAGTAATTTCTAACAACATATTGGACGCACATTTTGAGTACATTTTGTCGTGTTGTTTAATAGTCTGAACCAATATCTACTACAACTAGCTGCAGAATGGATGTCTTCCCGACTCCCCGTAGACAATTTGAAACTCTTGATGAAATTTTCAGAATATTTTTTGCAAGCGAACAGGTGTTTTTTTTCCACGGACTAATACTTAGTATATCCCCATATTTCTGACCCACACAATAACATTGGTAGAATCTGGGCATCAAAATTTTTTTTAAAAGAAAACTTTTACAGAATTACACTGGAAACTTGAAAGAAGCTTTAACAATTTTACAACACATTTTTTTTGCACGAGCTATTCCTATCGTCAATGGCAACATTCCAACTCAGTCATGTTGACATGGTTATACAAAGGTATTCATGAAAATTTACAACATCCAGTTTTTCTATCCATTAAACCATTTCCTTTGCTGAAAGATAGTCGTCATTCCTAAAAACTGTAATCTCCGGAAGGTGATATCATTTATACTGAAAAAGCCCCCGGGATTCCCACGGGTGGGGGGGGGGGGGAGAGAGAGAGAGAGAGACACAGAGAGAGAGAGAGAGAGAAGAGAGAGAGAGAGAGCAGTATTAGATAGTTTCCTATGATTTTGAAATTTGCGGTAAAGATCACTCTTGTCGAATTTGTTTCAACTACTTACGTAAGCAAAACTGAGACAACATGAGCCACTTATCTTTTACAGAGTAAACATAGACAGCAAATGACCATCAGGCAGGTTGCACTATCAAGTAGAGTAAATGTAAGGTACATATCTTCAGCCAGAAAAAAGGAAAAGTATGGTTGTCTCCGTTGTACTGGTTAGAACAAGCAGAAAAACAAAGGATACATTTTACTCGGTAGTATTCACTGTCTGGTCTAATATAACACTGTCTCACTTTTTCATGATCACGTCTAGAGGAGCAAAGTAACAGTATGAATAAAAGTATTAACTCACACACAAAAATGCCTGTGCGCGCAAGTACATACATGTACACATGCAGAATTATGAGCAAAAGTATATAATGATACTGTTCATTCCTGTCTCTACCGTCAATATCAAGTTTGGCCAACTACGTTAAAAGCATTGAATTCTGAACTCTCCCTAAACACTTCCAGCCTACTCATTGGGATAGGGATGGGCATGGCCTCTCTCTCTCTCTCTCTCTCTCTCTCTCTCTTGTTGGATTTTAACAGATTTATTAGGTATGTGTTCACGAGATTTAGGTTTGGTATGTCCGACTTATCAGTGCATAGATTAAGCTAAAAAGACGTCATAAGGATGCAGCAAAATGTCCATTATGTAAAAGTGTAACTGGAAATTAAAATCATTTTATTCTATATTGTCCAGCCCTTGAAGATCTGAGACGCCTGTTAATTCAGCCAAAGTACTACAATAAACCAAATGATTTCAGACTAATAATGCTCATTCAAAACACGTGTGACTGCTCGTGTTCAAGCAAACAGGAACCAGAAAAAAACACACACAAAAAGAATCAGAACGCGTATTTAATACAACAAGAAAGATAGGCACAAATTTTTGGCCAACTGGTCTTTGACAAGCGTAAGATCACAAACAAACACCAGATACAAAAATGAGGAGAGAAAGACTGAAACTTCCCTGCTGCTCTGTCAAGTGTGAGAAAAGGATTCCTGGTGTTTCTCTAAAAAAGAGAGGTTGCCTTATCAGAAAGTTAAATTTCTGATTCTGAATCTCTATCTATGTGGATTATATATATATATATATATATATATATATATAGTGTGTGTGTGTGTGTGTGTGTGTGTGTGTGTGTGTGTGTGTGTGTGTGTGTGTGTGTGTGTGTGTGTGTATGTGTGTGTGTGTGTATGTGTGTGTGTGTCGTGTCCGCATTCCTTTTTCTCTCAATTTCTTAGGCATTAATTTTGTACATTTTACATTAGAAATATGTAGTTTATGTTTTCATGATTCTGATATTTCGTAACTATGTGCATCCCATTTCTAAAGGACTGTGGCCAATGTGAATGAAGCCAATAATTGAAGTGTGAAGCCTGAACACATACACACGCACACAGACACACACAGACACACGCACGCACGCATGCACGCACACACACACACGCACACACACACACACTCTCTCTCTCTCCCCTCCAAATCTTTAGTATTCATTGTGAACGACGATGGGCTTGGTCTTACATGTTAACAGAATGATCTCGCTCTGCTCCTCTTAGCAATAAAAACAAAAACAAAACAAAAATAAAGCTGTCCTAAAATTACTATTTGCACACCAATCTGTTTTGCAGCGTTGCTTGGTAACTGTGACACTTGATGCAGAAAATTTCCGTCATTGACTGAAGTATCATGTGCTGATAACAGATGCGTGCGTGCGTGTGTGCGTGTGCTCGCGCGCGTGCGTGCGAGAAGCGAATGTGTGAATGTTAGAGACGTGCACGTGCGTGTGTGTTCGTGCAAGAGAGAGCGGGGGGGGTGAATGCCTGTGCATAGTGCCACTGACTACTGTCGGGCTTCTTCCCTCTCTTGCCCGTTCCTGGAAAACGGAAAACCTTCAAAGAAACTGTCAAGTGCTCTTGGGGCGGGGGGTGGGGGTGGGGGTATGGGGGCAGGCGGGAGGGGAGTCTCGGGGAAGTGAGTCAGAAACCGCCCCTCTCCGTTTCCTTTTTCTTTTCAGACGTAAAGTTACTGGCAACTTCATCGGCATTTTTCCCCCTCAAATTTTTCCTTTTCAATGGACTCATTGAAAATTATTTACACTATAAGTAGAAACAAATACACTAAAATACACTCAGCTCCTCTGTAAACACTACTGAAATGGGCACGCTGCTAGTATGTGGTCTATACAAAAAGAAAAGACAATCATGCCATGGTTAAATTCATACAGATTTCTCAAATTGCACATATCAAATCACTGATTTAACAAAGAATGAAAAGTCAAAAGAGCCATGTCATCCCAAGTGAATTATCAGTTAGATGATGACAGCACACTGCAGACCTTTTTGATGATGACAGAAAAGAGGAACATATCATTAGATAGAACGTTGACGGACCACCAGTAACGAAAGATGAAGTTAGAACAGCGATGAAAAAGATGGAACAGGGAAAAGACTCAGGACCAGACAATATTACTATAGAAATAATTGAAACTCTAGATAAATCTGATATGAAAATATAACAGTCCCCCAAAATGAAATTTATGACACAAGAAAACTCCGTAAAGATATGTCAAAGTCAATTTTCACTCTACTTCCGAAGAAAGCAGGGGCTATAGAATGCGAACTCCATCGTACAATCAGTTTGAGGAGTCGTGTGACAAAGATAATATTAAGAATAATGACAAAGATAATATTAAGAATAATGACAAAGATAATATTAAGAATAATCATGATAAGGACAAGAAATCAAATCAAAACAGAAACAGCAGACGAACAATGTGGATCTGTTGGAGGCAAGGAATTGTTATTGACTGATTTGGTTCAGTTTTTACGTCGACACCCACCTCAGGTGATATGGTTGACAGGGATAACCATCCCAGGAAAATCGGGGAAGGGAGAGGGAAACTGTTAATGCCATATGTATGTATATATGTGTGTGTGCGTGTGCGTGTGCGTGTGCGTGTGTGTGTGTGTGTGTGTGCGTGCGTGTATATATCCTAAGAACTCTCACAGAAAGATCAACTGAGTTGAATAAGGATTTAAACTTACATTTTGTTGATTATATCAAAACTTTTGATCGAGTAAGACACCAAGAACTGATCAATCAACTGGAAAAAGTTACTACTGCTCATTACGACATGGGCATTCCATTTCTTACCCACTGGACGAGGCGGCAGAGAAGTTTTTAGTCCCGTTTTTATTATCCATTGTCTGGTGTCTGTGATCTGTCTGTGACCGTGCGTTCGCGCTTGACAAAGGCTAGTTGGCCGAAAATTTGCGCTTGTTTTGTTTTGTCTTGTTGGATACGCACTTACATTGGTTTTCTTGTTCTTCTGGTTTGTGTTTGCTTGGGCGCGGGCAGTCAAACTTGTTTTGGATGATGGAAAAGACTTAGGAAGAATAAATGATATGTACTGGAAACAAACAGCAGCAAAGGACTTGAAAAAGATGTAAGCTCTTTTCAAAATATCAAAAAAGGGGATTAGACAGGAATGTGTTCCGTCCCCAGATATGCTTTCACTTTACAGCTAAACCATACTAAGAGACCTAGAAGAATTTCCTGGGATAAAATTAGGAGAAAAAATAATAATCTTCGTTATGCAGATCACACCATTCTAACTGCAGAAAATGAAAAGGTCTCTTGTGAATAAAATAGAAACGGACAGCAGAAATAAAGGACTAGAGCTAAATAGTAAAAAGACTGAGGTCATGGTAATCAATAAAAAAACAAACAAGAAATTCCCTAATGTACATTGAGAAAATTATTAGACAACTTTGCAGAGCGAATGGGGACAAAAGGGGTAGGACATATACTTGCGGCAAGGCAGATGATGATGATGATGATGATGATGATGATGATGATGATCTCGAATCTTTCTCACTTTGAAGAAACAGGACTTCCAGTCACTGCTATATCTACATGTAGCTTTCGCACTTATCGCAGCAATGTGGTTTTGTCTCACCCATTATTATTACCTTATACTACAGCTTGTACGATTGTAACGGACAGTTTCTGTAAGGCAGGCGATTTATGTTCATTACTTTGTTTCTGTGGACAGTCATCTTGTTCTACGTTTATTATTAAATCTTTCATCGTTTGGTCAGCACTGTCTTCAGGTTGGTAAATGTCAGACTTTCAATCTGAAGGTCCTGAGTTACAATCATCTAGACATCGCCTCGTAGGTAAATAATGGAGATATTTTCTATCTCCCATATAACACGTATGTAGACCTGCAAGTGCCGAAATCCCCTTTGTGGGTGTCTGTATACAAAAGATCAACTATGCATGGTTAGATCCTGTAACTGACTGGTTCAGGGAACATCTGAAAACACCCAGCATGCACGCCCATCAAAGATGCATACTGTGCAACAACATTGTGGCGTGTGATCAGCTCGCCTAATAGCTTCAGGGGTTTTTTGTTTTTTGTTTGTTTTGTTTTGGTTTTTGTTTTTTGTCCTCCACTACAAAGTCTGACAATGTGTAACACACAGTGAGTCCAAATGAGTTTGAGAGTAGCGCTACACAAAACTGATCTATAAGAGGCCTATGTCAAGTCTGCAATCTACATATGTGATAAAAATTCGTACGAACGTTGTATTTTCCTTCAACTTATTCATCTGATGAAATGTTAATACTGTTGTAAGGTTTGCAATACGACAGAAGCCTGTCTTTATCCACTGTTTATAGTTTTGTAACGTTGTTACCAATCTGTATTTGTTGATTATAACACAAGCGCAAGCAGGTCCTGCACATGCATGATGTGTAATAATGATTGTGTGTACATGCATTATTGCGTGCAGGAACATGCACAAAGTTTCATGCACTACAACAGATATGTCCAAGTTCTACTGCTTCACCAGACACCACTGGAGGGTTGGTGGAGCTGGCAAGGAGTGACAAAAAGTCAAAAGGTCAAAATGTCAGATAAGGAAGTGGAGAACTATTATTCTCTTTAGGTATTTCCCGCGTTGCCAACCGGAGAGAGAGAATGATAATGACTGGGATGATACTTTATTTTCCAAGGCTAGAAGTTATTCACTTCACAGCCAGTTTTCAATGTTGGCGATGCTTGCATGCTGGTCTGTTCATGTTTCTGTAAGCCAACCAATGTCAGTACTTATAGGCTGTTCCACGCGTTTATTTAATATTCTGCATGCCTAAACACATTATGGCGGTTCGCTCATTTGCAGGTCTGCACACGTGTTGGCTAAAGAGATCTGAAAAATCTCTTATCTATCAGGCGGAGGTGTCTAGAGGGTCTGAGCCTAGCATAGGTAAGGAGAGAGAGACTGACAAACAGGGAGGGGGAGGAGCAGACAGACTGATACACCAGAGACAGAGAAAGAGAGAGAGGGAGAGGGAGGGAGAGAGAGAGAGAGAGAGAATGGAAGGCCTACCTACAACTAAAAATACAAAAGAAGTACCCCTGTGTGTGCATGTGTGTGTGTGTGTGAGTGTGTGTGTGTGTGTGTGTGTGTGTGTGTGTGTATGTGTGTGTGTGTATATGTGTGTGTGTGTGTGTATGTGTGTGTGCGTGTGCGTGTGCGTGTGTGTGTGTGTGTGTGTGTGTGAAAGTGACATTTCAAAATGTCAGACAAGCGCTGAAACGAATTATGAGTCTTGCTTAAAAACTCATCAACACATCAGCAATGTAATACACAGTATACAGCGAAAAGACTAACAGCATTTGCTGTCTTTTCAGACAGATGAAAAAGAAGAGGGATAAGAAAATGGTAATTAGTGTGTATGTGTGTGTGAGAGAGAGAGACAGAGACAGACAGACAGACAGACAGACAGAGAGATAGAGCGAGAGAGAGAGTGTGTGTTTGTGTGTATGTGTGTGTGAGAGAAAAGACAGACAGAGACACAGCATAAGTGCTTCCTCGTTATCACTATCACAAACTGTTAACATGAACTAAAAGGTAAACAAGAAAGCAAATTATGGACAAAGGCAATCAGATAAGACCAGTAGCAAAGGAGAGAAATGAGACACGTTGCGTGTCAGCGCTTGATTTTGTAACATCACCTTAAACCTGAGAGAACATGATGATGACTAAACTGAAAACATACAGATTTTAGGCAAGACTCACAGTCTGACCCAGCGTTTATCTGACATTTTGTAATGTCACTCTAATTTGCCTCTCATCACTGAAGACACCTCACACAGAGAGATAGAGAGAGACACACACACAGACAGACACACAGACAGACACACAGACAGAGACAGAGACACAGAGAGAGACAGAGAGAGAGAGAGACAGACAGAGAGATTCATATGATTTATTCAATAAAGGTCACGGCCCCTAATGAATGGGGTGAAGTGAATACACATCACATAAGAATACAGCGTTTTAACGTAATCATACAAAAATAAACAACAGGACTATTCAAACTGTACACGAGCCCCTGAATTAAAAGGCATTATATGAATAAATAGCAAGCTGTTTACAATTATCTTCTTAAACAGATACCATAAGCAAGCTCAGTCTAAATAGTGCAGATTGTTTGTATTGGGGGAAGATTGGTTATCTATTGAGACTGTTCATTGTTGGACAACAAAACAGATGGGTTCCAGTGTCTCTTGCCTTTTTACACAATGGACAAAGAAAGATCATATTACCTACAATGATAATAATGCACATAAATCTCAGGTACCCCAAGTCTAAAATCATGTCATGATATACCATAATGTTGATCCATTTTAATCGATAAACACTTTGGAATGTAATGTGACGGATTAAACTGTAAAAATCAAATCTATTACCTTTTGAATCTAAGCATGCAGTCTTGCCAAATGTATTCATTCTGTCTGTTACGAAATATACGAAAGAAGGCATGTGTGTGCCTTACACTCTGAATAGTTCACATATATCCTTATATCAGTACAAATGATTAAACCTTCAATCCATATCCCAGTACAAATAACTTAACCCTCAATCTATATCCCAGTACAGTTAACCCTCAATCCATATCCCAGTACAAATAATTTAGCCCTCAATCCATATCCCAGTACAAATAACTTAACCCTCAATCCATATCCCAGTACAGTTAACCCTCAATCCATATCCCAGTACAAATAACTTAACCCTCAATCCATATCCCAGTACAAATAACTTAACCCTCAATCCATATCCCAGTACAAATAATTTAGCCCTCAATCTATATCCCAGTACAATTAACTTAACCCTCAATCCATATCCCAGTACAATTAACTTAACCCTCAATCCATATCCCAGTACAAATAACTTAACCCTCAATCCATATCCCAGTACAAATAACTTAACCCTCAATCCATATCCCAGTACAAATAACTTAACCCTCAATCTATATCCCAGTACAAATAACTTAACCCTCAATCCATATCCCAGTACAAATAACTTAACCCTCAATCCATATCCCAGTACAAATAACAACCCTCAATCCATATCCCAGTACAAATAACTTAACCCTCAATCCACATCCCAGTACAAATAACTTAACCCTCAATCCATATCCCAGTACAATTAACCCTCAATCCATATCCCAGTACAAATAATTTAACCCTCAATCTATATCTCAGTACAAATAATTTAACCCTCAATCCATATCCCAGTACAAATAACTTAACCCTCACCCTTGCTACACATTTCAAGACCTTGCCAACGCCACAGGGCTTAGCGTGTGCTCAGGAAGCCTGCCAGATAACTGCTAGCAGATTTGGGTGACACGCATATGGTACTGTCCAAGTGCGATGAGTCCCACTTTTATGATAGTGACAGGAGACAGTAAAGTCTTCCTGTCCATTCATTTGACAGTCCTGGCTGATCGGACATTGTCCAAAGGAAAACACTCGTTGGCCTTGTCTTTTACCGATTTTGGAGAATTGTGGAGATTTATGTCTGTAAAGACCCGACAGTGTACAGACTGAATGAACGAAACTGGTTAGCTGTAATGGACAGCCTTGTGTACCTGAACAAAAATATAAGTTTCTATGGAAGAAATGTTCCGTTTTGTGTGCTAAATGACGAAACAACTCAATTCAAAGGACAGGTGGCGTTCCACAATGACTGACATGGTTTCGAGGGCTATCAAGGAACAGTTCAGCAAGTACTTAATAGTGGGACTATATGGCAACAATGTTAACAGAACTGAAAAAAACGGAAATGTTTACCCTCACCCACACACTATTCTGAATTACTTGACGTAAGGAACAGTTGGACTATGGCTCAAAGTTTTGTGTTTGTAAACCTGTTTTGTGTTTTTGTCTTCAACGGTTAGTCATTGCCTTTTTTAATGTGGCAAAATGGCGCGACCTAAGGGGACGGCAGCCACTAGAAAGTTAAGCCTCGAGTGAGTTCACTTTACAAGCTGATGGAGATGGTATGGTGTCACTGCCAAACTGCCTGTATGCTGTCACATTCCCAAAGCAAATGTTGAAAAATGTTGTAACAATTTACCATAATCTATGTGTGTGTGTGAAACATTAGGACCACTGTATGTGTGTGTGTGGGGGTGGGGGGAATGAGTGTGTGTGTATGTGATGGGCGCGCGTGCATGTGTGTATTGTGGTATGTGTGCATGCGCGGATGCAAGCGTGCGCATGCAATCACACTTACCGACAGGCAGTTCTTCGGGCAGGGACGTGTCGATAAAGCTGTGAGCCAGGGCGTAGTAGGGATCCAGGCCGGCATCGTCCGCTTTGTAGCCCACAGTTTTGTAGGACTTGTCAGTAGCCAGTTGCCCCCATACAATAGACCCGGTGGTTCCGTTCACCGTGTTATTGGTCTGTCCTGCCACGTGCCACGTGCAACACGTCAGCAACAGCAGCAACAATTGCAACGTCATCAGTTTCCCGCGCATGAACTTATCACACATTGTGATTGGACGATAATTATAGGCACAGCTGGGTTAGGCCTTCTTGTGGGTTGGTTAAAAAATGGATTGATTTTCTAAAAAGTTTCGATTTAGACTAAGTGCAAATCTGAAGAAGTCTTGACTTATAATGACTACTAATGCTTCTTGCTACAGACTATTTCAAGATGATTGCAACTGATATTTTGGCCTCACTTTGCAGATCGGTTGAAAAGATAAATACAGATACAAATCTTGACAAAAGATGAAAACGACTGCAGAAATAAATCTAACTCTTGCAAGCTGATTAGAAGTGACTGCAGATAACATGGGCAAGTTTTGCCGCTTGACTCAGAAAGGATTGAATATATACAAATGTAGCTTTCGCACTTTCACTCAAAACGACTGCAGCTCCTAATCTACTCTACAGTTTGGTTAACCAAATTAGATCTATGCAGTTTTTCTCGCGAATGTCTTTCCTCTTGTTTATCTGTTCTCTGTTCACTTATTTGTCAAGTGCTCTGTGTGGTCGTTCTTGCTCGGGAAAGCATGGTAACGAACCCACCGGAGTTCTAAGTGGTGGTCCCCATCTCTCCAAGTCCAGCAGATGGGAAAAGCTGGGTCCTGGTACTTGTTCCTTGTTCCGATTTGGTTTGGTGCACTGAAGGTCGTGCCTGTGACTCCTGCAAAAGGAACAGACAAGAACGAGGTAATTCGGGTTTTTTTGTTTGTTTGTTTTTTATTGGTTTCATTAAATCATCACTACATATGATTAATTCGTGTACAATTCCATCTGGTTATGCAGGGTTTTTTTTCTTGACTGGATTATTATTTCACTGATTGTTCATAATGGTCGAATACTGTATCAAGAACAGAAATGTGAATGGATGGCTGCATGGATGTAAGGTCAGATAACTCATTCCTCATGATAGATATATCAAGAGTAGTTGTCAAACTGATGAGTGACAGGCTCGTAAACACACGCCCCACTCTCCCCAACTATTTTTCAGATAGGGAAGCAAAGCAAAGAGGGAGAGCACAGAGGCATCATTCTCAATTTGCCGACGCCGAGAGAAAAGTTTATTTTCACGCCCCATCTTCCGCACCACCTGTGTTACTGCCTGAACACCACTAATCTTGCCATTTTTCACTTTATTTTTATGGATCTCAGTCGTATGTCCAGTGATATGTCTCTGTCCTCAATACAGTGATCTGA
Source organism: Monoplex corrugatus (assembly GCA_030674185.1). Lineage (NCBI taxonomy): Eukaryota > Metazoa > Mollusca > Gastropoda > Littorinimorpha > Ranellidae > Monoplex > Monoplex corrugatus. Next base: position 25,233,614 of record JAPXFY010000018.1, on the reverse strand, counting down.
GAACCAAGCTTCTCAGTCACAGTATGCCATTTCACTTTCGGATAGATGAACTATTCACTAGTGAAAATAAAGATGTTATTTTCAACTGCAGTAAGTTTATTAACTTTATGTTACATGTTGTAAATTACAGGGTGAGCTAACTAAATTGCTGTTTTGTTTCATAATGCAGTTGGGAACAACTGCACACATGTATGAGAATGAGTATGATAACTGAATGAGGCACGAGTGTGTTGCATGCACGTACGTGTGTTCTTATTCAGCGTTAATCAGAGCATGATTCCATGCTTCGATGTTTGTTCTAATGGTTGATATTTACAATACTGCAGTTAGTTGATATTTGTGTGTTTGATAAACTGCTGTAACCTGTATTGAGAGAAGCTGTTGGCCTTATACAATAAATTTCGTGCTTGTATTCGATTTCATTTGTATGCAAGTATGTGAAGCATATGGATTTTTATTTTATTTTCCTTTTTTTTTTTTCTTTCTTTTTTTTTTTTCTTTTAATCTTTTTGTGGGGGAGGGGGGAAGGGTGGGAGGGGAAGGGAGTGTTTCATATGTCTTTCTTTGCTGGTCCTTTCTTGTTTTGTTTCTTTCTTTATTATTATTATTATTCTTTTTCTTTCTTTTTTTTTCTTTTTTCAGCGGCCCTGTTTGTCATATGTAGCGACAATACAATACTCATCACATTACATGTGTCTGTCTACAATATGGACAAATGAAATATTTCTGTTAGCGTTTCTTGGCTGTTTTGTGTTGTCTGGGTATTTTCTATGACCTAGTGTAACGATTCAGTGATTAGCTGTAGGCCTGTTGTACTGAAACAGTATACAATCATTTGATATACATGTGGCAGACATAAAACAGATTACAACAACAAATATACCTGCACCGTCCCTACATAAGTCACTATTCTTAATTGTGTCATTTTTGGTCTATTCTTTATACGTTGCGTTTAACACATCTCCAAACCGATCAAAACTACTGTCACCATGAGACAGCAAGAGGGGCCACACAACGTGTGGCATTTTTCATAACAGAGAATATGAGAACAGATGTGATGATGATGGTGTTCTAGAGTCTCAGTTTGAATTGAGACTGTGTGATTAAGCCATACTCAAAGTTTCCTTTCTCAACATATCCTGGCGTCAACCAGGCTTGAGAAACAGACACCTGTGATAATAACAGTCAGGGAACCAACACTCAACTACGCGTCCCAGAAGTCGATAAGACTCCACTGTGTGGTCCCAGACTTCCCAAGTGAGCACATCGCACGTTGGACTCCGAGCTGGAGCCAGTTGAAGCCAAATTATCCTACAATGATCTTGGCTGATGGTATTCGAACGCGCAATCTCCCAGTCATTAATCTGTTGTGCTAAGCACTTTGTGACAGCGCCTTATCGGCCCTTGTTATCATCATTGCTGATTTTATCGCAGATTAGCATGTTGACATTGCTTTTATCACAGAGACATGGCTTAACCCCCTTGGTCACGAACCTATACATGCTAGCCTCACTCCGAGTGGTTACAGGCTTGCTTCTTTCCATCGCTCATCCCGAGGTGGCGGTATCGCCATCCTCTACAACGACTCACTCCATTCCCGCCTATCTTTCTCGCAGTCTCTGCCTTTCTCCCATCCTTCTTTCGAGCACGTTGAAGTATCCTTCCAATCCACCCCTCACCCCATCACCTTCTCCTGTGTCTATCGACCCCCACCTAGCTCTGCCAACAAACTCACCACATCCAAGTTTCTCTCTGACTTTGACCAATTGCTTGACCACTACTGCCTCTTACCTGCAAATCTCATCATTCTAGGTGACATCAATGTCCACTATGACAACACTCACCGTTATGACACAAGACATATCATCAACTCTCTGTCCAATCACAATATGACTCAACACATTTCTGAACCAACCCATCAAAAAGGTCACATTCTTGACTGGATCATTTCTCGTGATCACCACAATTCCGCTACTGACAACTGCTTAGTTCTTTCTACCCGTCTAACTTCAGCCCTTCCATCTGACCACTCTGCAATTCTCTGTTCTCTCGACATTTCTCCTCCTTCCCGTACCATGCGCACAGTGACTCGACGCAATCTCAAATCTATCGACCTCTCCACATTTTCATCTGATGCCTCCCGTCTCCTTTCTGAAAAGTCACATAACCTTGCCGATGAATTCTATACTACTCTCCACCATCTTCTGGACACTCATGCTCCAGCCACAACCCGTCTTTTACCTGACCGCCCCCCTACCCCCTGGCTCACTCATGAGATTGCCTGTGCAAAACGTGCCCGCCGCAGAGCAGAGCGCCGTTGGCGCAAATCCAAACTCACTGTACACAGGCAACTTTTCCAAGCCTCTAAAACAAAAGTATCCACCCTCACTGCATCAGCAAAAACAAGCTATTTCCAAACCAAAATCCTGAATGCCTCTAATTCAAAAGAACTCTTTACAACCATGAATCATCTCCTTGGCACACGAAAAGATTTACCTCTCCCAACAAAACATACAAATGAAGAACTCCCATCTGTATTCTCCAAGTATTTCACCACCAAAATACAAACTCTTCGTGACAGGCTTGACAGGACACCCTGTCAACCATGCCCACCTGACCCTTCCTTCTCTGGCACACCTCTTACTACTTTTACCCCAATCTCACAAGAAGAAATTTTCAACACAATCAGATCCATGTCGTTCAAAACCTGCGAACTGGATCCTCTTCCAGGTTCTCTCTACTCCGACTGTCTCCCTACTCTCCTCCCATTCATCACTGACATCATCAACACTTCTCTTCAAACTGGAACTGTCCCAGATTCTTTCAAGTCTGCTACTGTTCACCCTCTCCTCAAGAAACACAATTTAGACCCAAATGAACTGAAAAATTACCGGCCTATCTCTAATCTCTCTTGTCAAAACTCCTTGAAAAAGTCGTCCTCAACCAGCTGAACTCTCACCTGTCTGCCAACAATCTCCTCAATCCTTTCCAGTCAGCCTACCGCCAGTGCCATAGCACTGAAACTGCCCTTCTACACATTCTCAACAATCTCCTCCTTGCAACTGATACTGGCAGAGTCTCTCTCCTCACACTCCTTGATCTGTCTGCAGCCTTCGATACCATTGACCAGGATATTCTCCTTTCTAGACTTCATCATACTTTTGGCATCTCTGACATTGCTCTCTCCTTTTTCACTTTGTATTTATCAAAAAGAAAACAAACTGTTCTCATCAATGGCACTTACTCTCAACCTGCATACCTGACCTGTGGTGTTCCACAAGGATCTGTCCTTGGCCCTGTTCTTTTCACTCTTTACACCTCCCCCCTGTCTACCATCATCAACTCCCACTCTATAAAACACCACTTCTATGCTGATGACACCCAACTTCAAGACAGTGACTCACCTGATAATATACAGCGCCTGTTGACTCGCACCACTGAGTGTTACTCGGACATTAAGAACTGGATGACACACAATAAACTTCAGCTTAATGACGACAAGACAGAAGCTATCCTCATTGGCACCCGTCAGAAACTTTCTCAGCTGCCTCCTCTTTCTCTCCCATTATGTAACACATCAGTCCCAATTTCTGATTCAGCTAAAATCCTTGGTGTCTGCATTGACTCTACCCTCTCCATGAACAACTTTGTTTCTCAAACTGCCAGATCTTGCTACTATCATCTCCATCGTATAAGGCTGATCAGGAAGTATCTCTCTGTCGAAACAACTGCAAAACTCGTTCTCTCCTTCATAATGTCTCGCATTGACTATTGCAATTCACTCCTGTCTGGTCTTCCTGCCTCCACCATTCACATCCTACAGCGCATTCAAAACAATGCTGTACGCCTTGTACTCAAAAAGAAAAAAGCTGACCACATATCTCCTCTCCTGGCACAACTTCACTGGCTCCCTGTATCAAAGCGCATACAGTACAAACTAGACACCATGTGCTACAAAAGCCTCAATAACGCAGCCCCCGATTACCTGTCAAGCCTACTTGAGATCTATGTTCCCTCACGTACCCTCCGCTCTGCCTCCGATCCTCTGACTTTTCGCTTTCCATGCACTAAGCTCAATACCTATGGTCCACGAGCTTTCTCTGTTTCTGGTCCACTCTCCTGGAACAAACTTCCTCTCTCAGTCCGTCAGCAACCTACTTTTGTCTCCTTCAAGTCCGCTCTCAAAACTCACCTTTTCTCCTCCGCATAAAATCCTAACCTCTGCAGCCTGTCTCCACTCGGAGGGGAATCACATGGTCATAATATATAGGCCTAATTGTATATGCTATGCTCTCTATAATTTTCCATTGCTTTTATTCTTGCTTTTATTGCTTTTATTCTTTCTCCCCATTTATAGCCATGTGTGTGTGTGTGTGTGTGTGTGTGTGTGTGTGTGTGTTGTGTGTGTGTGCGTGTGTGTGTGCGTGCGTGCGTGCGTGCGTGCGTGCATGCGTGCGTGCGTGCGTGCTGCTTCAGCGCTTAGATTTGATTTTATCAAGATTTTGCGCTATATAAATATTGTAATTATTATTATTATTATATCATTACTGCATAAAGCCCAGCCAACTGCTCAGAGCCATGTCAGGGCTATAACCACCCCAAACAACACAAATACATCCAAACATATCGATGACCCTGGGAAAAAAACAAAACCTGGAAAAGAAAATTAAGTACACGTATCACTGCATTCACGTAAATAATCTAAAGATAAGCCCCTGGCTTTGGCCACTGTAATTTATCAACAGTGAAGCGGGGGTGGGAGTGGGGGCGGGAGTAAAAAACTGAAAAAAGTGCATTAACATGATCAAGTACTCAAAAACATCGATAAAAACCGGCATGTAGTACGTAAGATTACCACTATGCAGTTGACATTTCCCAAGGACTAAAATTAAATATATGTACCCAATTATCAATCCTACTAGACAGAAAACATGTAAAATCCCATTGAAAACTCTCAAGGTGAATGGACCAGCAAGGCAGAAAATGAGAAAGGAAGAGATGAAAGAAAGCAAAGGTGCAAGGCAGAAACAAGAAGAGTGACAGAAAAGAGGAAACTTCTGGCACCGAATTTCCGGAATGCGGGAATACTGTTCATAATAAACAGGGCTCCCAGAATCCCCACGGGGGGGGGGGGGGGGGGGGGGGGGGCAGTAGCTCAGTTGGTTTCGGCGGGCCCCAGTAGCTCAGTTGGTTGAGCTTCGGATTCACATGCTAATGGTTGTGTGTTCGAATCCCGGGGTGCGCTACATTAAAACTGGCCTTCTTCCTGTCCCATCTTAACATCATTGTTGTTCTGGTGGTTTCAGTATAGGATTAGATAGGTCCCAATTCCCCCATTTCCCTGGGATGGTTATCCCCATCGGCCATATCACCTGAGGTGGGTGTCGACCAAATCAATCAATCAATCAGGGGAAGAGAGATAGAAAATCTAAAGACCTTCCCTCAGGTTATAACTCTACAAGACCACATGGTTTTGTATCTGTTTGTGCCGTAGACTACAAAGGGAAATCATTACTGAGCTATAATTATGGGGAGGTTATAGGACTCACCGTTACCTTTAACCAGAACAGACAGCAGAAAGTAGACAGCCTGTTGTTTTCCTTCTGGTTTTTGATACCCATTGTCTTACTGTTTCGGTTTACACAAAGTACACAGAACAGAACAGTTACAAAGACAAGCTTAGTCGCATTGCTCAAAACTCATACAAAACTTGACTAAGTTTAAGGGAAAAAGCATCAGTACTTGTATAATTTTCATTTTCTCCACGCTAAAGTATCAACATCCTGCTCCCTACAGCACAGGCATATGCGTGTCTGAACCTCCCTTCCTCTCTCACAAACACACACGTACATACGCACGCACGCGTACACACACAGAGATACCGTCTAATATCACTCATAGTGAAAAGACGCTAAATCAAAGAACGAACGAACACAGAGATACAAACCAATCGACTTACGAACCGTTATGAACAGCTGGTCCCAGTTTCACGAAGCCACAGAGACATCAATACTTATTGTCGTTTCCTTCCCACAACACAACAGATGTTTACTTCGTTTTCTTTTACCGTGGCAAACTCCTCATCCCCGCCCCTAGGCCCTATCTATTTCCTTGTGTGCGTGTGTGTGTGTGTGTGTTTGACAAATGGCAGACTATGATTAGAACAGGCCTTTCCCTTGTGCATTAAGAAAAGCATAATTAGGTGTTTATTTTAAAGATTACTGTAAATGCAAAATACTGAGCCGTGATTGGTTTTCTGCCTATTGTTTAAATCATCACATCAGCTTAACTTTATTCAAACACTGGACGTTTTCAGAAATTCTGAGACAGCCTGATCAGACTACGTCTTGGCGTGAACGAAAGCGGTGCAAACGTTTCAAACAGGAACTATAATCCAAAATGCGTATCCATTCTGTTCAAACTCTGTGAAAGAAGAAACGTATTTTCTGTTTTCATACTGTCATGTTTATGCCAACATCAGACGAAAATATGTACCAAACTACGCTTTCCATTACACAGTCCAACTCTAAATGTCGCGCTTGAAGACCCTAACATAGAGCTGAAGAGTAAAGAAGTAATGTACAGTTTCTATGCCTTAGAGAAGAACTTACAATCAATATGCCGGCCGTTTAGAGGAGGATGTATGTGTAGCACGTAATATTTGAGCCTGTATTGTTGTTGTAATACAAGATTGAACAGGAAAAATAATAAACTGGTACTGTGTAAAAACGTGGGTCCTATCCTCTCCTGTCCTTGTTCGTGTATGGGCCGGTGGCTTTTACAATGAAACTGTGTTGTGTTTGTGGGTTGTGTGTTGTGGTTGTGGGTTGTGCTGTGTTTGTGGGTTGTGTGTTGTGGTTGTGGGTTGTGCTGTGTTTGTGGGTTGTGTGTTGTGTTGTGTTTGTGAGTTGTGGGTTGGGTTGGGTTGTGTTTGTGGGTTGTGTGTTGTTTGTGAGTTGTGTGTTGTGTTGTGTTTGTGAGTTGTGTGTTGTGTTGTGTTTGTGGGTTGTGTTGTGTTTGTGGGTTATGTGTTGTGTTGTGAGTTGTGTGTTGTGTTGTGTTTGTGAGTTGTGTGTTGTGTTGTGTTTGTGTGTTGTGTTGTGTTTGTGAGTTGTGTGTTGTGTTGTGTTTGTGGGTTGTGTGTTGTGTTGTGTTTGTGTGTTGTGTTCGTGGGTTGTGTGTTGTGTTGTGTTTGTGAGTTGTGTGTTGTGTTGTGTTTGTGGGTTGTGTTGTGTGTTGTGTTTGTGAGTTGTGTTGTGTTGTGTTTGTGAGTTGTGTTGTGTTTGTGGGTTGTGTGTTGTGTTGTGTTTGTGTTTGTGTGTTGTGTTTGTGAGTTGTGTGTTGTGTTGTGTTTGTGTGTTGTGTTTGTGGGTTGTGTGGTGAGTTGTGTGTTGTGTTGTGTTTGTGAGTTGTGTTGTGTTTGTGGGTTGTGTTGTGGGTTGTGTTGTGTTTGTGGGTTGTGTTTGTGGGTTGTGTTGTGTTTGTGGGTCGTGTGGTGTTGTGTTTGTGAGTTGTGTGTTGTGTTGTGTTTGTGTGTTGTGTTGTGTTTTTGGATGTGGTGTGGTGTGGTGTTGTGGTGTGTGGTGTGGTGTGGTGTGGTGTGGTGTGGTGTTGTGTGGTGTGTGTGTGCGTGCGTGCGTGTGTGCACGTATGTGTGTGTGTAAAATGTTGCATACAAAAAACACACAAACTAAACTGTAGTAGTCGATTTTTGCAGGCCATACGACCCACAGTAACACAACACTGAAAAAAAAACAGCAACCATAAAGCAGTAGAGATAATTATTAACACGTAATTATACCCACGTAAGTGGCTGATTATACTCATGGACCTCTAATCCGTATATTTCAGGCTTTCGCTTATATACATTCCCATCAGGAGTAGATTGACAGAATGGTTCAGATGTTCGCCTGCCAGTAACTACAAGCGAGGTTCCGAGGTTCGTTCCCCGTTAAGGCCTCAGCTTTTCCCTTCAGTTTGACCGGAAAATCGAACTGAAGTCTAGTCCTTTGGAAGGGGACTAAAAACGAGTCGGACCAGTGTGCCTTCTGGCCCGCGCTCACTGAAGATCCCACGGCAGCTGAAAATCCTGAAGACATTAGGGCATTCGCCCGGTTGCCCTGGTATATAAAAAAAAATGGAGAGAGAGGATGATTTCCCAGGACCCTCCCCTTGGAGGCCTATTAGCCTTCTTGCCTCTCTGATATCTTGGTAAAAAAATTGGGTGGCGCTACACTGTAGCAACGTGCTCTCAAATGGAAGAACAGCCCGAGTTTCACATGTAAATCCACTGTGACGAAAGAAATGAATATGAATCATGGCAACCAACTGATTTCAATCGTTGTAACTAGCAACATTACAGAAAAGAATAGAATAAAAAAAAACAATCAGAATGAGAATGCGAATTAATTTGATTTACATAACATGACAAGCGCACGATAACAGAAAGAGGAAGCGTATTTATTTCACAAAATATGACCGATGCACTGTCTTGTTTTATGAACTGAATACTTATTCTGATTCCGTTTTCTTGTGTTTCTGGAAATCAGTCTGTTGGTCAAATTTAAGTGGAGTAAAACGAAATGTACCGTTCTTAGAATCACACACACACACACACACACACACACACACACACACACACACACACACACACACACACACACACACACACACACACACACACACCTTGCAGATGTAAATAACAGTGCTATTTTAACTTTTTGGTTGCATGGAGTTTTGCAATTAAGAAAAGCGTTATTTGGTATATTACGGTATTTTTTCATAAAAAGTAAAATTGTTAGAAAGGTTTAACCATTTCATTTTTAATTCAAGCTGTTCTCATTCGATCTGGTATTTCAAGTGCAATCTCAGACCGCAACAATATAAAAAAAACTGGCCTTTCGCTGCCCATCTTAGTATTTCTATCATTATGGTGGTGCCAATGTTTCATAAGTCCCTCTTCTCCGCTCCCTGTCTCAGGACACTGCCAGCGTGTCGTGCTTTGTTTTTCTGCGCAGGCTCAGATAATGTAAGGATATGCCCAGGACCCGGCGTTGGCCATTCCGCCCAGTTTATCATGGGTTCGAACCGATGGGACTCAATATAGGATAGAGACAGACAGATAAACTGAAAGACAATGACAGAAAGAGACAAGCGAACAGAGCGAAAGCGACAGAAAAAAACAACAACAACAAAAACGCGAGATACGAAATTCATTTCAGAAAAGACTATAATCCATTTGACGGAGATGGATTTCCACAACACATATGGTATACTTTACAGACCAGCATATTTATTATACTCTTGTGCATGTACGTATGTACACCTACCTACACAATTATATGAATACATGCACTTCACACATACATATATGATATATATACATACACACAATTGCGCGCGCGCACACACACACACACACACACATATATATACATATATATATATATACATACATACATAATTAGATATATATATATATATACATATATATATATGTATATATATAATTATATTATATGTATGTATGTATATACATATATATATATATGTACACGCACATACACATACACGCACACATATGCATTCATACTCACACAAATTGTATCTCTCTCTCTCTCTCTCTCTCTCTCTCTCTCTCTCTCTCTCTCTCTCTCTCTCTCTCTCTCCTAATTCATATTCTACACTGCTGTACTTTGAATCATATACTTCGACACAAACGACCGTAAAATGGCAATTTAGATTATGAATTAGGGGAAGAGATGGTCTTGTCACAAATTTGCTGAGAAAAAGTGCTACTAGTTTGTATATAACAAAAGACATACAAGACAAATTTAATAGAAACACAATCAAACGAAGCCTCTGCCTACCAGACGAAAAAAAAAATTCTAGGGTTTTGAAACTTTGGGGTTAGAAAACTAAAGAACACAGGCCCAAACTGGAAAAAAATCCACGTAGATTATCTGTTTCTATAAAACCTAGAGTCGTATGGACAAAATATTGTCGTCAGTGGTATAACTGACAAAATGTTTTCAAATCATAATTCCTTGACACATTCATAACATTTTATAACAAAATAAAAATTAAAAAACGTACAAGAGGATGTACTAACTGAACAAATATTGACGGGTAAATGTCATAATATATAAACAATGAACACAGAAAGGCTTTCTATCATACTGCGAACTTTACTTTAAGGCGACTCTGAATTATTATTATGATATGAAGGGATTTAAAGAAAGTATAATCTACTATGTAGCTCTAACTGAAAACAAAAGTATGGATACCAGTATTCCCCCATTAAATCTAGTCTCAGCTTCCAACGGTAACAGAAGAATGTGTTTGATGCTTAGCGACTAGTCACATAATCTACAACAAGGTGTTTCTTCATTTTTTGAAAGGTGTGAATAAATGTAGGATGCGTGACCCGTGTGTAACCTACGTAAGACTGTCTCCTTCTTACAGTTCCCTGGGGCAGATGGGAGAATTGTAAAAACTTGTCTGTCAGATCAACCAGTTCTTTAGTGACAGGGACAGATGGCGGTAAGAAGAACAGATGGTTATGGTTTTCTGTAAAGATTCTCTTGCTGCTACTGCTTGCGAAGAAGTGTTCAAACAAACAGGGCTATACAAGATAGACCTGTGCAGGAGCAAAGACACTCCACCTGTTACTCCTCCATCTTTTGGTCGTGCTCATTTTGAAAGAATGTTAAATTCCGTTAAGGAAAGTTTTCCATTCTCACAGCTTGTAAGCCCTGGTGGAACTCGTTTCATCTCCACCATCATTTTTTTTTGCCTCCCCCACTCGCAGTGAAGCTGCTCCCGGACGGTTGGGGCGGGAGGGACGGCTATCCAACATTGGTGACTTTTGACAGCTGGGCAGTCTGACAGACAGCTGGATCTAAACCCTCGCTAAGGGCTTTCATTTCTTGCAATGTGTGGAAGGAAGTCTTCGTCCATGTAATATCAGTCTGACAATCAATGGAGACTAGATTTGCTCTCTTGAGAGTTGCTGCATACGTTGTGGTTGGAGAGGGACTATTTTCTTGTAACAGTCTTTTCGTCTCATGGAAAGGGATCTTTTTTCTGTTCTTACTCGCTGTGTTTGCTGTTCAGTCTGTCATGTGGGACAACTCTTGGAGAAGGAAGGGTGACTTCCGCCACAGTTTATGCATAGAATTGGTCCCGTCACACGTGCATCTCTTGCGTACATGCAACATTTTTTTCTGTCCCGGACATCTGTCCCTGATATGTCTGAACTTCTGGCACTTGAACCATCGCTTGGCGAGGGAACATATAAGGAAGACGTTAACATTTAGATACCCTGTCCTTATGGACTGTGGTGATACAGAACAACAGATGTCAGAAGATGGTGTTCGTTGGCACACTCTCGGGCCGCTCGCCCGGCGTAACACCACAACGCCCTGGAATTTTAATTGTTTTAATTTCCTCCTTCCTCGATGATTTGAGCTCTGGGCACTTTATTACCCCCTTGGTATTGTTCTGTCCCCTCTGCGGACATACTTTGATGCAACTGTTCATTAACATTGTTGCTTTTAGTAGTCATTCTGAGACTGCTTGTTCTTGCAATTCGATTAGGTATGATCCGTTTCCGTTTTGTTGTGTTGCTGTTATTTGCTGTTGTAGCTGTTTTTGTTGTTGCTGTTGTTGTTTTTGGTTGGTTGGTTGGTTGGTTGGTTGTTTTTTTGGTTTGTTTTGTTTTTGTTTTTGGATAGGTTTGGGATTGCCACTGAGGCCTGGAAGCCTTTCTGTACGTCAAAAGAACTGAACGAAGACAACGGTTTTTCTTCGCTAACCTCCTCAACCACTGGCCAAGCAGCCCCAGATCCTGTTTCTTCCCACACCTTGGTGTCAGATCCCAAGTCGCCATCGTGGTATCTCTTTTCCGTTTTGATTGGTTGCTTTCAATCACAAGATGGCAGAATCAAGCCGGTCAACTCAGGAGCGCTGCCGTGCTGGGGGAAGGGACAGTGGAACCGCCCTGCGTGAATCCAGTCAGTACTTTCGCCACGGACTAACTTACAGCCAGCCTGTCCTTGGCCAAGTAATTCAAGCGTGGGATTACGGGTTGCTTCCGCCAACCGCTCGTGATTGTGAAGATGAAGATGATGAAAATGGGAATGAAGATGGGACCGCACCTCGTCTCATCCCTCCCCCTTGACCTGTCTGACATGGGATAGCCCTACCAGGGTCATCAATTTGAACTGTCAAGTAAAGTTCAGTTGACTTCCCTGGTCATCTAACCATGACTAATAAAAAATAGTTTTCCAGTCAGTACCCCCCATCGGCATAGCTGAGGGGACCACTGGGACCTCAAGCCTCCTGACCATGACACGTGGCAATCTCCCCGGGAGGTACCGTGTGTATTAAATGTCTTGTCAAGTCTCTTTTTCAAAAAAGTAGGAATACAATGCAGGTGACTAAATTATCTATAAAAATCAAATCCGTCACTATCCTGTACAGGGGCATTCCAAATGTGCCATTTATTATCAAAAGATTTATTTTCCATTAAGCTGGAATACAATGCAGGTGATTTTATGATCTGTAAAAATCAAGTCTCACGGGTATTCCAAATCTGCTATTTACAATCGATTCCAAACCTGCCATTTACAATTAACCAATTTTTCACGAAAGGCACGATTTAAACATTCACATCCCCAGCATCCTGCTTTAACCACAAATGACCAAACCCATACTCCTAACACTATTGTTATTTTAGTCACCTTATTTTTCCTTCCCCTACCATCAAACTCGAACAACATGCCATAAGCTTTACGGGGCAGCATGTGTAGTTCCGATCCCGTCCATTTTAACCACCAGTATTTCATACATCAAACAACAGAAAGCAAGCTTATCGGATATCTGTGTATGTCACCATAAACTAAGTCATTACGTGTCTGAAGTGATATTCGCAGCAATTTCTTCAAAGTAAACGGAAATATCTCACATTGTACAGCAACTCTGTCGAGACCCCATAGTTCTGACCAATATTGTACACTTGGCTAAACTTAAAAACCAATTTCAGAAAAATGTCACAGAGTAATTATTTAACAATGACAATTTCTCCACAATACACAGCAATGCAGTTTTAGCTCTACATTCAAGATCTTTATATGCAAACGTGAAACTCAAACGGGTACAAAAATAAATACCTTGACAATTGTAAACATTTACCACGGGTATAACTAATCCAGTATATGTCCATCCTTCTCTTGGAGCAAGATACCGTCCCTTTCTAAATACGGTGATATTATTTTTCATCATATTTATTTTTAATTGAAGTAAACAGGCTGCTCCTTGTAAGTTATTGAAGTGTGCCAATGACACTATACTATCAGCCAAAAGAAGAATATTTTGAAAGGATCGTTTGTAAAATAATGATGTACCGTGTCTCCAAGAACCATTAACGTTCAGTTAGAGAGAGAGAGAGAGGGGAGAGAGAGAGAGGAGAGAGAGAGATTCCAGTTTTATGTCAGCATCCAACCTCTGGCGATATGGCCGACAACGATAACCGTCCCAGGAAGTGGGGGAAAGGTGCTTATCTACCCCACTACCATCACCCAACCATCCATTTCATTAAGATGGACCGTAAGACGTCCAGTTTAATGCAGCGCACCCCGGGCTCGATCCCATAACCACTGGCACTGAATCCAACGCTTAACCAACTGAGATGCTGAGCTCTGCTAAGGACAGATCTAATAACTGAAAGATGCGGATGACGATGACGATGATGATAATGGTGATGATGATGATGACTAGACAATACAGCACCTCATCTCACATGCCTTAAGCACTTCACATAACCCCGTCAAAGATAGACATGTAAAGTATACATTTCAAGTCTATGATGAAAACACAAAACTATAACAAAATGAACAAATTAATGATAATAAATTATCCACTCATAAGTCAATCGGTCCAGCACACACACACACACACACACACACACACACACACACACACACACACACACACACACACACACACACACACACACACACGTATACGTATGATCATATACAGTGGAATCTATTGTTCTCTTGTAAAAACTTGATTTGGAGGAATGTTTTTCCAACAGTCTCAATATCACCTTAAAGAAATGATCATAACAACTAACCAAACAGGATAATAACTTCACACTTTAAAAAAAAAGCACTAATTCTCAGGGTTAGACTAGGCTGCACTGATTACTGTATTTAATCACGCTGATTACTGTATTTAATCACACTGATTACTGTATTTAATCACACTGATTACTGTATTTAATCACACTGATTACTGTATTTAATCACATTTCATAACACCGTTTCAGAACCTCGGGACAGTGGACAGCAAGGCAGAGTTGGGGAACGGTAAAGATGTTCTCCCCAAGCCCCCGCCCCACCCTACAAATAAAATAATTACTTTTCTCCCCTAAACATGTTCATCGCAAACTGAACAACACAGCAGTAGTTTTAAAACAGGTTAACAATAAAAACAGATGCAGAGGTCACTTACTTGTAAACAAAACCTACACGCTATCGGCGGTGGTAGACCCAAGACCGACGAGTGTTGAATGTTAGATAGAGCAATGTATGATAACACAACTCACAGACCAAATAGAAATACAACCAGAACGTCCCCGAGATAAACTCAACTGTCACAACTGATCGACCCAATGTGGGCCACTTGACGTGCGTTTCACGTTTAAAATAAACTCGTTGCACGTACGCTACCATGCGCCCCCTGGGTGTGGGATAACTTTCGAGCGCGTTGTGTTGATAGAATCAACTTGGTAACGTTAGATACGACCTGTTTCTAGTTAGCTAGAGAGTGACGTGGACTTTTGTTTTCGTCTAGACACGACGCTCGTGTTATGTCTTGTCTAGTCGATTAGTTTATTTGTTCGTCATTTGCCTGTCCCGTTCGTGGTTTCACCGGTTTACATCGAGTCAAGCCAGCCGAATCTAGGCACACCTTCACTCACTCTCTTCGTTCTCGTCTCTCTCTCGATCCTCTCATTCCCCACCCTCACCCACTCTCTTTCTCTCTTGATCCACCTCCCTCTCATCTCTCACCCCCTCCATTTCTCCCTCCTCCCTTTCCAACCCCCTTCCCCTCTTTGCTTTGTTGAAAAAAAAAAAAAAGAGGGGAATAAAAAGCCTGGTGCGTGTTCGAATCTGCTTCGTTATCATATTTTGCCGTCTCCAGTTTCCGTTGATCGTGGAGGCGGTGTGTGTGCGTGTATTGACATTGTACTTGCTGCTATATTTGATCCTTCCTTCATTGATTCTAGTCTATGGGACGGCCACATTCATCGGTAGGTGTCCTGACCATACAGACGGCGAAAGAAAGAAGTTACCATTTAAAAATGAAGACTCTCTCTTACGCTTTCTGTGTCTCCTCACCTGTCAACCCCCCCCCCACCCCCCTCAATTTCTCTCCACGTCATCTCCTTTCTAGCCCCTCTCCTTCTACACTACTTCCAGCACGTGTGGTATTGATGACAAAGTATGGGGAGGGTCCGGGGTGGGGAGGGGGGATGGAATGTCTGTGACATGGGACTCAACCCTCCTGTAAAGCCAGCAGGATCCCAGCCTCTGTGTGTGTGTGTGTGTGTGTGTGTGTGTGTGTGTGTGTGTGTGTGTGTGTGTTGTGTGTGTGTGTGTGTGTGTGTGTGTGTGTGTGTGTGTGTGTCTATGTGATCTTTCCTACAAACACCTGCCTCCTCTCACTTCTCTTAATCCCCTCCCCCCCTCTCTCTCTCTCTCTCTCTCTCTCTCTCTGCCCTTCCGTGCACCATGCTTGGTGATAAGTTGAAGGAGGTGGAAAGCGGAGAGCGACCCATCCTGGTCGTGATATGGCATGGGACTGACGGATAACGGTGGTTTGATTTCCACTGCCTGGATTACTATACTACAACGAGGGGCTGCTGTCAGTTTCTGCTCTTTTATCACACTTGTTTGAATGTTATCTCTCGTATGCGTTTTCTAATCTCTTGATACTTTTAAGTTTCTATCTCTTGTATATTTCTTTTTATCTCTTGTATACTTTTTTTCTGTAAGCAATAACAAAGGAAAGTGTTATATTATTCATCTCTCGTAATCTATGTACTGTATGATATATATAAGGATTATATGTATATGCATGTAAAAACGTATGTATGTATGTGTGTGTGTGTATATATAATATATATATATAGAGAGAGAGAGAGAGAGAGAGAGTGAGAGAGAGAGAGAGAAGAGAAACAGACAGACAGCAGACAGACAGAGGCAGAGAATACATATACATATATAATACACATATATATGTGTGTGTGTGTGGAGAGAGAGACAGAGAGGGAGGCAGAGAGGGAGACGGAGAGGAGGACAGACAGACAGAGACAGAAGACAGAGGGGAGAGAGACAGACAGACAGACAGAGACGTAAGGATAAAATAGTAGTTTTTATGATAAGGCACAAAAGGGGAAAGTGTTCAAGTTTTATGTTCTATCTTTTTATCTTCGTATACATAAAAGGGGGCACAAGGGGGACGGTGCTTAACTTCTCTTTTATTGTAACTGTCTACATTTTAGAAAAGTGTTGCACTTGTATTCGATAAGGCACAACAGGCTAAAGTGTTAAACCTTTCTTCCTCTTTTCAATCGCTTAACCGTTTCACTCCCGCACCCTACCCACCAGCATCCTGCATTGCCAACCATGCTAGCAAGGCAAAAACTTAACCGTTTGATTCCCTCACACATTCCATCAGCTTCCTGTTAAGTTTTTGCTGTTGGTAGATAGGGTGCGGGAGTCAAAGGGTTAATCATTCAGTCAAATGAACCGACTAACCCAATCAGACAAGAAAGACTTTGTGTCTGTCACAATGATTGTGTCGGTATCCATCATGTGTGACTGTGAACGCGGAACCTATTTTCACGGACGGACATCTATTTGAAGAATGGAACCATCTGAAGCTCCTTGAATGAAGCGTGTTCAGCCTTTTGTTGACAACAATTCAGTAAAGCATCACGTCATAAATCGGTCTTGTACAGCGCGATTCTCCAGACTCAGTACGACTTAGTACATAGTTTACAGCGGAGCCAAAGACATTAATTCTATTCATAACGTCTTTGAGCGGAGTACAGAAAGCCTACGCCATCACACAAGTTACGCAAGCTGATCACATTCTGCTAATGTTTCGCGCAGTCTGCATCTTTGGAGGGCTGGCGTGTATACTGGGTGTTTTCATGTTTCGATAAGCCAGCCACTGACATGACTTACATAATCTTTGGTGTACGTATCCTGTAAAATTATAATGCTCGCATGCAACACATGGACAGCCCTTTGCTTGATGAAATGACTGTCGAGTGGCGTCGGAAGCTTGGGTGGTGACTGTCCGAAGAGTGGCGGGGCATTGGTGCTCTGGGTCCCATCTGCACCCTCGTGGTGTTACTTGTCAACTTAAAACGCTCGCAGAATCGCTTTCCTATCAATGGACAAGGTCAACAAATGTCTTCCAAATAATCTTTTTCGAACACGGCTACATACGAGGTTCAAAATCGAATATATAATGCCAAGACAAACTCTGGCTTCCATCACTTCAACACAGACTGGCGCAACAAAATGCCGGTGTTCCTCAACACACAGTAGACGTCTTAACCTCAAGACAAACTTAATTTTCATTTCACAGTTCATAACTATTTTCCATTTCACATTTAATGTGTAATGCTTCAAGCTAACATCACGAATGTTTACATAGATTATCATGTTCTATGGTGACTGTGTGATGGTAATGTCGTTGCCTGTGTTCACAAATTCATGTTCTCATATGTTAGCATATTTTTAAATGTTTCATATTTACTATAGAAATGTTAAAAAAAATAAAAACAAAACAAACAAGAAAAAGTAAATGCGGACATGCTGTTACAGCCTCAAGCGAGAAAAAGTAGGGTTGTCTCCCTTACTGTCCCTTGGGCTTGTGATCTCTATTTACACTGTTTTGCAAGGTTGTCCCTGGCAATTAAAAGAAATATTAAGCAATTGTCGCAGCCGTTGTACATAAGAATAAACCCATGAATGCACGAGACGAATTTTTGATATATAAGCTCATGGTGTCATCACAGTTTATTATTGTTAATGTTCTCACTTCGTGCATGTCACTCACCATACCTTTTCATGAATAAACATTATGTTTCGAGTCGTGATAAAACGTCTGTGAACGTCGTCATCTTACCACGGAAAGCACGTCTCCTTGCTAATCTGGTGTCAAACGTGGGACTCCTGAATCTCAGTTCAAATGAAGGTTTAGTGTTCAGTCCGGCCACACGCATGTAGTTATTTATAGCCAGTGCTTCACGTTTCTAAAGCCGGGATTTTGTGACTTTTTTGTGGCGAGCCATTAATTAAGAAATCGAACCTTTCAACTGCGGCACTCTACACGCACTACAACTTAAAACTGGTGGCAACAGGTATGGGGTAAACGGCTACGACAGCAGTTAGTTCTTTCTTGATAATAAATGTTGATAATAATAATAATAATAATAACAATAATAATGATGATGTTGATGCTGCTGCTGCTGATGGTAAGGATGATGATGATGATAGAGTGAGGGAGTCAAAGGGTTAAGTTTTTGCAGTTGGTAGACGGGGTGCGGGAGTCAAAGGGTTAATGAAGATTTATAGAACAGATGTTAACGCAACAGACTAACGACAGGAAGGTTGAGAGTCCAAATCCCATCAATTCTGTCAAAATCACTGTGGACTTTTCCGCCTCCCACCTGGCTCTTAACTTACAGCTGAGTGTGCTGTGGGCTCAGAGTGGAAATCGGGACAACACAGTCGAGCGTCATCTACTTCACGGATGCGTCACCAAGGGTGTTGCTCAAACTTTCTGACCAGTGTCGCAGGTGTGTGTGTGTGTGTGTGTGTGTGTGTGTGTGTGTGTGTGTGTGTGTGTGTGTGTGTGTGTGTGTGTGTGTGTGTGTGTTCTCGTATCATATGCATACGCTATTTGTTTGGTTTTCTTGTTCTGTGTCATATTATGCTTATCTCTCTCGAGCTGGTAAAGACAAGGGGCGAAAAGTGGAGGGGGGCAAGCTGAACGAAAACCATCTTAGTGCCATGATTCATACAGAAACGATTCATAGTGTGCAACATCCCCGGAAGCAAGCTCTAAACACTTTGCCTTTCACAAAAAGATGTTACACATAAGATTTTGGTATAAGAACAGTCAGCACTAAATCGGTGATAAGCATCATATGACACAGAACAAGAAAACAAAACAAATATCGTATGCATATGATACGAAAACACACACACACACACACACACACACACACACACACACACACACACACACACACACACACACACACACACACACACACACACACACACACACACACACATACACACACACATATATATATATAAATGAGAGAGAGAGAGAGGGGAGAGAGAGAGAAATATATACACGTTCACTGTTACTGTTATTTTTGTTTAAAGCCCAGCCGACTGCATAGAGCCATATCCGAGCTATAACCATTTCAAAACACACGATACTTCATCCAGAACAAGTGTGACTTCATCCAAACAAGTGCGACACAATATTTCAACAGGAAAAAAAAATAGGAAAAAGAAAATTAATACACATATCAGTGCATTCGCGCACATAATCTAAGGAGATGCCCCTGGCGTTGACCACTCCGTCCAATTTATCGCACAGGTTTTTTGTTTTTTTAAAACTACATGAATGCGAATTTAAACATAACTAAGGTCATTAAAACATATACAAAAACGGACCTAAATCACCTACAATTGCTTCCGCATACCTCATTTCCCTAGAGCCAAAACTGTAGCCTACTTAATACATGTACCTAATTATCAATCCTAAGAGAAAGCATGTAAAACTTTATCGAACACATACAGGTGAATGGACCAGCAGGACAGAAAATGATAGGAAGAAATGACAGAAAGCAAAGGAGGAAGAAAGAAAAAGCGAGTGACAGAAAAGAGGAAATTTCTAGCACAGAATATCCAGAAGGTGGGGGCATTATCTATATTGAAAGAGCCCCCGGCATCCCCACGGAGGGTTGGGGGGGGGGGGGGACACAGACACACACACAGATGTGCGTACATGTATGCACATACGTAAACAGACATGAATACCTACACGCGGACTCACATTCGAGTTCTCATTGCTAATAACCCAGCTGACCAGTAGAATCCCAATAAGGCTAACACCGTAATAACTGAAACAGCTCCAAGGGACTCGTGTTGAAGTCTTCCACTGCACTGTGTTGTAATCGGGTATACATGTTCAGAGGGTCGAGTTTGTCCAGTTACTATATCTCCATACTTTTAGCGTGTCCTTCGGAGAACTGGTGAACACTAAGGACTAAAAATCACGTCAGTGTTAACTTCTTATACCTCCAGCCTACTGGTCATTGTAAGGGGGAGAGGAGAATTGAATAAGGAGAGAGGTAATAGACAAGTTAACAACGTAACTTCTAGTTATTCGTGTTGGTTCCGGTACTGGTTTAGGTCTCTGTGTGTTTGTGTGCGTGTGTGTGTTTGTGTGCGTGTGTATGTTTGTGTTGTGTGTGTGTGTGTGTGTGTGTGTGTGTGTGTGTGTGTGTGTGTTTGTGTGTGTATGTATGTGTGTGTGTGTGTTTGTATGCGCACGTGTGTGTGTATGCGCGCGTGTGTGTGTATGCATGCGTGCATGCGTGCGTGTGGTGTGATAGTGTGTGTGTGTGTGTGGTGTGTGTGTGTGTGTGTGTGTGTGTGTGTGTGTGTGTGATGGAATGGTGTGTGTGTGTGACGAGAGGAGTGGTGTGTGTGTATGCATGCGTGCGTGCGTGTATGTGTGTGTGAGAGAGAGAGAGAGAGTGTGTGTGTGTGTGTGTGTGTGTGTGTTGGGTCTGGGAGTGGTGTACATACGGGATTGCTCGTATTTCACTTGAAACTTTCTGTGCTGGCTTTATGCTCGATGGGGAAGGAATTCGCTACTGTTTTAAACTGACCTTTTAGCCGTTTGGTTGACGTAGAAGTGGTGAGAGAGAGAGAGAGAGAGAGAGAGAGAGAGGTGTGTGTGTGTGTGTGTGTGTGTGTGTGTGTGTGTGTGTGTGTGTGTGTGTGTGTGTGTGTGTGTGTGTGTGTATGTGTGTGTGTATGTGTGTGTGTGAGCGCGCATGCGTCTGTGTGTGTTCGTTCTTTGATTTAACGTCTTTTCACTATGAGTGATATTAGACGGGGAGAAAAAAAAAAGAGGATGAGAGATGGGCGGGTTGGATTTGGGGCAGAGGGGAGACAGAGTAAGAGACATAAGTAAGTGGGAAAATGTGTGTGTATGTGTGTATATGTGTGTATTTGTGTCTGTCTGTGTCTGTGCGTGTACGCATGTGTGTGTGTGTTTATGTGTATGTGCATGTGTGTCAGACAGACAGACAGACAGACAAAGAGTACGAATAAACGATTTGCTTTACGAAAGACCTATTGCCTCTTGTGAAAAGAAACGATATTATCACACACACACACACACACACATACACACACACACACACACACACACACACACACACACACACACACACACACACACACACACACACACACACACACACACACACACACACACACACACACACACACACACACACACACACACACACACACACACACACACACACACACACACACACACACACGGCATACACATACACATGGACAATTAATTATCTTTATAAACAGTGAGTTTGGAATTTACCCAAGAGGGATTCATCGCACTCAGGCAAATCCATGTGCGCTCAACTAAGAGCTGCCAGCAACTGAGCCTGTGCAAAACCCTATGAGCAAGATAAGTAAGATCTTGAAATAGGAAGGGCCGGGGTTGACGTAGAGAAAGAACTTATGAAACACTTCAGTTCAGTTTATACTGCTTATAACCAAGCCAGCCTCTCAGTTCAGTTCCTATTACTTATAGCTCTGCTGACCACTAGAACTGTATAAGGGCTAATACCACATCAATACCAACTCGCTGGTGTAATCGAAAACACAACAGTTAAAAACCGAGCTCACAATTATGTTTTCACGTGTAAACTGCTTTTAATAAATCTTTCCCATACGTATAAACGTATCAGATGAAATCTAATGATCTCTTGTAAAATCTTTAAAATACATCTGTAGGAACTGAAATGTGGTTTCTAAGAAGAATGTTGAGAGTTCCATAGACAGCAAAGAAAACAAATGAGACAATCTTGAAGGAGGTAGACACAAGAAGATCATTACTAAAGATTAGGAAAAGACAAGCAACATTTATAAAACATTTTGTGAGGAAAGAGAAATTAGAGCACCTGGTCTCAACAGGAAAACTGAAGGGAAAGAGAACACCAGATAGACCCAGGGAGAAAATGTTGGACGGACTTGCAGGGTGGCTGAGGACAGATGGGGGAAAGTTAGGTGGATGTTGGAACTGCATGCTAACTTGGGAATGCCAGCAACAAGGATAGATTCGTATGCAGGGCCATGATCGCCAAAGCCACGCGGCAGGGCACATGATGATGATGAGGAGGAGGGGGACCATCTCTGAAGAAGTTCTTTAAAGAGTCCGCTGTAGAGCGCTTATGTTTCACATCATGCAAGTCCAAGCATTCACTAAGGTGTTTGATGCTGAATGGCTTGTCGCATGGTATACACTTGGTGCTTCAT
Organism: Monoplex corrugatus; assembly: GCA_030674185.1. Taxonomy (NCBI): domain Eukaryota; kingdom Metazoa; phylum Mollusca; class Gastropoda; order Littorinimorpha; family Ranellidae; genus Monoplex; species Monoplex corrugatus. The sequence goes on along the minus strand of JAPXFY010000018.1, from coordinate 25,210,926 downwards.
TTATGAGTGTAGGATGCGACGGTTTGACCTATGTGTAACCTACATAACATCATTTCTTTCCAACAGTTGCCTGGAACAAATGGGATAATCTCTCCAAGGACAGGGCAGATTTGGAAAAGTTTGTTGTCTGTCTGGTTGTTCTAATCCTATTGTCAGAGATTTTTCACGTGAGTTTGTATTTCGGCTTTCAAATCCGTGAAAGGAACGAAAGTTTTACACATCTTTTCCATTTGTGGCATTCTTGGCGAGACAGTCTTTTCATTGCCTCGAACACCAGCATGGCCAGAAATTCAGGCAAAAACAATGTGGTAATCATCAGTAGTAAGAGAAAAAAAAAGTTAACAAATTTTTCAGAAGCTGTGGGTGACTGATGTTTCGGCCAGCAACTGCCTACAAAGCGGAAGGGGAATCTGAAAAGATGAACAACTTTTTTATGCTCGGACTGTTACACCATTTTCAGCGCCAGAACCAGAACAGTCAGTTTGGAGGTATAGACAGAACTGTCAGAGGGAACGCGTTTTGAAAATGATCTATTGGAAAGGCAGCAGCACCAGCATCTTCATGAGGTTCTGATCCATCTGTGAATATTCTGTAGGCGGACGGATATTTTTGACGGAGTTCTGCACAAAACAACTTGTATGCCAATGAATTGGTAGAGTTTTTCGGGTTGAATACGCAATCGTAAGCTGGGTACTTCTACGTACAAACTGCATACAGGGGTTGTTCTGAATACACCAAGACAGAGGTGGAGCTTTAATGGTGATTGGCATCGAAATTTTTTAGGTAGGCGAGTCTTCCAGAACCACACACAGAGCAGTTTTGGTCCAGCTTAGACACAATTAAGGCTCTGTAGAGGTAAAGCAGTGTTTTCTTGTCGGCACCCCAGTCTGTGTGAGCTACAACTCGAAGAATGTTCATGGCTTTCTGGTAACACACACACACAACACACACACACACACACACACACACACACACACAACACACACACACACACACACACACACACACACACACATACACACACACACACACACACACACACACACACACACACATACATACATACATACACACACACTTCTTAAAAGCCCATGCCAATGACAGTTTTTCCTTTTGAATAAAAAAACAAAACAAAACAAAAAACTCAATCACAAGTCAACGTAAACAGACATGAATACCTACACGCGGACTCACATTCGAGTTCTCATTGCTAATAACTCAGCGGGGGTCACTTCATTGTGACTGTTATAAAGGACGGTGGCGATGGACTGAGCACATCATCCGAAGACAGCAGTGTAACATCATCCTGACTGCATTTCACTGGACACCAGAAGGAAGATACAAGAACGCTTGGCGATGAACATTAGAAAAAGACCTTAAGATCCCCAAACCACACCTGGTTACTTACTATCAAAGTGGTTGTATAATTGGGTATGGGTACTATACAAAGGCTGACCCAGCAACTGACACAAGTGGAGAACATTCCCCGCTATCCTACAGCCCGATGGCATACAGACATTTTTATTATTGTTGCTATTACTGTTTAACACCAATCCGACTGCGCACAGCCGATATTAAGGCTATAACAATACAAAATGTGCATGACTCATCTCGATGTCCCTAAAGAAATAAAAACTGGAAAATAAAATTAAGTAGGCCTACACATTATGCATTCACATACATAATCTAAGGATATATACCACGCGCTGATCTTCAGTTTCAGTTTCTCAAGACGATGTCTCCGCGCTCGGAATGAATTCAATAAGCACTAACGTCACAGGTGCCATGTGATCATGGCACAAGCCTTAAGCCTACACATAAACCCATGATCTGGCCATATCCTCAAAATTCACCACCAAGGGACTAAAAAAAAAAAAAAACCCTGAATACAATGTAAACAAAACTTACCTAAATTACTTAAAATTGCTTCTGCAATAACTACTGAGAGAGGAGAGAGGGAGAGAGAGAGAGAGAGAGAGAGAGAGAGAGAGAGAGAGAGAGACAGACAGACAGACAGACAGACAGACAGACAGACAGACAGACAGAGACAGAGGGAGAAACAGAGAGAGACTTTACTTCTCATGCGCAGATAAAATCAAGGTAAAATGAATCTAACATCGCTAATATTGTCTCGTATATTGATTATAAACTACTTCAAGTTAACGATAGTGGCTACTAAAGGTTTTTGTCTCTGTCCTTTATTCCTTCTTTAATTAAACTAGTCGTTCACGTTTGACTTCAACCTCGCTAAACAAAAAGGGCTTCATACTGGATGGGAACAATTGTGTGCGTGCGTGCATGTGTGTGTGTATGTGTGTGTATGTGCTCGCGCTCTGTATGTGTATGTGTGTGTGTTTGTGCTGTGTGTTGTGTGTGTGTGTGTTGTGTGTGTGTGTGTGTGTGTGTGTGTGTGTGTGTGTGTGTGTGTGTGTGTGTGTGTTCGTTCGTTCTTTAATTTAACGTCTTTTCACTATAAGTGATATTAGACGGTGTGTGTGTGTGTGTGTGTGTGTGTGTGTGTGTGTGTGTGTGTGTGTGTGTGTGTGTGTGTGTGTGTGTGCGTGTGTGTGTGTTGTGTGTGTGTGTGTTGTGTATTGTGTATGCGTACGTGTGTGTCTGTGACAAGAATGTTTCAAGCCGTTTCTGAGTGGATCTTCACCAAATTTCGGTCAGAGCTGTCGACGATTGAGGTGTCGGGGATGCGTACTTGTAGACAGCACGGCGCCAAGGCCAAGGTCACATGGACTGAAACTATGCCTAAAATCAGCACCAACCTTCTACGGAATGTGTGTGAACATTCCCTCGGGAACGTCTAACACCATTTCATATTGTTTTCACTGTTGTGATCGACCGTCTTCGTTTCAAGTCGAAGTCTTATTTCATCCGATGCCTCAAGGTCACAGATCCAAAACCGGATTTTCTGTAATAATGCTGGTATAAACAGTGACATTGTTAGAACGAATGCCCGGTCTTAATGTTATGTGGGATCATTGAATGGTGGAAGTAAACAAAAAATAAAACTTAGTCCCGTCAGCAATGGTTATCTCGTGGGGAACACACACACACACACACACACACACACACACACACACACACACACACACACACACACACACAAATCTTCCTAGGACAATTCCCCAGATACTTTTTTGCGTTGATTCAAAATCTGTACTTCAAGCTCTTGAATTATCAAAATTACAAACAAGATCTGAAATGATATTGGAAATTACTCACTTGATTAATAGTTTATCCTTAAGAGGCACTGATATTACTTTCTGCTGGATACCATCTCATAGTTCTTTTCATTACAATGATATGGTTGATACTGCTGCCAAACGGGGGGCAAAGAGCTCACCAGATTCAAATCATATACAATTTTCCCTCTCATTGCATGAGTGTTATACCTTAGTGGACGCCTACGTATGGAAGCAGTTTCAAGATAAACAGAAAAAGTATGAAAAATGTTACATGAATTTTGAAATTAGCAAAACACCTAAGCGGTTCCCTGCCAGCAGAAGTATACAATCCCTTATGTATAGGTGGAAACTTGATGCATTCAAAACAAAATACACCAGGAATGTTGTGTGCCTGTGTGGAAAGAAGATAACACATAGTCATATTCTTTCATGCGTTCGGGTAAAACGACATATACCTACGTTATCAACGAAGACAGTTTCTGACATATTTGCCTCACCATCCTTAACATATGAATTTTTTGTTAGCCTGTCAAAAAGTCCTATAGCGAATTATCTTTAACGCGCCGTTACTTCTCATGTTCAGTGTTATGGTTAGCTAATTTTACTGTTTCAATCGTTAATTATGATAACATCATTTGTGAATTTTTCTTTCTTGTCTTGTTTTTCTGGTTCATTTCTTTTTCCTGAAGATTAACCATTTCCAAGTTTGTTTGTTTTTGTTTTTTTTATTATCTAAAATCACTTTAGTGAATAGACATTAAATCAAAGACCACCACCACACACACACAAACATACACACACACTATCTCTCATCTCTCGGCACACGCCTCTCAACATACACACACACACACTCTCTCTCTCTTTCTCTCACACAGACACACATGCGCGCACACGCTGCACTCACATAGATTAGCCTTGGGAGTGAACTATTTACACCACCATCCATATCATCAACAGCGGTGATCTCATAGAGGTTAGCAAAATAAAACAATACCATATCGTTTGTGGTGGTCTCATGATTGCTGATCTATTCCATGCATGGGAGCTCTACAGCCACATTTGGAGTTTTGGAGTTTATGCAAGAGAAATTCATCACGTCAGACAATTAGATATACACTCCGCAATTATCTGGCAGATCTCTAATCCAGTGTAAAACCCATACGCTGGCAAGGTATTGAAATGGAAAGATGGACCTATGAAACACTGAGCTGCCACCAGAAGGATGGAAGGATTAAGATGGGCTGCAAACAGGCCAGCTTTTCATATTCCTGGCTGGGATTGAACTCGAGATATACGCAGATCTTGATACCATGGTTCGATCGAAAGAAACCAACCACTCAGTCCAGATTTATCGAAAGTCTTCCACCTTATAGAATGTCCAAACGCCACACATGCACGCATTCGTTCAATTTGCTTTAAACCACATCGACCGCTGAAGACCATACCTCATATCACAGCTATTTTGATTCATGTCGTATACTGCCTCGATGACATATCACGGCTGTTTGGATATGTACTGTGTATAGCCCCAACTACCGGCTACTTCACCGCTGTTTTCATTCGTGTTGTATATAACACTGCCAACACTTGGGTTTCTTTGTGATGCGTGGGTTCTTTGTGATGCGTGGTCAGCTCTACTATTATCATCACGAGCCCTGCTGCATGGCGTTGACAATCATGGCCCTACATACGAATGTATCTTCTGTTGCTGCAAGTAAAGCTCCCACCCTCTCTGTTTTCATCCACTCTGCAACTTGTTTCATTGTTGTGCCAATTGCTGTTATTTTGCATGAGAGGATTTCTTGTTTTTTACTGATTACCATGGCTTCAGTCTTCTTACTATTCAGCTCCAGCCCCTTTATTTTTGCTTTCAATTTCTATCATATTTACAAGATTTTTGTCGGTCTTTTTCATTTTCTGCAATTAGAACGGTGTCATCTGCCTAACGAAGATTCTTTAACATTTTCCCTCCAACTTTTATCCCAGGGCATTCTTCTAGATTTCTCATAATGGTTTTGCTGGAAAGTGAAAACAAATCTGATGGCAGTACACATCCCTGCCTAACACCTTTTTCGATAATTTGGAAAGAGCTTATATTTTCCACTCTTATTACTGCCGTTTGTTTCAAATACATATTCCTTTTATTCTTAGATCTTTTCCATCAGCATTTAGCCTTTCTAGTTGTGTTAAGTCTTTTGTGTCTTACCCAATTGGAAGCTTTGGGATAATGAACAAAACATAATATAAATCCTTATTCAACTCCACTGATCTTTCTATGAGAGTTCTTCGCATGTATATGGCATTAACAGTTCCTTTTCCTTCAACTAATCCACATTGTTCTTCTGCTATTTCTATTTCGATTCTGTTGCTTGTCCTCATCATGATTACTTTTAATGTAATCTTTGTTACATGACTCATCCAGCTGATCGTACGATGGAGTTCGCATTCTACAGGCCCTGCTTTCTTACAAAGTGCAATGAAAATTGATTTTGACATCTCTTTGGGATTTTTCCGGGTCATAAATTTCATTTAGGATGACTATTATTTGGTCAATACCAAATTCATCCAAAGCCTCGATCATTTCTGTGTGATATTGTCTGGTCCCGGAATTTTCCTGGTTTCGTTTTTTTCATCACTACTCTAAATTCATCTTTCATTATTGGTGGTCCTTCAACGCTCTCTCTTGTGATGTGTCCTTTCTTTCTGTCACCGTCGAAAAGGTCTTTAGTGTACTCTCCCCATCTATCTAATAGTTTGTCTTTTTCCATAATAATTGTACCATCTTTAGATTTTAGGCAACCAGTTGATCTGCACGTCTTTTTCCTGTTGGTAATTTCATCAATGTTTTGTACATAAACTTAGGATCTGTTTTGTGTCAGTCTTCTATTTCTTTGCACTTTGTTTCCAGCCAAGCTTCCTCAGCTTCATTGCACTTGTTCCTGCTTTACTTATGTACTTTTCCTCTTTTACTTTTGCTGTCATCAGTTCTTCCACCGAGCCTAACATTTCTTTCGTCATTCAGTTCTTCTTTGCTTTTCCGTCGACTCAGATTTCTTCACAAGCTTCATTTATCGAGTTTCTCAAATTTGTCCGTTGTTCCTCACTGTCACCAACGTCCTCTAGAGCACTGAATGCGTAAACATGTTCATTCCATTGGTGTCAGGTGTGCGAGAGATATTCATGTTCTTTGTTCTTGTTAGCAATTCTAAAATGAATTAGATTTGCTCTTCATCTTCTCAGTCTTTGTGATATGTGTGTGTGTTGTGTTCCTGTTTTTTTTGTGCTTTTGTATGTCTGTTGCTGTTGTAAAATGTTAAAATATGATTCAAAGCATTTCATGCCAATAAGGTAGCCTACAGGTTTAAAGTTTTTTTCCATCACCTCAGCTGTGCCAAGTTCAATTTCTGATTGGAATGGAATTTCCACTCTTCTCTTCTCTAAATGATGGTCTGGGTGCCAGTCTTCTCGATGACAAGATAAAATGAGATATAATGTGCACAGCATGTACTTCGTGCAGATGAAAGATCATACAGCACGAAGTAAGATGCCTGGTGAAAGTCTGCAAAAAAGTCCACTTCAGCAAAAAACAAAAATAGACGCCCACTAAAACAAAAAAATATGGTGCCATACTGAACAGACTGGCTTGTCATATAGAAATGTTCCACTGTGACATACACAAAAAGAATCCAGTCTATCAAAGCCAAGGTAGATAAATGCTACATGTTAGTTTTACTAAAATTTCATCCACTCCTCACTCTTGACATCCACTTCTGTCTGTGTGTGTGAGAGGAAGGAAGAAGGGAAAAGGAAGACATACACATCACCACCATCAAAAACAACAAACAAACAATATTGTACTTGGTTAATCAATCATGTGTATTTTCTCAAGGCATGTAAGTCCATTGCCATTGCATGCACCAATATCTTTGTTTTTGCTTAAAAGCAATACAACAATGCAGTGATACCATAATGAGAACCTCATGGACAGAATGAAAGAAACCAAGACAGAAAAAAAAAAGACTGGAAACAGATTTTTGAAAATAATAAAATCAAGGACATACATAACTGAAATGGCTGCAAATAAGAATAGTTCACAAAATTATCAAACTAATTTTGTAATAATACATACGATTCTGTCCAACATTTTCTACAGAAGTGTACATGTCAGGATTTTGGAAATTCTGATGAATATTTACTAAATGAAAATTTTCAAAATATCGGCATGTAAACTTCTGTCAAATCTGGTTGGTTTTGTTGTGGATGAAAATATAAAAACAAACATACCTATATTGACAAATGTTTTCCAAACTCATCTACATTGACAAATGTTTTCCAAACTTATCTATATTGACACACAGTTTCCAAACTTATCTATACTGACAAACATTTTCCAAACTTATCTATATTGACAAACATTTTCCAAACTTATCTACATTGAACCAGAAAAAACACAAAAGAAGAATATGAATGCATATTTAATACAAAATTGTTTTATTGTATTAAATGCGCATTTATATTCTTCTTTCATGTTTTTTCTGGTTCCTGTTTGATTGAACGCGGGCAGTCACATTTGTTTTGGATTTCATTTTATCTACATTGACAAACATTTTCCAAACTTATCTATATCGACAAACATTTTCCAAACTTATCTATATTGACAATGTTTCAAACTTATACACTGCAAAGTTCAATTATCACATTGACAATGTTCAATTATCTACACTGACAAATGTTTTCCAAATTTATCTACATTGACAAATGTTTTCCAAACTTACCTTATTTTGAAGACAGCTGAACATAAGATTCAAACTCAAACAACAAAACTGTAATGCTTAGTAAACCTTCTGTTTACACTAGTTCAACACAGAATGGTAAAACAACAAACCAATGTTTCTCCACCAAAAAAAAATGTGATAGTTTCAGAACATGTTAATTTTTGCAAGTTTATTGTCTATGTTTATGATATTAATAAATGTTTATGCGCATGGAGTCCAAATGAGTTGAGAATACACTACATAAACTTCTGCCATGAATGTTAACGTACAGCAATTCTACATGAATCTGCTGATTAGCGCTATACAAGAATGATTTATAATAATGATAATAATAATAATGTTTATGACTGATATATTTGGGATGTTTTTTATGTGTTATCATTTCCTGCATCCATGAAATCTCAAATGTTATCACATTCTCTATGTTTACTGTTTATTATAAAAGAAAATTATCTGATAACAATTGGAAAGAACTGTGGAAAAAGTAAAAGTTTAACTCAATCGCTTCGTGCCGGAAAAAAATCTCCGTCACTTCCGTTTACTGCTTGGAGACGTGACGTCGATTTATTGACGGCGGACAGTCGGTTTTTTTTTTTTTTACATCAGAAGCGTCAGTTATATGGAAAACTCAATGGGAACCGAAACTAAGGTATGTTTATAGCAGTTATTTACCTTAAACCGTTTGTGGCAATGTAAAACAAAGACAACAGTAGCCTTTTTTCAGCGCTACCCGCGAGATGCGAATTTCGCAAATGGCGACAAGGAAAGCATGTCGAACCTCACAATTTTGTAAATATTTTGTGCTCTGGAGCAACTGTATACAAAAAGTGACAACTACCAGTAATCTTGGGATTTTAAACATCCATGGCATGGAAATTATGTTCTGGACTTCATCTAAACCTGTTTCACAGTGTGTGTTCATATCCATCAAAAAAGAAAATTACCCCCCTTTGGATACCTATTTGGATACCTCATCATTTATAAGTACACGGAATACCATAAATAAAGTAAGATTATTTGTAAAGATCTAATCCTGGTCTTTCTGTATCATTTTACTTTGTTTGTCTACTTTATTTGGTTGTTTTTCTATATTTTTTTTAAATGTGCTAAAAATCCTCCGAATTGAGGGGGCAGAATGACCCTGAAGACTGCGACTCGATTGGGTTAAAGGATTTGGTGATATAAGCAGGCTGATTAAATTAAATAAAGCAACTGCATGGCTCACTGCAATGAGGGTGCAGACTGGTAATGGCTGTCCCATGACCTAAAGTTGTAAAGGCTTAAGGTAGCAGAAACCTCGGCTTTTTTCAGGGTCAGCATTATGAGGGTGGTGCCCATCCCCTTTCTCTCACTGAAACCAAGTACCATTCACAGCTGCATAGGCTGAAAGACACATGCAGATCTGCACCTGTGCAAAATCATGTTGTCAGAAAAGACAGCGAGAGCTCTCAAACTAGGTATTTCTAAAACATGGCCATACTGATGATGTTACTGCAGAACAGATGGTTAGAGCATATTCAATTACTGACATATCACTAGCTAGGCATAAAAAATATGGCTGTGAATGGACCATCTAACAACTCATATATACAGTTTCTGGAAAACAGTGAATGAAATCAGTAGGCAGAAAAGTGAAATGGCTAAAGAAAGAAGGAAAGACAAAGAAAGTAGCTGGGCATAACAGGATTTTTAGCACATCATACCCAATGATTTTGATTGGATTCAGTTTTTACATCAGCACCTGACTCAAGTGACATGACCAATGTGGGATAATCATCTCAAGGAAGTGGCAGGAACTGACAGAAGTAGAACATTACATTAATCGTTTCACTACCACCTATGCAAACACCGCACTGTCAACCATCAGTCATGGCTGGGTGGATCGGGGGCTGCATGCAGAAAGTAAATGATTCGAACTCGTGTAAACCCATGCAATCAGACTGGGAGACAGGAACCCAGGCCTCTGAGGTGACGTTACATTCTTGATTTTAAAAACTGCCATCAACGAAACTGCACCTTCCCACTTACACTCACTCATTCCTTATACACAAACACACACTCACACCTTTACACATACAATCACTCTCCTTCCATTGTGGGCATCAATACCTCAGATGAATAAACAATGACTCTGAATGCCGGGTGTGTTACATATCAGCATTCTTACTGACAACCTAACTGTATCAGTGTAGAATTAGATAAGCTTCCTCTCCTCCACTTTTCCTGGGATGATTATCCCCAACTGCAATACCACCACTGGGGTGCCAACAAAAAATCTGACTTCATCAATCAGTCTGCCCTCAACACATACACATCGCACCTCTGATTTTCACCCCCTGAAACACACACACATATTTTCACTTATCTCCAGCATACACACATGATGCACAAATGTACACACATACACCACACAACACATACATGTCCGTCTAATATCACTTATAGTGAAAAGACGTTAAATCAAAGAACGAACACATACACACACACATACACAAACACACACAGCACATGAGGGGTGGGGAAGCATCAAGACAGGAGTCGCTGTGTGAAATGTTGTGGGACCCCGGCATGCAGGAGCTCGGTGTAGAGGGTGGGTGAGCGGCAGGAGTGCAACTGTCGACTGATGACTTCCCAAGCCAGTTCCTGAAGGAGTGGCACACAAAGCCAAACCCTGTAAACGTCGTGTGTACGCACCTCCTCCATTTCATCATCTGTCCAGGTCACACCACCAAACACGTACATACAGCCAGCCTGGACAACAAACATCATCACTGTTATTATCATATTCATCATCATCATACTGCTAAATACATACAACTTCCTGTTTGGTGGAAAGCAGGTATCATCATCACTATCATCATCATGTCACATCACCAAACGTACACACACACACTTTACCTGAAAAACATGGCTGTCATCTTCATATTCACCATCACTATCATTATCACCATCATCAAGTTATTAAAGCCAATACATACTTACAACTCCCCTGACAGACATAATCATTAAGAGGGCCAGATGGTTTATTATCATCACATCTTTCCTTTTCCCAGGCTGCCTATTGCTCACACCATTGAGGAGCAGAAGGAGCATCATCACAGCAACATGGCTTTGATCTCAGGCTCCTCCATGTGACTGATCCAGTATATGAAAAAGATCTAACCTTATTCTGTGGAAGTCACAGTACCAGAAGATCACAGGATCTAGAAATGTCAAACTACTGTGGGACCACACACAGGAGAGAGGCACAAGCCAGGTTCAGCAATGCCAACATATTCAGGACTCACCTGTCTCACCTGTCAATGTCACCAGGTTCAGTGTTGGCCGCTGCACAGTTGGACACCACCATCTCCCTCCCGGCTGCTCTGTCTTGACTTTTGTGGACAATTTCTTGAATATTTAGGCCACTGATGTTGGTTATGTTCTCGATGTATGAGATTAGAGGTCTGCCGTTCTTCCTTTTTGCCACTGTTCTTCCTTGAAAGATGGTTGCCATGAGGTCCGTGTTGTTGTGTGACACATAGCCAATGTATTTTAGTCTTCATCATCATCCTAAAGTGCCTTGCCACATGGCGTTGGCGATCATGCCCTTCCATCTGTTTCTATCCCTTGTTGCCTCAAGCACCTCTTCCACCCTCTCTGTCTTCAACCTCTCTGCAAGTCAGTCCAATATTTTCTCCTTGGGTCTACCTGGTGCTCTCTTTCCCTCCAGCTTTCCTGTTGTGACCAGGTGCTCCAATTCCCCTTTCTCATAAAATGGCCTATAAATGTTGCCTGTCTTTTCCTAATCTTCCTTATCAATGATCTTCTTGTGTCTGCCTCCATCAAGACTGTCTCGTTTGTTTTCTTTGCGGTCCATGGAACTCTCAACATTCTTCTTAGAAACCACACCTTGGCTGCCTCAATCTTGTTCTGGCTTTGCTTGTTGACTGTCCACGCCTCGCAACCGTATAACATTATCGGTTCTATATAACATTCAAGAACTCTTTTCCTGATGTTAATTGATAGGCATTTGTTGGTAAGAATGCTTTTCATCTTCTTAAATGCTGTTTTGGCTTGGCCGATTCTGCTGGCTATTTCTGATGTGCATCTGCTGCCTGGTGAAATGATCATTCCCAGGTATTTAAACTTATCAACCTGTCTCAAGGTTGTGCCGTTTGCTGTTATTTTGCATGAGTGAATTTCATGTTTTTTACTGATCACCATGACTTCAGTCTTCTTCTTTTAGTCTTAGAAGACTAAAAATAGTCCAGACACTGTCTCAAAATCTTCCTCCTAACAACAGTAATCATTCATGGAGCCAGCCCTGATAAGGAGACTAACACCACACGACATCCATGACAACCTCTGATACCAAAGACCCTGATGTGAACTATCTTAGACCACCACTGCCTTCATCATCACCCTCATACAGTAACAATATCATCATCATCATACAATAACAATGAACACTTCTACTTATGCAGTTGCTACTGCTACTACCACTTAGAACAAGTGCTAACATTGCAACTGGTAACAGTTGCAGATGAGCCCAAACAATGGAAAACAATAATTATCATTTGAACAACTATTACCACTACCTGAAGTCACAGCTGATGATGAGCCCAAACAACTGAATCCAACAATTATCATTAGAACAACTGCTATCACCACTTGTGATGAACTGATGATGAGCCCAAACAACTGAATCCAACAATTATCATTAAACAACTGCTATCACCACTTGTGATGAACTGATGATGAGCCCAAACAACTGAATCCAACAATTATCATTAGAACAACTGCTATCACCACTTGTGATGAACTGATGATGAGCCCAAACAATGAAAAAAACCCAGCAGCTATTGTAAGAACTCCTTAACACTACAACTACAAGTAGTACCAGCTGATGATGAATCAGAACAATAAAAAAAAATTGTTTAAACAGAAATTATCATCAAACTCAATCAAGTGCTCTAAGAAATCACCTTCATTTTTTCCTTACCACCTGAATATGAGATTTGAAATTGTTCTATAACTGACAGGTGTTCCTTTTTCTTTTTAATTAATCATCAGAAGGGAGCTAATGCATGCAGCAGAACTGAGGAATTAAAAGGGGAATCAGTTTAACATCCATTGTTTCTTCGCTTTCAAGGGAAGCAACTATTACATTTCACCTTTTCAGCTGCACACAATATCTGAGCTAGCACAATGTGACCACATGTATATGGATCTGAAAAATGGCATCACCCTTCGGAGAAAAACCATGCATCACAATACACACAGTTGTGAAAAAAAAAGTATTAATTTTCTTTTTTGTATATAAAAGCATACTGCAGTGTGGTTGTGAACATCCAACACATTATGTACACACATTCATACATATACACACACAAACACAGACAGACACACACTTACGGCAGTGACAGCAGCACTGTGGAAAAAACAGGCATAAGGAGAAAGTGATGAAGGCAGCACACATGTCCAGCAAAACGTTGACAAATTCAACTGCCACATATCCCCCAGTGGTTCCAGGTCACGCCCACCAAACAGGTACACTGCTGTTGACACCACAAGAATATCATTTTAGTGTGCGTTATTGCTATTATCATATTATTACTTAAAGCTCAGCAAACTACGCAGAGCCATATCATTGCTATAACCATTTCACAAAAGTATACTAAAACTCACTTGAGAAAAAAAAACTGGAAAAGAAAATCAAGTACACATATCAATGCATTCGCACACATAATCTAAAGATAAGCTTCTGGCGTTGACCACTCCGTCCAATTTATCACCAGGGAATTTAAAAGCAACATACCTAAATACAAATTTAAACATATGTAAATACACAAAACATATATAAAAACACGCCTAAATTTGCTTCTGCACATCACAATTCCTTAGAGCTAAAAATACAGTCATTACATGTATCCAATTATCAATCCTAAGAGAAAGTATGTAAAGTTTTACAGAACACAAACAGGTGAATGGGCCAGCAAGGCAGAAAATGATAGGAAGAAATGACAGAAAGCAAAAGGGGCAAGAGACAAAAAGAGTACTGAAAAGAGGAAACTTCTAGTACAGAATTTCCAGAAGGTGAGGATACTATTCATTTCATACTGAAAGAGTCCCTGGCATACCAGTGAGGGATTTAATGGAGGTTTAATGTGTGTAGTGTGTGTGTGTGTGTGTGTGTGTGTGTGTGCGCGCGCGCATGCATCTGTGTGTGCGTGCATACATGTGTGAGTGTCTGTGTGTGTATCTGTCTTTTTGACAGAGAATATTGCAACTTGGGTCAAGGATCATTTGCTGAAGTGGTCTGAGTGTACCCTAGCTCAATATCTTGTGTGTGTGTGACTGAGAATATCGCAACTTGGGTCAAGGATTATTTGCTGAAGAGGTTTGAGTGTACCCTAGCTCAGTATCCTGTGTGTGTGTGTGTGTGTGTGTGTGTGTGTGTGTGTGTGTGTGTGTGTGTGTGTGTGTGTTGTGTTTTGTGTGTGTATGTGTGTGTGTATGTGTGTGTGTGTGTGTGTGTGTGCATGCGTGCGAGTGTGTGTGTGTGTGCATGCGTGCGAGTGTGTGTGTGTGTGATGTGAGTGAGTGAGTGAGTGAGTGAGTGGTGTGTGAGTTGTGTGTGTGTGTGTGTGTGTGTGTGTGTGTGTGTGTGTGTGTGTGTGTGTGTGTGTGTGTGTGTGTGCGTGTGGTGCGCACATAGTGGCATGTGATGTGTGAGACAGACAGGATGAGGGCTTGGGTCAAGGGTCACACACACCTTACTCTTGTCCTGTCGCTCCCCCCCAACCAACCCCCCCCCCCCCCCCCCCCTCAGTTTGCCTGTGCTTTATACCTTGGAGCTTTCATCATTGTTGGTCAGTGCTTTGGTGAATGAGAGTGCATGCCTTGATCTGATTCTTCAATCAAGATTTGGTGCTTAATTAATGTCATGATTATATTATTATCATTATTACTACTACTACTACTACTAAAAACACATTTCAGCTGTGCCATTTTTCACTGTTATGTTGTTTTCATTAGAAAGTGTAATCAGTATTTTATTTTATAAACTCAATTTCTCTAAACATGTATAGAATAATTATAGTTCAGCATTTTTTTCATTACAAGCAAGTAAAATTTTTTTTACACATTTACATTTGCCCCAAAATGTAAAAAACACTAAAACAGATAGGTCTACACCATGATTAGGCACCCACCTTTCTCATTCTTTCTTACCAGTACAATTGACAAACAGATTTCAAGGGATCTGACAACATGAAATTACAAAACACACACACATACACTCACACACACACACAATGTAAGTGCATGTGCACAGAGAGAGAGAGAGAGATAGAGACAGAGATAGAGAAAGAGAAAGAGAGCCAAAACACATGAATGTAAAAGAAAGAACACGGGAAAACCAAAGGACAAAATATCAAAATATTTCACTGTGCACACCTACCAGCTGAAACCTTTTGTGTGAATGAATACCCATGGAAAATGTCAAATACACAACTTGAAGATACAGCATGCCACATCGGTATTTAGTGGATAACGGTAACAGGGAAACACCAATCATACACATCCTCAAAAAAAGGAGTGTAACCGTTTACATGGCAGGTTAACTTACCACATTACGCAAAGTGTGGAGCAACATAATGCCTGCACACTGCAGGACAAAGAACCAGCTTAACATGCTTACAGGTCTCCCAGAAAACGGTGCACAAAATGGAACACAAAACAAAACAGTCAAGCTGTTCTGTAATCTCCCTTTTAAAAAAAAAAAATCAATTAAAATAAAAGAAATGAATTTTTAACACAAGTACTCCATGCACTTGAAAAACTACAACAGATCTAGAACTTGTGACGGATGTGCTGTTGTTATTTTCACACTGCTGTTTTTGCATTTTCGCCGTTGTGTAAGGTGTTTTGGCTCAGTTTGCTCTTGTGGACTGGAGCACCCAGTGTTGTTTTCGGTGTCTTTGTTCTCATTGGCTGAGGTGAGAAATGTTTTGGGATTGGCTGTGAAGTAATATCGTGGAGTGCGTGTTGAAAAATCTGTGAACTCAAAATTCAGTTCTACAGAGATTGCCAGGTTGAGCAGTCGCGTTCCTTTGCTGCCTGAAGAGAACTAAAACTGTTTTTCTCATAAGCTGCTAATGTGTTAGCAGTTTGTTGAATCTTTTATATTTTTTGAGATTACTAATGTTTGAACAAAAGTTTCCTTTTCCAGCATTAACTGACCTTCGGGTTTGCAGAGTGTTAGCATGAGAAACTTACTTTGCCAAAAATTGACACTTGTAAAGATTACGAAGGAGCTAGTTGAATTGGCCTATTGTGAAACAAGTTATAGGAAAGTCAGGACTCATAGATGAATGATAGATAAGGGAAACAATTTGTTATAAGCTTTTGAGATGAAGAAATGTAGTCGTGTAAAAGTGAAATGAATTAAGTACCTTGGCAGTTGAGTTGTATTGAGTTGTAGTTCTTGATTTAATGTTTTATGAATTAGTTTTGGGGTTTTGATCTTCAAATGGTGTACAGTCAGTGTGAATTTTTATGGACAATTTTATGTAATGAGAGTTTGGACTTTTGAAACATGAATGGCAAATTTTGTGTTAAATTCTTTATTGTAAGATATTTTTTGTCTAATGAATATAAAGTTAAGTTAGTGGTCATCTTTTGGAAATTGATAATGTAGAATATTTGCTGTATGGCTCTGTGAATGTAATTTGCCTGTGAGATTTTAAAAGGCAAACAGTAATATTTTGGGATAAATGTCTGTCAACCATATATTTGGATATGGTGCGGCCATTGACCGCATACATTTTATTAGCATTTTTGTAGATGGAAGTACTTAGCAAATTCTTTCTTATGTACAGCTTCTGACGTGGGGAGCTGTCTGGTCTGATTGGTTCACGACGGAGCCACATCTACATGACAATGGTTTGAGGGTCTGATCCAGCCCCTGGTCCTAAGCTGTTAGGACTCTGTTGTATACCTGGGCGTGTCCGTTTAATGACACCTCTGTTTCATCCTGCTCCCCGGGATTGTGCGGCAACGAGAATATATTTAAATACAGTGATGAACTGAACGCTGAACAATGATATCGATGCTGTGAATTATGAGAACTGTCTGGGAAGTGTTGGTGCAGTGAAAGATTCCTTGTGAAAGGACTGTTTGGGAAGGAAACATATCTGAACTGACTAAACGATTACCTGCCTTCTATTGAACAATAGACGTTGAACATTTATCTCTTTATGATTGTATGTGGTTGCTGATCGTGGCTGGATAAAGATGAACTGAGGGTTCCTGTTTGATTATCAAATATTGATCTGCTGCCTTGTTTACAGAGGTGGATGAGGTGACTGAATGGATGGTTGTGTGTGATTGGGGAAAACAATGAATACACACCTGCACACACAGAGTTTACATCATACCTCTAGTCTTCTGTCTTTCATTCTCTTTCTGTCAGTCACTCATAGACCGACTTCTGTAACAACTGCATATTTTAGCTGATTGTGAGTTAAGCGAAAGTCTAATGCGAGTGAAAGAGACTTTGCGTTTTTTCCTTTTCTTTTTGCCATATGACCAGTTTGACGCAGGGGATCACCACTGAGCTAGAGCGGGATGAGCACCATTTTCCTTTCTAGCTCTGTGGCCTTGCCCTTGGCTACTTCAACTGAAAGTTCAGTGCTGTACAGCTGTGCCAAGTTGGTGAAGATGCAAATCGATTGTGAGAGAAATCAATATTGAAGACATGGGAAGAAAAAACTGGCAGATGACACATCACAAATCTATGATATGCTGATGATACTGCGCTGATATCAGATATCACTAGCATGAAAAGAATTCTGTACAGAACAGATGCAGAGGGGAAGAAGGCAAGTCTTAATCTAAATACCAAGAAGACAAAAGTAATGTGCCTAGTAAGAGAAGAAAGTCAAGCATATCGAGATATTCAAATAAACCAAGACTGTATTAGTAAATATGAGCTATTTTAAATATCTAGGCTCTGCTAAAGCATCTAATGGCACCTGTACTAAAGACATAAAACTATGAATAGGAATAACAAAATTGATAATGATCCAACTCAATAATATTTGAATGGACAGAAACATACCAACTGCCCTTAAAATCAAAACATTAAAATGTCTGATCTGGCCAGTAATGCTATTTGGCTGTGAAGCCTAGAAAAGTAGAAAAGCAGGTGAAAATAAAGTGGCTCCTTAGAGTAAAATGGACTGATACAATAACAATTGAAAGCATTTTGAATGAACTCACAGTCCAATGTCAAATGCTGGCAGTAAACAACAAAAGAAAAATACATCATCCATACAACCCGCAATATTAACGAGCGTCGGGATTTCCTGATCATGTCTCAACAACGCTTGTCTACGAGCATTGGAGAAATCCGCTTGAGTTTTGAAAGTTCACGGGGCTTTCAGCATTTCCGTTAACCGAAACTAATAGCCAGAAATAGATTCTCCAGTCATTCTTAGCCTCGTTTCAGGCCATGAGGTCACTGTACGACCCACTATCTCTGCAGCGAAGCAGACGACAGAAAAGCAAATGGCTGAACAATACTCAACAACTCGACGCTGTTCAACACAGTCTCTGTGCGCTGGATTTTATCAAATTTCATTCAAAATGTGACCGTAGGAACTGATGTATTGACCTGACTGTGTATTTTGAAAGGCATTTTTCACCTTAAAATTTCTCTAATTTTACTTGTACCATTACTCAGCAACCATGAAGGTTAGACAGTTGAAATTTCAGCATGTTGTATACCTATCTTTTAGTATATGACCCACCAAATTTCAAAACTCTGTTTTCATTTATTTGTATGAGAATTTTTCTCATGACCTATACAAACGGTGCATATCAGGGAACGGGAATGGGCATAATCGTAAGTAGCAAGTGAGTTAACACAAATCTAATAACAGTTTTACAAAAAAAAGTTCAGGCCAAAAGCAATAGGGGCAGACCACCAATCTCCTATATGAACAACATCAGCAGTCTGAAGGTCTATGAAGTAGCACAGAGAAGTCAAGACCGGAGTGAATGGAGGAGAGTTATTGTGGTATCTGCTGTGGTGGCTACCACTGAATTTGGCGATACTGACTGGTGACAGGGGTAAAGACATATCCATAAAGAGCTGAGAAACTCGTGTCCACACATTTTTTGTCACAGACACAAAGACACAGAAACACATACACACGTGGTCAATAAGAAATAATTTCCATTTTCTTCAAAAGGAAAAAAAAATGCCCATGAACAGCACTGAGGCAGGTTCAAATCCCATCATCTTCTGAGTATCTTTTCTTGGATAATCAATCTTTGCCTATGCAGAGTGATCCACAATCACCGTTTTACACCATTTTGCTCTGAAGAGTGTGCATATGCAGAGCTAGTGTGTGGTTTTGCATTTCATTCCCAATAACTCCATAACAAAAACGAAGCTGGCTACCCATTGTATAGGCAAATAAACAATATTGTCACTTTTCATTTTATACTGTGTTCACATGATTCATTGCTTATCTGATTAGAATGAAACAACTAACCTTTGCCTGACTCTTTATATTATACGGCAGACAAACATTTTGCTCCAGAAGTCCGTCTGAAGCAAATAAAACCTGAAATGTATTTCCATATTCCTTGTTCAGTGTGTAGAGAACACAGAGGAATACAGCAGGTGCCGAGATCTCTCTCTCTCTCTCTCACACACACACACACACACACTTATGACAGACATGTGTGAGCCCATATGGACACTAACCATCATTGTGCAGGACGCAGCTGTGGCAACGTCTACGGGACGGTATTCCTGAAACATCAACGCCACATCTAATGACTTCAACATACAAAATCATTACAGCATCAACACACCATCAAGATGGTATCAACAGATCAGCAAATGGTTTGTGCAACAGACTACCGACTGGAAGGTTGTGGGTTCAAATCCCCATCAGTCCCTTCAAAAATCATTGTGGGATTTTTCGGCTCTAACCAGCTCCTATCCCAGAGCTGGGCGTACTATGGGACTCATTGGGAAGACTGGGACCACACAGCCAAGTCCATCCACTTCACAGATGCATCATTGTGGGTGTAGCTCGAATTTTACGACCAGCAATACAGGTGTCTGTATATCTCAGGCCTAGTTGATGCCAGGATATATTATGATACTAGGCATAGAATACAGCCATGTCATGCAGTCTCTCAATCTTAGATGGAACTCCATAGAATCATGATTATCATCCTCATCGACATCATCATCGCATTGTAAAAATTGCGCCAGCTTCTGTGGCCATTAAGTTGGCATAGAAAATGGGATGCAAAAAGGAAATGTGAGTACAAAGGTAACCTCCCTGAGAGTGATGATCCTTTAAAAAAAAACATGATATCAGCATGACATCAATATGACATCAACATAAAGACATCAATACATCAACATATGACATCAACATACAGAGGAATCCACCTACAAGGAAATTCACAGGAGACAGATTTGTGTTGGTTATAGCAGTAGTTTGTAGTGGCTACATGTAAGGAAAACCAGTGACCTTACACAGCGCTGATCGTTTAATGCCTTACTGGTAGAGTTCAGATGTTATTCTCAACATTTCCTACTGTATATGTCATCATTATGATGTTTACCAGTTTTATGGCTCTGTCATTGAAGAATCTACAAAGAAAGAAACATGTACACACACACACACACACACACACACACACACACACACACACACACACACACATACACACACATACACACACAAACACACACAACCTATGTCCCCATTATTTTCTCCAGCCTGTGGCAATGAGTGCTCCATGCTCAAGTCATGCGTTGTCAGATGCTCCTTCCACCTGTTGCACGTTAAGTCAAAATAAGGAATCTGAAACAGAAAAGAAATATATGTTTTACATATCTGGCATGCACTGCATCACAAAACTTCAAACAAAACAAAACAAAATAAAATTTCATGTAGAATTTAGAAAATTTAGTATCAGCATTAGCTTTACTGAAACGGAAATCACAATGGGTCATAAAATACTAAATACATAAAAACTAAAAAAGCAACGAGATGGTCAGGTCATTTTAACAATCTCCCATTTTATACAAAAATTATTACAGACAATCTAGATTTTGCACTTCTTAATGTAACCTTGAAGAAGCTTCAGTTGAAGTAAAACTTGGTGTGCATCAAGGACAATGGTAGAATGTCACAACAAGAAAACAGACTGAACTTACTGTCACAAGTTCCAGAAAAAGTGCTGTTCATTCACCTGCCTCAAAAAGTACTGTTCAGTCTTCTTTTTGCTCTGTATGACCTTGACATCTTGTCCTCCAAACAAACACATTAGCTACTCCCTCAACAACCAACACCTTTGACCAATGTTTGTGTAAAAATCCAGAAACAGCTGAGAAAATCTTATGAATACATTTCTTGTTATGACACACACATACACACACACACACACACACACACACACACACACACACACACACACAGAGAGTGACAGACACACAACCACACCTCTCCTTGGTTGATAAGAACCAATATTCCTATGAATGAAAAAAGGAAAAAAAGAAAAAGAAAGAGACATGAACAAATAAAGGAATGAGTGTGTGTATACGAGTTTATTTCTGTGCATGTTTGTGTGATGTGGGCAGCGTTGGTGAATGAATGTGTGCAACTGCAGCCATATACTGATATTACTCAAAGAGAATTTATTAAATTAAACTTGAAGGCATGATGCAAGCTATTCTGGAATGGCAAATAATTTTAGTAAGTTCACTCCTTTTCTCACACTGGACCAAGCAGCAGGGGAGTTTCAGTCTTTTTCTCCTAATTTTTGTACTTGGAGTTTGTCTGTTTGTGATCTAACGCTTGACAAATACCAGTTGGCCGAAAATGTGCGCCTGTCTTGTCTGTTTGTATTAAATACGCGTTCTGATTCTTTTTTCATGTTTTTTCTGGTTCCTGTTTGCTTAAACGCAGGCAGTCACACTTGTTTTAGGCTTGAGTAAGACCAGATGGAACAAGGAAGGCATCTTAAGTAAAGGAGATCATACAATAGTTTTCAGTGGAAATGAAAAAGGAGCTCAAATGGAGCAGCTACATTTTCAACAAACAACAGCAGCATGCTTAAAAAGCCACAATGCCATCAGTGACCTAACAGTCATGGTGTACACACTGACGAACAGTCAAATAAGACAGCAGGACTTCATGCAGGGGAACACACTGATAAATAAACAAGATAGATAATGTTGATGGAGAAGACTACTAGCACGACTTCATACTGATGAACAGTCAAACAAAACAGCAGGACTCCCCACAGGTGTACACACTGACCAACAGTCAAACAAAACAGCAGGACCCCACACAGGTGTACACACCGATGAATAGTCAAACAAAACAGCAGGACTCCACACAGGTGTACACACTGATGAACAGTCAAACAAAACAGCAGGACTCCACACAGGTGTATACACTGATGAACAGTCAAACAAAACAGCAGGACTCCACACAGGTGTACACACTGATGAACAGTCAAACAAAACAGCAGGACTCCACACAGGTGTAACCACTGACGAAACAGTCAAACAAGATAGCATGAACAGTCAAACAAGATAGCATGAACAGTCAAACAAGATAGCATGAACAGTCAAACAAGATAGCATGAACAGTCAAACAAAACAGCAGGACTCCACACAGGTGTAACCACTGACAAACAGTCAAACAAGAAAGCATGAACAGTCAAACAAAACAGCAGGACTCCACACAGGTGTAACCACTGACGAACAGTCAAACAAGATAGCATGAACAGTCAAACAAAACAGGACTCCACACAGGTGTAACCACTGACAAACAGTCAAACAAGATAGCATGAACAGTCAAACAAGATAGCATGAACAGTCAAACAAGATAGCATGAACAGTCAAACAAAACAGCAGGACTCCACACAGGTGTAACCACTGACAAACAGTCAAACAAGATAGCATGAACAGTCAAACAAGACAGCATGAACAGTCAAACAAAACAGCAGGACTCCACACAGGTGTAACCACTGACAAACAGTCAAACAAGAAAGCATGAACAGTCAAACAAAACAGCAGGACTCCACACAGGTGTAACCACTGACGAACAGTCAAACAAGATAGCATGAACAGTCAAACAAGATAGCATGAACAGTCAAACAAAACAGGACTCCACACAGGTGTAACCACTGACAAACAGTCAAACAAGATAGCATGAACAGTCAAACAAGATAGCATGAACAGTCAAACAAGATAGCATGAACAGTCAAACAAAACAGCAGGACTCCACACAGGTGTAACCACTGACAAACAGTCAAACAAGATAGCATGAACAGTCAAACAAGACAGCATGAACAGTCAAACAAAACAGCAGGACTCCACACAGGTGTAACCACTGACAAACAGTCAAACAAGATAGCATGAACAGTCAAACAAAACAGGACTCCACACAGGTGTAACCACTGACAAACAGTCAAACAAGATAGCATGAACAGTCAAACAAAACAGCAGGACTCCACACAGGTGTAACCACTGACAAACAGTCAAACAAGATAGCATGAACAGTCAAACAAAACAGGACTCCACACAGGTGTAACCACTGACAAACAGTCAAACAAGATAGCATGAACAGTCAAACAAGATAGCATGAACAGTCAAACAAGATAGCATGAACAGTCAAACAAGATAGCATGAACAGTCAAACAAGATAGCATGAACAGTCAAACAAAACAGCAGGACTCTACACAGGTGTAACCACTGACAAACAGTCAAACAAGACAGCATGAACAGTCAAACAAAACAGCAGGACTCCACACAGGTGTAACCACTGACAAACAGTCAAACAAGACAGCATGAACAGTCAAACAAAACAGGACTCCACACAGGTGTAACCACTGACAAACAGTCAAACAAGATAGCATGAACAGTCAAACAAAACAGCAGGACTCCACACAGGTGTAACCACTGACAAACAGTCAAACAAGACAGCATGAACAGTCAAACAAAACAGCAGGACTCCACACAGGTGTAACCACTGACGAACAGTCAAACAAGATAGCATGAACAGTCAAACAAAACAGGACTCCACACAGGTGTAACCACTGACAAACAGTCAAACAAGACAGCATGAACAGTCAAACAAAACGGCAGGACTCCACACAGGTGTAACCACTGACAAACAGTCAAACAAGACAGCAGGTATACACACTGATGAACAGTCAAACAAGACAGCAGGTATACACACTGATGAACAGTCAAATAAGACAGAGGAAGAGAGAGGAAGTAAACAGACGATGGTGATCAAAATGATGCTGATGATGATGATGTTCATGGTGGTGCTGATGTTGATGAAGGAGGCAACGATGATGATAGTTGGTGGTGGTGGTGGTGATGATGATGCTGACAATGGTGTGTGGTGTGGTGGTGGTGATGATGATACTACTGCTGACAAAGGTGGGTGGTGTGGTGGTGGTGATGATGCTGACAACGGTGGGTGGTGTGATGGTGGTGATGATGATGCTGACAATGGTGGGTGGTGGTAGTGGTGATGATGCTGACAATGGTGGGTGGTGGTGGTGGTGGCAGTAGTGATGATGATTATGCCAACAATGGTGTGGTGATGATGCTGACAATGGTGGGTGGTGGTGGTGGTGGTAGTGGTGATGATGCTGACAATGGTGGGTGGTGGTGGTGGTGGCAGTAGTGATGATGATGATAATGGCGGGTGGTGGTGGCAGTAGTGATGATGATGATGCTGACAATGGTGGGTGGTGGTAGTGGTGATGATGCTGACGATGGTGGGTGATGGTGGTGGCAGTAGTGATGATGATGATGATGCTGACAATGGTGGCAGTGGTTATGATGCTGACAATGGTGGGTGGTGGTGGTGGTGGCAGTAGTGATGATGATGGTGACAATGGTGGGTGGTGGTGATGATGATGGTGACAATGGTGGGCGGTGTGATGGTGATGATGATGACAATGGTGGGTGGTGGTGATGATGATGGTGACAATGGTGGGTGGTGATGATGATGATGGTGACAATGGTGGGTGGTGGTGGTGATGATGATGGTGACAATGGTGGGCGGTGTGATGGTGGTGATGGTGATGATGATGGTGACAATGACTGTGGTTATTGATGATGATGATGGGATAAACACTAACCTTGTCTAGAGGCAAAGACAGAATGGCCTGACCTCCGCCCAGCATCAACAACTGTTGCTTATACAGAACCATCTCGTGTCGATATCTGGAACACACACATCTAATCACATGTAATATCAATATCTAATTATTTGATAACACACATCTCACACTGATGTCTAAACACACACATCTTATATCTCTATCTGTATCTACTGGAGCATGAACAATGAAGTGTGTGCCCTAGTTATGAACACACCCATCTACAATACAAGAGATCCTGGGTTCCATTCCCTGTTCCAGAAGGATTTTTCTTCCCCCTCCACTAGACCCTGGATGTTACTTGGAACCAATCAAATAACTTTTCCTGACCACACAGATAAGGTAGTGTTGTTTCTGGTTCAGACCCCCCGCCCCCCCAACCTCACAAGCTCGTAGGATTATACACACACTTATAGCTTATGCCATGGTTAATTTAGATTTTTCCATCACATGGCATTTGTGATGTTACAGCACAAAAAAACATCCCACTACTGCAACACAGTCTGCAGAAAACTGAAACATGAAACAAAGTAACAAAGTAAAACATGAGAGACACAGTTAAGATGAAAATGACTTTACAATCTCAGGAAAGAAAATTGAACATTATTTCTCGTGAAAGTTGGCAAAGTGTAGGTAGGTCCATTTTTTGTAATTTGAAAATATATTCACTACCTTCAAATTTTCTAAAAGGTAACAATAAAGTTAATATAAATGCAAAATATCCCACTCATAGCTCTAACAGTTTTTGAGATACTGCTGTTTGAAATACTGTAAAAATGGGCGGTTTTCGCAGTTTGGTGAACTGGCTATATTTGTACCCACATTTCTTCAGAAGTATGCATCTCGTATGTATAAAAATTGATACAGTTATTGTATTCTATAGGTAAATTAAGCCTAATTTTTTTTTAGAACTTAGGAATTATTTTCCTCTGTGCTATTTGTCTTCAAAAATGGCAAAAATGCCAATATGTCCACTTGTCACTCCATGGCAAACACACATTAACGCTGCTTAACTCAATCGCTTCGTGCCGGAAGAATATCTCCGTCACTTCCGTTTACTGCTTGGGTACGTGAAGTCGATTTATCGACGGCGGACATTTGTTGTTTTTTTTTACGTCAGAAGCGTCAGTTATAAGGAAAACTCACTGGGAATCTAAACTAGGGTATGTTTACAGCATTTATTTACCTTAGACCGTTTGTGGCAATGTGAAACAAAGACAACAGTAGCCTTTTTTCAGCGCTACCCGCAACATGCGAATTTCGCAAATGGCGTCAAGGAAAGCAAGTCGAACCTTACAATTCTGTAAATATTTTGTGCTCTGGAGCAACTGTACGCAAAAAGTGACAACTACCAGTAATCTTGTGATTTGAAACATCCATGGCATCGAAATCATGTTCTGGACTTCATCTAAAACTGTTTCACAGTGTGTGTTCATATCCATCAAAAAAAAAAATTACCCCCCTTTGGATACCTATTTGGATACCTCATCATTTTCAAGTACACGGAATACCATAAATAAAGTAAGATTATTTGTAAAGATCTAATCCTGGTCTTTCTGTATCACTTTACTTTGTTTGTCTACTTTATTTGGTTGTTTTTCTATATTTTTTTAAAATGTGCTAAAAATCCTCCGAATTGAGGGGCAGAATGACCCTGAAGACTGCGACTCGATTGAGTTAATGGTTCATACCTCTGGGACTAGCCATGCTACATCCAAAATGCAGATATCAAATGATTGAGCACTGAATATGAAAACAAAACTTGTGAAAAAGAAGTGGTCAGCCTTATCTTTATGTAGGCCTACATAATTAGATTAAACTAAATAAAATCTGACATGTTTTCTCATTATTTGGAGGGGAAAATTAAAATGCTTTGACGTCTCCTCAGGAAATGATTTCCAAATTAAATGGATATCCAGAAGTAATAAATGAGTCCTAATTTCCTATGATCTTTACACATGTTTTGAAATTCACCCTGTTCCCCTGTCCCACTCCTAGTTGCTATATTATTATTTGTACTGTGATTGGTGACGCAATAAAGAGCATCCACGTCTTTTGTCTGCCAGTATTGTTTTCTGCATTTTTCAGATGACTTTGATTTTCTCAAACCTGCATGAAGCTTGAAAATTGTTTGCGTTTGTTCAGCAATATGCTTCTCCAAAGCAAAAATCTTCTGCTTTTTCTCTGTGACAGCTGAGGGCTTCTGCTTCTGCGTTCTCTATATTCATTTATGCTTCCAGCATGAAATTGATACACTTCAGTGATTTAATTATGCTGTAACACTGACACTCAGCCTGGTCAGGCATAAGATCATATGACTGTAAAGAATTCAGTAGAGGTGGTGGTGGTGCTAACTGTATATATGATGGGACAGGAATGTCAAATCTTTCTGGATAGTGGGATGGCTGATGAGAAGGAACCTGTTTTGAATTGTTTTTGAATTCATGGGGAGCATCTGTGTAAATTTGTACCATAGTCTCACCATCCTGTTTTCTTTCATTTGATCTGTTTCTTCTTTACTTCATCACGAATATGAATTAACCTGGGCAGCACTATTAAAGTTGAGATGTTCACACAAACATCTGACCCAAAGACAGTTTTTTGGTTTCCAATTTTTGCTGGACGTGAAATATGTATAATTTCAGGAGTAATCCTACAGGAATGTTGTCAAGATTCTCCACGCAACATGGTGTGTCTGATAAAAGAAGTGCTTTGGACACCTGGTGCTGTTTAGAAAATGGGGGCCGATCCATTCAATGTTCTTGTCAACACTGAGAAATTCTTGTAGATGTAACGATGATGTTTTGGAAAATTGACGAAAACATGCGCGGACGAGCACTCGCAGCAGCTCTACATTACGAGGAGACAGGTTCTGTCTGGTGTCTGCAGATGTCAGTGAAGAGAGTCTGGACTCATTCCCTGTACCCCCTCATGTCTTCAGCATGTAGGGTTGAAGCAATAACTGTCCACATACATGTTTGGCAAATATGGGCCGATCCTTCCTCTTTGGTCCAATTCTTTTTACAAGCAGTTGGAACCGGTCATCCTCTGAAATTCTCTCTCTCTCACACACACACCCACACCCACCCACCCACACACACAGTTCAACCAAACCTCTAGCACACAGAAATCTACCAAATTTGAAACGACCACAAGTTAGATCTGATGTGTTGACAAAACATGTGTCAAAACTTTACTGTACCCCTTAGCAGAGTAATAAATTTGTTAATATGCAGTGATTGAAATGATAACTATACTGTGTCATGACGAAAACATTTAATTTTCAATTTATTTGTTTATGTATATTTGGTCCTGAAAAGAGTTCGAAAAACATTTCACTTTTGCTTGTATGCAGTTCTCATACTTGAGTTATCGTCCTTGTTGAAGCGTTTTTGCCAAATTTCTAATGCTTATTCATCATGTTCTTTATTGAAAAAAATCATGAACCTTTCAAAGAGGTTTTTTTTACAAAAATACAAGCAATTTTCATTTCTCTGATTAGTATCAGAAAGATATAGATCTATTCTTTTATCTATTTTTCACTCTATCAAGGGAGATAAACTATTCTAGACCAAGCACATGCCTAGTAATAAAATATATTAAAATTTGTATTAATGATTTATGAAACATTAGTTCCATTAAATAAAAAATTAGCAAAAAGATTACACTAACGATCGCTTACATACTTACCAAGATCACGCTCAAGATTTTTTAGATCTTTTGAATCAAAGTCATTCCTCGGTTCAGAAATTGCGTCAGTTTCGGACGACGTCGTTGAACCCGGTCCGCTGTACCAGTACCTTTCGTATTGGCTTTTGGAACTTTAACAAGCAGCAGCCTGTGTTATATTATTTGCACGATCTTAAGAACCGTTGAATTCTCTACAAAATGAATGGTAATGCAACACTGTGTGTAGAGAATTGTTGACTTTACGGTGCCTATTAAAAATATGTTTGTTATTTCGGCACTGAAAAAACAGTATTCAGATAAAGGAATTATGACGAAATTTGTTACATTGGATTCTTCAGGCAGTCCCCTTTAATTTGATACCAAAATCTGACAACTGGTGTTGATTGGTCCCCGGAAAACCGCGTGCAGAAACTTTGCACGTCACAGCCAACATTGCGTTCGGTATGTGTATTTAGATCGCTCAGGGTCAAAGCACACTTCTTTCACATCACAAATAAAGACACAGGTTTCATGCCTAAAGCTCATTTAATGGGTCAACATAATTTTTTATCTTCCAATCATGAATGGTAGACCAGCTGAAGCAATTTAAAATTAGCAATTTTTACCAGTTCTGCTGCATGTTAAACATTAACCTAGAGAAGCTGGACCTACCTACAAAGTGTGAAAACAGCATCTGAGCATCCTCATCCTTCTCCAAATCCAAACTGGGCTACGCTTAAGAACAACATTCCTTGAAATTATAAAATACATCTAATACTGTACATATGATTGTAAAACAGTGTTCATACATTTACTCAATCACCTCTTTCAATTTACACAGTTGCCCATTATTTACTCTGATCTATTCATTCATATGGTGCGAAGTTCATGAAAATCAAACACAGTGCGCATTAAAGTCAAAGCAAAAAAAACAAAACACAAAGCTTACAGACACAAAATATAGCAGGAAAAAAAGCATTATAACAGATTCTTTGACATGAGTAACTTCCTTGACTGTAGGGAGATTTGAAAAAAAAACAAACAGCAGTAGTGAACTGGTTAGCCCGACTGACAGATAACTGGAACGTAATGGCTTAAAATCCCATCACTCTTATCTAAATGACTGTCAGAATTTTCAACCCAAATTGGCTCCTACCCACATGTGAGCATGTTGAGGGCTTCATGGGAAAGCCGGGACTGTACAGTCAAGTGTCATCCACTTTACAGATACATCATTGAAGGTGTTGCTCAAATTTCCCGACCAACACCACAGGTGTCTGTATTTCTCTGGCCTGGCTGGCACCAGGATATATAATGAAAGAAAGCACAGAGTACAGACCAACCTCATTCCATAAAGCAATGCTACAGCATCATTCCCATTCTCATGTGTCATCACAGCATTGCGAAAATTTGTCTCCAAGATTCTGTGGTCCTTCATTCCTTGAACAAATAGTGATCTCAGTTTTGGTTTCCACTGCTGCTTACACGCTTCAGGTAAAATTCATGTCTGGGTCTTTGGTATCAGTGGTTTATGGGAGCTGTTATTCAAGGTACATGGTGGCATTCTCCTTACAGAGGAGGGGAAGGGGAGTCGCTCACTCAGTCTGCATCGATGACAGCAATTACTGATTTTATAGGCAGTGTCCTATGTCTATCAGAACAGATACTGCTGAACTTCACCTAAATAGCCTGGAGACAGTGCAGAGTCTCCTTTTGTGGGGGGCTTATACTTGATACTGCTGGCATCTGTGATTCCTCAATGGTCCAAAATGTCAAAAATCAAATTTAGTGAAGTAATAACGGTGCAGATCCTGCTAACACATTTTTGTCACACACACACACACACAAAACCTCTTTTCAGTCGATATAAAACAATCTCCCTTTTTTTTCTAAACAAATGGAGACAAACAAAAGAATGCTAAACTAAACATGTAAACAAGAAACAAAGCTAACCTGCCGACGGGACTGTCTCGAAAGTTGTCAGGATTGTTCTGCGAGTCCCAAATACAAGTCCACTCCCCATTTCTCAGATCCAGGCGATGGACGTCACTATTGTACACGTAGCCAGTGGTGCCCCCTACGATGTACAAGTAGGGCCATTCATGTAGCTGACACTGTCAACATACAACAACATTGCCAAGAACACTGCCAACAGCACAGGACAACACTGCCAACACATCATGTCTCAACGACTCTTTGTCTACGAGCGTCGGAGAAATCCAACTTGAGTTTTGAAAATTGCAGGGCTTTCAGTATTTCCATTAACCGAAACTAATAGCCAGAAATAGATTCTTCGGTCATTCTTAGCCTCGTTTCAGGCCATGAGGTCACTGTACTCCGCAGTTGGTATGTAGACAGTGCAAAGTTCACAACCCACTATCTCTGCAGTGAAGCGGACGACGGAAAAGCAAATGGCTGAACAATACTCAACTTCTCAGCGCTCTACAAGACAATCTCTTCCTTCACACTGCTGTTCCAACCCTTCCCTTTAGTTGCTGAGCCGAGCGCGCTGACCTATGCGTGACCCGACCATGATGCCTGCCTTCCCTGGGCAGATTGTTTATATATCGCCTGTCAGCAACCATAGCTGACATCTGGTGTTTAACTGGGGGAAATGGGTATGACTTTAAATGCTACATTTTTTTAAAGCGCTTTGGCCAAACTAGAGTGTATTGTAGATAGCTGGATGGTCAGAACCACGAGCTTTAAAATGATACCAAACACGAATGTGTTTGACTGGCAAAGCAGACTGCAGTGTTAGTTCAAATACATGCACAACCACAAGTACGGAGACGGATAATTTCCGATTTCACAAAATTTTGCTGTTTTAAAACCGCCGTTAATGCAGTCCTGACAGTTTCCATGCACACAGAACAACATGCCACACAAACTACAGCATGCCAGCGTGCACCTCCACTTACTTGAAAGTTTTCGACCTGAACCTGAGAGGAGAGGTGCGCGTTTTAATTACTCCACGGAATTGGGGTCAAGAGGTTGGTCATCACACACTGCTGGGTGCGTGTTGAATGCAGGTTGAAGTTTTAACACAGTAATGAATAGTGTACACTGAACTGCATCAAAGTTAACCCACATTGGTGCCGCCTTCTCCACATCAGACAGACTGGTTTTCATTATTGTTTTCGATGGAACAGACGACATCTTCAGTTTTCTCAGCCATGCACAGCACTTTGAGCACATACTGACAGAGAATGGGAGCCCTGGGCTTTGTTTGTTTGTTTGTTGTTGTTTTTTTTGCTGGAACGCCCACCACATGCTCGACACAAAGACAGAAGTCTCTTATTGTGCAAAATTGCAGTGTGTTCATAAACAACAGCCATTGTTCAATTATACACACAACACTTAACACTAATACGTAAGGAAAGAACTACGATCAAAACAACAAAACTGTTCAGTTCTCTCACAACAGTGCTCTGAGTACAAGACTGAATGATGTGATGTTCAAAGCAGATTATAGTGAGTAACTTATCCTTAGACTTTCACTTAACTTCATATACATCAATACTTCAGCATCACATATATATTTGGAAACCAGTCTCCAAGTCAACGACAAAAAAAAAAAAAAAAAAATGGATGAAATAAAACGAGAACAAAAGGATGAGAAAACGATAAAAAAATAAAAAAAAGGGGGGGGGGGGGGAACAAAAAATCAGCATCAGTGGAATTAGAAGTTTTAACACGTGAACAATACACGTTTTAACAAAAAAGCACAGCAGCTGAACACATAGTCACTGCAAAAGTTTGTAGATTACAAACTTCAGCCAACGGTACAAATTGTAATTCTTAGACGTAACGCGGGCACTTAGAACAAACTTGTAAATCACAAAAAATCAACATCCAGATATTTT
Organism: Monoplex corrugatus; assembly: GCA_030674185.1. Taxonomy (NCBI): domain Eukaryota; kingdom Metazoa; phylum Mollusca; class Gastropoda; order Littorinimorpha; family Ranellidae; genus Monoplex; species Monoplex corrugatus. Next base: position 25,178,208 of record JAPXFY010000018.1, on the reverse strand, counting down.
AGGTTCCGTGTCTACAGACAGGAGAAGATCGGGTAAAATGATCAAGTTTTAATACAGACAAAGAAGGGATTCGTCCGCAGCTACTGTCGTGACCCCGTCTCGACCCTGCATCCCACCCCCTTCCCCCACTCTGGAATGCCAGGCTTTGCAGGCCTACAGCTGCCGTCCGCAGGTAAACTAAAGAGAACGATTTGGCCAGTTTTGCACAGCCGTGTTCAGTGCACATGGAGTGAGTGCACATTGGATTTTATGAAATTTCATTCAAAATGTGACCGTAGGAACTGATGTATTGGCCTGACTGTGTATTTTGTAAGAAATTTTTCACCTGAAAATTTCTCTATTTTTACTTGTACCATTACTCAGCAAACATAAGGGTTAGACAGTTGAAATTTCAGCATTTTGTACGTCAATCTTTTAATATATGACCTGCCAAAATTCAAAACTCTCTGTATTCATGTGTTTGTATGAGAATTTTTCTCATGACCTATACAAATGGGAACAGCAAAGGGCATAATCGTACTTAGTGAGTGAGTTAATAACACTGCCAACAACACACTAAAGCACTGCCAACACTGCCAACAACACACAACACTGTCAACAACACACTAACAGCACTGCCAACACACAACAACACTGTCAACAACACACTAAAAACACTGCCAACACACAACAACACTGCCAACAATATAACACTGTCAACAACACACTAAAGCACTGCCAACACACAACAACACTGCCAACAACACACAACACTGTCAACAACACACTAACAGTAGCTACTCCAAACAGATTTTGAGATTTACCTATAGATTTTTGAAACTATTACCAATAAACAGATCTTTTTATTGCGATTCTAATGATACCAACAGCATTTCTGTATCTCAATTAGGAAAAAAGTTGCGAATTTTTAAAGATTTAATTTTCACGCGCACTTCTGCGCCAAAGCGCAAATCAACAAAATTGTCATTTTCAGCAGGCCATACAACAGAACTGATGTGTATTTTCTGATCAGTTTTGCATTTTTCTTGACATTCCTGATGCATAGATGATGTTTGATTTTTTTCAGGTAGTTCTTATACAGGGAAAGTGATAAAATTTGCTATCAAAAACCAGAAATAGGGTTTTTGCCAATGCCCAACTGATACAAAGTATAACACGAAAGCATGCCAGAGACACATTTTCATAACTTTGCTTTCCATTGAGCTAGAAAAATGCTTTTGGTATCACTGGACTCAGCAAAAAAAGACACACTCAACCAGCACTTTCAAAACTAAAAATGAAAAAATGCACTTTTTTTTTTGACATTGATTAATAATTTTCTTAATACTCACAAATCGCAAAACTCAGTCACCCATCTGGATAGTGTTTTGACTTCAAGTGCCAGTCAATATCTAAAGCAGCAGATGATCAATATCACAATTACATGTAGCATGGCTGTCATTGTTCCTGTCCAGAGATCATCCATGTAATGAATGTGTGTGGACTAAAAAGCCCCAAAATTTCCATTAACGGTACACAGGATTCATCACACCATGGCAAGGTGACGCTGTTGTAGCCACTGCACTTTAGATGGATAAACCACAGTCTCAGGTGGACTTGCTGTAGCTTCAACTAAGTAACATTTTTGTTTTGTACTTGGGAATTCACTGAAACAGAATAAATGTGAGCAGACTAGACAACAGTTCTGGCCACTGTGCTCTGAAGTAATAACTAGTCTGAGTCTTAACTGACAAAGTGTGATATACGGTAACTAGCTGAGATCTGTCACTTGTAATTAACAGGTCAGAATCCCAGGAATCAACAAGTGATACTTGGTGCATTTGCAATAACATGGATGGTTGCACATATGTCAGCCATACCGCTTGCTTTGTGGCAATTTGCTTACTCGCAGTAGACGGATGACACTTTTGTGTATGCAGCGGTGATTTCCTCCACATCATCTGCTCGCCAGATTTGACCATCATTGCTAACTGGAAGACAATCAAAGTCCCAGTAGAAAACATCTTCAGCATGTGTGTATTCAAAAATATCCTCCCTTGAAGGCCAGCAGAAACAGTCCGTGTGACCCCTGACCTGTTCAGGTACCGGACTGACGCCCAGCTGCCATTCTCCTTTAACTCCAACACCTGTCCAATATAGAATCTTTCTACAAAATAAACAGCCATCCACTGGCCCTGCTTGGTGAACTGAAATAGGGCTGCTTCAAGTTCAACAGTGTCTTCATTCATGTCAGTAGCAGATATATCTCCTTCAGGATGAGTTGCAGTAGCAGAACAGGCAGCCACAGGACAGTCTGCATAAGGGATAGGTCTTTCTGTGAGGAGATGGTGTTGAAGAACTAGCCTGAGATCATCCAAAAACCCTGTCAGTTTTAGACAGCCTTTTCTTATTTGCTGACAACCATGTAATCCTAGAGGCAGAATTGCAGTACTGTTTTGACTACTTCTTTCCTTCCAACTGAAGTCCTCTTAACTGCAGCAGGAGACGGTTAGTCACGCATACAGCTGGCAACAATGGTGGTCTTCCCTTCCAGGCAGAAAGCTTCTCCTCAGTCGGTTGTAGGTGTTTCATCAGCTGAAAACAGCCACATTTCCTGTTGTTATTGTTCTCTAAGTCATGTTTCTATGTCAACCAGTTTGCAGACAAATTCAGTAATTGTCCAGTATTGTCACATCGCTAAATTTTCAGCTTACAAGTTGAATCAATAAGAGAATGTGTTCAGTTTGTTATTCACTTATTGGCAACAAATTTTGTGATTACACCTTTATTTCACAGTGCACATTCATATAATTGTAAGAAATTCTGAACAAAATTTGAGTATAGATCTAATTATATACATATAGTTTTGTTTTGTTGAAGCTTAACTGATTCATCTGATGAAAGTGCGACCACATTGGAAGAACTGTGAAACCGAAAGTACTGCACAAGCTCAGGTCACGTGACCAAATAAAAACCCTTCAATTCTTGAAATGAAATCTTTTCTTTACTAAATATATGAATGAAATAAGTGAAAAATCTCTTTCTCGTAATACTTTTATCATGAAGGTGAGTTAGCACCAATAAATTTAAATAAGTCAGTCATTTTTCGGACCAGCCCACAACGTCGAGTTTGTGTTGTTGGCACGATTCCACACCATCTTGTTTCAAACAGCGTCGGCTCATAAAAAGTTCACAGAACAACAAAATATTCATAAAATCAAAAACAATAAAGAACTAACTTACCAACATGCGCGAACAGTTGACCTGACTGCGATACTGAAGCAGTCGGTGTCACATTTCGGTCACTACTGGTGACCGACAATTCAGCGTGCGCGTCGGCCATGGCGGCTAACAATGTTCGCGACGAGCGGTACACTTCGGTCTTTTTGATCGCTTGCCGCTTCGCGTGGAAATGATAATGAAACAACATTTCAGACAAATATTGTAGAGGGAAGTCTGATCAACAAACTGATGTATTATGAGCGTGGGCAATCAGGTCTTTACAGTAGAAATTCTATTTTGAACATTTTATTGCTTGAATTTTTACATATTGACAGCATGGATCGTGACAAAATGGGCATGAAATAAGGATCTGGATGTCTTCTTTCATTTCATTGGGTGATCTTTTTAGATCTAGCCACTCACGCGATGCGACAGAGCAGTAAGGGTAGTGTAAACAGAAGGCAATCGGCGTTACGTCAAGACAGCTGGCCGAACTCGCTAGGGTAGGGCGAATGAACATGTAATAAAACATATAAAAAATGAGTATTAGTCTAAACACTTACATCATTCAAACAACGAAACACCAATCTTTTTATTGCAGTAGATTTTATTACATTTTCTTTCACACATCGCAAAATATGATGAGTTGAAAAACACCAAAAAGTAGGTCAAATCTGCAGACTTTCCCCCTGACGCACTCTGTTTGGAGTAGCTACTAACAGCACTGCCAACACACAACACTGCCAACAACACACAACACTGTCACAACACACTAAAGCACTGCCAACACACAACAACACTGCCAACAACATAACACTGTCAACAACACACTAAAGCATTGCCAACACACAACAACACTGCCAACAACACACAACACTGTCAACAACACACTATAGTACTGCCAACACACAACAACACTGCCAACAACATACTGACAGCACTGCCAACACACAACAACATTGCCAACAACACACTAACAACACTGCAAACACACAGCACTGCCAACAACACACAACAACATTGCCAACAACACACTGTAATTGCCAACAACACTGCCAACAACACACAACATTGCCAACAACACTGCCAACAATACACTAACAACACTGTAATTGCAAACACACAACACTGCCAACAACATACTACCAACACTGCAAACACACAACAACACTGCCAACAATACACTAACAACACTGCAAACACACAACACTGCCAACAACACACTAACAACACTGCAAACATACAACACTGCCAACAACATACTAACAACACTGCAAACACACAACACTGCCAACAACTAACTAACAACATTGCAAATACACAACAGCACTGCCAACAACACACTAACAACACTGCCAACAACACTGCAAACACACAACACTGCCAACAACACACTAACAACACTGCAAACACACAACACTGCCAACAACACACTAACAACACTGCAAACACACAACAGCACTGCCAACAACATACTAACAACACTGCAAACACACAACACTGCCAACAGCACTGCCAACAGCATTGCCAAACCACAACAACACTGCAAACATACAACAACACTGCCAACACACTAACAACACTACCAACAACACATTAACAGCACTGCCAACACACACAACAATGCCAACAACATACCACTTCCAACAACATTGCCAACAACACACTACACTACCAACAACACACTAACAGCACTGCTGATGCACAACAACACTGCCAACAACACACAACACCATTGCCAACAACACATTAACAACATTGCCAACAACACACAACACCACTGCCAACAACACACAACACTTCCAACAACACTGCCAACAAGACAACACCACTGCCAACAACACACAACACCACTGCCAACAACACACAACACTTCCAAAAACACAACACCACTGCCAACAACACACAACACTTCCAACAACACTTCCAACAACACTGCCAACAACACACAACACTGCCAACAACACACAACATTGCCAACAACACTGCCAACAACACACAACACTGCCAACAACACACGACGCTGCCAACAACACACAACGCTGCCAACAACACACAACATTGCCAACAACACTGCCAACAACACACAACATTGCCAACAACACACAACAACACTGCCAACAACACACAACATTGCCAACAACACCACAACACTGCCAACAACACACAACATTGCCAACAACACACAACAACACTGCCAACAACACACAACATTGCCAACAACACACAACACTGCCAACAACACACAACACTGCCAACAACACACAACACTGCCAACAACACACAAACACTGCCAACAACACACAACAACACTGCCAACAACACACAACATTGCCAACAACACACAACACTGCCAACAACACACAACATTGCCAACAACACAGCCAACAACACACAACATTGCCAACAACACACAACACTGCCAACAACACACACACTGCCAACAACACACAACAACATCTGCCAACAACACACAACACTGCCAACAACACACAACACTGCCAACAACACACAACAACACTGCCAACAACACACAACATTGCCAACAACACACAACACTGCCAACAACACACAACAACATTGCCAAAACACACAACATCATTGCCAACAACACTGCCAACAACACACAACAACATTGCCAACAACACACAACAACACTGCCAACAACACACAACAACATTGCCAACAACACACAACATTGCCAACAACACACAACATTGCCAACAACACACAACACTGCCAGCAACACACAACATTGCCAACAACACACAACAACATTGCCAACAACACACAACATTGCCAACAACAACAACACTGCCAACAACACACAACATTGCCAACAACACACAACACTGCCAACAACACACAACACTGCCAACAACACACAACAACATTGCCAACAACACACAACACTGCCAACAACACACAACACTGCCAACAACACACAACATGCCAACAACACATTAACAACACTGCCAACAACACACAACACTGCTAACAACACAAACACTTCCAACAACACTGCCAACAACACACAACAACATGGCCAACAACACTGCCAATAAACACAACATTGCCAACAACACATTAACAACACTGCCAACAACACCCAACACTGCCAACAACACACAACACTTCCAACAACACACAACAAAACTGCCAATAACACACTAACAACACTGCCAACACACAACAACACACAACACTTCCAATAACACTGCCAACAACACACAACACTTCCAATAACACTGCCAACAACACAGAACAACACTGCCAATAACACACTAAAAGCACTGCCAACACAAAACACAGCCAACACAACAAAATCTTGAATCAGATCTTGACTTGGCGGCTCAACCAAAGCAGATAGCCAAGCCACAAAAAAAAAAAAAAAAAAAGGCCACCATGTGGATAAAAACTATGACCCCTGTGTTACCAGCTTGGTACTCTAACAAACTGAGCAAACAAAACAAAACAAAACAAAACAAAACATAACAAAACAAAAATAGTGTGAGCAACTTCCCTGCTCTGTGTTTCTATGGACCAGTTAGAGCTCCTGCTTTCCAATTCAACGGCAAAACTGCGCGTGTAGCCTACCCATCCATCCAGCCATGCAATTGTCCCTGATCAAGACTGGTGAAGGTAAATCGGCAATGGAAAATGGTGTCTATTCTAAGAAGCATAACAAGAGAGTGGCCTAACTCACAATGACCTTAGGGCTGTAAGACCAGCTTTTTTTCAAAAGATCCCATTGTTCAGAGAGAAAAATCCTCTTCTTCAAATTGAAAAAACAAACAAACAAACAAAAAAAGATCCCCTTCCTTCCATGAAGCATCCACTTGACAAGAGGGCTGGTGTTCAAGACACAGACAGGGAATTTTCTATTTCCTCCACTAGACTAGGTGGTGGTCTAGGTGCTAATCTTTCAGATGAAACAACTATGTGAAGCATGCACTTTCTGTTTGTAAAAGAATCCATGGCAACAAAAATCCCAAAGAAAGACCACTCTGGTTTGCCGAAGAAAGACGCACTCTAGTTTGCCAACAAAAACAGATGAATACCTGCGGTGTAGTGGTTAGCACACTACCAACTGGAAGGCTGTGGGTTTGAATCCCCATCAGTCCCATCAAAAATCATTGTGGGTTTTTCAACTCCAGCCAGCTCCTATCCAGAGTTGAGCACACCATGGGCTCACTGGAAAGATTGGGATCATACAGTCGAAACTCATCTGCTTCACAGATGCAGCTCTGAGGGTGTCTGTATCTCTTAGGCCTGGTTGATGCCAGGATATACTACCAGTATGATAGTAAATATGCAGTGCAGCCTGGTCACGCAGTTTCAATCAAGATGAACCCCATAGTATCATGATTAACATCCCCACTGCCACTGCACTGTAAAAACTGTGCCAGCTTCTGTAGTCCTTAAGGTGACATAGAAAATGGGACAACAACAAAAAAGTGACACTTATAAGGCACCAAATCATGACACAAGAATTAAACCGAAGCGTGCACTCTAATCATTCACCAATCAGCCAACAATGACCGAAACTCCAGGGCACAAAATGTACACAAACCAGGAGGTGAAAGGGGGGGGGGGGGGGGGGGGGGTGGCAGAAGGGGAGTGGGGCAAAAGGGTGGGCACATTGAGGGGGAAATCATCGCTAGGCTGGACCTGAAGGAAGACAGAGTATGTGACTGTCACATAAACAGGCAAAGATCATTCCAGTTTTCCAGTTGTATGGACCAGACACTGAAAAAGAGTGGCGACCATCTGTGGAACTTCAGCATTGAGGAATTTATAAAGAAGTAGCATCAGCAGCAGAACGAAAAGGTCAAATACAGATTAAAAAACAGGAGTAACTGTACTATGATGATATGCTTTCTATACTGACAGCAACCCACATTCCATGTGGAAAAAGTCTGGTACAAAAAATTCTGTAGTGACAAACACACAAGCAAAATCCAACAAATCCAATTTTAAGCCGAGGCTCCATGAGAGGCCCGTGGTACTTACATGGCCGTATTTGCTTTCTGGAACTTTCCCTGATACAGGAATTTTGTGCCAATGTACTTGGCGGATGCCAGGCTCCACACGACACATGTGCACAGACTGTGAACTGCGAGTACCAAAGGGGATGCCACTGCCACCAAACGTCAAAAGTGTTTTCCCGTGTAGAGAGGCTGCAACACACCATCATAAACCCATTAAAGTCAGGTTAACATTACTGTCGTTTTGACAAACTGTAACAAACATGGGCCATGATGTATCTGTTAACATGTGGCATGTTTAATGCATGTGTACACCATAAGAGTATGTACAATGGGGAGAAGCCATGAGGAGTTCTTGTACATGCTGGCCAGCTGCCATACTGTGGTATCACTTGGCTGGTTATTACATGATTATCATCATTATTATTTATTCAGTGCCCAACCTGACTGCCTAGTGCTACAGCAGGAGTATAGGCTAACTATCTCAAACACGCATATCAACATATTCACGCAATAACTCTTAAGGATATACCCTTGCTGTTGACCATTCCACCCAATTTATCAGCAGGGATTAAAAAACACTGAATTCAAATACATCAACATAAATAAGCACACTAAAACATAAATAAAAGCTGGTCTAAATTACCTAGAATTGCTTCAGCATACATTTTCAAAGAGTCAAAAGCGCACTTAATACATATATCCAATTAATTAACAGTCCTAACAGAAAATATGTAAGGTTTTAAAGAATACAAAAAGGTAAACACACCACCAAGGCAGAAAATAACAGAGACGACAGAAAACAACAAAGAAAAGCTGACAAAAAGACAGTGACAGAAAAGATGAAACATCAAGCACAGAATTTCCAGAAGGTGAGGATAGTATTCATACTAAAAGAGCCCCCCCCCCCCCCCCCCCCCCCCCCCCCCCCCCCCCCCCCCCCATCCATACAGGACAAGTCCAAAGCACTGTTTGTTTTGCACGGTCTGACTGAAGAAAATAACTTGGCTATTTATTGCTTGTTATACTCTGACAGTGTACACACACACACACACACACACACACACACACACACACACACACACACACACACACACACACACACACACACACACACACTGTAGCCAGGCAACAACAGCACAAAAGAAAAAAGTTATCTTTTCTTTGATTTTTGTTTTAAAATTACATATGTTTGCCTAAAAGTGAATTAAAATGGAAATAGTGATTCACTTTGAAGGTTTAGTATTATATAGTAAGTGAAGATCTGTGTCTGTTTCATGACACATCAATGTGTGCTTGTGTGCATGTACAGGTGTCATGCATTTGTGTGTATGTGATGGATACAGGGTGAGAGAGAGAGAGACAGAGAGGGAGAGGGAGAAAGAGAGAGAGAGAGAGAAAGAAAGAGAGAGAGAGAGATTAAGAAAGATTGTGTGTTTTCTTCCAAGTTTGCCATAGAAAAATACATTACCTCCATGTTGAAAAGATTGTTCACTTCACACACTTTACAGGGAATCACTTCACACACTTTACAGGGAATTACAAAAGTTTTTTCCTGGGACATTCTGAGTGAATGTTTTTCTTGAAGTTGCTTGTACTATGATTGTGAAAAAATGATTTGTGTGCAAAGTAATATCTGATTCTGATGGACTAATCATGACATAATTTTGATTTAAGTTATGACCAGACATGTATACTGCAAGTGCAACAATCTTACCGTTGTGACCTTGGCATTGTACCAAATCATCCAAACTTTGGTACTGAATTACTACGAGGGTTGTTCAATTTAAGATGTCACCACCCCCTTAAAAAACGTACCTCTCATCTCAGCAACTTGAAACTTTTACATCCCCTCAAAGTATTCTCCGTTGGCTAGGATGCAAAGTTCAAGCCTCCTACGCCAATTCTCAAGCGCCCTCTGATAGTCGGTTTTAGGCAGACCAGACAACTCTGATCTTACGGCTTTGGCGAGGTCTTGTACCCGGTCAAACTTACGCCCAGCGAGCTTTTCCTTCAGAACAGGGAACAGCCAGAAGTCGCATGGGGCCAAGTCGGGGCTGTAGGGTGGGTGGTCCAAAACTTGGATCCCTTGCTCGCTCAGGAAGGTTGTGGTGACCTTCGCCTTATGGGCACTGGCATTGTCATGCAGAAGAAGGGTCCTCTGGGTGCCGACGGTTGGGCGCTGCTCATGGATTTTTCCTACAACTTTGGGGAGCACAACTTGGGTATAGTAGGAGGCAGTGATTGTTGATTTCTCAGGCAAAATGTCAATTGCCACAAGGCCTTGCGTGTTGAAAAAAATAGAAAACAGTCGCTTGCGACTCTGGAATCCTGGGCGAAGAACAACTGGTCGGTCTCCGTCAGGGCCAACCCACATGCGGTTGCAGCGTTTGTTGGGGATGCCGTAGAATGTGAGCCAACTCTCATCTCCCGTCACTAAGTCACACAGTCGTTTTGGCCCGTTGGGCTCAAACTCATCGAGCAGTTTGCGTGAACATGCCACCCGCTGCTGCTTCTGATCATCACTTAAGAGATGTGGCACCCATCTTGCAGCCAGTTTTCTCATGTGAAGGTCTTTGTGCAGAATGTTGTTAATGGTGCCAATTGAAAGCTCACATGCCTCGCTTAATTCCCGCACAGTCGAATGTGGATCCTCCTCTATCAGTCTTTTCACATATGCAATGTTTTGTTCGTTCCGAGCTGGTAAAGCTCGCTCTGCACGATTACCCCAATCAGATGGCACTCTACCTGCTCCTAATTGTTTGACCCACCTGCAAACTGTGCGGTAAGACACACAATCCGTTCCGTAAACAGCTTGCAAATCTGCGTGTATCTTCCTACAATCGTCACCAAGTTGTAGCCTTGTGAAAGTGTAGAAACGAAATTGCTCATTGGTGACGTCCATTTTTTTCAGGCTCAGCTATTTGAAACACATTTGTAATTACGTCATACTCCGAGTTGCGTCATGATGTCAACTTTATTTTCTGCATGCTAATCAGGTAAACTTTAAAGTTGTGTTTGGTATAAACATTTTTCTGTGCGTTGCTTCGTTTTCAAACGGCAAGCCTAGTGTCATCTTAAATTGAACAACCCTCGTATTACAATAATAAAGTATACAAAAGTGTTCACATTATTCTGTAATGGTTATGGAGCTGTTCACACAAACGACATGGTAATCCTCATAATGAAGGGTTTATCTATATGGCTTGACTGTTCTGTACAGGCAATCCATTCAAGCGACAATGTGTTTCAAGGGAAAAAATGCCGGGGGTCCAGGGGGCTGCATAGCCCCCTAGCTGGGTCCAGGGGCAGAGCACCTGGTGGGAGTCTGGGGGCAACGCCACCAGAAGCTGAATGGAAATTTAACCCCCTCTGGTGAAAGATAAATCAAGTATTTTAATAAAAGAAAAAAAAAAGCCACAAGTATTGTTAACAATGAACAAAACATGCAACTTTTCCTCATGCTCTTTTGCCTCACCTGACAAATGAAAATTTTTGTTTGATGTCCTGAGCCTATTCTTGTGCTGCTTTCCTTTCAGGTGATCAACCAGTGCAGCAGTGCTCGTTTACCGCCGGACTTGTAACTGATTTCCGAGCGGCAAAGTTTGCAGTATGCTTTACCGGCGATCTTCAGTTTCTCGAAGAAATGAGCGAACTTATTACTCATGTGGTCAATGATTCTTTGTCGTCTGGTTCTTTTTCGTCTGTGTTCAAGCATGCCATTGCTCGACCACTGATCAAAAAACCCTCATTGGATAGAAATTGTTTGAAGAGCTATAGGCCTGTTTCAAATTTGTCATTTTTGTCTAAATTAGTAGAAAGGATTGTCTTGTCACAACTGCTTGAGCATCTTCATCAGAATCATTTGTTCAATCCGCACCAGTCAGCATACAGGCAGGCACACTCCACAGAAACAGCACTCTTGAAGATAGTTAATGATATTCTCCTTGGCTTGGACGATGATAGAGTGTCAGTACTGGCGTTATTAGATCTGTCCGCAGCATTTGACACTATAGACCACACACTTCTCCTGAACAGGCTTCAGCACTCTTTTGGCATACGTGACCTTGCTCTCTCCTGGATCCACTCTTATTTGACTGATCGGACTCAGACTGTGTGTGTCAACTCCAGGTATTCGGAAGAGTCTGTCTTGGCGTACGGTGTCCCACAGGGTTCGGTCCTAGGACCGATCCTGTTTGTGCTGTACGCCAGTCCTGTGTCTGATGTCATCAGTCGTCATGCCTTGTCACATGAGAGCTTCGCTGATGATACACAGCTTCATCAGTCGGCCTCACTGGCGGAACTCGATGGCTTGGTGACACGCACGCAGGACTGTATCTCGGATCTGAAGTCCTGGATGACGCACAACAAACTACAACTGAATGACGACAAGACTGAACTTCTACTCGCCTGTCCCACTAAATTTCTCCATGATCCTTCTCTTCCGAAGTCTCTTCTGATAAATGACGTTGACATTCCTTTCTCTCCCACTGTTCGCAGTCTCGGTGTTACGCTTGATCAGAGTCTGACCTTCCAGCAACACATCTCAAACATCTGTAGGGTAGCGTATCTAGAGTTACGTAGAATCAGCTCTGTCCGTCATTACCTGTCTGTTGATGCAACCAAAACGCTAATTTGTGCATTTGTTCTTTCAAGGATTGATTACTGCAACTCTCTCTTAGCTGGCATCCCCAAAAACCTTTTAGACAGACTTCAAAAGATTCAGAACAACGCTGCACGTCTCATCTTTAAATCCTTTAAGTTTGACCATGTCACTCCTCTCCTCCGCACTCTGCACTGGCTGCCTGTCTCTGACAGAATAGATTACAAGCTTGCTACTCTTTCCTTTTCGATTGTTTCGAACACTGCGCCAGAATACCTATCCTCGCTTCTTGACATCTACACACCATCCCGTCAGTTGCGTTCTTCTGCAGACACACGACTCTTTCGCATCCCCCGCATTCGAACAAAAACATACGGACAACGAGCATTCTCCTATCAAGCACCCCAAACATGGAACAACATCCCCAACATCCTTAGGCACTCAGACACAATCACCTCATTCAAATCTGGCCTCAAAACACATCTGTATAGAAAAATGTGAAAAAAGTTTCTGTCTTTAAAATATCGTTTGGGCTGTTGCGTTTGTGCGCATGATTCGTGTATTATATAATGTGCATTGTGGGTGTGGTTGTTTGTGTATTTTGGATAACTTGTGATGTAATATCTATTATTGTCTGTCCGATGGGCAACTATTGGTTAGATTTGATAGATATGTTTCTGTTTGTGTTGATGTCATTGTAATTATAGTAGACTTGATTGATATGTATGTATAACTGCTAATGTTGAAGAGGCGAATAGGGGTGGTAAAGATAGGGTGAATTGTAAAGCGCTTGGAGCAGAGTTCTCTGGATCTTGCGCTTATAAGTACTCATTATTACTATTATTATCTTACACTTCCTGCAGCCAGTCCCATTTCCAGCGATTTTTGAGGCCTTCATCGACACCTGTAGGGTGCGCAAATCTCGCGGTCAGTTGCAAAAGTAAAACCGCGCATGCACTCACGGCTTGTTTTGAATAGTTTCGGTGATCCCAGTCCCGGTTCTCCATACTTTCAAGGAGGTTTTTTTTCCCCCCTTTCGCGGATATCCGTGATTTCGCAGACATTTGGATTGCCTGTCTGTAACAATAGTTGAGATTGCCTATACATGTACAATGACTCAACCAGACACCAAAACTGAAATGATCATATAACAAAATGGCTGAGAAAATTCAATTAGAACTTCTGGCTGCTCAGAAGACAATCCAGGTTTTAAACTTCCCAAGGTCACCATTACCTTGAAGAAGCAGCAGATGGAATGAAACCTGACGTGAAGCAAGGACAATGGTAGACTGTCACAACAATGAAAAAAGAATTTGAATATTTTGATAAGTGTCAGAGAAAGTGCTTTTTACAGACCTCTTTTGGCTCTGGTGATTTTGGCCTTGTGACAACTTACAAACTTTTGCATTCCCATTAAAAAGGGAGAGTAGAAAAAGACAAAAAAATGGAATCCAACTACTGATGTGGCTAGTGTAACAGACTTAATGACTGGCAGATTGCTGGCTTGGTCAAATTTCCTGACCAATACTGCATCTCTTGGGCCTGGCTGACACCACAGTAAATTATGAAAATAAGTGTAGATAAAGCCTTGTCATGCAGTCTCAATCCTTAATGGAACTCCATAGCATAATGATCAACATCCATGAAACCACCAAGGAACTCCACAGCCTCTTGATTCATCCCCATTACCACAAAATCATCAATCATCATAGTGTCGTGAAAACAGTCACAGATTTGGAGGCCCCTCAGGCCCATATCTTGAAATGATCCTAGTTTGGATTTCCTCTACTGCTTCCATGCCTAACATAAATGCAGGTTGGGGTCTTTGATGTCCATATTCTTGGGGGCTGTCATTGGGAGACTGTGGAGGCTGGTCTCTTTACTGGAGTCTCTCATCTGTTCTGGCTCTGCTACTGAACAATTGCTGTTGTAAATAGAGCAGCTTAGTAGGCAGTATTCTTATCAAGGTGGATTGAAACAAGCACTGTTGAACTCCACAGCATCCTAACTACAATGGACAAAACAGGCACTCTTGAACTCCACAGCGTCCTAAGTTGGACAAAACAGGCACTCTTGAACTCCACAACATCCTAACTAAATTGGACAAAACAGGCACTATGGAACTCCACAGCATCTTTACTAAGTTGGACAAAACAGGCACTGCTGAACTCCACAGCATCCTAAGTTGGACAAAACAGGCACTGCTGAACTCCACAACATCCTAACTAAATTGGACAAAACAGGCACTATGGAACTCCACAGCATCCTAACTAAGTTGGACAAAACAGGCACTGCTGAACTCCACAGCATCCTAACTAAGTTGGACAAAACAGGCACTGCTGAACTCCACAACATCCTAACTAAGTTGGACAAAACAGGCACTGCTGAACTCCACAGCATCCTAACTAAGTTGGACAAAACAGGCACTGCTGAACTCCACAGCATCTTTACTAAGTTGGACAAAACAGGCACTGCTGAACTCCACAGCATCCTAACTAAGTTGGACAAAACAGGCACTGCTGAACTCCACAGCATCCTAACTAAGTTGGACAAAACAGGCACTGCTGAACTCCACAGCATCCTAACTAAGTTGGACAAAACAGGCACTGCTGAACTCCACAGCATCCTAACTAAGTTGGACAAAACAGGCACTGCTGAACTCCACAGCACCCTAACTAAGTTGGACAAAACAGGCACTGCTGAACTCCACAGCATCCTAACTAAGTTGGACAAAACAGGCACTGCTGAACTCCACAGCATCCTAAGTTGGACAAAACAGGCACTGCTGAACTCCACAGCATCTTTACTAAAGTTGGACAAAACAGGCACTGCTGAACTCCACAGCATCTTTACTAAAGTTGGACAAAACAGGCACTGCTGAACTCCACAGCATCTTTACTAAAGTTGGACAAAACAGGCACTGCTGAACTCCACAGCATCTTTACTAAAGTTGGACAAAACAGGCACTGCTGAACTTCACAGCATCTTTACTAAGTTGGACAAAACAGGCACTGCTGAACTCCACAGCATCTTTACTAAGTTGGACAAATCAGGCACTGCTGAACTCCACAGCATCTTTACTAAGTTGAACAAAACAGGCACTGATGGACTCCACAGCATCTTTACTAAGTTGGGCAAAACAGACACTGCTGAACTCCACCAAAGCTTTCATGCAAAAGTGCAGAATCTCCCCTGGTGGGTGATACTGTTGATTCCCATGTGCTTTCTGGCAATGGGACTTTAACTTAATGAACCTACGGTTGGTGATATGCTGAAAAGCTAGAATGAGCACTGTGGCATCAATGCTAGTCAAACAGAACTGAAAATGGGACAGAAAGAAAAGACAAAAACAAAACAAAAAACCAGAAAATGGAATCCAATCCAATCTAATACCAACCTGAGTGAGATGCCAAATACAGAGGGCAGTCTCCTAACATCTGTATTTCCGTCCACTTGCGTGAAAAGAAATTGAACGTCCACATCTGAAACAATCAGCAACATACTGTCACAATATCTGAATTCCCTTCCAGGTCAAGCCTCAAAAGTTCATATCTACTTGGTTGGGCTATGTGAGTACTCCGGCACTGTTCTGGCACAGGAGGGTGGCTAACACTGTGCAGGTAATAACATTACTGTGCAAGTATACATACTCAACTTTAATCAGTAAGAGAAAGAAAAGCAAAACCATGCAATAATTTCTTCAAATAAAGGTGACTGAGCCAGTAAAACTGACAGAAAGCAAGCAGGAGACACACACACAAAAAAAAGTCAGAAATAATGATTGAAAGAAGAGAGATAATGTCAAGCACTGAACCAGAAGGTACGGGACCTGTCCAGTCTGAACCATTCAGCAATATTTTCAACATTCTGCAACACTATGTCTAATTTGAACCATTTAGCAACAATAATTTGAACCATTTAGCAACACCATATCTAATTTGAACCATTCAGCAACACCATGTCTAATTTGAACCATTCAGCAACACTATGTCTAGTTAGAACCATTCAGCAACGCTATGTCTAATCTGAACCATTCAGCTATATTGTGTTGAATTTGAACCATTCAGCAACACTATGTCTAATCTGAACCATTCAGCAACACTATGTCTAATTTGAACTATTCAGCAACACTATGTCTAATTTGAACTATTCAGCAACACTATGTCTAATTTGAACTATTCAGCAATACTATGTCTAATCTGAACCATTCAGCAACACTATGACTATGTCTAATCTGAACCATTCAGCAACACTGTGTCTAATCTGAACCATTCAGCAACACTATGTCTAATCTAAACCATTCAGCAACACTATGTCTAATTTGAACTATTCAGCAACACTATGTCTAATCTGAACCATTCAGCAACACTATGTCTAATCTGTACCATTCAGCAACACTATGTCTAATTTGAACTATTCAGCAACACTATGTCTAATTTGAACCATTCAGCAATACTGTGTTGAATTTGAACCATTCAGCAACACTATGTCTAATCTGAACCATTCAGCAACACTATGTCTAATCTGAACCATTCAGCAACACTGTTTAATCTGAACCATTCAGCAACACTAGGGCCAATCTGAACCATTCAGCAATACTAGGGCCAATCTGAACCATTCAGCAACACTGTTCCAATCTGAACCATTCAGCAACATGATGTCCAACCTGAACCATTCAGCAATACGATGTCAAATCTGAACCATTCAGCAACATGTCAAATCTGAACCATTCAGCAACATTATGTCAAATCTGAACCATTCAGCAACATTATGTCAAATCTAAACCATTCAGCAACATGATGTCCAATCTGAACCATTCAGCAACATGGTCAAATCTGAACCATTCAGCAACACTATGTCAGATCTGAACCATTCTGCAACATGTCGTCAAATCTGAACCATTCAGCAACACTATGTCAGATCAGAACCATTCAACAACATGATGTCCAATCTGAACCATTCAGCAACATGATGTCAGATCAGAACCATTCAGCAACATGATGTCCAATCTGAACCATTCAGCAACCTGTCAGATCAGAACCATTCAGCAACATGATGTCCAATCTGAACCATTCAGCAACATGATGTCCAATCTGAAACCATTCAGCAACATGATGTCCAATCTGAACCATTCAGTAACATGATATCCAATCTTAACCATTCAGCAACATATGTCCAATCTGAACCATTCAGCAACATTATGTCCAATCTGAACCATTCAGTAACATGTCAAATCTGAACCATTCAGCAACATTATGTCCCATCTGAACCATTCAGTATCATGATGTCCAATCTGAACCATTCAGCAACATTAGTCCAATCTGAACCATTCAGTAACATGATGTCCTATCTGAACCATTCAGCAACATTATGTCCAATCTGAACCATTCAGCAACATTATGTCCAATCTGAACCATTCAGTAACATTATGTCCAATCTGAACCATTCAGTAACATTATGTCCAATCTGAACCATTCAGTAACACTATGTCCAATCTGAACCATTCAGTAACATGGTGTCCAATCTGAACCATTCAGTAACATGGTGTCCAATCTGAACCATTCAGCAACACTATGTCCAATCTGAACCATTTAGTAACATGATGTCCAATCAGAATCAATCAGCAAAATCTGAAAGTCAACAACAGACTTTCTTCAGCTAGCTCATTTGACAGAGCTGTGGCCTCAAAATATCTCAAGTTCCATGCCAGTAAAAACTGTAAAATTTTCTTAAAAAACATTTTCATAAAAAAATGAATCTTTCAGAGTTAGTTGGTTACTTGTTGAATTTTTTACTCCAGTAATGATTATTCCCATTTTATAAAGTATAGCTGCATTGAATGTCAACCTGCATGCCCACCCACTCCCCAAAACAAATCATTCTGCAAAACTGTTGCTGACTAGAACTGTCCTGAAAGCATCACACTCACAGCCTGGTCATCTGAGGCATTTCATCATCCAGCATCATGTTGGTGCATACACATGAATGGTATTGAAAAAATAACAGTTCTCATACATGAAATTTATGACAATGGAAAAATCCCCAAAGATATGTCAAAATCAATTTTCACTGCACTTCCAAAGAAGACAGGGGCTATAGAATGCGAACTCCATCGCAAAATCAGCTTGATGAGTCATGTAACAAAAATCCTATTAAGAATAATCATGATGAGGACAAGGAATAGAATCAAAAGAGAAATAGCAGAAGAACAGTGAGGATTTGTCGAAGGGAAAGGAACTATTAATGGCATATACATCCTAAGAACTGTCACAGAGAAGTCAACCGAGATGAAGAAGGATTTAGATTTATGCTTTGTTGATTATATGAAGGCTTTCAATCAGGTAAGACGTGAATTGATCACCCAACTAGAAAGACTCAATATTGATGGGAAAGATCTACATATAATCAGAAATATGTATTGGGAACAAACAGCTGCAATGAGAATAGAAAACATATAAGCTCTTTCCAAAACATCAAAAGAGGAGTCAGACAAGGTTGTGTTTTGTCACCAGATCTGTTTTCACTTTACAGCGAAAACATCATGAGAAACCTAGAGGAAGGCCCTGGATTAAAGGTTGGAGGAAAAATGATAACATACAATACGCAGATGACACCTTGCTAATTGCAGAAAATGAAAGGGACCTACAAAACCTTGTGAATATACTAGAAGCAAAAACCTTGTGAATATACTAGAAGCAAAGGTAAGAGGTTGGAACTAAACAGCAGGAAGAATGAAGTCATGGTGATCAGTAAAAAACATGAAATCCCCTCATGCAAAATAACAGCAAACGGCACAACCTTGTGACAGGTTGATAAGTTTAAATACCTGGGAACGATCATTTCACCAGACTGCAAATGCACATCAGAAATAGCCAGCAGAATCGGCCATGCCAAAACAGCATTCAAGAAGATGACAAGCATTCTTACCAACAAATGCCTATCAATTAACATCAGAAGAGAATTCTTGAATGTTATATAGAACCGATAATGTTATACGGTTGTGAGGTGTGGACAGTCAACAAGCAAAACCAGAACAAGATTGAGGCAGCCAAGATGTGGTTTCTAAGAAGAACGTTGAGAGTTCCATGGACAGCAAAGAAAACAAATCGAGACATCTTGATGGAGGCAGACACAAGAAGATCATTGATAAGGAAGATTAGGAAAAGACAGGCAACATTTATAGGCCATTTTATGAGAAAAGGGGAATTGAAGCACCTGGTCACAACAGGAAAGCTGGAGGGAAAGAGAGCACCACGTAGACCCCGGGAGAAGATATTGGACTGACTTGCAGAGTGGCTGAAGACAAAGAGGGCGGAAGAGGTGCTTGAGGCAACAAGGGATAGAAACAGATGGAAGGCCATGATCGCCAACACCATGTGGGAAGGCACTTGACGATGATGATGACAGATCAAGGTCAAGGTCACCTCACACAATCATCCTGTCCACTAGCCAAGCCTCCAACTGAATCTGAAATTGAGCCTTCCTCCTCCCTAGCAATGTCCTCCACTGGACTTGATACTGCAAGCCCCTCCCAGCGTCCCCTATCCAATCCGAAACTGAAAATCTCCCTCCCTAGCAATATTCACTGTTTGTCCCCAGCAGATTTGACAGTCCTTGGGGCCTCCTCCCTAGCAGCACTTCCCTACCTTACCTGAAACTGAGGACTCCTGGGACTTAAGCAGTGTCCCCCTCTAAAACCGAGTCCCCCCCCCCCTCCCGCTGTCCTCCTCCACAGCAGCATTTGTCTCCCAGCACATCTGAGTGAAACATGATATCCAGGACCTGTCCAGCAGTGTCCACGTTGAATATGACACTGAGGGGCCCAAGAATTTCCTTCCTGGCAATAGCTGTCCATAATGGACCTGAAAAGGAGGGACCTGGGGCCCCTCTCCTAACAATACTTGTCCCAAAGTGAATCTGAAAAGGAGGGTCTCTTGGGTCTCCTCCATAGCAGTGTCCCCCCTTGGATCTGAAAAGAAGGGCCTCTAGGGCCTCTTCCACAGCAGTGTCCCCCCCCCCCCCCCCTGGATCTGAAAAGGAGGGTCCCTGGGGCCTCCTCCGTGGCAGTGTCCCCTTGGATCTGAAACAGAGGGTCCCTGGGGCCTCATCCCTAGCAGCATATGTGTCCCAATGGGCCTGAAACTGAGGGTTCCTGAGGCTTCTTCTCTAGCAGTGTCACACAATGCATATGAAACAGTCTGCACACATACTGGCCTGGAAGATCCAAAAAACCTCCATCCTTACCCCCCAGAAACTTTCCAACTGGAAGTCTGATGTTAACTCGCATGACTATCGTGCCCATCAAAAGAGAAAGAAATTATTTAATGACACAAATGACGTCTGCTCGCTTTTACATGTGACACTTCATTACCATTAACAGTCTCTGTATGCTGTAGTCACTGTCTATGGGATAGGTAGAATATGCTGTAGTCACTGTCTATGGGATAGGTAGGATATGTTGTAGTCACTGTCTATGGGATAGGTAGGATATGCTGTAGTTACTGTCTATGGGATAGGTAGGATATGCTGTAGTCTCTGTCTATGGGATAGGTAGAATATGCTGTAGTCTCTGTCTATGGGATAGGTAGGATATGCTGTAGTCTCTGTCTATGGGATAGGTAGAATATGCTGTAGTCACTGTCTATGGGATAGGTAGGATATGCTGTAGTCTCTGTCTATGGGATAGGTAGAATATGCTGTAGTCTCTGTCTATGGGATAGGTAGGATATGCTGTAGTCTCTGTCTATGGGATAGGTAGGATATGCTGTAGTTACTGTCTATGGGATAGGTAGGATATGCTGTAGTCTCTGTCTATGGGATAGGTAGAATATGCTGTAGTCACTGTCTATGGGATAGGTAGAATATGCTGTAGTCACTGTCTATGGGATAGGTAGAATATGCTGTAGTCTCTGTCTATGGGATAGGTAGGATATGCTGTAGTCTCTGTCTATGGGATAGGTAGGATATGCTGTAGTCTCTGTCTATGGGATAGGTAGAATATGCTGTAGTCACTGTCTATGGGATAGGTAGAATATGCTGTAGTCACTGTCTATGGGATAGGTAGAATATGCTGTAGTCACTGTCTATGGGATAGGTAGAATATGATGTAGTCACTGTCTATGGGATAGGTAGGATATGCTGTAGTCTCTGTCTATGGGATAGGTAGAATATGCTGTAGTCACTGTCTATGGGATAGGTAGAATATGCTGTAGTCACTGTCTATGGGATAGGTAGAATATGCTGTAGTCACTGTCTATGGGATAGGTAGAATATGCTGTAGTCACTATCTATGGGATAGGTAGGATATGCTGTAGTCTCTGTCTATGGGATAGGCAGAATATGCTGTAGTCACTGTCTATGGGATAGGCAGAATATGCTGTAGTCTCTGTCTATGAGATAGGTAGAATATGCTGTAGTCACTGTCTATGGGATAGGCAGAATATGCTGTAGTCTCTTGTCTATGAGATAGGTAGAATATGCTGTAGTCTCTGTCTATGGGATAGGCAGAATATGCTGTAGTCTCTTGTCTATGAGATAGGTAGAATATGCTGTAGTCACTGTCTATGGGATAGGCAGAATATGCTGTAGTCTCTGTCTATGGGATAGGTAGGATATGCAGTAGTCTCTGTCTATGAGATAGGTAGATAGAAATGGCATTCCTCCCACTATCCCTCTGTCTCTCTCTTTTCTTGCTCTCTCTCTCTCTCTCTCACACACACACACACATACACACACACACACACACACACACACACACTCATAACACATACACATACACAAAAGCTCAATAACTCTAACTCAATGAAACAAATGAAACACTACTAACAAGAGTCCAGTACAAGCACATGGTACCATGATCATTTAGAGCACACCTCTGAAAAACACTATACATGTACAGATGCCACACATCACATTATTTCTACCATTTTGTGTATGCGTTTACATGCATGGCATGTATGAATTTCCTGTGTGCATGCATGCGTGTCTCATGTGTATTTGTGTCTGTTGACTTAATGTTTAATTCTCTGACTCCCGCACCCTATCTACAAACTGCAAAAACTTAACCCTTTGATTCCCTCAACCCATATAAACTATATGGTCAGGAATAAGCAACCCAAATAAAGCACAGGGACCTGACCATATTCCTTCAAAAGTTTTAAAAGAACCAGGTGATGAACTATCAGTTCCACTATGTTCCTTGTTCAACAAGACATTAGAATCAGGTACCCTACCACAAGACTGGAAGACAGCTGAAGTAACGACCTTGTTTAAAAAGGGTTCTAAAGCAGATCCAGGAAACTATAGACCAATCAGCCTGACTTGTGTGATATGTAAAGTGTTAGAAAGCATAATTACAGATTCAATAGTAACTCACTTTACGGATAATGAATTGTATGCAAAATGTCAGCACGGGTTTCGTAAAAAGCGATCTTGTGTAACGCAATTACTTGAAGTAGTAGAACTAGAAGATATGACAAAAAGAATAGATGATGGTCATAATGTTGATGTTATATATTTAGATTTTAAGAAGGCCTTTGATACTGTGCCCCATGAAAGGTTACTAGTCAAATTGTCTGCTTATGGTATATCCGGCAAACTATTAAACTGGATACAAGTTTTTTGAAAGATCGAGTACAGCATGTGACTTTGTGAGAGTAGGTGGTGAAAGATCTAATAAAGCTAAGGTTTTAAGTGGAATACCTCAGGGTAGTATCCTGGGCCCAATACTATTCACAGTGTTTATAACTGACTTGCCAATATCACTAAATAGCACCTGCAAAATATTTGCAGATGATACAAAACTATATGACAACACATCTCAATTCGCGGGTTTACAAAATGATATATATAAACTCCAAGATTGGTCAGATGTATGGAATCTATATTTCAATATTTCTAAATGTGCTGTTCTACATATTGGTAAAACCAACCAAGAACACACATATTATATGAGACAAAATGACAGCATAAAGCAGATAAAAATCCTAAAAGAGGAAAAGGACTTGGGAGTAACTTTGACAGCATGTTGTCCTTCGATTTACATAGAAAGAGTACAATGATGTGCAACAAAGCTATTAAAAGAATGCAAAGATAAATCTTATGCAGAACGATTGAAGTATTTGAAATTACACTCACTTAAACTAAGGCAGAAGGACAAGAGGTGACCTTATTTAAACTTTATGATATTTAATGGAGTTGATAATATTTGTGTTGACTCACTCTTTTCTGTTTCACAATGTAATATCACAAGAAACAAGGAAGGAAAGATATTTATTCAGCACTGTCGTACTAACACAAGAAAATTTTCTTTTTCACATCGAGTAGCTCCTTTGTGGAATAAACTCCCAACTAACATAAAATTTGCACAAGATACTAACAAAATCAAGAATTTTTTGGACGAAATTCCAAAATTCAAAGAACTTTTCATCGATTTTGATGATTAAAGGCCTGATTAGGCTTATGCAAACAAAAAGAAAATGCGCATTTTAACACCTGTATTAGAAATAGTTGAGCAAGAGGGCACGTAAATAGGCCGCAAGGCCTCGGCCACTGAAAGCCAGTCCCTACTACTACTACTACTTCCATGCCTTTCAGTTTCACAGTGAATGTGACATACTAAACAAAGAGAAAAGACTGAAAGAGTGCAATTGAATGTAAGCATAAGCTTCGCAGTCTATTCTAGGCCTGGCAAACACAGCCTCAAGCTTGGCAATGCCCAGCTGGATAGGTCTATGGACCCCAGATGTGTGATATGGGGGAACACTAACTGGGACTGTAAAAAAGAGCAGACTTACTTGGAGAAAAATACGTTTGCACAATTCTTCTTCATTTTCAACATCAGAGTCGACGACATCGGGATTGTAGCCACCCAGTGCGTAAAGGTTTCCATCATCCACCACCACTCTGTGGCCACTTCGGGCGTGGGGACATTGTGTGTCACCTGTACAAAACATTGGAAGGTTGTGAATTTCTTTGTCACAACAAAATTGTTCAGTATGAAATTCGATTGCTCTTTTTCTGGGAAAGCACATCACCATAATTTTCACCTACCCCTCCCTCCCAAACTGTTTGAAATCATTTTGTTTTCCAACAAAGTGGATTTTTCAATGATTTTTGCTACTGGTACCATGAGATCTTTTAAATGTGTCATGTGCATGCTGCACAAGAGACCTCAGTTCACAAATAATTTATGTAAGAGTAAACACTGATATAATCAAACATACTGGAATAATACAATAAATAAACAAGCAAATACAAGCACCTAATACAATAAACAAGCAAGACACTGAAACTTGTATAAGCCATTAATCTCCACAAAAGCATTGTGGCAAGTTCTTGAGATCCTGCACTATCTTTGTCAGTTTGTGTTCATGACTGTATACAAGTATGCGTACATGCCTAGGTGTGTGTGTGTGTGTGTGTGTGTGTGTGTGTGTGTGTGTGTGTGTGTGTGTGGTGTGGTGTGTGTGTGTGTGTATGCGTGTCGTGTGGGTGCATGCGTATGTAGTGTGTGTGTGTGTCTTGTGTGGGTCTATGCATATGGTCATGGCTATGAAATGGTGTCTAAAATATAATAAAAAGTGTGACACATAAGCAGCAAAATGAAACATCTGTTTATGGAAAAATATTGCACAAACCAAACAGCAGGACAAAAACCATGACAAATAATCCAACTTGCAAGTCAATCGGACATTTATCACTCCTGTAAACAGAGATAATATGATGTTCCTTTGTACAAACATCACAGTGTCACAAACCTTGTAAAGGAAAGAACCTGAGAAGGGACAGATACTTTGCTCAAAATAATGTAAACAGGTCCAGTTCATACATCTGAAGGCAGGACAGGAAAATCAAACACACTAATTGACTAAATACAAGAAAATAAAAGAAGATTTCGTACATAACTTCACAACAATTCTTTAGTGTGTAAATTTTAAAGCTGTACCACGGAAGATAAATCAAACTTCTGCTGTTTTGAAGACAAGCAGTGTAAAGAGAGCTGACAAAATATTTATGCGAAACACTCAGGCAATGCCTAATTGTGAATGTTTTCCTATTAAGGCTTACTATATGTACGTTACTGGAACGTCCACTCACTTCCAACATTTAAAAGATCTCAAAACCTGAAAATTCTTATTGTTGAGCAAAATAGCTTATGACAATACGAGTAACCAAAAAGACATGTTGCACACAAAAACAGGCTATGAAAATGAAAATATTACATGAACACATACCAGAACAGCACCCAAATAGTCATCTGTACTTAACTTCACAACAGTCACAACAAAATATTGTACTGCAGCATCCTCTAAAACGCAAACCTTGGCATCAAACTATCTTTCACTTGAAATAAGAAG
This sequence comes from Monoplex corrugatus, assembly GCA_030674185.1. Lineage (NCBI taxonomy): Eukaryota > Metazoa > Mollusca > Gastropoda > Littorinimorpha > Ranellidae > Monoplex > Monoplex corrugatus. Next base: position 25,152,058 of record JAPXFY010000018.1, on the reverse strand, counting down.
AACCAAAATGCCATACATGACCGTCAGTTTCTTTTTAAGTGAATTGTGGCTTGCTAAATTCAGTAAACATCTCTTTAATACATAACTTCACAACATTCTCGGAGAAAATCTCCCTTTTCTTCAGGAAAACAGTACTTGTATTGATTCATTTCTACAAAAACAGGGGTACAAGAGCTCAGGGGATTGTATCAGCATGTTTTGAATACATTTGGGGTTAATAATGAGGGGGGAAAACTGGCTATTCTATAAAATGTTCATAACTTCACAACAGTCACAACTTAATATTGTACTAAATGTTCCTCTAAAAAGCAAAACATGGCATCAAACCATCTGTCATTTGAAATGATAAGAACCAAACATCACATATGATAATTGCTTTCTTTTTAAGTGAATTGTGATTTCCTAAACTCAGTAAAGATCTCTTTAGTACATAATTTCACAACATTCTGAGAGAGAATGTACCTTTTCTTCTGAAAAAACTGCAAATATATCCATGAATTTTTGTATAAAAACAGATAAAAAGAAGCTACAGGGATTGTATCTGCATGTTTTGAATACTTGTGGGATTGATAAAAAGTTATTTCAGAAAAAAGCATTGTTTTCTATAAAATGTTCATAATTTCACATACAGAAAACAACATCTTTTGCAAACACTGCAGACTTAAAAGTATAACTTACTATAAGCTACTGTGTGTAGTATAGATAAGATTTACTTAAAACTGTACAAATAGGCTATAAACAAACTATAGAGTCAATACCAGGTATGTCTTTGTGATAAAAGCATCTACTAAAATTTTTTTCTTTGTTCATAACATCACAACAGATGATTATACTGCATTTTTGTGTGAGATTATGTACATCATGCAAGTTGCTGGCAAATTTTAAGGCATAAACTATTTCAATTCAAAATTCTCAAAAATAACAGTATTGACCTGCACAAGGCATTTTAATAGATTTAACATTAGTATTATAAAATTTAACATCAGCAGTGTTTCACATTTCCCTCGGACTCCGGACATTGACCGATTGAAATTTGAAATGACCGATTGTTTTGCTTCTGAGCGGACCCGCTGTCCGATTGATATGCTATCCGAGCGGACCGTGTCCGATTATTACATGGAAGTCGCGGACACGCCAAGTGTGTTTTATCGAGCGCGTTGAACGGCAGTGCTGGCTGTGCGAGGCCTTTGTAGTCGCTGACACGCCCGCTGACACAGTGACAGTGGACAGCCTATCACAGTGTCAGCCATCGCCCAGCGCTCCGCGAGTGTGCTATTTTTAGCTTCGCACGTTATTGGGGACAACATCTTGACCTCAAAGAGAAACCGTTTGAGTGTGGAGACTCAGGATTGTCTCCTCAAGGTGAAGTTGGAGGGGCCCAAACAGAGAGAACAACAGTTTCTCTCTGAAGTTGTTCGCAAATGGGCAAGCAAAAAGAAGAGGCACATCTTCAGACCCTCCACTGCCTGTGAGACTGGGCCAAAGAACTAACAATCCTGAGTCTCCACACTCAAGTGGTTGTGGCGTCAAGTTGTGGTTTTGGGCCCTGAATCCTGGAATGGGAATGAGTGTGAGCATGTTGGGGTAGCTCTTTGCGTGTTGTGTAGCAATGATTTGGCATGTTCAGATGTAATTGCCAGAATGTGCCAAGTTTTCTCAGTCAGATCTTATTTTATAGCAAGATGCTACTTAAAATTCACACACTGTTCAGTATCACTATGTTCAAATGTGATTGCCAGATTGTGCCAAGTGTTGTTTTGTTTTTGTTTTTACTGATTTTGAAGCAAGGTGCGACTTCAGTATTAACTTACAATAACTGCTTGAATATTTCCATTTTTTTGTGTTGTTTAAGACTTAACAGATATTATTCAAAATTGCCAGAATGTGCCAAGTTTTCTCAGTCAGATCTTATTTTATAGCAAGATGCTACTTAGTTTTCGTTATTAAAATTCATTCACTGTTCAGTATCACTATGTTCAAATGTGATTGCCAGATTGTGCCAAGTGTTGTTTTGGGTTGGGTTTTTTTTTATACTGATTTTGAAGCAAGGTGCGACTTCAGTATTAACTTACAATAACTGTTTGTTGATTATTTCATTTGTATGTTGTTTAAGATGTAATTACTAAAAATTAGTAATTTTTGTTGCAAATGCTTTATGGTATATCAGAGTTCTGCATTACTGGACTTATTTTAAATAAACACTTGTTTTTTTTGCAAAAAAATGGTGTCCTATTGTTTTTTCATAGCCAGGACACTGTGTCCTATTAATTTTCTATGTCCAGGATACTGTGTCCTATTGGGGGTTCAGAAAATGTGAATCATTGCATCAGTGTCATATGTTCATAACTTCACAAAATCCAGACCATGCAGATGCTGAGTGATGTTATGAACATCATAAAAAGTACACAACATTGTCCAAAATCCATGAAAAAGCCTAAAATGATTATTGAAATAATCCAAGAGCAACAGCATGTCAACAAACTCTTTGTTCAACATTATTCTTAAATCAAATTGCTTTTGTAAACAGTGATTTGGTTTCATACGATTTTTGTTGCTGTGAAGTTATGCACTGACCCATGAACAATAAGGCCAACACATGCACGGACCAAGTATCACTAATCAGTGCTTTTTATTAACTTCAAGTATACATGTAAAAATGATGACTATATGACTATACATTTTCTTCCTTAGTAAACAATAAATCAAGAAGTTTCAGGTGTACATCACCATCACGACAATAAGACCGATCAGTCCCTACAAACACATGCCAAAATCAACACTAAACTGAAGAACTAAGTAAGTTCACTGAGTAAGGCTACAGGGAATCAGGGATGTTAATTATCGGTTATAACAACTATAACAGGACAGCAACAGACATATCAATATATTAACAGAAAAAAACAAGCAATCCTGGCCAGATTCTGTTGTACATAACATGGGAAAATGATTCACAACAAAAACTTGATCAGCTTTTTTTCCTTCCTGCCATTCCACAGAGCGATTTTTGCTTCACGGGGCGAAAGGCACAAAGCCGTATCATCGAAACAACCAAGTCAATGTGGCACAAAAGCTGAAATGTCAGTCCGCATGAAAAAATAATACATAACACTGCATTCACAACAGAAAGCAGAAGCTGAATTTCATGGCAGACTGCGCATATTGTAAACATCACATCACTCTTTCGAATATGACAAACTTAAATACATTCATTTTTGAGAGAATTGGTTATTTTTACTTCATGGGTTTTACCCGAATTAGTGCTAAATCGACGATTCTTACGGCTTACGCGCAAGGGAAATTTCACAACGAACAGTGATGTACTCGAAGCAGATTTTGATTGGCAATTTTCTACTTCCTGTGCCCACTATTTGCCGATGTAGAAGTATGAGGGCTTTATGCATTCAATTTAAAGTTGATCAAGTCCCAGACATTAAAGTTTCTTGTACTCGTTGCGGCGTATCGCTCAATCAATTGCGCACACTCTTTGAAGTGTCACAAGAATTATCTCCGACGATAATGTAAACAAACGACAAAATATTAATTTTCGGAACTGTTATCAGTTGCTGTGAGGGGAAATGCACCCAGGCGCAAAGGTCATTACTTCACTCTCACGTTACATTAATTTTGTGGCTATATTTGAGGTATAGAGTACGCAAATTTAGCTACGAAGTTCGGTAGTAGCGCGCGCGGCCCGTTCGACGCCATTTCGTAGCCGTGACCATATTGCATATAATGATATATCATTGTATGATATAAATATATTTATGTATTCGCATATATGCATGTTTTTGTATTGTACCAATATTCTTACGTCTTTTCTTGTTCTGTATCATATCATGCTTATGTGACTGATTTATCGCTGACTCATATTTTTATTGAAAACATTATCTTAAAGTGAAAAACGCTGAGGAGCTTGCTTCATGGGATGTTGCGCAACATTCATTATCATTACAATATATATCATTAACACCTTTATCAATTAAAATACCAATAAAACTGATAGTAGTGATACATAAAATAATAATATTAATAACATATAACATTCTCTGGCACTGACATTAATGTGACAGGAGTGTATGTAGCTTTGACAGGTTTGAAAAATTGTCTAAATAGTTAACTTCCCCCCCTTTGAGTTTATGTCCACTTTTACCATAATGAGAGTTGTACTGAGATAAAGCAAACAATCAGCAACACTTTGTTAAACTTAAAGCCCTGAAAAGGAGAAAGGCAGTGTGATGTTAAGGTCTCCTTTAGTTTACACCGGTGACCGAGGTCTTCCTTGGTTTGCCTCCTGCATTAAATCTAGATCTTTCCATGTTGGCTGGTGGAGTTGCATTCTGATCAAACGGCCAAACCACTGAATTCTCTGCACATGAGAATGATCATTATCGTGGACTGGTGTTGCTCCAACCCATTCTCTAATCTTCATCTTGGTATTTCTAATCACGTCATTTCTATTCTGGTCTTATTTAACCTCTTCAGTGCCATATATATTAAAGTGTCACCTATTTGCCACAGACGTATAAGTACGTTCACATCACGTCATGAATTTTCGTACCTCTATTTGTAAGCTTGGAAATCCCAATTCACACAAAGTGACAAATCAGAAAGCTTTGTCCATCTACATGAATTATGCATGAGGTCAGCCGCCAATCACACTTTGCTATGGTCACTGCACTGCAGCTTTTGCAACTGCCCCTTCAGACTTTGCTTCCAAAACAAGAAAATGGCTGACGACGAAACTTCTGCTGGGCCAAATGTTGTGAGAAAGGCAGCATGCTGGGAAAAATTTTAGCTATTTCATCACAGCAAATGTTGGAAAGCTTTACAATTACATGAACTCTGATTGACCCACACTTCCAACCAGTACATGGGGTAAGATCATTTGGGGGAAGAGGAGTGTTGTGGAGGTGGAGGTACTGTTTACATCACTCAACTATTGGCAGTGTCACGATGAGTGTGCCAGCACATTCAGTCAGTGGTTCTTGCTGCTCGTGTGGTGTACCTGGCCAGCTCAAAACAGCAAAATTTTGTGAAACACGTGGTGATGAGAATTGCATGCTGACTGTACTGTATAATGTGTATTCTATCAGCATTTCTGTCTGTTGTTGGGAAATGAAAGCAAAGTGATGGGCGTGGCAGTATTTGAGCGAGTGTGTGTGTCTGTGTATTTGGTGTTTATGTGTGTAAGTATTTAGCACTTTCTATGCATGTAGGGTTTGGAAGTATATCCCCATTGCTTTTATATAGGCCATATATTTTTTCTAAGAATATTTTGTTTTTTGTTACTAATGTGTAATCTATAACAATGAATAGTGAAAATTTTATTTACGCCAATTTTATGATCCACTCTTTGATAACCAACATGTCAAATACATTTTAAACTATCATAAATTGATGCTCTGTTCATTTCCTCTTCAGAAAAACAAAGTTATGATTAGGCCTACTTTATTAGCAAGTTTGCATGCCAGAATTTTTTTTTTATGAATTATTACCCTATCCAAGGGGAAACCACTTAGCAAATAGCATACACTAGCAAAACAATGTACTTGGTACTGAAGTGGGAGCTATCTATTCATCATCTAATGATCCATCCATGTAATCTAGATCTATCTAGTGATTATCAGCTGTTGTCGCAATGTTGCGCTGGCCGTGTGAGAGTCTAAAGTGGGATATGATTGAATGAATGAAGTTCATTAACCAACTCAAATTCTGATCATCTGCAGTCTGTTGTTTGAATTTACCTTGATAAACCGAGACAGGATGATGTTCAAAACTTTTAACTTGGTGGAGCTAGTCACAGATTCAGTTCCGAGTTCGAGTTTTAGTTTACAGTTTGGGTCTTTCATGGAGAGACACATTGACATTAAACTGATTAAGTTCGGCTTAACTGCACGAGAAACATGCACTGTGTCGTTTTCTCTCTACAGAGATAGACAGAACGCGAGAAAACCTATAACTAAACCAATACACACATGTCAAACAAAAACAAATAATCAAAACAAAAACATCTTACTTGCAGCAGTTAGCAGCTCCAGTCGAAAGCAGGCCATAATGTAACCTAACACACTCCGTGAAACTAAGTGCCGTAAATGAAACTCAGTCTATTTTTAGTCAGGTTCCAACCACAACCGTAACATTGTCCACGCTTCCATAAGAATGCCAAACCGACCATGACCTGGGAGTGGGAAGGGTCGGCCATGTCATTAACAAATCCATGTCCCAGAAGTACAGGAGCGGAAAGCCCGGGAAAAAAAGCAAAAAAACGCGCTAAAAACTTGGTAAAAGTAAAGAAGATGGCCGGAAGAGGGAGACCCAGAAACCTTGAGCATCTCGTCCCGGTGGCTGGGGTCATTCAGCCACAGCAGATATTGCAGGAGGAGTGGAGGCTTCAGACCCTCCTGCCTGCCATCCAGGACACCGCAGAGGCGATTCGGTGGCTGGCCAGTCGAGGATTGCTCAAAAATGAGCAGTTGTGCCACGTTTGTGGCAACTACATGACCGTTGGCACCTACAACGGGCATATCGACGGCAAGCGTTGGAGGTGTCCGGGGGCTTGCAATGTTACCAAAACGATAAGGTAAGTCAACTATTTGACTTTTAGTGTTTTGGTCTCGGTGTCCCTTTATCGCATTGGGACTTGTTAAAAAAAATTAAAGGCTATGACGTTTGAGACTTGATTGAAATGTATGACGTCAATGATTCTTTCTCTCTCTCTCTCTCTCTCTCTCTCTCTCTCTCTCTCTCTCTCTCTTGTCTGTGTCCCCTCTCTCCTGTACTGTTATGGCTTGATTGAGTTGTTTGCAAACAGTAAGCACATTTTTCCTTCTGTTTGAATGCAGAGATGGAAGCTGGTTCGAGAAATCAAAGCTAACACTGCCCACCAGCATCCTGCTCCTGTACTTCTGGGACATGGATGTCCCCCAAAAGCACGTGGCAAGAGAGCTGCAAGTCACCGAGAAGACCATCATTGACTGGATGAATTTTATCCGTGAGGTAAGAGCATAAACATTAACATTTGTACCTTCATCCCAACTCCAAAGTGCTATTACCCAATTTTGAACATGAACATGAACTTGGTGTCAATGTTTCTGACACTTACATCCGGCTGTGTTTTTTGTGTGTGTGTGTGTGTGTGCAGGTCTGCGAGGAAGACCTGCGCCTTCATCCACAGCAGGTGGGAGGCCAGGCTGAGTTCCTCTGGCGGAACAGGTACCGGAATGACCAACAGTACTACTTTTCCCGTCTGCTCACATGCATCCGGGAACAGTACTAATGTTGGTCATTTCGTACTGTGGGATCAAGTCCAAGGACTACCAACTGCCCTGGGCTTTCTCTTCAAGTTGTTCGGATCAACAAAGTGCTGGACATGCAAGGCCACATCCAGCAGGAGTGCTCGCCTACCTGAGCCAGGTTACCATCGGCTCGCCTCATTTGTAAATATTGTAAATAGTAACGAAATGTTTTTACTATACTCCAAAGTACAAGATGTACATCTTACTTTTTTATGCAATTGGGTGCTGTTGTCTTGACTGTGTGATTTCTTTGTATGAAAATGATTTGGTAGTGGTTAACTACAATTTTTTTTTTGCCTTTTTTGTAAAATACATGTCTGTGATGATTACCCATGTAAATTGTGAAAATGTTCTTCATAGTGTTATTTTGTTCAATTTATCATTTTGAACCTAGGATAGTGGGTTTCTAGTGCACTTGTTGCAGTTTCCTTTATGCCATTGATTTTTGCTCATGATTACCGGTGTCAATGTCTTAATTATGTGATTGTTTCTTGAAAGTATTTGGTAGTAGGTAACTACAGCTTGTTTTATTCTTTTTAAAAATATTTCTGTGATGATTCCCCATTTAAAATGTGTAAATGTCTTCATTGTGTTATTTTGTTCTAATTTTTATTTTGAACTCAGGATAGTGGGTTTTTAGTGCACTTGTTGCAGCTTTCTGTCTTTTTATTTTGTTTGTTTCTGCCATTTTTTTCCTTGTTCTTTCAAATAAATTGTTACATGATAACCCACGGCAAATAGTTTTTTTTCCATTCGGATGCTCAGTGAAAGCCACCAGCACGTACAAAAAAACACACAAACAAAAGGACATGAACATTTACACCACAAGCATCCCGCCTACCTTACGTAGAAGATAAAAAACACAAAGCAAACAAACCAGATGCAGCAGCAACTCCAGCAGCAAGTGTGAAGGGGTAACCGAAGGGGTAAACAAGTGTTGCACTGCACACATATTTTAGGTCGGTGGTTGCACTGACACATGTGGTTGATGTTACTATTTATAGACAACAACTCCCCACTAGTGATGACATTGTGCCCATGTGATCAGCAACCAAAATGGCGTGCAGGTGACTGCTGGAGCTGTGGTCGCCAGTCATTCAGGGATATTTTGTGCATGTTTCTGGGGAAGGACTGGTCAAAGTGAGTAGGTAAGGGTGTCTTACGTCTCTTTACATCGAGCAGAACCGAAAACACCCGTAAAAGTGCGTGAAATTAGCTCCAATTATTTTCGTATTCTGTTCTACAAGATTACCACAATAGATATTAACCATTCTGTAGTCTGTCCGTTTATAATAGCAGTTGATTTTGTGTTTTTATAGAAAGCTGCAATCCATCGACAAACGCTACTTCCAAATCCATAGGCTCTCAAAACCTTGTGCATGAAACTCCAAGTGAATCAAAAGCCTTTTCGAAATCAATACAAAGTAACAAACCCGGCATGTTATTTACATTTAAATTATTTGTTAAATCATATATTAATCGTAATTAGATTATCTCCTATATATCTGTTTGCCATAAAACCTGTCTGATCATTATAATAAGCATTGGTAAAACCTTTTTGATTCTGTTCGAGATGCATGCCGAGCCTATTTTATACACAACGTTAAGGAGAGAAATGGGACGCCAATTTTTTATGAATTCTTTAGGTTTATCACCTTTTGGGATGCAAGTGATCAATCCTTCTTTCTGCGTTGAGGACAGTTCTCCATCTCTATATGCCTCATTCAATTATCTGAACACAAACGGTCCAATATTTTTCCAGAAAAATTTGAAAAATTCTGCGCTAAATCCGTCAGTACCCTGGGCTTTTCCCATTTTTCATTTTTTTAAGTGCTATACTTGCTTCATTTATAGTTATTTCACCCTCCAACAATCGTTTATCTTCATTTGATAATTTGGGTATCTTTCCAATAAGGTTTTCTATTTCACAATCTTCATTGAGCCTTTTCTTATATAGATTTTTATAAAAGGATTTAACTTCATGAAGTATGTCTTGTTGGTTTTCTAAGGTAGCACCATCTTGTCTCACCAATTTTGTCATCTGTTTACTCACATAATTTCTTTTTTCAAGATGGCAAAAATATTTAGAATTTTTTTCTCCATCAGCAATCCATGTTGCCTTCGATCTCAGTACAGTGGAAACCATTTATAATAGGACCGGTTATAACAGGAATCCGGATATAACAGGGCTTTTTTCAATCTCCATTTTTTCTTCCTCTTTGTCTCTATTAAAACTTATCGCAATAACAGGGAGACAAGAGGGCTCGATCGGTTATAGCAGGGATGCCGAGACGGGCTCTGCAGCAGAAAGGCCTAGGCCTAGACTCAGCACGCCACGCAGTAGGCCTAGATCTAGATTTAGGCTAGCCTTGGTATACTGTGTACTGTACACTGAAAGAACGCTTCGCAATGTGAGCGTGATGCGCGCGCAAGCGTGTAGGCCTGAGGCCACTGAGTCAGTGACTGACTGCGCCATCATTCAGTTTGTAAGCTTACTGCACACTTACACCAGACCGGATTTACAAAAGTCAAGAGTTAGTTGATCAGTCCTTATTTCCCTTGATATCTGATATAACAGGGATCTGATATAACAGGGATTTTGATTTGGTCCCATCATCCCTGTTATATCAGGTTTCCACTGTAATACTCCCTCCATTCTTTTGTCCCTAATTATCTGAAGTTCACGATTCCTTTCTCGAAGTTCTTTTATTTCTTTTTCTGTTTTATTTTCAACCCTTTCAAAGGCTTCTATATCCTGTACAAGTCTATTTTCCTTCTCTTTCATTTTTTAATTTTTCATCATGGCATACGCTATGGTTTTTGACCGTACCTTCATTAATAGAAAATCTAAAAAGAAAAGAAAACAAACGAGACAGTCTTGATGGAGGCAGACACAAGTAGATCACTCATAAGGAAGATTAGGAAAAGACAGGCAACATTTATAGGCCATTTTATGAGGAAGGGGGATTTGGAGCACCTGGTTACAACGGGAAAGCTGGAGGGTAAGAGAGCACTGGGTAGACCCAGGAAGAAAATGCTGGACGGACTTGCAGAGTGGCTGGGGATGAGGAGGGTGGGGGAGATGCTAGGGGCAACGAGAGATAGAGGCAGATGGAAGTCCATGATCGCCAACGCCATGCGGCAGGGCACCTGATGATGATGATGATGAATCAAAAGATATAAAGCTAGGCTATAACTAGGAATAACAATGACCACATGATCATTGAGCATGTTCTGATGTGAAATGACATGTTACTGTGAATTCATCCATTATTTTATTTAATTGATTTTCATGCCCAATGTAGATGTTCTTTGTCTTCATCTGGTGAGAACTCTGGCACATGTTGAAGATAGGGAACCACTGTCCTGGCTTTATGTGTGTTTGAGTGGAAGAGTCCTCCATCTGCCTCTGACCTTGCACACCTATATATCTGTCTCCCTTACATATATAAACAAAAGGGGTGAGAGGATGCAAGTTTATTATCATCAGTTGTGACTTCACACCAGTCACTCAGTCCTTGAGTGCAAACTTTACTCAGGCTGTTTGTATACATGGTTTTGAGGCTGTTTAGAAGCTGGCCGTTGACATTGTACAGTTCTAGCACTTTCCAAAGCTTGTCTTTCTACACCTTGTCATATGTTTTTTCTGATCCAAGGAAAGGTTCAGATCTTTATTGTGCTCAATTCTTTTCTCAAATCAAAGAACAAAGATAGCGTCTGGGCACTCTTTTCCCGTTCTGAGACCCATCTGTGTCTCATTCAGATAGGGTTCACCTAGTATCTTGTACATTCTTCCAGAATTTTGGCATACATTTTGCCAGTATGGCTCAAGAGTGATATCCCTCTCAACATGCAGCAGTCTCTTTCACTGCCTTTCTATTTACAAATGGGCACTACTACTGCTGGTTGCAAGTCTTCTTTCTGCATTCATTTGGAAATGTTGATGTCAGCCATGTGATACGGATGTTCCCACACAATAAGATGGCTTCTGTTGTTATTCGGTCTATTCCAGTTTGCTTATTTTGCATGTGCTTGCCATGATCTCGGATGTTCCTACACAATAAGATGGCTTCTGTTGTTATTCCGTCTATTCCAGTTTGCTTATTTTGCATGTGCTTGCCATGATCTCTTATGTGAACTAAGTGCATACTGCTTATGAGATCTCAGTTTACTATCTTGTCTGATAGACTCTCATCCAGCCCACTACACAAGGTCCTATGGAATGATGACAAAAATCTGATCAATTGGCTGTTGAACTTTTGCATTTCCAAACCTCTCACTTCCAAGAGCATGTGCTTCATTAGACCACATATCCACCTCATGATGGTGGTTTGTGTCTGCATGTGTGTGTGTGTGTGTGTGTGTACTGTGTTCAGCATATTCAAACAAAGCAGATTCTTCACCAATATTATGCTCCAATTTTATTCATCAGTATATGGACAGTACAAAAAAAAAATGATACAGAGAATGTTAAAATGGTTGATTTCCAACTCAATTCACTACTTTTGACTATCATCACACCAACATACAAGTTCATGACTTACAGACACAACAGACCTTCACAAGATTAGATAGTTTTAAAACTGCCATGATCAAAATCAAGCCTCAATGGATACAAACATTCACAAAACAAATCTGACATTGTTTTAGTTAGCTTCAGAAACAGAATAACAATGCAGACAGTGCAACTTCCTGAGTTCTACATGTTGATTCATGGTTCCTCTGGAGTTTACCTAGTTCCTCAAGTTAGAGAAATCTATTTTAATGTAGTTAGAATAGACCGTTTCAATAGTGGGTTTGTAGGGATGGTAAACTGTATTTTATGAAAAAACATGAAGCCCGATTTGTATGTGATGAAGCCCGATGTGTATGTGAAGTGGAATCTCAAGCTGCTGCCAGCACAAATGTAATATATTCCAGTCAACTGACTGAACCGGTCTTAATGTTGTGAGCGTGACAATGACCGTTATAGGGTTAACTATTGTATTAATGATGGAAAGATGAATTTTACAATATATAGCAACAGTTTTTTTAATATCAATGATATTTTGGCAAAATGTATATGAAATCATCAATTAGGCAAAAAATCTTCTAAAAAGCTAAAAGACCTAGCTATACAGGGATTACAGCACACGCCATGACTATTTGGGATCCTTTCCCATCAAATGGATTTTGTAAGTGCGAGTGTGCATTGAACACCCCAAGCATGGAGAAAACTGAACCAGCAATTTCAACAGGCCTTTCTGTGTGCACACTGTTCTTTTGCTTCTGGTCATCGCTTTCATCCAATATCACACCTTCATGGGTTATAATGAGATGCCCATAACCTTTTCCCTTCCCCACCCCCATTCGTTTCTCTAGTATCCTGCATGGAGTGAAAGGACAGAAAGGATGAAATTTTGTTATCATATTTTAAGAGACTGATGATACTGGAGACAGCAGCGCTCTTGTGCTCACAGAAATCAACACATTTGAGAAAGTGTATTGATTCAAACATCAGCCTAGCTATTCCCGGATTCAAGTTCTAAATTTCGACAGGGATTTTCTCACCCCTGAACAGTGGTCTGGGTGCTAGTCTTTCAGCTGAGGCAATAAACGAAGAACCAGTGTGCAGTACACACTCAGCACATGGAAAAGATCCAAAGGCAACAAAGCAGTTTACCTATTACAAAGGATTTTTTAGACTTTAAGCTGTGGGGTATTAGTGAGTTTATACTGTTATGAAATGATAGACTTCCTGTCTCGACAAAATGTTGAATACAAATATTCAGTGCAATAGGTAGGCCCCCTATAATACATATTAACAACAACAAAACAATATGACATCTCCTGCAGGTCGACAGGTAGACACAAGATCAGATCTTCATCTCTATGATAAGCGGTGTTTCTTAACAGAGATAGGGCATGCATACCAATGTCAATGACATCAAACGTGTGAACACATGAAATACTCTTCTGTTTGTAACAATTACTACCATGTCAGAAACTTGCAATGCCTTGAGAACTATAACAGCAGGGATGGAGTGAAAGGGGTGAAGTGGGACAAGAGAAACTAACCAAACAAACAAGGCTTGGTGCCATATGAAAGGGTGGCTTATGTGCTTGATTATTCTATCAAAAACAACTACAAATATGGACCACAATTTGTGTAAATGAATTACTATTTTTCTGTTTCACAGAATGACGGGCATTGATTCAAATAACTTGTATGTCTACCTGTGGTTTACAAACTGACTTCTCTGTTTCCCCATTTCATGCAAGGACATATAAGAACAGTAACTGATACAATTTTCTAATCATATTGTTTATCAACTGACAAAGACATCTTATAATAAAACTGTCAGTTCTTTTTGTTTTCTGCTGTTTTACATACTGATAACAACTGAATACAACAGTTACAGTGGCAACATTACACTAACCAAACAAAAATCATACAAAGACATGGGAGAAAAAGGTGGTCATACAGAAAGCAAGCAAGCAAAGACAGACACAATGAAAGAACGGAACCGGACAGTCAACATGTCAACAGCTTCCATGAGAAGTATATGGGGACAAGATTCATCATCATATCAGTTTCAGTATATATTTCAGTTTCTCAAGATGACGAATTCCATATATGCACTGATGTCAAAGAGACCACGTGATGGATCAGATCAAAAATGGTCATGGCATAAGCCCTATAGCTGCACATTAACCCTATGCACTAGCAAGGTTTTTGGTGCTCATCATGCCAGTGACTATCAAGAAAACATTTAACACCCTTTCATCCATCTCAATGGTCAACACATGTGCAGACCTCCTGGTGGAACTTTATTCATGCTAATATGAATACAGGAACATACACTATGCATGTTAATGAACCTGTAAGTCATGTCAGTGTATGGAAACACAAAAAAATCCAATATGCACCTGCCTGAAAATGAGAGTATGACAGAGTATGACTGCCTACACGGTGGTGGGTAAAAACAAATGCCAGCCATTCATGTAAAAGCCCAGTACTAGTGCATACAGGACATGCAGCCCATGAGCTTAGGTGACAACCCTGGAACACCACCACTTGGTCAGGGCAGACCTAATACAGGTTGATGCAGTCCTTACATTCTAAACAACATGCTGATCCATATACAGGTTGATGCAGTCCTTACGTTCTAAACAACATGCTGATCCATATACAGGTTGATGCAGTCCTTACGTTCTAAACAACATGCTGATCCAGACATGGCATGTCAAGTCCGTAAGGATCTGTGTGCAAGGTTTATCCCTGGCAAAGTTTACTACATCCAAACACATTCAAACTTGCTTAGCTTTAGCCATGAAAAAATAACACTTACACATTTGCTAAATTCTTATATCTACGTTTCAGGCAGAGAGAAATTTCCATGCAAAAAGCATGTAGTAAACAAAGACATAACTGCACAATCACGTTCTGGATAATTCACAATGAACAATATATCATGTTTTTTGTATAAATCTATGCATTACTGTCTTTGATCTTTTGCAAAGGCCAAAGAAACATTGTTATTGTAAAGAAACAAACCATTTTGAGTCTGACACAGATCTGAAACTATCATTCCTGTGAACTCCAACATTTGTTTTTCACTTGAAAACGTTTCACTTTAAGTAGTTCTGCCATCACCATCTACATTCACATTCATTTCTCTTTGTCACAATGGATTTATCATGTGAAATTCAGGCTGCTCTCCTTGTTGTCAGCATGTCACTGCAGTGCAGTGCCATCCATTTTTTTTTCTTTTCAACCAAGAGTTCAGAAAGGCAAGCATGCTAACTGGCTTTCAAGGGAAGGGACCTGGGAAATGAACCTATCTTTCCAGTGTTTTATACCAGGGCAGCAGGGCGAATGCCCTGCTCTTCATGATTTTCAACTGCACTGGGATCTTTAGTATAAGCAGGCCAGAAGGTCCACAGGTCTGAAGAACTAGACGTTCAGTTTGTTTTCCCGGTACAACTGAGGAGAAAAGTCAAGGCCTCAATGGGAAATGAGTCCTGGAACCTCCAGTTTAATTACTGGCAGGTGAACGCCTGAACCATTCTGCCACTCCTTTCCCTCACACAGAGAGATCTTTAGTCATCCGAGTTCAGTACCACAAGATAAATTGAAGGGAGGCCCTTTTTGGTTTTCATTGAAATGTAATTTCTTTACGCATCTAACAAAGTCCCCAATATTCACATGATTATCTGAAAGGAGATGGCTTGGGTCATTTTGTTTGTCTTCATTCTGAAACAATCAGACTAAAAATGACATTGATGCACCGACAAGAGGACAGTCAACAATGCAGGACAAGAGGCATATGTGTAGTGCTAACAAGAAGTCTGCAGATCAGGCCATGAGATGTATGTGCCAACAGAAAGCCTACAGGTCAGGCCAAAAAGGCATGTATGTTCTTATCATAAATCGATAGGTCAGGTTAAAAGGCACGTGTTTATGTGCCAACATAAAGCCTCTGGGTCAGGCTAAGAGGCATGTTTATGAGCCAGCATAAAGCCTATATGTCAGGCCAAGAGGTATTTATGTGCCAAAATAAAGCCAATAGGCCAAGCCAAGAGGTAGGCCTACATGTTTATGTGCAAACATAACGTCTATAGGTCAGGCCAAGAGGTACGTGTTTATGTGCCAAACATACAGCCTATATGTCAGATCATGTGCCAACATGAATCCTACAGGTCAGGTCATTAGGTACATGTTTATATGCCAACATAAAAACTATAGGTCAGGCCAAGAGGTACGAGTTTATGCACCAACATAAAGCCTATAGGTCAGACCACTTGTTTTATGTACTGATAAGTGATGAGTTTATGCGCCAACATAAAGCCTATAGGTCAGACCACTTGTTTTATGTACTGATAAGTGATGAGTTTATGCGCCAACATAAAGCCAATAGGTCAGACCACTTGTTTTATGTACTGATATGTGATGAGTTTATGCGCCAACATAAAGCCTATAGGTCAGACCACTTGTTTTATGTACTGATAAGTGATACCTGGTGGACTGGTATTGGTGGGGTTGGTGAAATTCTGTTGTTTCCATGGGTTAGCTGGAAGCTCACAGGTTCCTTGGTCGTTTCAGCATAGACCTGTTTGAAGGAGAAGGGGATGGAGCATGGTACTTTCTGGCAAGGTGTGGAGTGTGTGTTCAGTGGAAGACTTTTTACCTCAGGTGATAAAAAGATCCTGTTTCTAAACAAGAATCTAATATCACTGACACTGCAGTAATTTCAAACTAAGCTGAGGAGTTCACAGTGGTTTCTGTGGGGCTTCAAGGATATTACATGAAGCCCAAGTTTTCAATGATGCACTAATACAAGCATATGCAGTGAATAGTATGCATAACTCACAAGCTGAGTAGAACTTCAATACCTTGCCCATGTGTAACGTTTAGGCAGGGGCTTGTGGCTTATGCCATGATCATTTTGAATCTTCTCTATCACGTCACGTGTGGCAATAAGGATAAGGAACTTACAATATGGAGATGTTCTCTTGAGAAAACTGAAACTGAAGTAAAAACAAAGAACATAAAGGTAACCAACCGGTACAGGTGAGACCCAACCAACAGTTAACCGGTACAAATGAGACCTAATGAACAGTTAAACGGTAGAGGTGAGACCCAACCAACAGTTAACCGGTACAAGTGAGACCCAACCAACAGACAAATGACCGGTACAGGTGAGCAAAGACTAACAGGCAGGCAGCTGGTACAGACAAGAGCTGCAGCATGCTCCTTAAGCGCAGTGTTTCGTTGTTTTTGTGGAGTTTAAACAAACTTGGAAACTTGGAAGTTTTAGCACAATATTTTGAATAGTGCAGAAATGGGCAAATCAAGTAGCAACTGTGTTCTGTCATTTCCTACCAGACCACTATACACAGCAGCGCCAGAATGACCGCAATTGATTTTCTTTTTAACCCTTTGACTCCTGCACCCTATCCACCAACTCCGAAAACTTAACCCTTTGACTCCCTCACCCTACCCACCAGCTTCCTGCATGAAGCTGGTGGATAGGGTGAGGAAACCAAAGGGTTCAGTTTTTGCTTTGCTAGCATGGCTACAATGCAGAATGATGATGGACAGGGTGCGGGAGTAATAGGATAAATGGCATGGGCCAACAAGCAAATTTCGTTTCTTAAAATTAAAGCTACCAAATTCTACAGAACGCTGCGCCAAAGAAACATGCAACTGGTTAATTCAATGAAGCGTAGTCGCCAGAGAATGGACAAATGAAGTCAAGCTATGGTCATAGTAGAATCTGCAGCCAAGGGAAATGTGACACAGTTAAGCCATTCTAACAGTCTCCCTTTTTTATACAAAAATTGTAACAGAAAATCTCAATTTTATAGGCTACTTCTTAAAGTCAATGAGAGCTTGAAGAAGCATCAGATAAAATCAAACTTGATATGAAGTGAGGATGACGGTAGACTGTCACAACAACGTAAATACTGTTACAAGATACTGAGAAATTGCTGTTTGGACTCCTTGATGAAAAATTGCTGCTTTCAGACTTTTTTTTTTTTGGTCCACTTAACCTTGACCTTGATGCTGTGACTTCCAAATTTATGGTGACTCCTCAAGTCGACATCTTTGACTCAAGTTTGGTATTGACCCGTCCAGAGACAGCTGAGAAGATCTTGCAAACACATTTTTGTTACAGACATACAGACAGATCTCTCTCCAGTTAATAACAGTAATATGAAACAATCTCCCTTAAAAAAAATGCGTGCTGTAGACAGCACCAATCACAGACAATCAATGATGACACACATACATGAATAAAATGAGGTTACTTTCTTTTTCATGTCTTTCTTAAATGCTTACATGCACACACACAAAAAATATCAACCACATCTAATTTCTATTTCAAAATTTCTGATGAACTTTACCATTAAAAGAATTGTAAAGATGTATGTACACATTTTAAAACATGCATGTACCTCTCATTCCCCCACCCCCACACACAAAACCTACAAAAAGTACTTTGAAGATGTCAGAATAGTAGTTATAGAATTACGTGCTGTCTCCATGAATCTTGGCATTGTATGATTTTGCAGAACTTTTCTTATTGCACATATATTTTTTTTTTCTCTTAGATATCCCCTGTTATTTTTTCCATTTGAAATGTACATCACACACACACACACATACATGTGTTTTTGTTGTACTCAAATAACATATTCTAGTGTCAGCAAGTCTCAAGTGACACAAACATCTATGGTGTTGGTCAGACACAGATATATACAACATTGGTAAGGAAATTTCAGCAACTTTGATAACACACTCATAGAGTGGATAAGACTTGACTGTGAAGTCCCAGTCTTTACAACAAGCCCTGGGCAGGAACAGGTTGGAGCTGTAGAAACCTACACTGAGTTTGATGGCACCATACAGCTTGTCAGTCTGTATGAATACCAACTGCAGTAACTGTTCATGTCTGACAGAGACATACTCACACCTGGCACCACAACAAGCACTTACAATAATCAAAATTATTGTCATTATTCACCCCAACTCATCACTCATGATAATCAAGATAATTATCATTACTTTAAGTATCAACTGGATAGACAGGGCAGTTACAAAACGCAGAATATTTCAACATCCAACCCCGCTTGAGTAAAGATGAAGAACAACTGATGAGGTAAAAATCAACACACGCAGGCAACACATAACATGGAGCTTTCAGCTACTAGAAAAATACAGGCTTCAAACATCAACGCAACATGTCTGACGCAGTTTATGAGCGGAACATAATATACATCAAACATAAAAAATGGAAAGTGCTTCAAACATGAAAAACATGGACAGTACAGTCATTGCTTCAAAGTACACAGATGAGCACAAGTTATATCGAGTCAGAAAAGTTTATTGTTTTCACAAAAACTCAAAGTCATACACACACTTTCTCATTCTTTATAACCAAACAAGCAAAGATTTACATGGTAAGAGACCTGCTGATAACTAACATAAGCCTTCAAGAAGAGTGTACAACACACAAGAGCAGTCACGGTGAAGGAAAAAGACCAGATGGACCAGACAGATATCACTTGCCTTGTTCACAATGACATCAGGCGATAGGAGATAGGCAACTAGTTCTGTCACACTACAGGTCAGGTGATAGGGAGATAGGTAAATAGTTCTGTCACACTACAGGCATGGATAGGGATGCAGCTAGTACCTGTCACACCACAGACATGGACAGGGAGACAGGCAACTAGCTGTCACACTACAGACATGGATAATGAGATAGGCAACAGATCCTGTTGTACCACAGACGTGAATAAGGAGACAAGCAGTTAGCTTTGTCACACCATACACTGGAGACAGGCAACTACTGAATTAGTTCTTTCACACTGTAGACATGGATAAGGAGATGGAACAAGTAGCTCGTCATACCATGAACATGGATAGGGACAAAGGCAACTAGCTCTGTTACTCTAGGTGCTGTCATTGTTTTGCTATGTACTGCTAGATGAGCAAGGGGCTTGTGAGCACACAGAGGGGAAATACTTAACTGTATCACTTAACTAGCTACAATTAAAATTTGTGGCAAGGATCTGTTATCAAAATAATATATTTTTCTCAATATACATGTTTTTTTAGGTACATAAAAAAAGTGAGTAAAGAGCATGATCACTGATTGTCAAATTTCAGCTCTTACAATGGACTCCAAAGCCTCACTGCTAAAGAATTTATTCATTTCCGGCTTCCCAAAGTTGAAAGCTGTTTTCTCAAAGAGGCAAACTGAATAAATTAACTGGAAATTATGTTTGGTAAAAAGGTTCTGAAATCAAATGCAGGATGAGAAACTAGTTTTCAGTAACATTAAAAATCCTCCAATAACCAAAACTGACCACTTGGTTAAGGAAGATCACACATGACAATGTGAAGGACAAGCATTCCTAACGTTAAAACACTTACAGATGATTACATACCATATTCAAATGAAAATAACCCTTTTTTTAATATCTGATGAAACTAATGTGACATTTAAACCAAACAAGAAACATGACATTACCATGTGCGAAACCAAAATGCTGTGATGCTCTATAATAAGAAAAGAAACACAAGTGGAGAAGTAAAGATTCTGACCACATGTCCAGAAAATGGCCACTGTGGTGACCTAATCCCTACACCACACCACACTTCATTTACTTTGTATAATATCACTGTGTGAACAGACATTTCAAAGAAATAAACAACCTACCAACCTCACTTTCACCAAGTGAATGATATTGCCATCAGCACACACTCACAATCACACACAATATCCAGTAAGATGAATGTTTATATAAAACCAAAAGAGATTTCCATACTCATACGGATCATGATAAAATGCATACGCCAATAAAACAGACACATGTGTATGTGCAAACATGTACGCCATGGTAAAAGATGAGGTCTGTGAAACAAATGTCCACATTCCATTCAGTCTAGTTAGTGCAGTATAAGGTTCTTATCATACACACACATATACACACACACACACATACACACACACTCTACAACACACATACCGCAAAACCATCCAACACACACATAAACACACAACACACAGCACAACCCAACTGAACACATACACACACTGTCCAGCAAGGAGCCCAACATACGAGTGATGTAATGTATGCATGCAATGATTATGTAGTCTAGCATTCCACAATTTCATTATTGAAATTAGAAATTAGAAGTTTGTTGTTGATGCTTATTTACCATTCCTTGGCATATTTACCAAAACATGAAAGAGCACTGAAATAACACACACCGACACACACACACACAGAGTCCAACTCTCACTGGCATCATGAAGTTTTCAATCTTCTGGTGGAATATCAAATTATAATAATTACACACATTCTAGTACTTTTTGATACAAAATGAATAAAATTTCTGAACTATAGGCCTACTCTTCGGCCTGGTAGATTTGTAACTTGTTGTTCGTGTTGTTGTTTTTGTCATTGCTGTTGTTGTTGTTGTTGCTGTTGTTGTTGTTGTTATTGCTGCTGCTGCTCTTGTTGTTGTTCTTTTGTTTTTGAGGGTGGCTGTTTTGTTTTTTTGAGGGTACTTACCCTAGGTGAAAATTTTCTGATGTATACATTTAAAATCTCAATCAAACTGATTGCCAATGTTCAAGCGACAAAAACCAGAACTACCAAGGCTATACGAGAACTTGCATTTCACTGACGAAACAAGACAAAAGATTATTTGCACAATGTCAAATGCTGCCTCACCATGACCATCACCTATTTGGATTGCTGGTTTCCTTTGGATTTTATCACAGCAAATAATTATCTTCTGAAACTGTAAAATTTTCACAATACAACTGACTGAAATTACAACGCACCTTGTCCAAAAAGACCTTGACTTACACACCGCATGTGTATTAGATCTGACTGCTTCATGAGGTCACACATAAATACATTTTTAAAAACCCAACAACAATTTCACTTAGGAAATTCAACAGTAAAATTATGCTTTATGTAAATGTCAGGAGATGAATACATGAAACATTGAAATCATCTGCTTGGTTTCTGTGAAACAACTGTTTGGTCTCTGATTTAAATTTAAGTTACTGTTCAGTCATCTAAACCACTAAAATTGTTATCCTCTTTTAACTTTATTTACATAATTAAAACAATTATGGGCTTGTCTTTTTTGTTTAAACAACTAAAACTGGTCTGAATCAAAGTGGCTGCCAATGTTCAAGCAAAAGGAAACCAGAAACTCATGAAAACAGAATCAGAACATGTATTCAATTGACAAAATGAGAAAAGACCTAGACTTTCTGTGAACTTGCCTTGCCATTTAACACCAATACCATTAAATACCAAAGATAATAAACAAACAAATCCATCAGTTTTAAGACAAAAACAACTTATCAGCTAACTTTCCTTAAGTTTCATTAAATTGGAGAAAATCTGAAGCTCACCAAGATATCAGGGAAGTCAGGTAATCCGTTGTTGTTGTGCTGAATTTAATTAATTTCTTTCTATGCTGTCTTTGGTGTTCACCTAACAAAAGTCTGTTGGCTGAAACTTTGCACCTGTCTTCTTTTTTTAACTTTTTCTTTACTATGGTACGCTATAGCATACCTAATGCGCACGTTGTTGTTTTTTTTACTAAGGTACGCTATAGCGCTCATCAAGTTCAAAAAGTCACGGAGCACGGGTTCAAGGTCTTATGCGAAACTTCTCAGGACTCAAACAGACAGCAAAATTGTCGCATTACCCTGCAAGAAGTCTTGGAGGCAGCTATGACTGCAGGATCTGATATCGAAGAAGATGATGACGAGTCTTTTGATTCGGATGAGTTGTCAAATGACACTGAAAGTGCAGATGAAAGTGGCGAAAGTGTTGACAGTGAGACACTTGACATCAGCGACCCAGTGGATGACGAAACACAGGCTGAAACTGCGACTGTCTGTGACGAAGTTCTGAACCAGGACATGAATGAAGAAGAGTTTATTGATTTTCTCCAGAAAGACTGGCATCAAGATTTTTCTTCCCCACACTGCCACCCTACAGTGACCAGGAAAGTGGACTTCATGTCGACCATATGGAAGCCACACCCCCCTCGATGAGTGTGCATGTCAGTATATATATGGTCAAGTAACAATATGTACTCCGCAGTGAATATCCACTGTGTAAACACATTTACCCATCATATTTCTATCATTCAGAAGTGCCTGTGACTATCATCATCATCATCAGGTGCCCCCAGCATCTCCCCCACCCTCCTCATCCCCAGCCACTCTGCAAGTCCGTCCAGCATTCTCTCCCTGGGTCTACCTGGTGCTCTCTTTCCCTCCGGCTTTCCCGTTGTGACCAGGTGCTCCAAATCCCCCTTCCTCATAAAATGGCCTATAAATGCTGCTTGTCTTTTCCTAATCTTCCTTATGAGTGATCTACTTGTGTCTGCCTCCCTCAAGACTGTCTAGTTTGTTTTCTGATGCTGCTCGTCTTTTCTTAATCTTCCTTATGAGTGATCTACTTGCGTCTGCCTACATCAAGACTGTCTCGTTTGTTTTCTTTGCTGTCCATGGAACTCTCAACATTCTTCTGAGAAACCACATCTCGGCTGCCTCAATCTTGCTCTGGCTTCCTGTGACTATAAAACACCATAATTGAAATATTTTTTATGATAAAACAATAACTGAAAAAGAGAATGTTTAGCAACTTTGCCACATGAAAGTTTGTTCTATTCTACACATTACCACAAAATTTCAAAACTGTATGTGCTTGCATTCATTTTTTAGAATTTTTCTTGTAAAGTAGCCAAACGGCCAGTATAGAGAGTATAATGAAGGAAGAAATCAGGCAGTATAGAATGAGTTAAATCAAATACATGCTCTCAATCTATTTTCATGATTCTGTTTAGCTAAAATCATAATTTTCCCTTCACTAAAAAAACAACAACAAACAGTAAAAAACATTATTTTCTCTGTATTTTATCCACTAAAATCACTCCCCTCATTGAATGCAGTCAAACCTGTTAATCCTTTCCAGCACTTTCTCAAACTCATACATGACAAATTTCTCAATGTTTTCTCAAAGGCATGGATCTTTTTCAATGAACTCTTATACATCTCATACACATGGGTACTTCAGAGCATGACAACCTGCTCCTTACACTGGCTTTTAGCTCTACATGTCCAGTAGTAAAATTATTTTAGCAACAGCAGATAAGGAAAACTGATCAAGAAGTATTATATTGTGTCACTGTCAATGTCTTTATCATTGGAAAATAAAGATCTTTCTAATGTGCCAACACTAGGCATGGTACATGACATTGTCTGTACAATGCATTCTGTCAACATTCCGCAAACCAAAACAAAACACTCATACAAATCTAACACAATACAAAAGACACAAATTTTCCACAAATCTAACGCAATAAACAAGACACACACTTTACACAATTCTAATACATATGTCGTCATCACTCTTACCAAGCAACCTGACCCCCACAATTCAGTCACTATTCTGGTCACTTGACCTAACATACATGCTCATCAGTTTGACACCAGCCTGAACCACACACTAAGCATTCAATCAAACACAGCCCCATACATATCCACACACAATCTCCACATTTATCATCCTACACATAATCCAACAAAAAAATCCACTCATCCATCAATTTCCAAGACAATCAAAAAAACCCACACATCCATGAACCTATCAGACAATCCAACAAAAATCCACATATCCATCAACCTACCAAATCCATGCTCCCACATTCATTAACCTAAGAATCCAATAAAAATCCACACGTTTATCTACCTACCGATCCAACAAAAATCTACATATTCATGAACCTACCAGACAATAATGATGAAAAACATACACACCCATCAACCTAACAATCAAACAAAAATCCACATATTCTTCACTCTATCAGGCAATCCAACGAAAAAATCCACACGTCCACCAACCTACCAGGCAATCCAACAAAAAAACCAACACATCCATCAACTACCAGATAATTCAATGAAAAATCCCACATATCAGTCAGGCAATCACATACACAAATTCCAATTCCAATCCAGACACACGGTATCTAAGAATCGCCAAGAGCATTTTAGCCACATGGATAGCACGACAGACACAAGAGCTGTCTGTCACCACCATAGGAAGAAGCGATCCCCCGCGATCCCCAGTACACAGACATACAAGCAGACAGTGGCAGCATCATCCTGTGCTTATGTACAGATGAAGGATGGAAGCGAAGACAAGAGCACACTAGCAGGCCCAGGGTTAGAGTTCCATATCCTGTGCCTCATCCTCTGAGAAGTCGCTCATGGATGATTCACTGGAAGAGGATTCATGCTCTTTTTCTCGCAATGCCTCCGCTGTGGCATACTTTTGCACATAATCTGTAATAATAATTATAATGATGATGATAACACAACAACAACAACAACACTAATAACTAGTATTACTGGTTATGATTTATTGAGCTCCTCCATCATCTAAATGCTGCTCATTATCATAACAACACTAATAATAATTACATTTCATAACAACGATAATACCAATAATGACATGTAACTGATCACGATTTATTCAGCCTCCATTATCTACAGGCTGCTCATCACTGTACAGTGTCAACAGTAAGAAGAAATTATTACAGGAAAAAAAAAATGATATAATGACTATGTTCCACTCACAGCCTAAGCTTTTATGTAAACCCAATATAACATTACTGAGTCACAATCCTACTTTTTTCTTTAGATTTGAGTTTAAGCCTGAACAGACTAGAAGAAGAAGACATTTATAGTTGGGTTTTTAAACCAGAGAGGGGGCACTCCTGTTTGTCTATGGAGTAGAGTTCCAGATGACCACAGTTTAGTAGATAAATGATCTCTGACCACAAGTTGTTCTGTTGACTTTGGCACCCTGAGGTCCATTTCAGAACAGGGCCTAAGAAGAGAAGACAAGTTGACAGAAGGGAACTATCACAGAAATATAACAAAAGCAAGCAGAATAAAACTGGCAGAAACAAGGAGCGATAATCATGTTGGTTAGAATCTTTGGCTTCCAATCAGAAGTCTAAGTTAAAAAAAAATTATGTAAGCCACGCAAAGTCTATTTCAGAACTGGACCCAAGACAAAAAGGCAGACTTCAACTCTAAGTTAAAAAAAATTATGTAAGCCAGGCAGACTTCCCGTCTGAAGAGAAGACGTTGACTGAAGGAAACCATCACAGAAAAGATAACAAAAGACAACAGAATAGAACTGGCAGAAAAGGGCAGTGATAGCCATATTGGTTAGAATGTTTGCCTTACAATCAGAAGGCCCAATTTCAATTCTGCCATGGTAGCAACAGGCGGTAAACGGCAGAGATTTCGAGTTTGCTAAGGCACAGCCTGGTGGTTAAAAGGTGGAGATTTTCCTTATCACCCAATCAACATATGGTCAGACTTGCTGGCACCTGAACTCCTTCATTATATCTGAACCTCCACTACCGAATTTTAACATTTTATAATATTCTTATAGGAAAAAGTACACTCGTCCCAATGGCAAAAACCCTTTTCAAATCAGACGAATGGTGAGTGATCTACAGGGTTTTGAAATCCATGTTTTGAAAAAAAACAACAGGAATAAACTTCCCAGACATTCAAACTAACCTATTATTTGCTGCAGTTCATTTGTTCATTATTCTTAGCTTAGCCAATCAAGACCAATATTTTTAAAAGGCTGGCATCCCACGCTTGCCAACGATATGCAACAAGACGGTTTCACTCCTGCCAGTGGGGAGAACAGGATAGTTACAAATGGCTGGATTCAGTGAGATTTTGTGACCAAAACTGACAGGGCTCAAGTCTTAATACACACTTGTTTAGCTGAAAGAGGTAAAATATTGCATTATCGCTTCACCAATGTGCAAACTTATGATCTTAGAGTATACTGCAAGCAAAACCAGAAAAACAAGACCTGACACCCCTCACACTTCTTTCGGCTCGACCAAAAAACTAGGCCAGGCACATGTTGACTCATTCTGTGGTGAAGGGTCAATATATAAGCATGCAGACATTGTCTTCCAGACATAAAGTAACAGACATCTACAAGTATGTATGTTAAAAGATCCTCTAAGTCATGTTAGTGCCTGATGGCTTGTGGAAATATGGACACCCAGCATGCACACCCATGTGCAGACTGTGCAGCGACATACCTACCACCTGCACATGACCGCTGTCATACTGATGTTAGCAGTTTTCTTTAGTGCAATACAGACTGAGGCCACTGCAATCATTTACTTTTAACTTAAACAGATCATGTTCATTGCTGTCAATTACTTCAATGTTATAAAGGTCATTGCTCTTATCCCTTTTAATTTACACAGGCTACGCTCACAATTAATATGTCCTCCTCAATTGGCTGTCACTTACTTCAATGTCAACAGACTGTTTTATTGCTGTTATCATTTTCAATTTTAACAGATTATGTTTATTGCTGTTATATATTTCATTTTCAACAGAATGTGTTACTTCAATTTCAACAGATCGTGTTTATTGCTTTTACTTATCAAAATTTAAACAAACTGTGTTTACTGCTGTTAGTTACTTCAATCAAAACAAATTGTGTTTACTGCTGTTATTTACTTCAATTAAAACAAACTGTCTTTATTGCTGTTTTTCAATTCAATTTAAACAGATGGTGTTTATTGCTGTTATTTACCTCAAATATAACAGATTGTGTTTATTGCTGTTATTTACTTTAATTTCATTTCAATTCAAAGGGATTGTGAATGTTATGATTACTGTGAATCAAACAGACAGAAAAGACAATGTCCATTCCTACCTTGAACTTTCTTTTTGTATTCTTCGGGCTTGTGGAGGTAGAGGGCTGCAGCATCCCCATTGAGAGGATCAATAGGGTTCGGGTACGTCAGCAGCTGAGGCAAGAATGACTCAAAGATGTTGGAGAGGTCTGAAACAGTGACACATTAGAGTGATATGTCAGACAAACACAACATTGACACATTACAGTCAAATGTATCAGAGAAGTCAAACAGTAATACACAAGTGACATGTCAGACAAGTCATTCAATAACACATAAGAGACATGTCAGACAAGTAATTCAATGACACATTAGAGTGACATGTCAGACGGTGAGACACTGTACTGACTTGTTGAAAAGTGACACATCACACTGACATGAACAGGTCTGAAAAAGTAACACAATACCGAGACAGGTCAGACAAGTCACACACACATTACACTGACATGTCAGACAAGTCACACACACATTACACTGACATGTCAGACAAGTCATACAGTGACACATTACAAGACTTGTCAGACAAGTTATACAGTGACACATTACAGCGACATGTCAGACAAGTCATACAGTGACACGTTACAAAGATATGTCAGTGACACATTACAGTGACATGTCAGACAAGTCATACAGCAACACATTACAGACATGTCAGTCAAGTCACACGTGACACATTACAGTGACATGTCAGACAAGTCATATGTGACACATTACAGTGACATGTCAAAAAGTTACATATCAAATATGCATGTTAGAAGAAATGACTGTTGCTGTATCCAAGCAGATCTTTTCGTACTCCTTTAAAACGATATTTGAATCATTCATTTGAGATATTATTTTTTCAAACTACGGATTTTTGACTTATATTTGTTTGCATTTCATGAAAACAAAATCAGCAGACCCAACAATCAAAACAAACTATTTTCCCCTCTACACATAAATTTTTGTACAGAATTTTACCAGAAATAACTCATACTGCAATGGGTGGTTTTGGATTCAAATCCCATTAATCCAAATCATTTTTTGTCTTAAATTGCATGATACATGGGATCCTTGGGAAGACTGGGGACCACAGTTTATTAAATTTCATCCGCTTCACAGATGTGTCACTGAGTATACTGCAAATTCCCTGACTAACACCACATGTGTATGTTTCTTTCAGGCCTGGTTGACACCATGATATTTTATATATTTTATGAAAGTAAGCATAGAGTACAGCCCAGTCATGTAGTCTAAATCCAAGAAGGAACTCTATACTATCAAGATTATCAATTCCATTATCAAGAAATCATCATAGCATTATGATAATTTTTCCCAGACTGTATGGGCCTTTACACCCTATTTTGTGATGATTTCAGTTTCAGTTTCTTCTAATTTTCCCAATTTCATATCTGAGATAAATTTATATTAGGGTCTTTATTGTCAATGGTTTATGGGAACCAGGCAATCCATTCAAGCAACAATGTGTTTCAAGGAAAAAAAATGCGGGGCGTCCAGGGGGCCGCATAGGTCCCCTGGTGGGGTGCAGGGCTGAAGCTGAGCATTTTAGTCTAGTAAATGGAAATTTAACCCCCTCTGATGAAAGATAAATCAAGTATTTTAATAAAAGAACAAAAGGGCACAGGCATTGTTAACAATGAACAAAACATGCAACTTTTCCTCACTCTCTTTTGCCTCATCTGAAAAACGAAAATTTTTGTTTGATGTCCTGAGCCTGTCGTTGTGCTGCTTTCCTTTCAGGTGATCAACCAGTGCTCATTTACCGCCGGACTTGTAACTGATTTCCGAGCGGCAAAGTTTGCAGTATGCTTTACCGGCGATCTTCAGTTTCTCGAAGAAACGAGCAAACTTATTGCCATCGTACACTTCCTGCAGCCAGTCCCATTTCCAGCGATTTTTGAGGCCTTCATTGTTGTCTGCGATGGAGGCATTTACGTGGAACAAAGTCCCTACGTATACTCATATTTCAATGCGTCGATGGAACACAGAGAGTGACGCTTGTGAAATCTCGCGCACAGTTGCAAAAGTAAAACCGCGCATGCGCTTACAGCTTGTTTTGAATAATAATAATAATTATAATAATTACAATATTTATATAGCGCAAAATCTTGATAAAATCAAATCTAAGCGCTGAAACAGACACACACGCATGCACGCACACACGTACGCACGCGCACACACGCATGCACACACACACACACACACACGCATGGCTATAAATGGGGAGAAAGAATAAAAGCAAGAATAAAAGCAATGGAAAATTATAGAGAGCATATCATATACAATTATATATTATAACAATGTGATTCCCCTCCGAGCAGAGACAGGCTGCAAAGGGGGGGGGGGGGGGGGGGGGGTTGAGTGAGGTTAGGATTTTATGCAAGAGGAAAAGGGAGTTTTGAGAGCGGACTTGAAGGAGACAAAAGTAGGTTGCTGACGGACTGAGAGAGGAAGTTTGTTCCAGGAGAGTGGACCAGAAACAGAGAAGGCTCATGGACCATAGGTATTGAGCTTAGTGCGTGGAAAGCGAAAAGTCAGAGGATCGGAGGCAGAGCGGAGGGTACGTGAGGGAACATAGATCTCAAGTAGGCTTGACAGGTAATCGGGGGCTGCATTATTGAGGCTTTTGTAGCACATGGTGTCTAGTTTGTACTGTATGCGCTTTGATACAGGGAGCCAGTGAAGTTGTGCCAGGAGAGGAGATATGTGGTCAGCTTTATTCTTTTTGAGTACAAGGCGAACAGCATTGTTTTGAATGCGCTGTAGGATGTGAATGGTGGAGACAGGAAGACCAGACAGGAGTGAATTGCAATAGTCAATGCGAGACATTATGAAGGAGAGAACGAGTTTTGCAGTTGTTTCGACAGAGAGATACTTCCTGATCAGGCTTATACGATGGAGATGATAGTAGCAAGATCTGGCAGTTTGAGAAACAAAGTTGTTCATGGAGAGGGTAGAGTCAATGCAGACACCAAGGTTTTTAGTGGAATCAGAAATTGGGACTGATGTGTTACATAATGGGAGAGAAAGAGGAGGCAGCTGAGAAAGTTTCTGACGGGTGCCAATGAAGATAGCTTCTGTCTTGTAGTCATTAAGCTGAAGTCAATAATTGTGTGTCATCCAGTTCTTAATGTCCGAGTAACACTCAGTGGTGCGAGTCAACGGGCGCTGTATATTATCAGGTGAGTCACTGTCTTGAAGTTGGGTGTCATCAGCATAGAAGTGGTGTTTTATAGAGTGGGAGTTGATGATGGTGGACAGGGGGGGGGGGGGGTAAAGAGTGAAAAGAACAGGGCCAAGGACAGATCCTTGTGGAACACCACAGGTCAGGTATGCAGGTTGAGAGTAAGTGCCATTGATGAGAACAGTTTGTTTCCTGTTTGATAGATATGAAGTGAACCAGGAGAGAGCAATGTCAGAGATGCCAAAAGTATGATGAAGTCTAGAAAGGAGAATACCATGGTCAATGGTATCAAAGGCTGCAGACAGATCAAGGAGTGTGAGGAGAGAGACTTTGCCAGTATCAGTTGCAAGGAGGAGATTGTTGAGAATGTGTAGTAGGACAGTTTCAGTGCTATGGCACTGGCGGTAGGCTGACTGGAAAGGATTGAGGAGATTGTTGGCAGACAGGTGAGAGTTCAGCTGGTTGAGGACAACTTTTTCAAGGAGTTTTGACAAGAAAGAGAGATTAGAGATAGGCCGGTAATTTTTCAGTTCATTTGGGTCTAAATTGTGTTTCTTGAGGAGAGGGTGAACAATAGCAGACTTGAAAGAATCTGGGACAGTTCCAGTTTGAAGAGAAGTGTTGATGATGTCGTGATGAATGGGAGGAGAGTAGGGAGACAGTCAGAGTAGAGAGAACCTGGAAGAGGATCCAGTTCGCAGGTTTTGAACGACATGGATCTGATTGTGTTGAAAATTTCTTCTTGTGAGACTGGGGTAAAAGTAGTAAGAGGTGTGCCAGAGAAGGAAGGGTCAGGTGGGCATGGTTGACAGGGTGTCCTGGCAAGCCTGTCACGAAGAGTTTGTATTTTGGTGGTGAAATACTTGGAGAATACATGATGGGAGTTTTTCATTTGTATGTTTTGTTGGGAGAGGTAAATCTTTTCGTGTGCCAAGGAGATGATTCATGGTTGTAAAGAGTTCTTTTGAAGAAGAGGCATTCAGGATTTTGGTTCGGAAATAGCTTGTTTTTGCTGATGCAATGAGGGTGGATACTTTTGTTTTAGAGGCTTGGAAAAGTTGCCTGTGTACAGTGAGTTTGGATTTGCGCCAGCGGCGCTCTGCTCTGCGGCGGGCACATTTTGCACAGGCAATGTCATGAGTGAGCCAGGGGGTAGGGGGGCGGTCAGGTAAAAGACGGGTTGTGGCTGGAGTATGAGTGTCCAGAAGATGGTGGAGAGTAGTATAGAATTCATCAGCAAGGTTATGTGACTTTTCAGAAAGGAGACGGGAGGCATCAGATGAAAATTTGGAGAGGTCGATAGATTTGAGATTGCATTGAGTCACTGTGCGCGTGGTACGGGAAGGAGGAGAAATGTCAAAAGAACAGAGAATTGCAGAGTGGTCAGATGGAAGGGCTGAAATTAGACGGGTAGAAAGAACTAAGCAGTTGTCAGTAGCTGAATTGTGGTGATCACGATAAATGATCCAGTCAAGAATGTGACCTTTTTGATGGGTTGGTTCAGAAATGTGTTGAGTCATATTGTGATTGGACAGAGAGTTGATGATATGTCTTGTGTCATAACGGTGAGTGTTGTCATAGTGGACATTGATGTCACCTAGAATGATGAGATTTCCAGGTAAGAGGCAGTAGTGGTCAAGCAGTTGGTCAAAGTCAGAGAGAAACGTGGATGTGGTGAGTTTGTTGGCAGAGCTAGGTGGGGGTCGATAGACACAGGAGAAGGTGATGGGGTGAGGGGTGGATTGGAAGGATACTTCAACGTGCTCGAAAGAAGGATGGGAGAAAGGCAGAGACTGCGAGAAAGATAGGTGGGAATGGAGTGAGTCGTTGTAGAGGATGGCGATACCGCCACCTCGGGATGAGCGATTGAAAGAACAAGCCTGTAACCACTCGGAGTGAGGCTAGCATGTATAGGTTCATGACCAAGGAGGTTAAGCCATGTCTCTGTGATAAAAGCAATGTCAACATGCTCATCTGCGATAAAGTCAGCAATGACTTCGGCTTTGCCATCCTTGCATGTTGACTGAGCGTTAAAAAGGCATAGTTTTAGTTTATCACAGTCATATGGCGGTGGCCAAGGTGGTGACGAAGGCGGCATCGATGGGACAAAAGACGAAGGCGACACCAGCGGGGCAGAAGACGAAGGCAGCAACGACGGAACAGAAGATGAAGGCGGCACCCGTAGGACAGAAGACGAAGGCGGCACCGGCGGGACAGAAGACAAAGGCAGCATCGGCGGACAGAAGACGAGGGCAGCGCCGACGGGACAGAAGACGAAGGCGGCACCGGCGGGACAGAAGGTGAAGGCGGCACCGGCGGGACAGAAGGTGAAGGCGGCACCAGCGGGACAGAAGGTGAAGGCGGTACTATCAGGATAGAAGGCGAAGGTGAAGATGGCAGAGGAGGAGACGAAGCTTGCAGCAGCGAGGTCGAGGGCAGGGGCAGTGGAGGAGACGAAGAAGCAGAAGACGAAAAGTGGCGTCGGGCAGGAGGCAGGTTGTGCCAAAGACGGTGAAGATGTCCACCACGACAGGATCGCGCAGTTTTGGTGATCCCAGTCCCGGTTCTCCATACTTTCAAGGAGTGTATTTTTTTCTTCCCCCCTTTGCGGATATCCGTAAATTCGTGGACATTTGGATTGCCTGGGAACTGCTGTTGGAATGATATCATGGTGATCTTCTGACCATGGAAAAGCTCAGTCAGTCTGGCTCTATGACTGACCTATTACCAATGTCAGCTGTGTTGAATCATAACAGGCACTACTGGAATCTATTAAAAGTGACTGGCAGCAGTGCAGTTTCCTCTGGTGGGTGGTTCAATGGCAGTCAGATATTGTTAGCTCCTATGGACTTCCTGTCATTGGGAATTCACCATTCTGAATATCTGAAACGAGAGGAATGGGAACAATGCTGCTGAGGCTACACTGAAGATGGGCAGCCAAAGGAAAACAAGGAGAAAAAATTTTGGAAGGAATCATCCCACTTTCTTCTGTCTGTTTTCTATGCCACTGCTATGGCCAAAGAAGCTGGGAAAATTCATCACAATCCTGTGATAGGTGGAATGATGATCACGATAGTCTAGAGTTCCATTCAGGATTAAGACTGCATGACTGGGCTGTTCTCTATGCTTACTTTCATAATATATCTTGGTATTAACCAGGCCTGAGAAATAACAGACACCTGTAATGGCTGATCAGGTAATTTCAGCAACACGCTCGATGACATATCCGTCAAGTGAATGAGACTTGACTGGGTGGTCTCTGTCTTCCAAACTAATTTAACTCAGAGAAAATGCTGGTTGGGGCTTAAAAATTATACACTGATTCTACCAAGACTTGATGGCATTTGAATCCACAACTTTACAGTCGTTAAATCATTTGCTGTGAACAATGCAACATTCAACTGACGAAAAAAAAAAGGATAAAAAAAGTTGTCTAAGATAGATGAAGGTGACTACAGAGCATCATCTCACCATACAGTGCAGTCCAGGCCTGGTTGATGACATCTAAGCACACTGTCCCTGACCTGAACACACAGCACCAAGAACATCCATATTACCACACACCAAAATACATTCATTACCAGAAAGACTACAGG
This sequence comes from Monoplex corrugatus, assembly GCA_030674185.1. Lineage (NCBI taxonomy): Eukaryota > Metazoa > Mollusca > Gastropoda > Littorinimorpha > Ranellidae > Monoplex > Monoplex corrugatus. The sequence continues at coordinate 25,117,699 of JAPXFY010000018.1, read as the reverse complement.
TAAAGAAAAGTAAATGTTGTCTCATAACCCTGAAGGCACAGAGAGAAGAGGAGGCAATAAACATCAACTTCACTCAAACAAAATGCGTTAGTTGGCCAGAAATACAATGCCAAAGGCTATGTTCTCTCCACTGCTGCTTTACAGTCACCCATCCTGAAAGGTGTCAGATATCCATTTACAGCTGGATAGACAGAAGAAGACCACACTCACACAATTTTTCTAGAGCCAGATTTGCACCTGTGCAAACCTGGATAGTCAGATTGAAACGAAAAGACATGTACAAACCTGTAGAGATTGTAAGCAGGGGACATGTACAAACCTGTACAGATTGCAAGGAGGGGACACAAACCTACACAGACTGTACTGAGGGGACCATACAAACATGTACAGATTGTAAGGAGGAGACATAAACCTCTACAGACTGTATTGAAGGGGCACGTACAAACCTGTACAGATTGTAAGGAGGGGACGCATACATACCTGTACAGATTGTAAGAAGGGGACGCATACATACCTGTACAGATTGTGCAGGGACACATACAACCTTACAGACTGTAAGGGACGCATACAAACCTGTACAGACTGTAAGGAAGGGACACATACAAACCTGTACAGACCGTAAGTAAGGGACACATACAAACCTGTACAGACCATAAGGGGGGGGGACACATACAAACCTGTAGTACAGACCGTAAGGTGGGGACACATACAAACCTGTACAGACCGTAAGGAGGGGACACATACAAACCTGTACAGACCGTAAGGAGGGGACACATACAAACCTGTACAGACCATAAGGAGGGGACATATACAAACCTGTACAGACCGTAAGGAGGGGACACATACAAACCTGTACAGACTGTAAGGTGGGGACACATACAAATCTATACAGACCATAAGGAGGGGACACATACAAATCTGTAGAGGTTGCAATGAAGGGACACACATAAGCTTGTACAAACTGTAAGGAAGGGACACATACAACACTGTAGAGGTTGTAAGGAGGGGACACATACAAACCTGTAGAGTTGTACAGAGGGGGACAAGTACCAATCTGTACAGATTATAAAGAGAGGAGTGTAAAGGCATGCCATCACCCTCAGGGAGCAAGAGCTCTAACCATACACCAACTGTTGAAATTTTCAAACATCCCCACAAATTCAAGTTCATGGCAACACTAAAGCCTCTAATCCACATAGCTTCTGCAAGCTTTTCAGTTTTCTGCACTAGCTGAATGCATGGTTTATCATTGTGTATAAAATGACATGTGTAAATACAAAAGGAAATGCCAGAAAGTATGATCACTCAAGAAATGATTTAATAAGAGAGAGAGAGACAGAGAGAGAGAGAGAGACAGAGAGAGAGAGAGAGAGAGTGACAGGCAGACACAGAGACAGAGAGAAAGAGAGAGAGAGAGAGAGAAAGAGAGAGAGAGAGATGAGTGAGACTAAATAGAATACAGTGAAAAAACATCAAAATCACCAAAACTAGAACATACTGGAGAAAAGTCAGACTGCCTTCTGAATAAGAAAAAAAGAGTAATCAAATAAACAGATTAATGAATAAAGACAAAACAACATCCAGACATAAATAAACTGACCAACACTGGACAAATAATGTCATGATGAGACATAACACACCCAAGAGGAGTGTTTGGAGTCTGCTCAAGACTTGATTCATCTCATTTTGACCATTCCATAAGCACTCCATCTAATCTGCCAGCAATTATCGGGCAGGCTCTTTAACTCACTCGGTACGGAGAGTTTTTCCCCTTGCGTTTCCCCAGGTATGGCCCATTTTGAAGGGTTAGGGAAAAAATCACAAAAAATACAAAACATAAAGGAACAAAATGAAACTTTCAGATCTGAATATATACGTGCTGGCTTAGTTCATGCCAAAATATTGAAGCTCTTCCTTGAATTTTTCTTCTTCATGTGCCACGTTGAAAATACCCCAAATTTTGTGGTCAGGATCACCGTACAGTCACACACTTTGATCAGCTCCATGAACACACAGTCAAAGGTGAGAAGGTCTTTGTATGCACAAAACAACATGAATAAAGTAGACTTTGCTCAGGGTAAAAAAAAAAGATTATTAGTGATATTATATGAATAAATGTTACAAATTGTTACACAGGGGAGTTATGGGGGCGTGGCACTCAAATGAGACATGCAGGCCACAAGAGCCAGAGAAGGAGGCAAAGTGGGAGAAAAACTAAAATCTTCGCGCCAGCCATGCATAGGAAAGTGAATGAAACCTCCATCAGACATGCGACTCACTGTACTTGGCACGCTGACTGCTCGCTTCTCGTGACGTGTACGCCCACCTCCCTCCCACTTCACTGTCGTCTGAAACTGGGTCACTGTCAGTACCTTCTTGCTGGAAGCTTCCATCACTTGATACACTTTCATCATTATCTTCAGCATACTCCTCGATATCCAATCCTTCAGTTTGAAGCACTTCAATCACTTCAGCAGCAGTAAAATGACGCAGTCGCGATCTACTTTGTTCGAAAACTCGTACTCGCCTGCGACGCCATTTTTGACACGAATGCAGATTACCAGTCGTCGTGGGGTGCCGAAGTCAATCGTTTCCTGACGAGTGTAGTGTTACGGAATCTCACGAAGCAACTTTCCCCTTAACCCTTGACGCGTTTGCAGTGACCAGTGTGGCTATGGTAGGCATGCAAGGTCTAAAGGAGAGGGTCAAAAAATTTTCAATTATCGAAACCGCTATATCGTTCCATCGTACGCAACCGTGCCTTTCATCACGACCGCTATAGCGTTCCGTCGTACCGAGTGAGTTAACTTACCGAGTGAGTTTACGGAGAGTTTTTTCCCTTGCGTTTCCCCAGGTAGGCCCATTTTGAAGGGTTAGGAAAAAAATCACAAAAAAAACAAAACATAAAGGATCAAAATGAAACTTTCAGATCTGAATATTTACATGCTGGGTTAGTTCATGCCAAAATATCGAAGTTCTTCCTTGAATATTTCTTCGTCATGTGCCATGTTGAAAATACCCCAAATTTTGTGGTCTGGATCACTGTACAGTCAGTCACTCTGATCAGCTCCATGAACACACAGTCAAAGGTGAGAAGGTCTTTGTATGCACAAAACAACATGAATAAAGTAGACTTTGCTCAGGGTAAAAAAAAAAGATTATTAGTGATATTATATGAATAAATGTTACAAATTGTTACACAGGGGAATTATGGGGGCGTGGCACTCAAATGAGACATGCAGGCCACAAGAGCCAGAGAAGGACGCAAAGTGGGAGAAAAACTAAAATCTTCGTGCCACGCATGCATTCATAAAGTGAATGAAACCTCCATCAGACATGCGACTCGCTGTACTTGGCCTGCTGACTGCTCGCCTCTCGTGACGTGTACGCCCACCTCCCTTTCCCACTTCACTGTCGTCTGAAACTGGGTCACTGTCAGTACCTTCTTGCTGGCAGCTTCCATCACTTGATACACTTTCACCATTATCTTCAGCATACTCCTCGATGTCCAATCCTTCAGTCTGAAGCTCTTCAATCACTTTAGCAGCAGTAAAAGCGGTCGTCCGATCTAATTTGTTTGAAAACTTGTACTCGCCTGCGACGCCATTTTCGACACGAATGCAGATTAGCAAGTCATTTGGGGTGCCGAAGACAATCCCTTCCCGACGAGTGTAGTGTTACGGAATCTCACGAAGTAACTTTCCACTTGACCCTTGACATGTTTGCAGTGACCACTGTGGCTATGGTAGGCATGCAGGCTCAAAAGGGGAGCGTCGAAAAAATTTTTAATTATCGAAACCACTATAGCGTTCCGTCGTACGCAACTGTGCCTTTCATCACGACCACTATAGCGTTCCGTCGTACCGAGTGAGTTAAGCCTGCACAAAACCGTGTGCATCGACAAGATCTTGAAATGGGCAGGAAAAGGGCAAGAGAAACAGGATCTATGAAATACTGACAACACTGTGTGATTGGAATATTATATAGGATAACAAGCAAGTTACTTTTATGCTGTGGGCTGGGACTGAACTCATGACACCAGGCTTTCAATTCTAGAGCTTTATCTTCTAGACCTGCAGAAGAAATGATGAAAAAGAAAGGGATCACTTTACTTCACAAAACACACAGATATGGACACACTCTGACGCACACAAGCAGCCAGACATAAACAAGATGATGTGATCAAGACATTCTAAGTGCTCCCTCTTTATATAAAAATGATTACAGAAAATCCAGATTTTGTACTTCTCAATGTCGCTGTGACCTTGAAGAAGCTTCCGATGAGATAAAACTTGATGTATTCTTAGGACAGTGGCAAAATGTCACAACAGTGAAAACAGATTTTGAATATTGTCAGAAGGTCCTGAGAAAATGCTGGTCACACACCTTCCTCAGACAATGCTTATTTCAGTCACTTTTTTTCTATATATATAAGCTCGACTTTGACACTTTGTTTTCCAAACTTATACATGCGACTGCTCAATGTGACTACATCTTTGACATAAATCTAGTAGAAGTCCTTCCAAAAACTGCAGCTGAAAAAATCTCAGTAATATATTTTGGAAACAAGGGTAGACACAAACACACTTATACATGTACACACACACACACACACACACACACACACACACACACACACACACACACACACACACACACACACACACACACACACACACACACACCTCCAACTGATTTGAAACAATCTTTTTTTGTTGGTGTTCTTAAAAATGGAGATTAAACAAACATAAATAGTCACAGACTGACAGACAGACAGCATGTCACATGGACATAGATGTCTAGTAAGACAGACAAAAAGAAGCAGATAAATGGATGTAACAAGTGCGACGGACAGTTAGCAGGACAGACAGATGGACTGACAGATAGACAGCAATGAGAGGAATGTTCATAAATATGGAGCCTGCCTTACACTTCATCAATGTTGGGATGGTATATCCTGTTCATGAAACCTGGAACAAAAACACATGTATGTTATCTATAATTGCACACTGATAGGACACCCAACTCTGCCATACAAACAAGATTCCTTACTAAAGTTCATCATGTGCTCAGCAAACAACATTTTAGAATGTCCATCAGACACCATTGTACCATCGTTGGCACAATGAAATAAAGATTGGACGGCTGTGGGTTCAAATCCTATTTGTCCTGTCAAAATCACTGTGGCCCAAACAGTGTCCTACCCAGAGCTGAGCATGACTTGAGCTCACTGAGAAGATGGGATCACACAACCTAGTCTCCTCTATTCTCATTTTCTGGATACATCACTGAGGGTGTTGCTCAAAAGTCCTGACCAGCCTCACAGGTGTCTGTATCTCTCCAGCATGGCTGATGCCAGAAAGGAAACTCAGAGTACAGCCCTGTGACTCTGTCTCAATCCAGAATGGGAACTTCACAGCATCATGATTACCATCCCCATTGTCATGCTTCATAATAGCATCATGAAAAGATTCACCACACTCTGTGGCCACTGAAGCAGTGTAGAAGATGGAACAGCTTAAAAAAACAAAAAAGCAAAATCAAAACAGTGGGAGATGGACCTATTTCGAAGCCTTCAAACATTTGACAAGAATTACAGTGCAGTCGACATTTCAGCCTCTCCCATGGCCTTCAAAATGTTGCCTGCTGGGCAAAGATTTCAGGAAAAATTTCAATACTACCTGCTTCGCAAATGATAAACTTCTGAAAAGAATCCCTTTTATTACACATGAGACTTATTGGATTGAACTGCACTGCATTGATTTTCTTTTTTTCTTTTTTTCTTAAATTTTTTTCTTCCCCAAAAAGCACATCACCACAGTATGAACTACACTTTTCCCCCCCCCCCCCCCCCCCTTCTTTTTCATGTTGTATGAGTCTATCTTTTTCAATTTGTTTTCTTACTTCTTCTTACACACACTAGAGCTCCTGCAAGCATTCCCCATCTAAATTCATAATAACCTACCTACCTAGCAAAAGGCGCAGATTTTTGTATGTATGACCATTTTTCATCCAGCCTTAAAGGCCATCATGCTCCATCTCTGAGGAGCTAAACAAAGAATTTGGAAAAAATACAAGTGAATGATCAGGAAGGCAGAAATAAGAAACAGTCTTGTGAGGAAAAGAAAGCATGACAGGAGAGACCAACCCCTAAATACCTACTAGTAAACTAGACAGCTACTGTGGTTTCAAAACAGGAGGGACCTTAATTTCTCCAGCCACAGTACCCCATTGCTAGCTGCTGTTTTACAAAAGCAATTTTTTGCTGCAGAATCTTGCCAGGGACAGCTCTTTTCTCATCATGACTTCTTTAACATGTGCCAAGTCCTTGTTGTATGCTGGATCTAGGACCTTGGTTATCATGACTAGCAACTCAGACCACCATTCAAGGTCTAGCAGAAAGGGAGAAAATCCATATCTGACCAGGGATCGAGCCCAGGACCCTCATTTCCCAGGCAATTGTTCCATCTGAGTCATCAGTCTATTTATGTCCTATTCAGCTCCACTTCTCCTGCTTCCAACTTACCACATCTCTCATCACAGAAGTTCCTGTTCTAATCCTCAGTTGTCACAAGTTACAAGTTTCTTTGTACAGTTGTTTGATCAGTGGTCCAGAAAATAAAAATACCTTGATGTATTAGTTATCGACATAATATGCCCTGGTGAGGGTTAGCCTTAGCATGTCTTCCATTTTATGTCCATAGACATTGACGTGTTAGTTACCAATAGGCATAAATATGCTCTGTGAGGTTTAGACTTAATGTGTCTTTTATTAGCAGCCACAGACACTGATATGCTCGTTATCGATATGCCCTGGTAAGGTTTAGACTTAATGTGTCTTTCATTAGCAGCCACAGACACTGATATGTTTGTTATCGATATGCCCTGGTGAGGTTTAGACTTGGCGTGTCTTTCATTAGCAGCCATAGGCAGGTATGTTCATCACTGATATGCCATGCTAAGGTTTAGACTTGGTGTGTCGTCCATTCTCCGCCATAGAGTAGACACTAATGTGTTGGTTATCGATATGTATACATTGCCCTGATGAGGTTTAGACTTGGTGTGTCTTCCATATAGACACCGATGCAGTAAAGACACAAGACAAAAACCTGTGCCCATTCTGAATTAAGAACACTGAAAATGAACATTCCCTTTTGGTATGTCCAATGTACACATCACACTAAGATGCAAATGTACCTCCATATTGGAAAAGCGAACAGTCCACAAGAAGCAGTCGAAATCAATCCTTGCAGAAATTAACACATATGTTGATGTTTCCAAACAAATTGCACATGTCTAAGAATTGGGGAAAAAGTCCTGTGAACAAACAACTGAAATCAGTGCAGGATGTTTTTTCACACTTTTACCCAGTGGTATGTATTTATATGTGTTTAACCCTTTTGGCTTCCACATCCTATTCACAACTGCAAAAACTTAACCTTTTGCCTCCCTCACCCTATCCACCAGGTTCATGCAGGAAGCTGGTGGATAAGGTGAAGGAGTTAAAAGGTTAAGTTTTTGCTTTGTTGGCATGCTTGACAATGCAAGATGCTGGAAGATAGTGTGCGGAAGTCAAAGGGTTAATATTGTGTTCTTGTTCGATTTGGGCCAAGGAATTAGACTTATCAACAGATGGTGATATAAAGGGAAATAATTACACTGATGTATAGATAATGACATGAATGGATTTAATTAGACTTATATGTTGATGATATCACAAATGATGACATCAAGAACTTGGACTTATTTGTCAATGATATCACAGATGATGACATCAAGAACAATCTGGGTTTCAGTTTTTCAAGATGACGTCTCTGTGCTTGAAATACATTCAACAGGCACTGACGCAACAGATGCCATGTGATCGATAAGATCCAAATAAACATACAGCAAGAAACGGCTTCAGAATACTGAATGTGTGGAGATATCTCCCCCCACCCCCCCACCCCCAAGTGCTGCACCAACACCAAGCTGAGACTGTCCCAAAGCCATGCCAATTGCACCCCATTTTACAGCTCAGAATACTGCAGGATGACAGAAAGCAATCTTCATGTGCTATCAACCTACCACATAAAGAAACTCTGAAAATCTTCTGGCCCAACCATTTCCAACCAAAATCTACTTGCCCAATACAATCAAGGGTACTAGCACTAACACCCTGAAAAGACAATGGAGATGGATAGGGCACATCATACATCATCTGAAGAGAGCAGAATAACATCACCTGGGCATCCTTCACTGGTCACCAGAAAAAAAACAACCCTGATGATGAACATAAAAGGAGATCTTAAGGCCCTGCAATTCTCCTGGTGCTATGCAGAAGCTGGCCTAGGACACAAGCGTAGAACCTTTGTTGCTGCCCTTCATGCCAATGGCATAATATACAGTTAATATATAACAGATGGTGACATAAAAGGACACAATATCTTACACTTACCTATAGATGGTGACTTGAAGGGATACTTCTCTGGTAAATCCACGCGTACCTTCCACACCCCTCCCTCATACGGTGCTGCACACACAACATCACTCTGTCAATTCCTGCAGGTTTAATATCCTTTATCCACAAAAAAGATGCAACAAAAATATACAAAAAGGAAAGTAAGCCAGTCAATACAAACACAGAATATGATACACACATGCACACATACGTGAGCACACACCCCACGTCAAGTAGTCTTAGCAAAGATAAGGACCAAGTACAGTCACTTTAAACAAACTGATTTACAAGCACACCACTAACTAGTGTGCAGAGCTTAAATAAAAATATATCTGATGAAAAAAAAATTCAAACATGAAAAATCATGTACATACATACATGCAATGATATACTTAACATAACTAGAAAATTCACAAGGCCATGTCAAGTGCTGAATGAGGCTGGATTAATTTTGCAGTTTGCTCTCCCTGGGGAAATCATGTGACCCTTTTTTCTTTTTTTCTTCTTCAAATTTTGAATAACAATAAAGGGGGGTGGGGGGCAACATGGGAGAGACTGTTTCATATCAAACAGATGAGTGTCTGTCTGCTTGCTTGTGTGGATATCTAGGGTCTGCAACCACGTGCAAGCATTTCTATGTACCAAACTCACAAATCTGTGTGCTGAATGTCAAAGAATTTAAGAACATGTACATGTGAGAACAAAACTCATGAAGCGGACTACTAAATGCAAAGGGTTGATGAAACATGCACATATACATATCAAACTGACAAAACTGTGTGTTATGCATCCAGGGCTTGATACACATGTACATATACATGGGTCTTTGAAATAAAAACATGTAGTCTTTACTCCACAAGCACAGTACAGGGAACACCAATATCATTCAACTATGTTGGTACTGTCATTGCTATGGGGACCGTGCACATGTTGTGTTGTGTTGTGTTGTGTTGTTGTGTTGTGTTGTGTTGTGTTGTGTTGTGTTGTGTTGTGTGTGGTTTGTGTGCGTGCATGCATGAGTGTGTGCCTGAATGTGTGTGGTGTGAGTGTGTGTGTATGTGCGTGAGAAAAGAGAGAGAGAGAGAGAGAGTGAGATAGAGTGTGTGTGTGTGTGTGTGTGTTGTGTGTGTGTGTGTGTGTGTGTGTGTGTGTGTGTGGTGTGTGTGTGTATGTGTGAGTGTGAGTGTGTGTGTATATGTATATGTGTGTACATGTCCTTGTGTGTGCACATGTGCACACACAATGTGGCATCATGTTTACTCATGGCATGCCTGCAAGCCTAAGTATAAATGCATAACATGTATACATATATACATGTGTGATGGGTGGACGGGAACTGGCACTTGTGACTAGGGTTTGGAATGTGTTCAAGAGGGATTCATCATACTCAGCCCCAAATCTGTTCCACACAAATCTGCACACAATTATTTGGCAGACTCTTACAGCCTGCCCAAAACCCTATTCACAGGCAAGGTCTTGAAATGGGGGTAGGAAGTTAAGTATCAAGGTGTGCAGTCAACAAGATTTTATGCTTCAAGCTAGGATTGAACGATCAGATCTTGAGTTAATGCCTCTATCATCCAAGCCAGGCAACCATTAGGCCATGTAGTGAAAATCAATAAGACACAACCAGTTTGTTTCCCTACTTGGTGATAGTTGTTCTGTGTTTGATGGCATTGAGGCACACAGCTTTCTTTGTATCACCTCCAATCCCATACTGACTGGAATGTGTGTACACTGCCTTACATGGATGGATACTGTTCCTAAGAGGCTATGGGTCAGGGGAACAAGGAGCGCTCCACCCATGCAAGCTGGATGTCAACTTTCTACAAGATACTCCACTAAGTGGCCAGAATTGCTTTTCCACAAAGCACACAAGAACAACTCAGAAACAGAAAACAAAAACAATAACAATATGTAAAGGAAGGCTTTTTTTTCAACCTCCCTTTTTCAAAACTAGATAGAATCTGGAAATTGGTGAAGAAGAAAAAATTCATCTACAATCCACTTCTTATAGTCAAGGCCTTACAGAAAAACTTGCATTGTTTCCGCACTGGGATCTACACTTGCCTTAAACATCAATAAATGTAAAATAGAAATAGACAAAAACAAAAAGTGCAATCATTTACTACAAGATTTGTGATGACTGTGGTGATGTATATGGGAGAGACTACAGAAAGCCAGGTACTAGAGTCAAAGAGCATCAAAACACCACAAATGCCTCAGAACACTGCAAACAAACAGGACACCAATCTCACGGAAAAACATTATGAATTCATGGCGGTCATGTTATATGAGAACTCGCTTGTAGGTGGCAGGAAGTTCAAATCTGATGTCTCTGTTCAGTTATTTTACTCCTTAAATTGTGATTTTCAGAAACCAGAATTATAAGAAGTAAAATAACTGAAGTGAACTGAGACATCAGATTTGAACTTCCTGCCACCTACAAACAAGTTCTCACATAACATGACTGCCATTTATTTAACAAAGACAAAGCTAAAGACACAACCAATACTTGTCCTGATAAAAATCCTGTTACAGGCTGAAACATTGACAATTCTACAAGTAACTATGTTCATGATAATTTCATTCCAAAAGGCCACTAGTGTGGTAATGTACACTGTTACAGCCTTAACTAGTTTTTTGTTTGTTTTGCTCTTGTTGTTGTTGTTGTTGTTGTTGTTGTTGTTGAGGCATCTGTTCCTTCAAACCACTGCATGAAATATAAATGTCTATATATTTTGTTACAAATGTGACTAGCAGGTTTCTCTAGGTATGTGTGTGTGTGTGAGTACGCGCGCGCGTGTGTCGCATGAGTACGCGCGCGCGTGTGCGCATGTGGGCACAAGCACATGTGCGCAAATGAGTGCTCGTGTTGTGTGTCTTTGTGTCTCTCACTGTACATGTGCGTGTGCATGTGTGTGTGAATACCAGGTTGTGAGAGCAAGATTCTTTGTTATGTTTGTGTATGTGTGCATGCGTGTATGTGTGCATGCATGCAAGTGTGTGATTGCATGTACATGTGTGCATCTGTGCATGCATGTGCACGTTAAAGGGAATGTAGTTCATTTGTTGGTTCTGCGTTAAAATGTACTGATAAGAGATGTTTAATTTTTGTTTACTGAAAATACTTCTAGAAATTTTCATCGTTTATGTTCTATACAGCCAGCATATGCAATGTGTTATGACTGACAAGGATGTCTTTGTGATTTGCAATGTACAAAAAAAGTGGTTTAAAAGAAAGTGAATATCTGTTAACTGATAATGAATAAACCTGAAAATCTGCATCAAACTTTTAAGAAAATCACATGCATCCGCCCCACACACATCCCCCCACACCCCACACATACAGAGTGAATGTGTGGCCTAACGGTTAAAACTCATGCCTAGGATATAACACACACACACACATACACACACAGTGAATGTGTGGCCTAGTGCTTTATTAAAGCTGGTGCCTAGGACATCACACACACACCACACACACACACACACACACACACACCACACACACACACACATAGTGAATGTGTGGCCTAGTGGTTAAAGCTCATGCCTAGGACATGAGAAACCCAGGATCAAATCACCGATTGGACGCGAGATTTTTCTTCCCCTCCACAAGATATTAAAGGGTGGTCTAGATACTAAATCTTTCGGTTAGGATGATAAACCAAAGCCCTTTATACAACACGCACACATTAAAGATCCATGGTAACAGCTGTCCTTGGCAAATGTCTGCAGCAAAACCTACTTTATCAGGTAAAGAGAAATACACTCATACAGAAAAAGGAAGAAAAAAAAAGAAGAAGAAGAAGAAAAAAAAAGGAGGTGCTGCACGGTGGCAACACGCTCTCCCCAGGGACAGCAACCTGAATTTCATTCACATGGTTCATCCACTGTGACACAAGAGGAAAACGTAGTGTACAAAAATACCACACACACACACACACTCACCTCTCCCCTGTAAAGTGTAATCATGCTGGCTGCATTACAGTGTTCTGTTCATTTATGTTTGATCCTATTTTGCTATTTTACCTGATCTGTAAACTGTATGTTTAGTATGTATGCTGAATTTCTGGGTTAAAAAAAAAACCCTGCAAGGGAAACCCCCCCCCCCTCTCCTCTGTCTGCAAAAACAAACGCTTAAAAAAAAACTGCAAGAGAACCCCCCCCCACCCCACTCTCTCTCCCTCCCCCCCCCCCCCCTCTCTCTCTCTTCCGACTTGACATTTTTTAAATAAAATTCTTAACTTAAGTCTCATCTCTCTCTCTCTCTCTGTCACACACACACACACACACACACACACACACACACACACACACACACACACACACACACACACACACACACACTGTTACTTCCACCAGTTTCAGCGCTGATGGTTCAACCCAACACACTACATGCATATGACTCAACAACCGTACCAGAGCCTCCACATAGTAATGCCATCTGTCTGTGCATACATGTGTGATACCTACCCTCCCCTTTCCCTACACTCGGCCCCTTCTTTCCCTGCGCTCCCACTATACTCACCCCAATTCCTCCCCTACTGCTCTCTTCACGTCCACAGACATGTACATGGAGACAGGCATGCTTTCATACAAAGGTAACGATTGATGATGGGTCATGTGTCATTCAACTACACAATTCAAATTTGTGCAAAATACCTGTTAAAACAAATTTAAAAAAAGAAGTACTCATTTCACTGTCTGTTCCGATGGAAAAGGTTTAGGATTAAACACAGCCATATTCAAAATAGAAAACAAAACAGACTTCAGCAAAAGCTCCCATGATAAGAAAAAAAAAAGCTCCTCTAAGTCAACTGTTATTTTTGTTTAACGCCCAGCCGACTGCATAGAGCCATATCAGATCTATAACTGTTTCAAAACATACACTATACTTCAACAGTAAAAAATGAGTGACAGAAAAGAGGAAATTTTCAACACATTATTTAAGAAAGGTGGGGATATAATAAGAGCACACCAGAGCAATATAAGCAAATAACGACTTATCGAGCAACACTCTTCCAATCTCAGCATCATGTCAAGGTATGAATTTAAGGCTTTAATCTAACAAAACATGTACGAATCAATGCTGATAGTATTAACTGCCAGAAGTTTGTTGAAATGTCGTTCTCTCTCTCTGTACATATATCTGTGGTCTCAAGTAGATGCCAAGGGTGTAGGTGTAGGTGTACTGAGCATACAGCGATCATGGCAGTAGGTGGGGGTTGGAGACAAAAATGGAAGGTGGGGAATGATCAGCTTCAGCAACAAGTGCATCCCAGAGCAACCTGCCAACGCACACAGAGGCAACAGAGCAGCAACAGACCATGCTGCATTCTCAAAGATCTGTGTGTGTGTGTGTGTGTGTGTGTGTGTGTGTGTGTGTGTGTGTGTGTGTGTGTGTGTGTGTGGTGTGTGTGTGTGTGTGTGTGTGTGTGTGTGTGTGTGTGTGTGTGTGTGTGTGTGTGGTGTGTGTGGTGTGTGGTGTGTGTGTGTGTGTGTGTCTGTTGATGTGTGAACGTATGTTCCTTTTTTTGTCGATTTCTGCGCTGCAACACACTGCTCATTCTGGCTCCTTAGCGTACCACCAAACACAACTTTAGCACACCACTAAACACAAGCTTACTGAAATCCCCAGTGCCTGAAAGCCTACAAGAACCAGCAACGTCAACCTGCTACTGGGGTCACCCACCAGAGGAGATCCTACACTGCTGATGGGTTACTTTGGTGGAGTTAACTGTGCCCATTATGACCCCAAATTACTAAGGACACTGTTCACTATACCCCCTATGACAGCCGTCACAGACCCAGACCAACAGACAGACCATCAGTATGGAGACCACCACCATCATGCGGCCTGGACCTCCAAGAACAACCCCAATGAACCACCAACACCTACAATCCCAACCTACGTTCATCTCTGGCACATAAACAGCAGACAAACTGAATCCAAGGTCGTCATGAGATCAGGACACAATGGACCACAGGACTCTGAGACAATTTTCATGATGTTCTGATAACTGGTTTCATGGTAACGGGAATATAATCATGACACTATGAAGTTCCATTTAGAACTAAGACTGCATGACAGGAGTACACCCTATGCTTACTATCATAATATATCCTGATGTCAATCATACCCATGATACAGACAGAGCCGGCAGTGGTGGGCAGGAAATTTGAGCAACACTTTCAATGATGCATCCATAAAAGGGGATGAGACTCGCAGTTGATCACAATCTGACTTGTATCATATCAAAAACTATACATCATTGTCCTGATGAACATGATAATCATGTAAGATGAAAGACTTCCGATCAAAAGATCTAAGTTCCATCCTGTCTGGATACTTTCTTCCCTGCCTCATGGATGAAGCACAGTGATGTTTCTTATCTCTCAGGTCAAGATGCATCCAGACCAGTTACTAGTGTTGGTGCTTGTGTACAAATATATGCATGCAGAACATAAAACATGCACATTAAAGATCCTGTTGTGTCCAGTGGCTTACTGAAACACGTAAACATCAAGCAGGCACACCTACTGACGACTGAATATACAAGCTGCGCAACAACATTCTGCATATACAATATAGAGGAAAAAACGTTCACACATGCATCTGAGATACTTTGGAATACTAATAAAACAAACAAAATGAAATAAAATAAATAAAAGAAAGTAAAGCAAAATAAAACAAAATAAAAAATTAGTAAAACAAAACTGAATAAATAAATGAAATAAAACAAAACAAAACAAAACTAAACTAAACTAAAATAGAATAAAAAAAGAAATAAACAAAATGAAATAACATGAAAATAAAACTAAACTAAACTAAACTAAACTAAACTAAAATACTAAAACTAAACTAAACTAAAAAATAAAAAATAAAACAAAATAAAATAAACATAAATCTTTTATTCTAATGGCGTCTTCATTATCTAGTATATTTAGCAATCCTAAATCAATTTACAACTTTTTCAAATTTTAAGTAGTTTAATTTTTTTAAGTTGTGTAGCGTATGCTTGTAATACATGTGCATGCATGCACGCAAAATAATCCAGACCACATATGTTACACATGTAGGTAAAAGTGTACCACATAACAAGTGCATGTGAATGTGACACCATACACACAGCTGTTTGTTTTATTACTGTTATCACTATTGGTATATCACTGTGTATTCTCCTGATGTTATCATGCCTGCCCCCTTCCATCTCACTTCCCCTAGTCCTAAAATACTAATGTTAAGCCTTTCCATCTCCATTTTGACGTTGTCTAATTTTCCCTTCTGCAACAGTGTTCTGATGTTCCATGTTGCTATTTTGGTGTTTCTAAGTTTGAGTTTGGGTTTGGGTTTGGGTTTGGTCGCAGTAGTTGGCTGACGGTCTGGTGTCACCTGTGCCACATGACAGTCCCTATCGGACGAATGTGGAGCACCTACTCACGTCGTTATCTTCATTTTCCATCTTTTTTCTGTCCATAATTGTCCTGGGGAAACTACGATGGTGGTTTCCCCTTGCCTTCCATCGTTTTTTTTCAGGGTTAACTCCCTTAGCCTTATTCTCTCCCATAGCTTGGGGGGGATCTGGTTCGTGGGCACTTGCGGAGTGAATGAAGATGAGAAGGGTGGAGGAGATGCTTGGGGCAACAAGGGATAGAGACAGATGGAAGTCCATGATCGCCAACGCCATGCAGCAGGGCACCTGATAAATGATGATGATGATGATGATGATATGATGATGATGATGATGATGATGATCACTATTGGTGTTTACAGCCAAGCTGATTATCAGGGCTAAAATCATCTCAAACAAAATACACACATCTAAACCCACTAATGACCCTGGAAAAAAGAAAAAAGAATTAAGTATACACATCACTGCATTACCAAAATAGTCTAAGGATATATGAAAAAGACATAATTGATCATGAATACATAACTAAGTACACACAAACATATACATGAAAACTGACCTATGTTACCTAGAATTGTCACAAAGCAGTTCACATTTCCTCAGAGCTACAATTGCAGTTTACATATGTACCCAATTACCCATCTTATAGACAGAAAATATGTAACCTTGGCTTTATGGAAAAGGCAGAGATAGTGACAGAATAGAGGAAATTTATGTACAGATTTTCTAGAAGTTGGAAATACTATTTGAACTAAACCCCCCCCCCCCCCTCCATCCTCATGTGGGCATTCATTGTTTCAAAGAATAAGGGAGTAAAGGGTTAAGTGCAGGAAACAAAGGGTTAAAACAGGGAGACTAAAAAGAAAAAGAAAAAAAAGTCTTTGTCTGGGCCATCAACTGGCACAGCAGGATGGGTAAATGTCGTCTCACATCCAGAAGATAGTAGGGGCGTAAGGGAAGTAAATATCTCAACTTTTCTCCAGCCAGCATTATGATGGTGGTGCCCAGCTCCTCTGCCTCATTGCTTTACTTTCCCAAACCCTGAACTGAAATAGCTAATCGCAGCTGGATGGACTGGAGGTTATGAGCACTGGGCCTACCATTTTTCTCTGCTGTCAAACTGGAAAGTGGGATCTTTGTCTCTGGGTCTACCATACCACATATTAATACGATAAACTGTAAAATCTACTCTGGGCCTTATCTTTTACTGTATGTTTCAGGTTCAGTTTCAGTTTCTTGAAAAAGGTGTCTCCACATTCAGAATAACTCATAAGCACTTACACTTACAGATTCCATTTAATGGATAAAATTCAAAATGATAATGGCACAAGCCTCACACAGCCCTCACTAGCCCTAAACACTGACAAGGTGTTGGTAAAATGGCCCCACCCAAGGCATGAACCCAAAACTTTGGCCCACTAAATGACTGAACCCACAACCTCTGTGTCAACAGCACAGCACTCTAACTAAGCAAGCTAATGCAGCCTACAATAAAAGAATTAAAAAAAACTGAGCTAATGGGTTGTCTCGTGATGTAGGTGAGAGGAGTATCTTCTGACAGTGGCTTTTTACTGACATGACATCATGGCACATTGAGTGAATGAGACGGGAGGAGGGAGCTGTGAGTTTGTTCTGGATCAATTTATTAATTCCATATCAGTGCCCCACTGTGAACAGTTACTTAACCCTCAATGGGACTGCCAATTCTGTTTTCTCGGCCATCCTGTGTGTGCGAGTAGGGGGAGGGGAAGGGGGAGTGTGTGAGAGAGAGAGGGGTGGTGATGGTGACAAAGGCTATAGGATCAGGTCAAAGCTTTTGGCACTACCATGACCAGAGGTCATTTAGCAACTATACAGCTAGCTGTCATCTAAAACTCTAGTCCTTCGACAACTGACAACTGACAACCGATGATGTACATTCTCCCAGTTTTCAAACCCCAATTAGAAACACACCTGTTCCAGCTACCTTCTGCACTTAATTATTCAAACTAAAGTAAGTGTTATTTTGATGTGCCATACCCACCACTGGAGGCCCGTTAAAAGTTTTGTTGGCACAAAGTTACAGTACTTGCATTCCATTCCAACTAAAAGAGTTTGCACAGGTGTGGACTGTGCCCTAGAACTTAAATGGTTTTGCACATCTTATTTCTGTGACCACTTCCGAATACACAACCCTGCCTGATCTCTCCTTTCTGTTTCTGATACTTACAGTTGTTTACAAATTCTTCACAACAGATGTACCACAGTTGGTTGCTATTCATTTTCTGTGTCTCGTCCATATTGGAATTATTCCACCTCCTGTCTCTTCCACAATTAAAAAAACTCTTTCTTCCTTCAATGTACTTCAAAACAAATCTTTTTGTTCAGCAGTAATTTTTCTCCAACTCCCCCATCACAGTCCCCTCCTGTCCTCCCGCTCCTAGTATGCAAGTAGCCTATACTCAGTACCCTTCTTTTTTATCACTGTGCCAAATGTTAAGTGAATGACTTTACTTACTTACTTTGATTTCATTTAAACATCAAGATTTAGCACCTTCTAATATTACCATTATTATTCTCTTTCTGTGCCCCGCAACATGGAACTCGATTTCCTCACATATTGCTTAAGAATAAGACTAGAGATTTTTTTTCTCAACTCAAAATGTCCTTTCTCAGCATTATATTATTTTCACACACACACACACACAGAGACACACACACACAGAGACACACACACACAGACACACACACACACACACACACACACACACACACTCACTCTCACACACACCACACACACACACACACACACACACACACACACACACACACACACACACACACACACACACACACACACGCACACACACAATATGTCAACCCAGCAGGTTACACACATTATATAATCTGTTTCCCTCTACCTGATCCAGTTTTTCATCTTGACTTGTCAATATTTCAATATACAAAGTAGCAGAAACAATATCCAAGACCCCAGGCAGTAAGATGGGAAAAGAGAGGCCTCAGTGTAGGTACAACAGTAGGAATTTTCTCAACTGGAATAACTCAATGAGGTATTCCAATTCCTGACCAAGGGTGAGGGTAGGGGCAGTCTCTGACTCTGAGTGATTATAGACGAGACGACGGTACTTAATTCTAGGGCAGTAAAAACATACAGGGAGGGGAGGGTGAGAGGGAGACCCCTGTTCAGAAAAGGGCGCTGGGGTCAAGCCAACCGACAGCCCGGAAAACATGATGAGAGTAACCTGGATAATTTTGAGACTTTTGTTTTGCTACATTCAGTAACCCTATGTTCATCATATATTGACTGAGTGTTCAAAGTAACAGCTGGCCAGGAAATACATTAAAATGGCAATTCAAAATGATATATCCCCTTCAAAACAAACCAGTTTATTCAATGAAAATCAAGAGTTTTACACAGTGTTTACAGTAGTCAATCTTCATTGGGCCTCAGCATACGTTACATTCGGGTAGGCTACAACTACTGTGTCTGCAAGTTCTGAAAGCATGAGAACGTCTTAACGATTGCTAAGGAAAACAATGGAAAATCTAGTGCCTACCTTTTAACTGCAATTTTCTCAAACTGACCACTTCTTCACCTACTCCATTTAAACAGCTTTAACATAAGCACTATTTAAGTCAGAAATATCTAAACTTTAAACAGCTTTAACATGGGCACTATTAAAGTAGAAATTTGATCTAAACACCACTGGAGAGAACACTTCTATTTTTCAGTGATTATAAACATGCCTCAATTACCCCCCCCCCCCCCCCAACAAAAAAAATCAAAACAAAAAAAAACTGCACACACGTTGTGAGGACAGGTAAGATTTTATACATGATCAGGTGAGAGAAGAGGCAGGAGAGAAACAATGAAAGACTGAGAGAAGAAGAACATGATGATGATGATGATTTAATTTCCAACTGCAGAAATTATTACCTAAAAGCCATTTTTCAAATTTGCAATTGCTTGCATGCAGGTAGCCAAAGAATGTACATCGGAGAAAGGCAACCATCTTTACAATCTCTATCTCTCTGACACACACACAGACACAGGTGCAGAGAGGGCAGAGAGGGGGGGGGGGGGGGGAGAAAAAGAGAGTGCATACACATACACACACACACACATGGAGAGAGAGAGAGAGACTATCCCTTGCTCTCAGACACACATATGGGGAGAGAGAAGAGAGGAACTACCCCTCCTCTCAAACACACACACAAACACGCACACAAGTGGGGGGGGGGGGGGTGGAGAGAGAGGAAGAGAGAGAGAAAAGAGAGAGAAAGAGATTTTATCTCTCTCTCAAGACATACAGAGAAACCTACATACACACCACAGAGAACTCTCTCTCTCTTTCTCTCTCTCTTCTCTCTTGCAGGCGGTCTAGATGCAGCAAAACACTTACTGGCTGGAGGGCCGTAGAATTTGACCATAAATTCGTTCAGACCTCCCAGAATGGTCACCTCGTGTTTGCTCTCGATGCTGACAAAAAGGTTAAGGTCAATACA
Organism: Monoplex corrugatus; assembly: GCA_030674185.1. Taxonomy (NCBI): domain Eukaryota; kingdom Metazoa; phylum Mollusca; class Gastropoda; order Littorinimorpha; family Ranellidae; genus Monoplex; species Monoplex corrugatus. The sequence goes on along the minus strand of JAPXFY010000018.1, from coordinate 25,097,335 downwards.
TGGACAATATCGGTCACATTTTCTTATGGCATACATTATACACAAACTCAGAACGTACATCTACACACACAATCATCATATTACATACGCATTCATCATCATCATCATCATCATCGTGTTGTTCGTCCATCCAGTCTTTTTTTTTATCATCATTATTTTTGTTTAATAAAGCCCAGCCGACTGCACAGAGCCATATCTGGGCTATAACCTTTTCAAAACATACCATACTTCAACTGGAAAAAAAAATGGGAAAAGAAAATCGAGCAACACATCAACGCACTCGCGCTCACAATCCAAGGAGATGCCCCCCGGCGCTGACCACTCCGTCCAATTTATCGCACAGGAAGATTTAAAAGACATACCTGAATACAAACTGAAATATAAGTAAGGACACTAAATCTAAAAAGAGACCCGAGTTACCTAAAACTGCTTCCGCATATCTCACTTGCCTAAAGCCAAAAATGCACTTAGTACATGTACCCAATTATCAATCCTATGAGAAGGTACTAAGACTTTATTGAACACATACAGGTAAATGAATTAGCAAGGCTGAAAATGATAGGAAGAAATGACAGAAAGAAAAGAAGGAAGAAAGAGAGTGACAAAAATCTCTAGCACAGAATTTCCAGAAGGTGGGGATACTATTTATACTGAAAGAGCCCCCACCCCCACCCCACCCCGCATCCCCACGAGGGTGTCCATCCAGTCAATGAGGGATATACTTAAGTCATCCAGGAGAGGCTGAGGCTGGTCGGTACATGTGTGCTGACAACTAGACTGACGAGGCCAATCCATGTTGCCAGAAAGAATGATGGCAGTTATGACAGGGGAAGGGGGTAGGGAGGCTTTTCTGACTCGTGTGTTCGCTCTGCTGCTGCAATCTTGTTGGCCTCACACATCTCACGGTTCTTGTACACGGCTTCAGTCCATGACAATTTGCCCATTCGGGAGATAGGGCTGATGTCAAAATGCTTCCGAAGATGTGTTCAATGTCCTTGAAGCGCGCCTTCTGACCTCCATGAGATTGCTTCCAGCCTCTGTGAGATCATTTCCCTTTAACTAACTTCAATGTTACTATGGCTAGAACTACAACTGCTGCTCTTGCTACTATTACTGCTTGGGGCCCCATTAGCTCATCTGCTTACAACACCACGCTGTGACAGGGGTGGGAACAGCTGAAAAGGAAAAAAAAAGAACTGTATTAGGGTCCGGATATATGCTCACCAGGGAAATTTTTTTTAAAGGATTAAAATCTGTACACTCTGTCGCATTTTCAGGAGTCAAATCAGACATTCAGATTAGCGCTTTGAAAAGACATTTTTCAAAACTACTGGATGTCTAGACATGTAGGCCTATATAATATATCATGAATTATTATACTAACTCCATCTTGAAAAAAAAAGTTGGCAGTTTGAGAACTTGATTCCACGGAATTAATTTTTCTCAGGAAAGGGCCCATGTAATCCACAAACTGATAATCTGATGCATTTGATTCTTCTGCCACAGAAACCCACAGATCCAAGGAGAATTCCCACCCAAGTGATAAAGTAGAGGTCACATGTTCAACTCTCAGGTAGACCAGACAGTATATATTTAAATAGTGGCTCTAGTACCTCAGCTAGTTAACACAATCTACTGATAACACAGGTGTCTATACTGATAACATAGAGGTCACAGGACCCACCCTAAGGTGGGCCACAGTTAACAACCTCTGGTTGATGGTGATGAGACGCAAACCAGTGTTTTCAATGTGGTATCGCCGTTGGCAACCTGTGGACAACTGCTTACTAGTATTATACTACAGCATTATTACAGTACTACATGCACTATAACTGTTGATCTGTCTGTCTGCCTGATCTGTTGCTGTTTGTGTCAGTTTTTAGTTACGCTTTACAAACTGTTACTGGCAACAACTGTATTATATGTCTGTATCAGTGATTTATTATTGACTTGTATTTTCATGTGAATTATGTTCCTCTCTGAAGTGAAGAGAGCTTACAAGCTTTCTTCCTGGGATGTTGGGCTACAAAAATCTTCATTATCATCATCATCATCGTCGTCATCATCATCATTTTTTTACTACATTACCACAATTACTGCTATTATTATCATCATCATAACTGTTATTATCATCAGTACATAAAGTCATTACTGTTATTGTTATCATCATCCTTGTTGTTGTTGTCATAATTGTTATTATCATTACGTAAAGTAATTCTTGTTACTGTTGTCATCGTCATCATCGTCAACATTAACATTAGCTATTCATCAGCATTATTATTATCATTATTACTGCTATGGTTGTTGCTGCTGTTGTTGCTGTAGCTGCTGCTGCTATTGTTGTTGTTGTTATCGATATCATCATCTTATCATCACCATCATCATCATTATTATACAGATATATATTATATATATATATATATATAATATATATATATATATATATATATATATATATATATATATATAATATCACAAAATTTCTCTCTAATATAAAAGTATTTAGAATATGATTCCACAGCATTTATCATTCTTATTATAAATCTACCACTCTAATAGTTGTACTATCTACTGGCAAAAATATAACAGCATATGATGAAGAAGACACAAAGGATGACAAATCGTGACTTCAGAGAACTACGAAGCTAGTAACTGGCTCGGGGTTCTCATGTGTGACTCAATAGAATGAATACATTCAAATGGATCACACACACACACACACACACACACACACACACACACACACACACACACACACACACATCACAAAGGAATACACAAACTCACACACCCACAAACATCACACAGGCATTAACACATGATTTTATGCACACACTCTTGCATAATAAACAATAAAACAGTGATATCGCGCACACACATACACACACACCCCTGCACAGAAAATGAAACTCCCTGAGACTGTTAGAAATCCTGCACATATTATATATAGTACACACACACACACACACACACACACACACACACACACACACACACACACACACACACACACACACACACACACACACAACACATATATGATATAGATCGGTAGGAGGTAGGTAGGTAGGTAGGTAGGTAGGTAGGTAGGTAGATAGATAGATAGATAGATAGATAAATAGATAGACAGATAGATCGATATATCGATAGACAGACAGACAGATAGATAGATAGATAGATATAGATAGATAGATAGATAGATAGATAGATAGATAGATAGATAGATAGATAGATGGATAATTATACACACACATGCTATATAGATACAAGGAACTTAATGACCCAGTTCAAAACAAAACAAGGAATTTTGAAATTTCGTATGGTGACACAACTGTTCACTCCAATCACACTCACATCATGCTCACTCACAAGTCTCATCCTCATCAGTGACACCTTCCCCACCAACCCTCTCCCACATTCCATCACAAATATATATATATATCTACTGAAATGAATGAAAATAATACCAATACATAATAGTTAATACATATATTCATATATATACATGTATACATGTGTACTTTTATCAAGTTTAGATCTATTTGTACTCTCTCCTTCAGACCAATCATTTTGTCTTTTCTCAGTCAAACTTTGTAAAGTAATATACACATTTGACTGGACAGTTATATGCTGTATCACTTGTTCTTGTTTCCCACTGCTATTCAGTTGTTTAAATTACACACAAGCATACACACACAAAAATAACAGTCATCCTAAATGAAATTTATGAAACCAGATATGTCAATCAATTTTCATTGTACTTCCAAAGAAAGCAGGGGCTATTATAATGAATTGTGTAAGATTCTACTAAGAATAATCATGATGAGAACAAGGAACAGAATCAAAAGGGAAATAGCAGAAAAACAATGTGGATTTGTCAAAGGGAAAGGAACTAGTCATGCCATATGCATCCTAAGAATTCTCATAGAAAAGTCAATCGAGTTGAGTAAGGATTAATATTTATGCTTTGTTGATTATACCTAGGCTTTTGGTCGGGTCAGACATGAAGAACTGACTAACCAACTAGAAAGGCTGAATGTTGATGGAAAAGATCTAAGAATAATCAGAAATATGTATCGGGAATAAACAGCAACAATGAGAATATAAAACGATATAAGCTCTTTCCAAAATATCAAAAGAGGGTTAGGCAGAGATGTCTTCTGTCATCAGATTTGTTTTCACCTTACAGCAAAACCATCATGAGAAACCTACAAGAATGCCCTGGGATAAAGGTTGGAGGAAAAATGATAAACAATCTTCATTACGCAGATGACACCATTCTAATAGCGGAAAATGAAAAAGACTGACAAAATCTTGTGAATAAAACAGAAAATGACAGCAAAAATAAAAGGCTGAAACTAAATAGCAAGAAGACTGAAGTCATGGTAATAGTAATCAGTAAAAAAAAAAAACAAAATAAACAAGAAATCCCCTCATGCAAAATAACAGGAAATGGCACAACAATGAGACAGGTTGATAAGTTTAAATATCTGGGAATGGTCATCTCACCAGACAGCAGATGCACATCAGAAATAGCCAGCAGAGTTGGCCATGCTAAAACAGCATTCAAGAAAATGAAAAGCATTCTTACCAACAAGGGAGTTCTTGAATGTTATATATAGAAGTAGAATCGATACTGTTGTAGTTGTACGGATGTGAGGCGTGGACAGTCAACACACAAAGTCAGAACAAGATTGAGGCACTGAAATGTGGTTTCTAGGAAGAATGAGGCGAGTTCCATGGACAACAAAGAAAACAACAAGACAGTCTTGAAGGAGGCAGACACAAGAAAAACATTAATGACGAAGATCAGGAAAAGACACGCAACATTTTTAGGACATTTTATGAGGCAAGAGAAATTAAGAGCACTTAGTTACACCAGGAAAGCTGATGGTAAAAAGAGTACCAGGTAGACCTAGGGGGAAAATATTGGACAGACTTGCAGAGTGGCTGAGGACAGAGAGGGTGGGAGACAAGGGGTAGATTCATATGGAGGGCGATGATCGCCAATGCCATGCCGCAGAGCACATGATGAAGATGATGATGTACACTAACACACACACATACACATAGTATAATACATACATACATGATAATTAATATGCATACTCACACACACGCATATTATATATAACATATATTTTGCCCTCTTTTATCACTAATATCAGTTGAGTTGTTTGGCTCAGTAAATAAAACAGTGGACACAATATCAAGATCTTGCCAGGGCAGAGTTCTGTGTAGGCTCAAGGATGCTGACACGATCAATGACAGATCTTGATCAAATTACATGTATGGAATTATCTGATTATGGTCAGATTACCCTTTCAGACTTGTTATTCCTGATTCTTATTTTCATTTCATGTTTTCTCAGTGTCTATAGACTATAGTTAACTGTTTAGAGTTGAACAGCATCCTGTCAACATCAAGGACAATCTCAAATTATGAGCCTCATGAAATGTTGGAGATTATATCAGTTACAGGCATCTCAAACTGCGGAGACAAAGGAACAGAAACAAAAGGGATCCATGCAGGGTACATCCTAGCCTGGAGTGGTCAGAAAGAAAGGTACAGAGACGAAACCCATCCATGAGTGGTCTGGACACTAACTAAATAATTGTACAAGAGTCGGATTCATTCTGCAATGTGACACAGCAAAGAACATACTGGAAACATGAGTCCACCTCAGAAAAATCTGGTAAAAGGAAATAAGAAGACTCAAACTTCGTCCAATATATGCACTTTGCAATGGCTCCAACTCAGAGGAAGAGAACAACTTTTTTTTTAAACTGGCAGACATCAACTGCTTTGTTTCCAACCATCTGTTTTGTTTCCAAAAAAGATGCGCTCATTATACAGCAGGAGACTTTAGGGAGAATGTATCACTATATCAGAGAAGGTCATCATGGAGACCACACTTGGGCTGATATAATGACAGAAGCATAGAGAGCGATTACAATGATGAAGAGCTACTACTTCTGTATGCGGATCATAATCTATGGATTATGACTACTTTCTTCCTACACAAACCCAGCTGTTTGCAAACCCAGTACAGATGCAACAACCTAAGCCTCTCATCACAGACTTGACTTTATTTTAACAAGGAAAGATAAATGGAATAATGTCAGAAACCCAAGGTCATTTAAATGGAATCATGGAAGCAGACATTGTGTGGTGCTAATCACGCCTAATGACAACAACACAACATTTAACAGAACCTCCTGGACAGCGTCATACTACATAAACATGAGAATGCTCCAAAGGAAGACTTGCAAATTGGGGTAAAGGAGAGGCCTTTCTTTTGTTCTGTTCATTGAGAAAGTAGACCAGGAGATCTGATTTCATCCTCATCTTATCTTACTCTTCTTGAGAGAGATATCGGTTACATGATCAAAGAAAATGTCTGCAATAAGGCTTTGGAGTTTATTCAAAAGTCATTTATCATACTAACACAATTTTAATTTCCATATATATGCGCTCCACTCAATCTGCCATCCGTTGCTGGCAGACTCCTTCAGCCTACGCAAAACCATAATATGTGCTAGTAATGTCCTGAAATAGAATTTAGGGGAAAAGGGGACAGGACTTGTGAAGCTTACATTAAGCTGATAGCAATAAGAATGATTGGAGCATTAAGATGGGAAGCAAACAGGTTTGTTTTATGTTGCAGGCCAGGATTACACTGGAGCTATTAGATCTAAAGCTCTATTACATGAGCTCATCTAAGAAATAAAAAGGCCATCACAATACATAATGTTGAACACAAGATCTGGTAGAATATCATGTTTGCTTTTAAACTAGTTCAGTTTTGCACGGGAGCAGGAAAAAACTTATACGTTATCAGTCACACTGATGGATGTGAAAATGTGCAGAATGTAATATTTACGGGAAGTGTAATTCTCCTCAGAGATGAACACTATGCAAAAAAAAAAGAAAAGAAAAAAAAATAGTGCTTATTTCATCATCTCTTTTGCTAAATATTATTATGACCATAGCTGTAAATTAAACACAGGCCAACCTGAAATAGCTGTCTGTAAACAAATGTTACATACACAATACAAAATACATGAGTAACAAATGGTACATACACAATATAAAATACATGTATATAATGGAAAAGAAAGTATGATGCAAACTGAAATTACCCTCACGTGAAACCAATATGGTCACATATTGACAGAAACAGAAAATACTCCATGCTCCCGACCCAACAAAAGTATGTTATAAATACTAACAGCCTATTTCTGTTATGATGCACCTCTCCGCTGGCTTGTACGCAATTGCTGCTACTAGTGCTACTGCTATGTATCAATAGACATACCGCCTATTTCTTATTTTCTATCTTGAAATCAAACTATGCTGATAGAGCACTGCTAAGATATGGTCCTGGGTGTTGAAGAATAAACAAGGGTGTAACTCACACTGGTGGGTTTTCAGGTTTTAGGGTGCTTGAAATCAATCAAAGGAAGTTGAAGACTATACAAGATATAAACTTGCAAGATGGCAAAGCAAAAAAGGCACAAAAAAAAGTTATATGAGAAGCCAAGGAGCAATCGTGGTAGAAATGTGGTGAAGAACTGAGCAACCTATGTCAACACTCGCACATAGAATTCTACAAAAACATCAAAGCGAAGCGACTAAGAGATGAACATTCAACCCAACAGAAACAGTGGAATCCTTGGCGACGTACACAGCATCAAATACAGATGGCATGAATACTTCAGCCATCTCCTCAACCCAGTCCATCCGGGAAATGGACAGTACCATTTCCAACCAATAGAGGGGAAGACGAAGCTTTAATCTTGAGATCAGAAGTCCAACAGGCATTGAAAATCAGCCTCCAAAAGTAAAGCAGCAGAAATATAGGGAATAACAATGGAAGCCATCTTAACATGTGGGAACATCAAAATCACATGACTGACAAACATTCCAAAAAGCTTCGAAAGAAAGAAAAGTACCAGAATAATGGCAACAAGCAGTACTTAGTGACTTCCATCTGGAGAAAGAAAAGCAACAAAAGATTAAAGAGACTGCAGTACATAAAATGAAATGTCATTCTTGAACCATGTTGGCCAAATGTAAACCAAAACCCTGGAACAATGTTCTAGATAAAAAGTGAACCCTTCTGGAGCAAGCACAGATGGATTTCAGGAAAGGAAAAAGGTATACAGATCTATCACTGCTCTAAGAAAGCTTTCTGAAAAGACAATCGAGCATGATAAAGAACTGACCCTTTCTTCCTATACCAAGAAAAAGCATTTGGCAGGGTAAAAAAAAGCATTTGGCTTGCCTCTACAAGCTGAGGAGAAAGCCAGAATTATACAACATCAAAGGTAATCTTTTAGACAACATCAGAGCCATCTTTTCAAGCGGTATAAGTGTAGTCTGCCAACCAGAAGAACTCACTGTCTGCTCTGAAGTCATCTTAAATGAGGAAAAGGTGTGTCCTATCACCACTACTGATTACAGTTCATATGGACAAGATCATGAGGGAAGCAAACCCACAGCCCGATTCTTTGAACGAATCTAGCACAGGAAAAAAAGAAGAATGACTACAAGTACAAGGACAAACATGCGACCTGAACATGGCCTCTGAAAACTACAACATAAAAAGCAGCATCAGCAAAACTGAGATGGATCAGCAGAACATCAGACAACCTCAGCATAAATATCAATGGCATAAGACTGAAAAACAGTTACTGAATTCAAATACCTTGGCAGCATTTTCACACAACATAAAACATACACACTGATAGAAAGTAACACAGATACTCTGCACAGGCAGTGACACTGTTCCAAAACCAACACATCCCCTCCCAGAGGTTCCACTGGGTAACGAGATTGAAACCAGATTCAAGAAAGCAAGCAGTATCAATTTGTTCCTCTCCTGAAAGCTGCTGACATGATCAAATGTCACAGGATAAGAAACACAAGGACCACAAAAAAAAACAAAAAAAATCATGGGTGGGAACAACACGTCCAACTGTCCATATCATATTCATCAGCAGAGAATTAAGTGATTTGTTATGACCAGAATGCAAACCTCACAAACACACATTTGTAGTTGTAATCAAAAGATACGTGGCTTTAAAGTGAGAGGCAGACCAGGGAGACATGGATCAGTAGGTTCAAAAGGTCACAGCATTCTCCACTTCACTGTCTTCAGGCCTAAGTTCCAACTCTATATCCCAGCAACACCAAGATGGTAGGGCCTACAAGCCAACATATGAAATCAACTAAAGGAAGAAGACTAGAAAGTGCACGTGATATTGTCTGACTGTGCTATGCAAACTACATTTTCTTATTATCAGTAAATGCATCTCTCTCTCTCTCTCTCTCTCTCTTACACACACACACACACACACACACACACACACACACACACACACACACACACACACACGCACACACACACAGAACAACAACAGCTGTCATGTAAGTACTGTACAGTAACTGTCATCTGGCACTGTTAAGTACTGGAAGTGTAAACAGTTGTCAGACGAATTAAAAAAATAACCCAAAGACAAAGCACATGTCAGATCCACAGTGGGCACAAGAGTTCTGGTCACACTCTAGTGATCATACTGTGTGAAGGGAGACCCTGGGAGGGAGGGAAACTAGTGTGGCCAGGCCTGGTTAGTGTACAGACAAAGCTCCCATCTCTGAATTTGCCCGCAAAAGTCTGTCCCCAGCTTAGGGGGGGGGGGGGGGGTATACATCTAACCTTCAATCTACATTGCTCTGTATAGGTACCTGAACCTGCTCAGGATTGAAGATAACGCAGGAAGGGTGAGGAGAAGGATAAAATGCTCATACTGCTGTCCCGAAATGTCAAAACATCAAACTTCAGTTCAAAACACTTCATTATTCAAGGAAAGTAGCATTAACTTGATTAAGCACCACTCAACCTCTTTTCCAACTAGTCCTTAAGAAAACTTGGGGACTCTATCCCCTATAACCTCATAGTTATACTATAGGACAACCTTGACCTAGACCTCTTTACTGTGTAGTCACCAAATGGTCAAGTAGGTACAGACCATAACAGTCAACATGCACACTTAACTGATCATGTTAACCTGAGAAACTGGAAAAATCTCCACCTTTTACTCGTCAAATGCTCCCACGCAGAGTTCAATATGATCTGATTGCAAGTCCACCACCTTAACCACTTGGCTATCATGCCAACATGGATCATTAAAAAATGAGTTTAGGAAACAACTGAAGCTGCTTTTGTAGTATACATTTTGCCTGTCACTAGTCAGCCTGAAAGTTGTAATCAGTATGCTGAGGGTTGACTGGTGCTCAAATCCACCTATGCAGAACTAAAAAACGAGAGAGGGAGGGGGCACTTCTGCTTTCAAAAATAAATTAATACACACAATCAAACAACTCAGTTCAGTTCATTTATACAAACACAATAAAATTCAACAACAACAAATTCAATGGATTTGCTGGTTTGTTTCTTTTTTTAAGAAAGCAATTGCACTTTCAATATTCAGTTAACTGAGTACTGAATAAAAGGTAGCAGGAGAAGGGAGGGAGAATTTATGAAGAAAGCAGTTGTTTTTAATGTTCAACTGACCATAAAATGCATTAAATTAGAATGGGAAAAAAAATTAGCAGACTATGTCAACTGAAAATACAGTAGTTGTTTCCTACATTGAACCCAGTTCAATTCAACTCAGGACTATTCATATTATCCCTGTCAGGAAAGTTGGATAAACCTTTAGCAATAAAACACAGAATGAATAACAGTAAAGCAGTGAAGTGTATTATAATGAAGCAGTAAAACTACTCATAAATTCATGCTACAACCACAGGCTATGACGTTAGCTGCTACATCTAACTCTGAACGGCAAATGTTACATGTACACTACTGTTCAACCATGTCGATAAAGCCCAGAATGTGATACACACAATGGAATTATGGATACATGAAGAGAAAAACAAACAAACAACATGAGCCAGACAGGAGAAAAGGGATTGTTTAGCCTCCAGAGAAAGCTGTAGTCTGGTATAGCTGACTTTAAAATGAGACACTCAAGCCCAGAAGTTGAAAAAGAGATCTGATCCTGCACAAAACTGTGCCACAAATTCAACACTGAAACTAGCATAGTGACAATGATGTCAATTCGCTCAGTGTGTTTGTAAGTTTGTAAGGGCTTAGCATAGAGAGGCAATGATAGCACAGCCTGTGACAGAGCTAGATGCACATCTCCCTATCCATGTCAATAGTGCGACAAAGCCAGTTGCATGTCTCCCTATCCATGTCTATGGTACAAAAGAGCTAGTTGCCTGTCCCTCAATCCACATCTACTGAGACATAGCTAATTTCCAGTCTCCAAGCTAGTTGCCTGCCTCCCTACTCATGTCTATGAATGAGATTAGGTGAAGCTAATCCTGACTCTAGTCGACTAACCACTGCCAAATGTAGAACAGGGGCATGTAGATTATAAATGCTAATTGACAGTAGCTAAGCAGGCACAGACCGTGAAACGTTGAGGGATAGACTAAGAACAAGACACAAATTTTAACTTCTTCTTTCTTTGTAGGGATGACAGAAAGACAGAGAGGGAGCATGACTGGGCAACAGTGATCATCTGAAAAGTGTGAATTACAATATGTCAGATTTGTTCTCAGCTGTTCCATTTCTAATCCAGAACACTAGGCCTTGAAGCTCTTACACACACACACACACACACACACACACACACAACACTATATATTAATATATATATATAATATTATTGCCTATAGTATAGGTGAAACTTTGAAAATGAAAGTATTTTTGGGCACACATTTCACTAAAGTTCATGTTTAGATGATGACTTTTGTCAAACTATGTCTGCGGTGACTTCATGATAATAATTGCAACTAAACGGTCAAACCTTTTAGTTGTTACTACACACGTATTGAAGTTTTGTTGGACGGAACGTAAGCACGCCTGCTAGCCGAGGATAGGAAAAAAAAACAGGTGTTGGCATTTGGCTGCCACGGTGTACACTCGATCTACACCTCGGTACACACAGCATTTCCAGTCCTGACCTGCTTTCTCTTGATCTAGATAAAATGGGCAGCCTTGAGCTTACGTTTCGCAGAGGCCTTCACCAAAGCCGATTCCGCGTTACAAAACCTCACTGGTACAATACGAGCCAGACATCACGAATGTGGAAGCGATTTGGAAAGACAAAGGGCTACAGAAATCATCATTCTGTCTGGAGATTCTTTACGATCTAGTGACGCGCTGTTAAGTTTTTTACAACACAGAACGCTTCGAAATGTGACCTCAGCCTGTCCAGCTCGCTGCATCTGCGAACGTTTGTCGTCACAAAACGACCAGAGAATTAATCAATCGGTCCAATACCACCAGTTCGACGTTTCCTCTATAACATAAAGGATACAGCTTGACCACATCGGTGTCCATTCGACGCTTTCCAGGACTTGGAGATGACATCTTTGATCAGTATTTTCACAACAGATTTCTCTCGTTCACATCCAAAACAACAACACCTAATGGCGGAACCCTCTGCTTGGAATGACGTTAGGTCACGTGGGTCTGCATTGCCCCGCCTATTGTCTCACAATATCAGCAGTTTCTTCTTCGTTTTCTTCTCCAAAACTTTGTATATTCCTCTTTATTGCTGTGTTTGCTGTACAGAAAAATCACAAAAGTTAAACTGTTTGTGAAACATGAAATAAATCACACAGAATATATCGGTCAAAGGTCATACAGTGATTGACATGTGAACCAAAGAGGAAATGCACGCGAGATCTCAGTCAGCTGTTTGATGTAAACAAACCCACATGCTAATCATGGATCGCCAACATTTCGTCAACACTATCAACATACAAATTCACTGATGAATGCTTATGACAGTTATGCTATACATACTTGACAAAGCTCTGCATATTCTTTTTTACAATGGGTTTGTCTTTCGAAATTGTCTGGACAGCTCAGCAATTTGTTGCCCCGCGAAGTCGTAGTGTGTATCGGCACGTACACTGTCGTGCATATAAGATAAGAGAGAGAGAGAGAGAGAGAGAGAGAGAGGTGTCAGTATTAGCACGGAACTGTGCTTAAACCCAAGGTTTTGAGCAGTATGCTTAAAAGCAAAATGAATAAATAAAATGATAAAGTAAATGGAACAAAAAAATTATTTAAAAAAACTAATTCTTAGATAAAATGAAATAAATAAACACATAAATGAATGAATAAACAAATAATGAAAAAATAAACACAATGCACCAAAAATCAGATAAATAAAACGGGAGGGGAAGGGGTCCAAATCAAAGTAGCAATATCAGTTTATTTGTTCAAGAGGTATTCATCACATTCTGACAATTTGATATGCGCTCCACCCAAATCTGCCGGCAATCACCTGGCAGGCTTCTGGACCCTGCACAAGATCCTGTGAACTGGCAAGCTTGAACGGAGGAGCAGAAAGGTAGGGGAATGGTAGGATAAGACCTTTGAAACTCTAAACTGACACTACCAGAATAATGGTAGCATTTTTCGTGTTGCGGGCTGGGGCTGAATTCAAGATATCAGATCCTGAGTCCATGGCTCTATCAAAAGAATCAACCAGCCCACATACAGAGAAATGTGTAGTCTTTCATAAGTATACTATAAGAACATTCCAGTCAAAGAAAGTATCGAATGCAAAAATTCCTTCCTTCGTATGGATGTAGATAGATAGATAGATAGATGTGTGTGTGTGTGTGTGTGTGTGTGTGTGTGTGTGTGTGTGTGTGTGTGTGTGTGTGTGTGTGTGTGTGTGTGTGTGTGAAATGGCTGATGTGACACGTCTAGTATGTTGGCTAGTGACTGCACGATTGTCACCTCTCACTTTCAGCCAAAATCCCTTCCTTCATATAGATAGATAGATAGACAGACAGATAGATAGATAGATACATAGATAGATACATAGATAGATAGATAGACAGATAGATAGACAGATGGATATGTGTGCGTATGTGTGTGTGTAACCTAGAAGAAGACCCTGGATTAAAGGTTGGAGGGAAAATGATAAACAACATTCGGTACGCAGATGACACCGTGCAAATTGCAGAAAATGAAAGGGACCTACAAAACCTTGTGAATATACTAGAAACAGAAAGCAAAGGTAAGGGGTTGGAACTAAACAGCAGGAAGACTGAAGTTATGGTGATCAGTAAAAAACATGAAATCCCCTCCTGCAAAATAACAGCAAATGGCACAACCTTGACACAGGTTAATAAGTTCAAATACCTGGGAATGGTCATTTCATCAGACGGCAGATGCACATCGGAAATAGCTGGCAGAATCGGCCAAGCCAAAACAGCATTCAAGACGATGACAAGCATTCTTACCAACAAATGCCTATCAATTAACACCAGAAAGAGAGTCCTTGAATGTTATATAGAACCAATACTGTTGTACGGATGCGAGGCGTGGACAGTCAGCAAGCAAAGCCAGAGCAGGATTGAGGCAGCCGAGATGTGGTTTCTCAGAAGAATGTTGAGAGTTCCATGGACAGCAAAGAAAACAAACGAGACAGTCTTGATGGATGCAGACACAAGTAGATCACTCATAAGGAAGATTAGGAAAAGACAAGCAACATTTATAGGCCATTTATGAGGAAGGGGGATTTGGAGCACCTGGTCACAACGGGAAAGCTGGAGGGAAAGAGAGCACCAGGTAGACCCAGGGAGAGAATGCTGGACGGACTTGCAGAGTGGCTGGGGATGAAGAGGGTGGGGGAGATGCTGGGGGCAACGAGAGATAGAGATGGTTGGAAGTCCATGGTCGCCAACGCCATGCGGCAGGGCACCTGATGATGATGATGATGATGATGATGATGATGATGATATGATGATGATGATGATGATGATGTGTGTGTGTGTGTGTGTGTGTGTGTGTGTGTGTGTGTGTGTGTGTGTGTGTGTGTGTGTGTGTGTGTGTGTGTGAAATGGCTGATGTGAAGTCTTGTAGTTGGCTAGTGACTGCGTGCTTTCAGCCTGCACTGCTGGCCAGCAGCTATGTGAAAAGGAGAGCAGAGCGTGTAAGTTTTAATGTCAGTACATAGCTTCTCCATCAGCAAGCCTTATGTTGTGCCTTCTTGTGGTGACATGCGGTAACTGAGCACCTCCTGGACTCAGGCTAAGCCCGAGGGACACAGAGGAGGTCTGGTTCCCAGTCGTGCTGCATGCAGCCCACTGGCGCATGGACATGCCCTGGTTCCCATGAAACAGACTCCCAGCTATGGGTATATAGCACCACTGCCTTGTGGGTGTCTCGGGAGAAACCCAAGGCTAAGGGAGTAAACCCTAGCAGAAAAAAACACCACTGTCTTGTGGTTATCTCAGAAAAGACCAAGGCTAAGGGAGTAAACCCTGACAGAAAACCAATGGAAGGCAACGGGAAACCACCATCGTATACTCCGATGGCTAGCCAAAAGAGAACGGAGGTAAATGACGTGCATAGGAGGTCCCGTGGAGAATCTTCGTCCGGTAAGATGTCATACTGCGCAGGTGACACCCGACTGTCAGTCAGCAAACTACGGCGATCACTTAAAAAAAAAAAATCAAAATTGCAACCTGGAGTATAAAACATTGCTGCAAAAAGGAAAATAAGAAAATGTCAAGATAGAGATGGAAAGGTTTAACATCAATATTTTAGGACTAGGGGAAGTGAGATGGAAGGGAGTAGGCACGATAACTTCAGGCAAGCATAAAACAATATATTCTGGTGGAGACACACATGAAAGAGGAATAGGCATCATAATGGAAAGGTTCAAGTCAAAGTCTATCAAAGGATACTGGGCTGTGTCAGACCGAGTTTTATTTAGTTAAATTCGATGGCACGATAACTTAGGCAAGCATGAAATTATATATTCTGGTGGAGACACACATGAAAGAGGAATAGGCATCGTAATGGAAAGGTTCGAGACAAAGTCTATCAAAGGATACTGGGCTGTGTCAGACCGAGTTTTATGAGTTAAATTCGATGGTAAGCCTTTTTTTTTTTTTTATATCAATATCATAATTATAAGTATATGTACCAACATCCGCAAGTACTCAGGAAAAAACTGACAACTTCTATGAAGTAGGCCTATTAGAAATAGCCAAAGCTCAATGTAAATCACAAGATACTACAGTAATAATGGGATATTTTAATGCTAAAGTGGGACAGGAGAGAGCGGATGACATAGTTTGGTTTCATGGCCTTGGCACACAAAATGAAAAGGGAGAGAAATTTGTTGAGTGGGCACAAATAAATGAATTCATAATAGTAAACGAAGAACACATTATAAAAAAGAACGTTGAAGGACCACCCATAATGAAAGACGAAGTTAGAACAGCATTTAAAAAGATGAAAGTGGGAAAAGCCCCAGAACCAGACAGTACTACTACAGAAATGTTTGAGTCCTTAGATGAATTTGGTATTGAATAAAATACCTGTCTTCCTAAACGAAATTTACGACACTGGAAAAATCCCCCAAGCTTTATGCTTTGTTGATTATACTAAGGCTTTTGATCAGGTAAGACACGAAGAACTGATCAACCAACTAGAAAGACTCAATGTTTATGGAAAAGATCTAAGAATAATCAGAAATATATATTGGGAACAAACAGCAGCAATGCGAATAGAAAATGTTATAAGCTATTTCCAAAATATCAAAAGAGGGGTTAGTCAGGGGTGTGTTCTGACACCAGTTTTGTTTTCATTTTACAGCAAAACCATCATGAGGAACCGAGAAGAATGCCTGGGATAAAGGTTGGAGGAAAACATAACAATCTTCGTTACGCAGACGACACCATTCTAATGAGAATAGAAAACGTTATAAGCTATTTCCAAAATATCAAAAGAGGGGTTAGTCAGGGGTGTGTTCTAACACCAGATTTGTTTTCACTTTACAGCAAAACCATCATGAGGAGCCTAGAAGAATGCCCTGGGATAAAGGTTGGAGGAAAACTGATAACAATCTTCGTTACGCAGACGACATCATTCTAATGGCAGAAAATGAAAAAAGACCCACAAAATATTGTGAATATGATAGAAATAGAAAGCAAAAATAAAGGGCTGAAGCTAAATACCAAGGAGACTGTAGCAAGACGACTGAAGTCATGGAAATCAGAAAATACAACAACAGAAATCCCCTCATGCAAAATAACAGCGAATGCCACATCACTAGGACAGGTTGATAAGTTTAAATATCTGGGAACACACACACACACACCACACATGTACATATATACATACATATACATAATATACCTAGGAACACACAATATATATATATATACATATACACACACACACGTATATATATATGTGTGTGTGTATATCTGTATAAATATATGTATGTGTGTGTGTATGTATGTGTGTGTGTGTGTGTGTGTGTGTGTGTGTGTGAGAGAGAGAGAGAGAGAGAGAGAGAGAGTGTTGTGTGTGTGGTGTGTGTTTCAAGTAAGTCTTTAAAATAAGTGAAATAAAGAAGTAAATCTAACTTTTTAATCACACTACTCACACACGTCCTTCCCCACTCCAACAGAATGAGAACAGAATGTTTATATTTTAATGGAGGTAATGCAACGTCTGACAGGTTTAGAATTATCAATACAGTTTGAACTGGATCATCTGTATACATCCAGTAAAGCAGCATAAATGACAATAGATTAGAGAAATGTGCTGCAGAAAGAGCCCAATACAGGAAATTCTCAACAACAACAAAAAGTTATATCACATAGAAACGTAAAATGAAGGCGGAGGAGGGGGGTGTGTGTGTGTGGGGTCACCAGTGCATGTGTGTGTGTGTGTGTGTGTGTGTGTGTGTGTGTGTGTGTGTGTGTGTGTGTGTGTGTGTGTGTGTGCATGCACGCACGAGCACGACCGTGTTCTATGGGTCTTTGAAAATGGTATGTCTGAGCATTTTCACCTATGCGTCCTTTTCCCACATGTATGAATTTAACATCGTAGACTGCTACAATGGGTCCAAAGCACATATTTAGACAGAAAAAATGTCATTGTTTGATTCAAAGGTTATCTCTATGCAGAAAAAAATGTCACTCTTTGGTTCCAAGAACATCCCTAGACAGAATAAATATCACTCGTTGCCTAAAATCGGGCAAGCATTTGAGAATATGCTGAGATATAGGCCTATATGTTAATAGATTTATACAAATTCAAATAAAAAAATGAACAGATATTTTCTTTTAAATTTTGTACACATGAAACTGAATATCTACTCTTTTATTAAACACGAAAAAACAAAACAAAACAAACAAACAAATGAAAAAACATGAACGGCTTACTTTCTGAATATTTGTCATGTTTACAACCTTACCTGTTACTCTCAGCTTTTGACACGAAATAAAATTCATCATACAGAAATGTAGTACAAGAAAAAGAAGAAGAAGAACATGGGGTCAGCATACTAGCTTAATGTTTTCGTACATGTCATTGAAAATGGTCGATTTGACATTCTGACAGCATATCCATATACATTCTTATAATCAAATGCAAATATCAAAATAACTAAGATATATATTTTCTCTAAGCGTTTATAATAATAATAATAAATGGTTATTTATGAGCGCTTTCCACTTGCACAAAGCGCTTTACAACAACAATAAAAAGTAAAACAAGCACACGAACTCACAGACACACACCAACACACACACAAACACGCACAGACACACACACACAAACCACACACACACGCACGCACGCACGCACACAAACACACACGCGCACGCACTCACACCCAAAAACACGCACATCAAGAATACAGAGCGGCAGAAAGAGGGTCTACAAGAAATGTTGCTGGAAGAGAAAAGTCTTCAGACTAGTTTTAAAGGAGGGAAATGAAGGGCTGTGACGGAGATTGTGAGGCAAGGAGTTCCACATCTGCACAGCAGATGATGAAAAAGCTCGACCACCATGCCTCTCTCGTTTATATTTGGAACGCGGAATGTTCTATCAGTTTATACACAAGAAACTGAATGTACACTCTCTTTGACAACAAAAACAGCAAAAGCATGATAGGTTTCCAGCTTACTTTCAGAACAGCTGTTAGAGTTACAGCTTATTGATTCACGGAAACTAGTTGTCTGTTGGTGAGATTTGGCTTGGTTAGTTTGTGTATCATTGAAAAGCCGTACATTATCAATTTTGTTTTAAAAGAAAGTTAAGCTCATGACCACTTACGTTGAAAGCTTTCAGGAAATCAAGATACAGAACACCGCAAAATTTATTGTTGTTTATAATATGTAGTTATTGATATACACAACCTTTCAGCACTATTTGATATAAGTGTGCTTTCTAAATCTGAACTATTTAGAATAAAGCAGTGTATTTGTGTTCAAATGTGCAATGAATTGTTTATTTGTGCGTTTTTCAAGAAAATAAAGGAGAACAGACAGGGTTGAAATGGGTTTAAAAACTAAGGATCCCTGGAAAAGACGAATTACTTTAATTTGAATAAAATCATCTGGAAAGTGGTACTTATCAATGTCTGATTTGTTTATGCGAGTAAATGTTTGTTATTACAAGAACTGAGTAAAATGTTTTACCGCTAAACAATCTACACTGTAAGTTCCAGTTTGAGGCGTTCTGTGGCATTGTTGACTTGGCTTTATTATTATTGCCACAAGTATATATACAAATTATTACAAGTTGACTCCAAATTCAGTAACTGTAAATATCTGAGATGCTCATTACTCAGATGTGTGTGTATTACTCAGATGTGTGTGTGTGTGTGTGTGTGTAAGTGTGTGTGTATGTGTGTGGTGTGTGTGTAAGTGTGTCATGCGCTTTACATGGTGAAAAAGCATATTCAAAGAATAAGCGGAGAGTCAGACCATACTGGTTCCTTTCTTTCACAACTTCAGTGTAAATGTCCGATCAGAAAAGCAAACGTACTTCACTTGCGTATTTTCCGTCTGCTTGTTCCAGGTGGTTTCATGGGGAGATGGCGCTTACAGTCTGCAAAGCTAAACCGGAAGCCTGGCATAGAGTCATGTTGTATATGTGCAGTGTGTCTGACTCTCCATTCATGCAGCACTGTCGTTGTCTTCCTTTAACACTGAAGCTTGAACATTTGTAAGCTCGACGGACTTGTTCACTGGCATCCTGGTGAGGTGGCCAAAGTAGGACTTGTTCACCGGCATCCTGGTGAGGTGGCCAAAGTAGGACTTGTTCACTGGCATCCTGGTGAGGTGGCAAAAGTAGGACTTGTTCACCGGCATCCTGGTGAGGTGGCCAAAATAGGACTTGTTCACCAGCATCCTGGTGAGGTGGCCAGAGTACTTGATCTGCTGTGGCGTGATGTAATGGTTGACAGGTGTTGTTTCAAGTTTCTTGGATCTCTTTGTTTCCGTTCGTATCTCTTCTGATCTCGCCTGCTGCTCTTCTGAGATCTCTCACAAATTGTGATCTTTCTGTTAACGGTTTTCGTGTCCAGGTCTGACATTGGTAAATCAGTGTAAGTGCAAAGATCTGCGAATTATATTTCACTGAAAGCTTTTGGATCATGGTTTGCATCTTGAATAACTTGACCATATGGCTAGATGATGACAAGGAGTGGTGATAAAAGCATTCTTTTTGAACCCAAGATGACATTAAGAACCAATTGGGTAGCACTTTTTGATCTTTACAACACTCTCACAATCCATTTCTGCATAGATTGTTTTTGTGTTGCTAAGAGCTGGTAATTAATTCCATTTGGCTCTATGACTTCCCAAAGATTTCATTCTGTTGACACTGTCAAATACTTTTTCCTGATCCACAGAGATGAAATGGAATTGTTTTTGGTACTCACATGAGAGATGAAATGAAGTCGTTTCTGGTACTCACATACTTTCTCACAAAGCTGGCAAAATGTGAACAAGCAAGAAAAGCAAGCATCAATGTCATTCACAACATGTCTGCGTTAGACTAAGCCTTCCAAGTCACTGAACAGAAATGTCTACTTAAGAAATCTGCTGCATTTTCCTGTGTTCTGTTATCCTAAAGCAATTGGAAATACGCAACAAAATGTTTTCAGTGACTGATGGGTTCAACGATAGACAACAGAACCCATACTTTAGGTAGAACTTCAACATCTTTCCAAGGTATAGGGTTTATTTAGTACCAGGTAGACCCAGGGAGAAGATATTAGATTGATATGTGGAGTGGACGAAGACAGAGAGGGTGGGACAGAGGTTAGAATAGGATATGGAGGGCCATGACTGCCAATGCCAAGCGGCGGGGCACATGATGATGATGAGGGTTTATGTGCAGACGTATGTCTGATCCCATAATTCTTTGAATCCTTCTTTCAATCATATGGCACCTGTAAAATTAGTGCGCATTGAACTCTCTGAGAGGGGAGACACTGTCTTCAGAAACCTGAAACTGAGACAATACTGTGAATCTCACTCCGTCAAAAATTCCATGTTTGTGACTGTTATATGTCAGCAAAATTACTGAATAAATTGGCAGCTTGAAAATCACTGAAGACAATGTTTTATCTCAGCACACCGCACATGCACAAACACACACATATTGGGTGTTCTGCATGTGAATATTTATTGTTCATGACAACAGATGATGGCAATATCATATTTACACACAAGCAATACTGGTCAGCTTGATTGAACTTCACTGTTCAAAGCACAGTCGATCAAAGTTATACACATGTATACAATTATAAACAGACTCGTCAGTGAAAGTTATACACATGTATACAATTGTAAACAGACTAGTCAGTCAAAGTTATACACGTGTATACAATTGTAAACAGACTCATCAGTCAAAGTTATACACATGTACCCAATTCTAAACAGACTCGTCAGTCAAAGTTATACACATGTACCCAATTCTTAACAGACTCGTCAAAGTTACTTACATGTACACAACTGTAAACAGACTCGTCAGTCAAAGTTATACATGTGCATACAATTGTAAACAGACTCGTCAGTCAAAGTATACACGTCATACAACTGTAAACAGACTCGTCATCAAATTACACGTGCATACAATTGTAAACAGACTCTCAGTCAAAGTTATACACGTGCATACAATTGTAAACAGACTCATCAGTCAAAGTTATACACGTGCATACAACTGTAAACAGACTCTCAGTCAAAGTTATACACGTGCATACAATTGTAAACAGACTATCAGTCAAAGTTATACACGTGCATACAATTGTAAACAGACTAGTCAGTCAAAAGTTATACACATGTATACAATTGTAAACAGACTCATCAGTCAAAAGTTATACACGTGTATACAATTGTAAACAGACTCGTCAGTCAAAGTTATACACGTGCATACAATTGTAAACAGACTCGTCAGTCAAAAGTTATACACATGTATACAATTGTAAACAGACTAGTCAGTCAAAGTTATACACATGTATACAATTCTAAACAAACTCGTCAGTCAAAAGTTATACACATGTATACAATTCTAAACAGACTAATCAGTCAAAGTTATACACATGTAGATCTATACAATTCTAAATAGACTTCATGCACAGCATAGTCAATCATACACTGAATCTTCTGAACACAGTAACCATAAACTTACAATCTTCATCACTAGTACACAAACAATATTCACACACACACACACCACTTCTTAAGGCACGATATGTTATTCGACACAGCATTGCTCACAATTTCTACAAGTTTCATACAACATTCCATCTTTCGGTATCTTTACTGGTAAAAACTGATGTGCTAAATGTAGGCTGGCTGGCCTATTTGATAGCGTTGTGGACTCAAAAATTGATATCCTGATTTCAATCATAGCCCACAACACTGAAACTAGCCTGATTGCTGTCCATTTCAATGCTCCAGTCATTCTGGTGGTGTCAGTATTTCATAAATCCTGTTCCCTCCTCCCTATTTCAAGACTTGCCAGTACATATCGTTTTGAGTAGGCTCAGTGGTGTCTGTCAGATTGAGTGAGAGTGTGTTGGTATAGTTCAAGCGCGCTTAATCCCTCTGAATAAAATTGAAATACAGTAATATGGACCACACACACACACTAACAAACGCACACATTCTTTGCGGCCTAGCAAGACAAAAGGCTGACAGGGCAGAACAATTCTGCACAAAAAAGAAACTATCATAATAATATGATGATGATGATGATGATGACTACGATGATGATGATGATGATGATAATACATGTGATTTACAACTGCAGATATACACACACAGACATAATTGTGATAATGACCAGTTTAAGTATACACAGTGTACCCACAGAACAGAAGCATAAAAAAAACTTGCAACTTAACACACAGACATAATAGTTTCTGGCAGGCACAGGAGCGAAAGTAGACATAAACAGCAGCATACAGGACATTATCATGCAAACTTGTAGTTTCTTGCTCACCTAAAATCTCTCATATCCTGACTCACACTACACTGCACACATCCATCCCAGCACTTGCACTCACATGCACATATACATACTTGTATCAGTACAAGCACACGCATATCCCCCCCCCCCCCTTACACACACACACACAACAAGCTCATGTCACATGCACTCATGCATACCTTCAAGAATGCATACAAAAATACCCATCCACCCACATGCATATAATATTACTTACACATCGTCCTTGTACTCACACACACATGCATACAAGAATTCTTCTGAATATACACACACCACCACACTCTTTCATGCATGCACATGTATTTAAAAATACATAAACATATACAAGAATGCATACACACATACACCCATACTTACAATATATACACGCACATGTATTTACAAAACATATACACATGCCCCTGCCCCTCTTCCATATACACAGCACCTACAAGAACACTACACATCCCTCCCGTACACACAAATACACATGCAGATTCACAATAACACACATGTGCATCCATGCACCCAATCACAACGATACACATGTCTCCACACACCCAATCACAATACACATGCATACACACATACTTACAAGAACTCTTCCACACATGCACACTTCCATGAATGTATACAATTACCCACACACATACTTAAAAGAACACATGCACCTACCCAAACACTTACAAGAACACATACATTGACCTACACACATACAAGAACAAAGACATGCACTCAACCATATGTAATTTTTTTACTGACTGCAATTTACAATTCTGAATTGGATTGGATTTCTTTTCTTGTCACAACACTTTACTTGACCAAAGCCTTCCAGCATGTCCAAAGAACCAGATGAGTAGTCCTCCATTGGACTCCACTCAATGTGGGATACCAGGAAATCAGATGATATATGAGCTAGCTAGAAGAGGAACCCACAGACCAGTCAGGCAAAACTGTTTGCTACATGAGAAGAGGAGCATTATCAGATCACACGAGTCAACTATCACTTCAGAGAGTAGGGCCTACCAAGTGGTCCAAATGAGGCTTTGCACCAGCCACAACTGGCTGAATGTTCATATGAACTGCAGTTTTAAATTGACACCTTCATCAACCTGCCCCTGTGGTCAAGAGGTCGCGGCAGCCAATACATATTGCAACAATGTTGCTTCTATCAACTGGAGCAAGACATGGCCTACTACAACTCCTCTGACCACCAAGCTGTATGGCAGCCAGCAGGAACTGGAAACAACCACTTTCACGAGATGGTGAACAAAAGAAGAAGTAGTCACAACAGAATTTCTCCACATGAAATGTGGGTTGCTCTCCCAAGGAAAAGCACATTAACACAATTTCTGTTGTTGTTTTTTTTTTTTCATCCTATGCATGTATTTTCGCTTACCTATGAAACTGGATTTTTCTACTGAAATTTTGCCAGGGGCAATTCTTTTATTGCGGAGGGATCTTTAATGTTTGCTGATTTCATGCTGCATACAAGACCTCAGTTTATCATTTCATCCTAAAGATAAGCACCCAGACTACCACTGAATACCTAGTGGAGAGAGGGGGAGAAAAATCCATGCCTGATAGGAAATAAAACACACATTTCTCACACCACATGTTGTAGTCACTTGAAATACTTTCATTTTTGTTTGAAAGTTGCAAAATCTTGTGGCTTACTTTCAACCTTGTCCCAAGGTCTTCTGGTTTGTTTTTCAACCTGGCAGCGTTTAGAGATCCCAACTTGTGTTCCCCATCATGTGATACGAGCCCTGTTCAATAAATATTCGGAAACACTACCTAGCCTTCTCTCCTTGAGGATAACTCCAGTGCATGATTTTGTCCTGGAGATGTTAATTCTCCTGGTCAAGATCTTTACATTGTCCCAAGATGTGTGTTGTAACAGGCTATGAATTTTTCAAATGCTTTAATCAGTCTGTATTACAGTGGGTAGGGTAAGGTCTTTCCCTTTTCTGACAGTCAGTTTCAGTCTCAAGTGTACAACACAAATTTCAGAACTTCCCCAGAAAAGACATCGTCAATGTGGATATGTCCTCAAGTTGGTGATCTTATATCACCATAGTGCTATGAAATTAGATGCCAGAAAATAGTGTCTGCAAGGATGAAAAAAAAAAGATTTTTTTTGTCTTGAATATTGGCATCTGTCTTGTTTCTTCAATGAAACATTATGTGTTCTGAATGTCTCTTCATATGCTGGTGGTCTCCATTCAATTCTATGGACTTTGTCTCCATTCATTTCATCTTTTATACTTGGTAAGTGCTGAGGTGCATACAACATATTCAAAAATTGTTCACAAAGATCACTATCTATATCATTTGCTGTAGCCATTTTACAACAACATGGAAGCATGAAGCAGCAGCAACACTTTAAAAAAACACACACACACACACACACACACACACACACACACACACACACACACACATGCAGTGTGTGTCACACAATCCCCTCCCCTCCCATACATATCCAAACAATTACAGTATGAATGTACAATTTCAAGATGAATTAGCAAGAACTTGTAGATTCTGTATATAAGATAAATAATCACACACACACACACACACACTCACACACACACACACACACACACGAGCGCACAAATGCTGAAGAAAGACATGTACAACCATTGAAGTTGTATCATCTATAAAAGCATAATTATGAAAGGAACTCAGCAACATTTTTTGTTCTTATGGAAGGAGAACAAGAATCAGCACGGATGAATACATTAGCTGTATTACATGACTTTACGAAAAGCGAGTTCTTGATTTTACTAAATTGACCCACAGATATTGAAAGCAACAGAAACTGGCAATTCAACAAACTTCTGACTTATTACACCCACAGCCTTGATTCCTACTTGTGTGTCATATTAATGCCATTACATCTGGAAATAACACTGAGACAAGTAACAGATCATTTCTTCTAAATAACATTGCTCTGATAGTTTGCTCCAAAACAGGAACTAATTCTGAAGTATATTTTGTTTTCTACTTTAATGTTTGTAATTTTTTTTCTTAACTTCTCCATTTAAAATAATCTGCAAGCTGATGACATCATTTTCTGTCTTTCTAATAACAGAAATTTGCCTTTAAGTGAGTTAAAGCTAGCTGAATGACACAGCAGCATCATTTAGCTGTGTATCTTATGAGCTCATGACATAGCAAATTAACCATATCACAGAATGTCACGGAACCAGTTGTTTGTCTTTCTATCTCTATCATGTCTGTGATGTGACAGAGCTGGTTGTCTGTCTCTATATCCATGCATAAATAGCAAGAAGTGATGTGACAGAGCTAAGTTCCTCTATGTATTTCTGTGGTGTGCCAGACCTAACTGCCCATCTCCCTATCCATGTCTATGATGTGATAGAGCTAGTTATGTGTCTATTATGACATGACTGAGCTAGTTGCCAGTCTATTAGGATGTGACAGAGCTAGTTGCCAGTCTATTAGGATGTGACAGAGCTAGTTGCCAGTCTAATTAGGATGAGACAGAGCTAGTTATGTGTCTATTATGACATGACTGAGTTAGTTGCCAGTCTATTAGGATGTGACAGAGCTAGTTGCCAGTCTATTAGGATGTGACAGAGCTAGTTGCCAGTCTATTAGGATGTGACAGAGCTAGTTGCCAGTCTATTATGAAGAGAGTTAGTGTCTATTATGACAGAGCTAGTTGCCAGTCTATTAGGATGTGACAGAGCTAGTTGCCAGTCTATTAGGATGTGACAGAGCTAGTTGCCAGTCTATTAGGATGTGATAGAGCTAGTTATGTGTCTATTATGACATGACTGAGCTAGTTGCCAGTCTATTAGGATGTGACAGAGCTAGTTGCCAGTCTATTAGGATGTGATAGAGCTAGTTGCCAGTCTATTAGGATGAGACAGAGCTAGTTATGTCTATTATGACATGACTGAGCTAGTTGCCAGTCTATTAGGATGTGATAGAGCTAGTTATGTGTCTAATATGACATGACTGAGCTAGTTGCCAGTCTATTATGGTGTGACAGAGCTAGTTGCCAGTCTATTAGGATGTGACAGAGCTAGTTGCCAGTCTATTATGACATGACTGAGCTAGTTGCCAGTCTATTAGGATGTGATAGAGCTAGTTATGTCTATTATGACATGACTGAGCTAGTTGCCAGTCTATTAGGATGAGACAGAGCTAGTTATGTGTCTATTATGACATGACTGAGCTAGTTGCCAGTCTATTATGATGTGACAGAGCTAGTTGCCAGTCTATTATGACATGACTGAGCTAGTTATGTGTCTATTATGACATGACAGAGCTAGTTGCCAGTCTATTAGAATGTGACAGAGCTAGTTGCCAGCCTATTAGGATGTGACAGAGCTAGTTGCCAGTCTATTAGAATGTGACAGAGCTAGTTGCCAGTCTATTAGGATGTGACAGAGCTAGTTGCCAGTCTATTAGGATGTGACAGAGCTAGTTGCCAGTCTATTATGACATGACTGAGCTAGTTATGTGTCTATTAAGACATGACTGAGCTAGTTGCCATGTCTATTATGACATGACAGAGCTAGTTATGCATCTATTATGACATGACTGAGCTAGTTGCCAGTCTATTATGACATGACTGAGCTAGTTGCCAGTCCATTATGACATGACTGAGCTAGTTACCAGTCTATTAGTATGTGACAGAGCTAGTTATGCATCTATTATGACATGACTGAGCTAGTTGCCAGTCTATTATGATGTGATAGAGCTATTTGACAGTCAATTACGATGAGCTGGTTGCTGATCTATCTGTCCATGTCTATGTATGCATGACCTGAAAACAATAAGGATGGAACATACTGAAGAGCAGACCCACAGACAGAAGGCTTCAAAACAATTGACCACATTAAAAAACTATGAAAAAAATTCAATTCTTATTCTTTTTCTTTTATTTGCCCTCTATATGGTCAGGCCACATTTGGGGATGAATGGAGCTGCTTTTTCCTGTTCCTGCCAGTTGTCATAGAGGACTACATAGGTTGGTGTCATGGGACAGTGCCATTTCTGTTTGTTGTAGACAGAGTGGACATTTACATTATTTTGCATTGACTATGTTTTGTTACAAAGTAAATGCAAGTGTGGTAATTCCGATTACAGCCCTCATTATTTAAAATAATATAGAGTATTTCATGTCACATACTGTGGAAAATCTCTTTACAGAATGAAAAGAAAAAAAACGAATGACAAATATAATGAGTAAAGGTTGTCTGATTGAAACACAAAACAATAAATGTTTGTAAAAGTCAACTGATTCCCAACTCCACCGTACTTTACGAACTAAAGTGACTCCTTTCCAGAGTGAGTCAACTGCCGAGCCATGATCTTCGTAAAGCTGTGCATTAATCGTGTGGCTAGACCTGCCTGTGACGGATGAGCGGTGATCATCCCACAACCAACCACTCGACCATGACCAAGGTCTGAAACATTCATCACTCTTCCAGCAAAGACAGCACCAGCCACGCAACCAACCACTCAGCATGAACGTACGTGGAGAGGATGAAACACCATCCTGCTTGGCAATCAATGATCTCATATCAAGAACCCTATTACATAAAGTGAACAATCTGTCCAAACCAACATCATTCCTGCCTGTGAAATCAAAAATATTGACGGGACAAAAGCAAATTGCTCTGTATGACCACTGACATAAAACAGGGATATCGAAAGCTTAATCTCTCAAACCACAGACAAAGTCAGTGACAAGCAAATAACTCACTCTTGTCAAATTATATTTATGAACAGCAAGATAGTCTGATATGATCATTTTGGTATACCTACAAGAATAAAGTAAACAACTTTGCTGTCATTCAACTAGTTTCCCATCAAATTTTCTGTTATTTAAAAACAGAAGATGGTAACTGATCAACTTACAAACTCAGAATGGAGGAAAACATAGGTCTACATTCTCAAATATGTCTTATACCATCTCTGCAATACACACACGAAGTTAGCCATCTCTTACAAAAGAAAACACTTACTTACAACTATGTAAAACAAACATTCTGTTCAAAATATGCCCAAAACACAAAATGTCTTTATAAAATAAAACTGAAAAAGACCAATTCATGAAGTACATTTTATAATCATGACCAGCAATATACACATACAATAAAATGCATGATCTGATAAAACAAATGAGTGAGAAAATCTACCTGACAGTGTACAAAGTAAAATGATCTCTTAATGAAATAAAACTGTGATGGACAATCTAAAATGTACATACACAGTACGTAGATGATTTAAACATGGTAAGGTTGTCCCATAACCCTGAGACCTCAACTTTTCCCAGGACCAGCATCATGAATATGGTGCCAAGCTTCTCTCCCTCACTGCTTTACCTTTCCTAACTATGAAACAAATCAGGTACCATTCACAGCTGGGTAGATTGGAAGACACATGCACATATAAAATTCCCTGGGTGTGACTGGCTCTCACGCGAACATGCACAGGCAGACTGAAAGATGAATGCTCTGATTTGCCAACCAGGAAAGTTGAATGATGCCCTTATAAAATAAACAGTGATACAGTATACACAACTGATGTCTGAAACAAACACTTTGATCTGATAAATAAAACACACAGATTTTACATCAAGGTATGTGTGATCTAGGGGCAACGAGAGATAGAGACAGATGGAAGTCCATGATTGCCAACGCCATGCAGCAGGGCACCTGATGATGATGATGATAATGATGTGTGAAACATGCTTTTGTGACGAAAACAAGCTACAATCCACAAGTGGCAAGAATTTACATTCTATCACTTGAGTATAGGGATTTTCCAGAGGGATTTATCATATTTGGGGTCTGGAATTTGTTCAAGATGGATTCGTTGTATTCAGACAATTCATCGTACTTAACCCAGATCTAACTGCAATGATCAGAATTCCTGAGTCTGCACAAAACCCTACGCACTGACAAGGTCTTGATATGTACGAGGTGGGTCCTATGAATACTAAGCTGACACCACTAGAATGATGGAAACATTAAACACATAGGCCAGTTTCTAGTGTTGCGGATCAGGATTGAACTTGAGATATGAACAATTCCTTATGAACTGTACCCACATCTGCCAACAATTATTCCAACCAGAGGCAAAATACCTGAGCCTGTGTAAAACGTTATATAGCAGCAAGGTATAAAATGGGAATGGAGAGGGGGAGATGGTTGAGAGGTGCAAGGTGGGTACTTCTGTTACCCAAAATTGACACGGCTTAGTTGTGATCTGTAGCTGCATATTTGGTACTGTGTGTGGCACACTGTGTTTTCAACATGTGGATTTCATGTTCTGGGTATGTACAGACAATGGGGGTTTAGAAACTACTATGTCTGCACAGAAAAATCTCCATCACTCACCAGGTGGTACCTGAAAGTCAAACACAGATCTTCCTGACCAACTTTTCAGTAAAAAAGACTGCATTTACAGTATAAAAACACAATGATGACAAAAATGTGAGGGTGCACTCTTTCAATTAATTAAAACAATATTATTTGAAGGGAAGTCATTTTCTTCGTTTGTTTAAGTTGTTTTTTTTAACAAATAGGAGGAAACTATACCATATTCTCTGCCTGGCATAATTTTAAATCACTATACCAACAATGTCGTAACTAATATGTAATGTTGCATGGGTAAGCCATGCTGAAGTTGCAGCCAGCCAGTCACAGCTATGGCTAAAAATAGCAGGAGAAGGTCAAAAGTATGATAACTTATCTTCAATTTCCCAAAGTTTTATGGTTAAAGCACCATAAAAAGCAACTGATAAAACTTTTTCGATTTTCAAATTTTCATAAACATCTTTCCAACATTTGCAGGGTGGCCTTATCTAAAACTCTGTCCATCATTATCTTTTCATGATACCACTAAAGTACTTGTTTGTTCATTTGTTCTGTCTCACCTCCATTACTGCAATGCACTCTTGGCTAGTCTTCCACAGGCTACAGATAGTCAAAAATAATCTTGGCTCATTTTCAGATTTAACTATGAACATATCTCCTGGCTTCTCAAGTCACTGCACTGGATTCCTGTTCAGTGTATAATCAATTACAAACTCTGATCATTGCGCTTTTGCATCTGTCTGAAGAACAGGCCCTCAGTATTTCCGTGACATTTTAACAACTACACACCATGAGAACCTTCAGTAATTTTCTGACTCCAGAGTGTTTTGCTTTCTATCTTTCTAAACAAAATCTTTTGGTCAATGTAGACTCACTTATCACAGTTCAGCAGTATGGAACTAACTCCCTGTCCATACCAATCAATCAGCTTCAATCATTTCATTCAAATCTGCTCTGAAGACATCTTTTTTTCCTATAAAAGGTGTTTTGTGAGTGAAAGAGTGTGTGTGTGTGCGGCGCGCATGTGTGAGGTGTTTGTGTGTGTGTACATGTGTGCATGTGTGTGTAAATGTACGCGCGCCGCGCGCGTGTGTGTGTGTGCGTGCGTGCGTGCGTGGGTGTTGTGCGCGCGCGCTTGTATGTGTGTATTTCGTGTAAGTGCGTATGGATATGTTGTATGCATTCATATATGTTAGGGTGTGCATGAATGTGTAGGTGCGTCTGTGTGTGCATGATTGTGCAAGTGAGTTTGTGTGTGTTTAAATAAGTGACTTGGGTTTTTTCAACAAGTGAAGGAGATATTTGATCACAATTCTTTTTATTGCTTCTTTACCACTGCATTTCTACAGTTCATCTCACAGCAGCAGGGGTTTTGAACATCAACCTTTGTCTCTCATGCTTTTGTGAAACATTCAGGGTTCTTGTGAGATGAGGCACTGTAATCATTATTATCACAATCATTATACATACCATTAAATTCACATAATCATCCATATTTTACAGAACAGCACATATCATACAAATATCATCACCATCATCATCTATTTTTCTTTTTCTAATCATCATCATTATTACCATTAAAACTACATAATCATTAAACATTTTGTAGAACAGCACATTATTTCGGATGCATATAGTTTATCAAATACACACACACAATCCAGAGAAATGACAGTCAAAGCATACACTAGTTTATATGCAGGATTGTATAGTCTGCTAGTTTATGCATGTTTGTATATATGTCTACAAGTCTATATTTCTTATATACTTAACATTTTACGTACATTTCGTATGTATAAATCAAAATGTGTATTCGTCTATCCTTTCTATGAATTGTACATTTGACAAGTTAGATGTCCCTGAAGTAATGACATGCTGTTCTGTAAAACATTGACTGATTAAGTGTTATTTGTCAGATGTGTCAGAAAAAGACTGTAACTTTCATGGTGCTGATTCTTGTCCTTGCATGTGTGTTCTTGCGCACACACACACACACATACACACACACACATATGCGTGGATTTATGATACTGCTAAAATAAAGACACAAATGCAGATGAATTAAGATACCTACTTACAAAGGGTAAATAATATATAAGAATTATCACTCTGATAGTGGGGGGGGGAGCAGGTGTGTTCTTAACTATCTTCAAAACAAGGTAAACTTTTCTCTGGGACGGCATTATAAGGGTGGTGCCCATCTCTCCTCCCTTAACGCTTTATCTTCCCTACCTTAAACAGGGTCAGGCACCCATTCACAGCTGAGTAGACAGGAGCCTGCATGCACAAAGATTTTCTTGAGCAAGATTTGCACTCAGACAGTATTTCTAATTTCTACCTCTAAAAATGAAATTTTCTGCACACTTTTTACCAAAACACACAGTATAATACATACAGAAGCATTGATTTATCACATGCACACACACACAACTCAATTGTTACCATGGGATCTTTTAAGTCACTAAGCGCATGCTGCACACAGGACTTCCATTTTATCATCTCTGAAAGACTAGCACCAAGACCACCTCTCAAGGTCTCATGAAAGGAAGAGAAAATCCCTGTCTGACCAGGAATCAAACCTGGATTTCTTACTTCCCAGCCATTTGTTTGAACTGATCGGGCCAGCACTGCACATGAAGATGATGACGATGGTGTTGATGATAATGATGATGATCCCTGGATGTCGGAGAGTGAAGGGGACGTCACTGTGTCACTAAAATGCTGTCCGTCATTGCTGGCTGTCCTTTCGCTTTTTCGTCCCCTCAAAGGCGTCATGCATCACGAAGGCTGTCACACAAACACACACGCAATTGCTGCTCAAAACTATAAAAAACTACAATATCAGCTTTTTCTTTTCTAAGATATGCTACAGCATATGCCTCTGTAGCTGAAGTACACTATAATGTGCACTGAATGTAAAAATTTGAGAGAGAGAGAGAGAGACAGACAGAGACAGAGGGAGAGAGAGAGAGAGATTACAGACAAACACAGCACACACACACACACACACACACACACACACACACACGTACACCCTCCCCTCCTTACATATATATTCATAAGCACACATACACAAATAACCAAACACAAACACACAAATATGCACAAACACACACGATTATTCCAATCATGCCACTATCACTGTCTTCCCACACACACTCATATGCACACATTCACACAGGCAAACATACACACATGCACATACACACACTCTCATTTAAGATCAGTGCCACTGTCACTGGCCACATGAGCTGTACCAACAACACTTGAAAATATAAACATGACTCTTGTTATTGCTGAGGTCAAACCCAAGTTTTACAATACAAAACTTACAATACAAAACTATCTTGAAAATTCTGTGACAATGGTTTCTGCAGAGCTGTGTGTGTGTGTGTGTGTGTGTGTGTGTGTGTGTGTGTGTGTGTGTGTGTGTGTGTGTGTGTGTGTGTGTGTGTGTGTGTGTGTGCCTGTGTGTGTGTGTGTGTGTGTGTGTGTGTGTGTGTGTGTGTGTGTGTGTGTGTGTGAGCTTTCTATCTGTGTGTGCATGCGTGCATGCTTACATGTGTGTGCATGTTTGTTTGTATGTCTATATGTGTATTTTTATATCTGCTGTCTTCAGGCTATTTTTTGTCACAGATCAATAAATTCTGTGTTTAAGTCTTCTTTCTCTGACAATGCTGACTGATACTCAACTCTGCCATGGTTTATATAACACAAACGTTCTTGTTCATCCTTTCACCATTTTGGCAGAAAAATCAACCCCAGAGGTTCACAACCATAGGCTAACTCCAGTCGACACACTGTAAAACATCTAAGTACTCAACTCTAGTCAGCCTCTAAGTTCCAAATAATGGGAGTACTGTCTACCTATGCTGAGACCTTCCAGCATTTTGTAAATAATATGCAGCTATGCTATAGCTGTCTGAAGTAAGTATATAGTGTACAGTCTGGCTGAAAGGGCAGTGTTCAAAGGGTTAAGAATTTGCAGATTGCCAGAGAGCTGACCACTTGGCCTGACAAATATCTCAAGAAGTGACTAACTATCGCTCCCTGGCAACCTACAAATTCCTTTAAAAAAGTGTCTAGCATATATAACTTGTCTCTTTTTTTTCTCACTCTTAAACCAAGGAATTCTGCTTAATTCTCTCTGGGGCTGATGATCATTAACCCTCTTAAGTGTCCTTTAAACTACAGCCTTTGAATTTTTTTTTCTTTTTATGATCAGTCACATGATGGAAGACTCACATCCTGATGGACTCTCCTGTCAATCTAATGGATGAGTAGGTGTACTGATCTTTCATCACTTGGTATGGTTCTTCATGTGGGATGATACAAAACCAATCCTTCTTCATGTGGGATGATACAAAACCAATCCTGAAGGCACAAGTTCTTCCATAGGTGCTGCAAAGGAAGGGATCCTAGGCCTTGGGTTCTGCTTTCACCGGTCCCTCTTCTGCTGAACAGCAGTTGTTCTGTGATGAGTAGAAATTACACTTGGCTGGCCACACTTTTTTCAGAAGTTGAAGAAGGATGGACACTCAATGTTGACGTTACTACATGATGATGCAGATCATAGACACAGCACAAACATCTTGGATGGAACAGTTTCAGCTGCTGAATGTGTTGTCCGTTGGTATTCCAGGTTTCCCAGCAGTACCGCAGGGTGCCCAAGACTGCTACCCACATACTGGAACACTTATACCAGTCTTATGTGTTTGTTCGTTCCAATCTTTAAAACAACACACACAAGTACATGCAACAAGAATCTGGTACATAATCATAAACCGATTAACTCAGCAGACTCTAATGACAAGGTGTAACGGGTTGGAATCCCTTCAATCCAGATCACTATGGGATTTTTTAGGTTTCAACGAGCTCCTACACTCAAGAGATTAGCACACTATGGCTCATGAAGACTATGAACAGTGAGGTTAGTTTCCTTCACTTCATGGATGTTTCTTTCAGAGTGATTTTCTTATTGCTTGACCAGCAAAGCAAGTGTCAGTATCTTTTGATGCCTGGAAATATTATGCAAGGAAGTGAAGAATACAACCATGTCAAGGAATCTCAACCTACAATGGAAGTTGATAACATCATCACTGTCATTGCTATTCTCACAGCACTGTGAAAAATAGCCCCAGATTCTGCAGCCTATCAAACCCCTGCTGCCATGATGGCCTGTTTTAGAAGCAAGCTGGCCAACTGACATGTGCGGCATGGAGGCAGTGGCACAGATGCTAGGCACAATAAGGAACAACAGAACCACAGTCATACTTGACTCACGTTTGTAGAAGGCTGCAGAAAACTTGACTGAGGGCACAAGAGACTGAATCTTCTGTAGGATGGTGGATTGCTTCTCTTGCTCGGCACGCACATTCCAAATCTGTATGATGTCATCCCTGTCTCGTATACACACACTCACACCACTCACTTCATCATCTTTACACACACACACACACACAACACACCACAGACGTTAGGCAATTCAACCAATCAGCTTCTTTTTATTTTTACTTTTCTGTATTATTCATTTCTTTTTTTGTGTTCTGACCAATGACTTTTGTCTTCTCTAATATGTTTATGTGTATTGTTCTGATACTTGGCTCACAACCTATAGGTGGTATACTGTTACAGTTTGTAAACTCTGTCTTCAGTGAGTTATCTGTCATTCATAAAGGCAGTCATACTTCTTCTTTCAAGGCATGCATACAGGAGATTTTTGTTTCCATAAACCACCAAACACTGACATGGCTTACAGGACTTTTAACCTCTTGAGTGCTGTAAAATTTACGGAGCTCTCAGAGCCTTCTCTGGTGCCTACATATGCGAAATCTACTGAGGTAGTTTGACGCAAATTTCAGCCTAAATGGGAGAGAAGCACTGACTGATGTTGTCAGTCTCAGAGAGGGCTCATAAAAGTGACTGCCTTTCCTTACATGGCTTTTTGACCTATACAACCCTCACCAGATTGGTTTTATTTATCTGAAAAGAGAAACTGGTTTTCAGCAAAAATGTTGACACCAGGACTGTCTTGCAATGCTGCATGTTTTCAGCCTTTGAAAGCATGTGAGTTGAGTCAAGAACTTATAAATGACTGTAGGATGATTCAGAAGACAAATTTTGACACAAGAAGAGGTTGAAAACAGCAGTAGTTACTCCCTGTTGGTATGAAATATGCAGCAGACAGGCCCAACACGAAGAACACTTTGCAGGTTGAGACAGATGTCCACATTGTAGAATTATATAAGCCACACTGTCAGTGAGTAGTATTAGAAGTGGCAAGGGGAAGACTAGGGTGACGGAGTGGGGTGGGGATGTGGGGCATGCTGCAGCCGATGACTGGTCAAGTCACTCAGTGCACTAGCACACTGTGGCTCTTTGTAACTGTCAGCTGTCAGTGATCTCTTAGTAGGAAGTCTGCCAAAGTCCGAATACTTTTAGATTTTTTCCTTTGTTTTTCTGGTTTCAAGAAATTACTACATAAATCATCTGAAAATACATTAGTCATGCCTAATGCTCCATTCTGTGTAATTTCATGCATAGATTCCCATAAGTATGGAAGCAACAGTTGTTTTAATGT
This sequence comes from Monoplex corrugatus, assembly GCA_030674185.1. Lineage (NCBI taxonomy): Eukaryota > Metazoa > Mollusca > Gastropoda > Littorinimorpha > Ranellidae > Monoplex > Monoplex corrugatus. The sequence continues at coordinate 25,060,035 of JAPXFY010000018.1, read as the reverse complement.
ACATGGTAGCAATGCAACGTTTTTTTCCCTGGCACATGGAAAACACTTGATGTCAAAAAACGTCGGCTCTCAAGGGGTTAACAGGAATATTTCATGTTATGCACATGGATACATGCCAAGGAGGTTCAGGCACAAGCAGATCTATACAAACGTTGACTCATCCCTTTCCAAGGCACAACCCAGGCAGGCTCAACCTAGGATCTTCCACATGAAGTCTACCCAAAGCCAGGATATGTTAGGAAAGAAAACACGCAGTTTCAGAACTGCATAAACATCATCATAATCATTTCCCTAACATGAAATCATCAAAGAATCATAAAAACTGTCCTAGATTTTGTGACCCCTCATGATCTGATCTCATGATGACCTCAATTTCAGTTTCTTTGGCTGCTTCCATGTCTGAGGTAAATTCAGGTTGGGTCTTTGGTATTCTTCATTTCCTGGTTTAAAGTGGAATGCGCAGTTGTTTCCTTACTGGGAAGGGGTGGGGGGTGTCACATGCTCAGTTTGAAGCAACCTGAAAGATAGGGTTTGAAGCAACCTGAAAGATAAGGTATGAAGCAACCTGAAAGATAGGGTATGAAGCAACCTGAAAGATAAGGTATGAAGCAACCTGAAAGATAGGGTATGAAGCAACCTGAAAGATAGGGTATGAAGCAACCTGAAAATAGGGTATGAAGCAACCTGAAAGATAGGGTTTGAAGCAACCTGAAAGATAAGGTATGAAGCAGCCTGAAAGATAGGGTATGAAGCAACCTGAAAGATAAGGTATGAAGCAACCTGAAAGATAGGGTTTGAAGCAACCTGAAAGATAAGTATGAAGCAACCTGAAAGATAAGGTATGAAGCAACCTGAAAGATAAGGTATGAAGCAGCCTGAAAGGGTAAGAAGCCGCTGAAAGATAGGGCAAGAATCACCTGAAAGACAGGATTAGAAGCAGCCTGAAAGGATAAGAAACAACCTGAAAGATAGGGTAAGAAGCAGCCTGAAAGATAGGGTAAGAAGTAGTCTGAAAGATAAGATGCAGGCTGAAAGATAGGGTAAAAAGCAAGACAGGGTAAGAAGTAGTCTGAAAGGATAAAATGCAGACTGAAAGATAGGGTAAAATGCAAGACAGGGTAAGAGTATCTGAAAGGTAAATGCAGACTGAAAGATAGGGTAAATGCAAGACAGGGTAAGAAGTAGTCTGAAGGATAAAATGCAGACTGAAAGATAGGGTAAAATGCAAGACAGGGTAAGAAGTAGTCTGAAAGGATAAAATGCAGACTGAAAGATAGGGTAAAATGCAAGACAGGGTAAGAAGTAGTCTGAAAGGATAAAATGCAGAAAGATATGGCAAAAAGCAGGCAGGCTGAAAAATAAGATAAGAAGCAGTCTGAAAGGACAGGAAGCAGCCTGACAGGATACAAAGCAGCCTGAAAGATAGGGTAAGAAGCAGCCTGAAAGACAGGATAAGAAGCTGTCTGAAAGATAAGAATCAGTCTGAAAGACAACAATCAGCCTGAAAAATAGAGTAAAAAAGCAGCCTGAAAGATAAGCTGTGAAGCAGCCTGAAAGATAAAACTGAGGAAAGGGAAAAAAAAAATTTCTACACTGCATATAATCTGATAATTTGTTTTCGATCTGTCAAGGTGCAAGTGAGTGGTTTATTCATTTCTTCCCCATACTTTAAAACAGAATTTCTCTTCTTGAAATGCAGGTTGTTCTTCCCACAGAATATGTCACCATCTTTTATGGAAGTATTTTTGTTACTGTGTGGATTTTCTATGAAATTTGCCAGTGGTGACCTTTCTATCTTGAGTCCTTTGACACTAGCTACACCATACAGATCGATGAATCCATCAAAAGTCCACATTTTCTGTCATCTGTCATTTTGTCCTAAATGTGGTGATTTAGACTGTGCAACATCATGATGGAATGTGGTCAGCTCATCTAACAGCTTCAGTTCTCTGTGCTCCACTAAAGAGTCTGATTACTTGAAATGAAATGCACAATGCATCTAAAGAGATTGCAATAAAAAATGTTATACAAGAAAGACTTATATTCTTATGCACTTATCTACTCTTAGATAAGCTTGAAAAAGGCCAGCTGACTAAAAATTTGCGCCAGTTTTGCATTGTAGTTTGAAAATATGAATTCATATTCCACTGTCATGTGTTTCTTGTTCTTATTTGTTGAAATGCAAGCATACCAAGATTAAAAGTGTACCTTCAGCCATGCAGTCACTGAGCTGCTCCCCAATGGCGGCCAGCAGCAATTCTTTCCACACAAGAGACTGTACACAACACACAACACACACACTTTGTTTCACTGTACAAACTGCAATAATTTTTTTTTGGCCACAAACGGTCACTGTGGCGCAGTGGTCAACACAACAGACTAATCAGTCCTGTCAAAATCACTGTGGGATTTTTTGGCCTGAAAGATAGGGTAAGAAGCAGCCTAAAGGGTAAGATTCAGCCTGAAAGAATGCACTACGGGCTAATTAGAAAGAAAAGGGCCACACAGTCAAATCTCATCCACTTTACAGATGCATCATTGAGGGTGTTGTTAAACTTTCCTCACCAACATCACAGATGTCTGAATTTCTCAGGCATGGTTGACACATACTTTGAAAGCAAATGAAGAGTACAGCTCTGTCATGCAGTTTCAATTAAGAATGGAATTCCGCAGCATCATGATCATCATCACGATCATGATCATGATCATCATCATCACAGCACTGTGAAAAACTGTCCCTGGTTCTGTGGCTACTAAAAGGGCATAGAACACAGGACAACAAGTAAAAAAAAACCTGCATTAAATGCAGTCTTACTCTCCCTAGACAGAGCACATCACCATAACGTGACAACAACAATTCTTTTTATTTTTTTTCCCCTTGATGCCTGTATTTTTCTTTACGTTTGAATGTGATTTTTTTCTTAAAAATGTTCTCATAGACAATTCTTATGTTGCCATGGGACCTTTTGCATGTACAAAGTACATGTGCACATGGGGCATCAGTTCAGTGTCTTCTTTGAAAGACTAGCACCCAGACCACCACTCATGGTCTAGTGGAGGGGAGTCCCTGTCTCACTGGGAATCAAACCCAGGACTTCTGACATGGAACGCCTGTTTCAGCCGTCAGGTGCCACTTCACATGTACAGCAAAATGAAACACAGCAACGAACTGTATCATCAAGTTTATCTAATATCAACCAACTACACACACACACACACACAAAAAAAAAACAGCCCTATTTTTCAGTACAAGTTTATTCCAGTCAACCAAGAGACTGGCCTCCTTCAGTCTCGAAGGACTATAATATTGCTGGATAGGTGTTTCCAGGACACAAGCCTGGGCAATTTGATACAGAGAACATACCGTCACCCACAAAGCAGGCTTCCCCTTTCAAAACAATAGCAGGGCTGAGAAAGGGCTGAGCCAATACGACCTAGAAAAATTACTTTCAGACAGCAGTTTTAATAAATAATGCACTGTATGGCCCCCACTCCCACATGCCACGTATGCTACTGCTCAATATCAATCACCACTGTCTCACTTTGTAAAGAAACAAGACATCTCAGTATCAGTCATCACTGTCTCACTTTGTAAAGAAACAAGACATCTCAGTATCAGTCATCACTGTCTCACTTTGTAAAGAAACAAGACATCTCAATATCAGTCATCAATGTCTTTCTAAAGAAACAAGACATCTCAATATCAATCACCACTGTCTCACTTTGTAAAGAAACAAGACATCTCAATATCAGTCATCAATGTCTCACTTTGTAAAGAAACAAGACATCTCAATATCAGTCATCACTGTCTCACTTTGTAAAGAAACAAGACATCTCAGTATCAGTCATCAATGTCTCACTTTGTAAAGAAACAAGACATCTCAATATCAGTCATCACTGTCTCACTTTGTAAAGAAACAAGACATCTCAGTATCAGTCATCACATGTCTCACTTTGTAAAGAAACAAGACATCTCAATATCAATCATCACTGTTTAAGAACACCTCATATCATCATCAGTCACTTTATAAAGAAACAAGACATCTCAATATCAGTCATCAATGTCTCACTTGTAAAGAAACAAGACATCTCAATATCAGTCATCAATGTCTCATTTGTAAAGAAACAAGACATCTCAATATCAGTCATCAATGTCTCACTTTGTAAAGAAACAAGACATCTCAATATCAATCATCACTGTCTCACTTTGTAAAGAAACAAGACATCTCAATATCAGATCACACATGTCTCACTTTGTAAAGAAACAAGACATCTCAATATCAGTCATCACTGTCTTTCTAAAGAAACAAGACATCTCAATATCAGTCATCACTGTCTCACTTTGTAAAGAAACAAGACATCTCAATATCAGTCATCACTGTCTCACTTTGTAAAGAAACAAGACATCTCAATATCAGTCATCAATGTCTCACTTTGTAAAGAAACAAGACATCTCAATATCAGTCATCACTGTCTCACTTTGTAAAGAAACAAGACATCTCAATATCAATCATCACTGTCTCACTTTGTAAAGAAACACAGACATCTCAATATCAGTCATCAATGTCTCACTTTGTAAAGAAACAAGACATCTCAATATCAATCATCACTGTCTCACTTTGTAAAGAAACAAGACATCTCAATATCAGTCATCAATTTCCTTTTAAAGAAACAAGACATCTCAATATCAATCACCACTGTCTCACTTTGTAAAGAAACAAGACATCTCAATATCAGTCATCACTGTCTCACTTTGTAAAGAAACAAGACATCTCAATATCAGTCATCAATGTCTCACTTTGTAAAGAAACAAGACATCTCAGTATCAGTCATCACTGTCTCACTTTGTAAAGAAACAAGACATCTCAATATCAGTCATCACTGTCTCACTTTGTAAAGAAACAAGACATCTCAATATCAGTCATCACTGTCTCACTTTGTAAAGAAACAAGACATCTCAGTATCAGTCATCACTGTCTTTCTAAAGAAACAAGACATCTCAATATCAGTCATCATGTCTCACTTTGTAAAGAAACAAGACATCTCAATATCATCATCACTGTCTCACTTTGTAAAGAAACAAGACATCTCAATATCAGTCATCACTGTCTCACTTTGTAAAGAAACAAGACATCTCAATATCAGTCATCACTGTCTCACTTTGTAAAGAAACAAGACATCTCAATATCAGTCATCACTGTCTCACTTTGTAAAGAAACAAGACATCTCAATATCAGTCATCAAATGTCTCACTTTGTAAAGAAACAAGACATCTCAATATCAGTCATCACTGTCTCACTTTGTAAAGAAACAAGACATCTCAATATCATCATCACTGTCTCACTTTGTAAAGAAACAAGACATCTCAATATCAGTCATCAATGTCTCACTTTGTAAAGAAACAAGACATCTCAATATCAATCATCACTGTCTCACTTTGTAAAGAAACAAGACATCTCAATATCATCATCAATGTCTACTTTGTAAAGAAACAAGACATCTCAATATCAGATCACTCATACTGTCTCACTTTGTAAAGAAACAAGACATCTCAATATCATCATCACATGTCTCACTTTGTAAAGAAACAAGACATCTCAATATCAGTCATCAATGTCTCTTTGTAAAGAAACAAGACATCTCAATATCATCACTCACTGTCTCACTTTGTAAAGAAACAAGACATCTCAATATCAGTCATCAATGTCTCACTTTGTAAAGAAACAAGACATCTCAATATCAGTCATCACTGTCTCACTTTGTAAAGAAACAAGACATCTCATATCAGTCATCAATGTCTCACTTTGTAAAGAAACAAGACATCTCAATATCAGTCATCACTGTCTCACTTTGTAAAGAAACAAGACATCTCAGTATCAGTCATCACTGTCTCACTTTGTAAAGAAACAAGACATCTCAATATCAATCATCACTGTCTCACTTTGTAAAGAAACAAGACATCTCAATATCAGTCATCACTGTCTCACTTTGTAAAGAAACAAGACATCTCAATATCAGTCATCACTGTCTCACTTTGTAAAGAAACAAGACATCTCAATATCAGTCATCAATGTCTTTTAAAGAACAAGACATCTCAATATCAGTCATCAATGTCTCACTTTGTAAAGAAACAAGACATCTCAATATCAGTCATCATGTCTCACTTTGTAAAGAAACAAGACATCTCAATATCATCATCAATGTCTCACTTTGTAAAGAAACAAGACATCTCAATATCAGTCATCAATGTCTCACTTTGTAAAGAAACAAGACATCTCAATATCATATCTGTCATTTGTAAAGAAACAAGACATCTCAATATCAGTCATCAATGTCTCACTTTGTAAAGAAACAAGACATCTCAGTATCAGTCATCAATGTCTCACTTTGTAAAGAAACAAGACATCTCAATATCAATCATCACTGTCTCACTTTGTAAAGAAACAAGACATCTCAATATCAATCATCACTGTCTCACTTTGTAAAGAAACAAGACATCTCAATATCAGTCATCACTGTCTCACTTTGTAAAGTAAACAAGACATCTCAATATCAGTCATCAATGTCTCACTTTGTAAAGAAACAAGACATCTCAGTATCAGTCATCACTGTCTCACTTTGTAAAGAAACAAGACATCTCAATATCAATCATCACTGTCTCACTTTGTAATGAAACAAGACATCTCAATATCAATCATCACTGTCTCACTTTGTAAAGAAACAAGACATCTCAATATCAGTCATCACTGTCTCACTTTGTAAAGAAACAAGACATCTCAATATCAGTCATCACTGTCTCACTTTTGTAAAGAAACAAGACATCTCAATATTAGTCATCACTGTCTCCATCTTTGTAAAGAAACAAGACATCTCAATATCAGTCATCACTGTGTCACATTCTAATGAAACCAAGACACACAGAAAGGACTCACCGTGTCGGTCTTGTTGCATTTTAATCTCCAATTACCCCCCTGTGAATTCTCTTCATCTTCCCTGAAACAGTCCAAATATTTACTAGAGTACTTAGATTTGATATTTCTCAAACCAATAATGTCCTTTTGTTTTCTTGTTAGGAAAATTACAATTGTGAGAAGACATTAAAAGTCAAAAAGAGAGAGAGTCAAATTACCGGGTAAAATTTTAGTTGCACAATTCACAACAAGACAAAGCATCCATCCCACCTTTCAAACAAAATAGCCCCAAAACAAAATGAAACCTCCCCCACCAATCTTCAAAACAAAAAGCACAAAAATAAAATCCAGCAGTCACATTACTCATATTAATGAACACAGGTGGTGAAACAAATCAATTTAAAGGCAAAAGGTAAAGGTTGACCTATAGCCCTGAGGTCATAAGGGAGTGAGATGGCAAAAACCGTCTCATGGCCAGCATTATGAAGGTGGGATCCATCTCTTTTCCTTGCTATTTTTCCCTCATCCTGAACAAGATCAGATACCAATCCACATACATGTCAAGTTGTACAGTTTACCTGTAATTCCCATTTTTTCATTGCTTTCCAAATACAACAGTGTACAAATAAAACGTTATGCAATTCCAGAAATCTGCATCAAAAATATATTTATAATGTTTCTGCACAACAGTAAACTCACGTGAATTCACAGATGTTATAATATTTGGATGCTGTTTGATTCTCACTTTGTTCAAAAGAGAGATCTTTAACCTTTTATGAATATAAAACATAATTAAACTGTTTCTTCAAAAACAAATCAATACTAGATAAAACACACATACTACCTGACCCCCCCCCCAAAAAAAAAAACAACAACCCCAAACAAACCAAAACCAAAACCAAAAGAACACCAATTTTTTTCTTTTTACCATGGTTTTTGATCTGATGCTACAGTATGGAAAGTTTATTCTTTCATGGTGTGAATAACATGGGATTTTATTTAAAGTCCCTTTTCAATAAACAAACTTATCATATCTTACAAGTGCATAAGCTCAGCAAATGTAAGAGACACCCATCCCGATACCTACAATCAGTCCAAGTGACAACTGTCCTCTTTGGCCAAGTAGGTTAGAACAAGAATACCTATTGCTATCTGCCAAGTAGAGGACAGCATGATAGGCAGGTGGGTATCAGTTGTAAGATATGATAAGTATGTTTATTAAAAGGAGATTTGAAATAAAATCCCTGTTTTATAGCACAAGTGCAGAGTGGCACTGCCTGGTGGGTGACAATGCCTGTTATTGGTTGGAAGCAGAGATGACACGCTGGGCATAGATGGAGTGATGCTCTGGGACCCATCTTTGTGCGTTCGTGACATATCCCTGAGGTGGAAAGAGCTGAATGTGACAGGGAGGCCCCAGTAGGCGGTGTCCAAGATTTCAGGTAGAGAGAAGTTGCGGTGAAAAGCCGTGGAAGAGGCCCCAGTATATAGTGCATGTGCTGGGCCTGGAAGAGTTGAGCCGCTCTTCCTGAGCTCTATAAGCCTCATAAAAGATGCCCCAGATCCATCGGAATAGAGAGGAGAGTTTGAATCGACAGAGTAATCAGGGTTGAAAGAGATGAAGAGGTGGCAACTGTTGAGGGTGCCATAGAGGAGTGGAGTGTTGAAGATGGTAGTGGAACATTTTGACAGAGCAAAGGTACTGCTACAGATTGTTGGTGGCCATGGTGTTAGAGCGGGCAACTGGCCATCTGGTGGTGGTGGTGGTACAATAAAGGGGTCTTGCAGCTGGATGGAGTTGTAGGAAGAGGAAGAATTAGCTAGTACACGGTGAGGGTGAAGACTGATTTGATTTGAGTTGGTTCAGTTTTTATGTCGACACCCATCTCAGGTGTGCGAACCCACAACCATTAGCATGTGAATCTGACGCTCAAACCAACTGAGCTATTGGGGCACGTATACGGTGAGGGTGAAGAGATCAAGTGAGGGCCTTGTTGACTGTTTGCAGTTGGGGAGCTAGGTCAATGTGTCTCCCAGCTGAGCAGCTGTAAAAGAGCCGTTAGCAAGGACTACTGGATTTTGGTTTTTGCAGTGTCTGAAATCCTCGGGGTAGAGGGCTCCCAGGAAAAAAAACATGCAAACACACACATACAAACATACACATATAAACACACAGGACTTCTTCTGACGTAAAATCAAGGCAGTGATGAGATTTCACTGTCAGCCGAATGCTGGGTGCTACTGAGTGGATCTGGTAGTTGCTGGGCTGTTGTTGGACCTAGACCTACAAGTATGAAAGTTCCTCTGCTAGGTCAGTCTGATTAAAAACTGCTCTCCATGCAGCTGTTGTACCCAGGCATGGAAAAATTTACTGACTAGGTCAACCCAATATAGGATTCCTTTCATAAGCCTCAGTCTAGTATGCATAAGGCCAACTTTCATAAGGATCTGTAAGCATCAGAATTCCCTAAAAGAGGGGGAATGGGGTTGGGGGATTGTTGTACAAACCAGACAGGGCGGCGCTCATCTTTCATGAGGTGGTAACTGTAGCGTGAGTTCAGAATGCAGGGATCAGGAATATTGTTGTACACACTCCAAAACCCCTGAAATCAGCAACACTTCACACTAACATTCAATAACACACACCATCACACTTCACAACAATCAATAACACTCAACCATCACAACATTCGCTGACACACACCATCACACTTCACAACAGTCAACGATACACAGCATTTCCTCATAACATTTTGATTTTCTCGGATGCGTGCATGCATGATGTTTTACCTAGGCTGTGCAAGTGGTATGCTGCAGCACAGTCTGCATCTTCTCAGTCTGTCTTCAGTGGGTGTGCATGATAACAGATCAGTGTATACATGTTTCCATACGCTAATTACTGACATGACTAACACAGGATCTTAAACCTGCACATGACATTCTGCATGTAAATACAAACCAAGGGAGATTAAGCGCTAACAGGTCTGCACACATGTTGACCTGGGAGATCAGAAAAATCTTCCCCTTTATCCACCAGGCAGATGTGTCTCAGGGAATCAAACCTAAAACATTTCAACTAGAAGTCCAAACATTACTCATCTGACTACAGCACACATTTTACAATATCCAGTTACACACATCATCATACCTCACAGCATCATTCAATGATATGCTGTTATTTAATTAAAAAAAAGATAAAAATAAAAATTAAAAGAAAAATTATTCTATAACCTTGAGACTGTGGTGGGGTGAAACAGCAGACCTCAACTTTGCTTGGGGTCAGCATTATTAAGGGCTCACTCTCAGTTTCATTGCTTTATATTCCTTAACTTTGAGAAAAATTATGTACCCATTCACTACTGGACAAAGTGGAGGCTGCAGGCACAAAGCTTTGAGTGAGCGAGATTACCACCTGTGCAAACCTACTTATGCTGACTGGAAGGCAAGAGTGCCTGCCAGACCTCAGTTTCTTGTGTAAATTAATGATAACAATCAATTCTACTTGTACAGTACAAACTGTCCATGTCAAAGCATGCTTGTTACATTATACATAGTAACATATCAAACAAAAACTACAAAAAAGAGAAAAGTGGGAGATGGGTGGGTTGGTTACTTGGTCCATGCATTAACTCTTTTACGCCCATATCCTACCCACCAGTTGCAAAAACTTTACTCTTTCATTCCCTTACCCTATCCACCAGCTTCCTGCATGAAGATGGTGGACAGAGTGCGGGAGTGAAAGGGTTAAGTTTTTGCTTTGGTGTCATGGCCGACAATGTGGGATGCTGGTGGATAGGGTGAGGGAGTCAAAGGGTTAAGCAGGATAAACATAATTTAGTATATGTTATGATGATGGTGATAATATTAATAACAATGATAATAGTAATACTAATAACAACAACAATAATAATAACAATAATAAAAAAAAATAAGAGTAACGCAACATCAACTGAGTTCATCCAGAACAACAATAAATAATAACATGAAATCAGAATCAGGTTACAGCACCACTAGGCCACAAAAAATAAACTTTTATACATAAATTTTATACATCTTTCACACACACACACAGTGACACACACACACACACACACAAGCACATACAAACATACACACACAGAGATCATCTGAAGCATGGCTGTACTTAGAAAAGTTATAAGCATTAATGTCTGCAATTTTAATGATGTTTCTGAAAGACGGACATTTTGAGATGTTTTTGATAGTATGCAGACGTTTGCTTGTTGAAAAGTAGGAAAGTGTTCCATGCTGTTGGGCCAAAAACAGGATTCTTCTCTGTAAACAGTTAGAAACACTCAAGGTATGGTCAAGAAAAAAGCTCCTTGAGACCTGAGAGCCCTAGAGGGAAAGAAAATAGCAGGAAGAATTCTGACATGCGTGTTGGCATGGTATTCTTCATTCACTGTCTGTTTATTTACTTTCAGTTTCATCCAGGCAGATATATTCTCAGTAGTCTTTTTGTTTCACAAGCAGTACTAGCCATACTTGAGATGTCTTATCAGCACAAAAACGTACAATGCTCCTGACTGTTTTGAAACAGAGCTAACTGGTGATAAACACATAGGGAAGAGTGTTTCATAACAGAGCTAACTGGTGATAAACACATAGGGAAGAGTGTTTCATAACAGAGCTAACTGGTGATAAACACATAAGGAAAAGTGTTTTATAACAGAGCTAACTGGTGATAAACACATAAGGAAAAGTGTTTTATAACAGAGCTAACTGGTGATAAACACATAAGGAAAAGTGTTTTATAACAGAGCTAACTGGTGATAAACACATAAGGAAAAGTGTTTTATAACAGAGCTAACTGGTGATAAACACACAGGGAAGAGTGTTTTATAACAGAGCTAAATGGTGATAAATACATAGGGAAGTGAACAAGCCACAAAACAGAAGCCTGTGGGATACCATATATCTGCAAAGATGTAGCTGACCCTTATGTCAATGATGACAACAGACATGATTTCAACAAGAAAGGTATGACCACTCAAGAACAGTTTGATGCAGCCAAATGTGGATGAAAATCTCAAGACCCTGATGTTACTGCTAGAAATATTATCGTACATGTGTACAATATAGTAGTGATAAAATAGGCACTCTTATTATCCATGCCTGTAAATAGTTATTTTTAACTTAAAAAAACAAAGCAGTTTCTGTATATGGCCTTTATGATAGACCTCTAGGTGACTCATCAGTCATGAAACGACAATATGCTGATCAAAGACCTTGATTGGCTTGAACAAAATGGAAGACTGGAAACTGTCTGATAGTGTTTCCCCTCCCTCAGATTATCAGTATCTAGACTGGATATTTTGAGTAGGAGGTTGACCAGGGCTTATTTAAAGCTCTGTGGCACAACACCCATATATTCAAAAAAATACTCCTAGTTTCAGTTACAATTGGAAAATTTGCTTCAACACAGTCAAAAAGAAGAGAGATCACGATGAAGTCAAATCTGCAGATTTTTTTTTTTTTTTTTTTTTTTTGCATCAAAATAATTTCTGTCACTTGATCTGAACTGACTGGCTGAAATGATCTAAATAAAAAATTAATACGATGATGGTAAAAGGGTCAGACACTTAAGGACCAGAACGAGCTGAAATTCTTCAAATTTTCTCTATTTTTCACCGTTTGTCACTTAATGAGCGAGGAAGGCATATGGAGGGAATAAAGTTAGGAAAGACAACATAACTGTTGCACCCATAAACTTGACTACTGGCTTGCAAAAGTTCCTTTGAAGAACCGAGGTAGAGATTCTGTCATATAATATGTATTTGTTTTGGCCTAAAAGAATCATCTTTGTCTATGGACAGTCAAACAGTCTTGCCTCAGTATCACTCACTTGACACTACTTTTGTTTGGCTTGCAAGGGACATTCTAAAATAAAAATGATCTATGGTGTTGAGCACTTGAGGTGTGATCTATCATGAAAAATGTAAAGTTTTCTAGAAGAATATGGATGTCAAACAGATTGATAGTCAAATAGTTATAGACCTGATCCATTGATAGTCAAATAGTTACAGAACTGATCCAAAGAATCAGATTACTCATTAATATAGATACTAATTATATTCCTTATTTACTTTACTGCCAGTTATGCTGCTGGCAGATTGAGCAAGTATCTGCTCTTGGACAGTTTCTGTATTCAAACCCAATGTGATTAAGGCTCTGAGACGCTGCGTTTTTCTTCGTGTTTTAATATCAGGTGTTCTTGGGTCTTCCTCTCTTTCTTTTCATTTTCACCACTGTCTTTCACTTGAGTTTCTTCCCATTACTCTGGAAGCTTGCCCTTAACAACAGAGCTAATTTCTTCTATAAGTTGCGTTAGAATTATGATAGCTGATTAATACAGGGATTTTTCTCTCCCACTCCCCTTCCCCCTTCATCAGCTAGCTTAGACAGTGAGAGGTTGTCTCAGTGCCAATGTTTAAATGAGACAACAAACTGAGGTTGATGATAAACTGATATCCTGGTTGCAGATTGCACTCAGCACATGTAAGAGACCCTACAGCAACAGAAGAGTCATCCCCATCAAAATTCTGCAGAAAAACCCACTTTCACAGAAAAACAAAATACACCCCAAAAATGTGTGACTGTACAGTGCACTTTGACAACACCTCTTCTTGGGGGGGAAAATCTTGAATATAAATATAATATAGTTAACCAAAATACTGTAAAGTATAACGGAGGAAAAAAAAACAGTCCACAGAATCCATAAGGGAGGTAAAAACTCAAGACCTTACCAGTATGCAAAGTTTACTGTAAAGTTTTAGGGGTATTGGGCGCACCTGTATATAAGGCGCACCCACTAATTTATACAAAAATCTGAATTATATTCACACATAAGCCGCACTGGTTTATAAGCCGCACTTTTCCAATGGCCAGGTCGATCGCTTTCAACTTGAAGGCTGCTTCGTAGGCATTACGTCGCGTTTTCGGCGTGATAAGGGTGTACGCTTGAGCAGAGCAGATCTGAATACTGATCCAAATGCTTCAATGTGTGCGGATTTGATTTAAAAACGTGAACAGTTAACACTTTAACATGGAGCTCACCGAAAAATTCATGAACAGTAAACACGATTTTGGTGAGTTAAAGAGAAGCTAAGAATATACGAGAACGTGACGCTCTTGGGATCAGGGAAAATCCGCAAATAAGCCGCATCGTTTTTTAAGTTGCAGGGGTTAAAGCTGGGGAAAAAGTCGCGGCTTATAACCCGAACTTTACGGTATATGCGATTGATTTCTTGGATTCTTTCATATCATGGCATCTGTGGTGACAGTGCGCATATATGTGGAATCAGGTGAACACTGCAATGGCCAGTATCATCTTGAGCATTTTAATTGGAAATGTGCAACTAACTAGCATCAATGTCATGTGACTATTTCATGTTTGATCTAACTAGCAACAATATCATGTGACTTTTGTTTCATGTTTGATCTATAAAGCATTACATAAAATAATGCGAGTGTGTGTGTGTGTGTGTTGTGTGTATATAAAAGGGGAGAGAGAGAGAGAGAGAGAGAGAGAGAGAGAGAGAGAGAGAGAGAGAGAGAGAGAGAGAGAGAGAGAGAGAGAGAGAGAGAGAGAGAGAATGTGCATGCGTGCGCATGTGTGTCTGTGTGACTCTGTGAGCGCACGAGAGTAAATGAGCAGTATACAAATTACAATGTGTGTTTTGTGTGTGTGTGTGTGTGTGTGTGTGTGTGTGTGTGTGTTGTGAGTGTGTGTGTGTGTGTTGTGAGTGTGTGTATGTGTCTGTGTATATGTGTGCAGTTGTCTGACAGGATATGATGACCAATGTCTATGTGTGACACTGTGTGTGTGGTGTGTGTGTGGTGTGTGGTGTGTGTGTGTGTGTGTGTGTGTGTGTGTGTGTGTATGTATGTGTGTGTGTGTTTGTGTACCTGCACTGTGTTTACTGTGTACACCTTTTTCAGTGTTGCCTCATATTCTGCTGCTGATGTTCCACGTACCGCCCTGAAAGTGAACACAATACGTTGAAATCAAAATCACTCATTCTTTATGCCTAACACTCTCCCTTTTCATATAAAATTCGTAAATGAAATTCCAAATTTTATACTTTTCAAGGTCAGATTAATTATTAATCTATATTACCCCTTTAATGATTAATACAAACAATAAACCTGACTATGCCTACCACTCAAAAGGAAAACAATTAACCCTTTGACTCCCGCACCTGCCCACCAGCTTCCTGCATTGTCAACCATGCTAAGCAAAGCAAAAACTTAACCATTTGACTCCCTCACCTTATTCATCGGCTTCCTGCAGGAAGCTGGTGGATAGGGTAAGGAAGTCAAATGGTTAAGATTTTGCATATGGTAGACTGGGTGCTGGGGTCAAAGGGTTAACAATGGCTGAACTCAGCATTCAGGAATATCTGCTGATATCAGAACTGTTAATAAAGCTAAAAACTATCTAGCTAAGCCAGAGAACCATGAAGATCTAAACTGGAAGACATGGATTGATGGAAATAATATTAAATATAGGCTATATTTGACTAGGAGTTGAAATCGGCGAATCAAACCAAACATATTTCAAGCATATGATAAACCGACATCATTACGACATATTTGCACTTGTCGCCAATGTGACATTTTACACTGGACGAGCAATCGCCAACCTCACACTGCTCGAGCAAAGTAAGCATGGAGCCTGAGCCTACAGGCCAATCGCAGTCAAATCAAAACAAGCAGACGACTGACACACACAGAATCAGTGAGTACTGAGGAAAAAACCAAAAAGAACGTCAAACACATAAGCTTACTTGTCCAGCCAAAATGTCCATGGAGATTGTAACGGCACACCAGTCTGCTCGACGTCTGTGATTTCGCTTACTACCTTCTTTCCAAGTTCTGGGCTTTCGGAGCCAGAATTCTCCCCTTCCATCATATCCACAGCAAAAGATTCTGCCATCTTGGACCGGATGACCTCAGTCACATGACCAACTCAGCGCGGCGATTGGATCACCAGAAAGGGAGATGCTCATTGTTATCATAACAGTTCTACAGAAAAGAATTTTCAAGTGTGGCCCTTTCTAAGCCCTCCACCCCTCCCTCCCCCTTAGCTCAGTTGGTTTGAGCGCCATGCTGACAACGCAGGGTCTTGGTTTCGACCCTCGGACCGATTATTGTTTTTATTTGGAGGCTGGCTGGCTCTGTTCACAGGATCAAGGAGTCAAGAGACACAATGTTCATACACGCGCACGCACCACAACAAAATATACACATCACACACACACACCACACACACACACACACACACACACACACACACACACCAGCACGCACATATATGTATGAAGAATGCAACATATCTTCACATAGTGTCATCATCATCATCATCAGGTGCCTTGCCGCATGGCGTTGGCGATCATGGACTTCCGTCTGTCTCTATCGTTGCCTCAAGCATCTCTTCCACCTTCCTTGTCTTCAGCCACTCTGCAATTCCGTCTAGTATCTTCTCCATGGGTCTACCTGGTGCTCTCTTTCCCTCCAGCTTTCCCGTTGTGACCAGGTGCTCCAATTCCCCTTTCCTCATAAAATGGCCTATAAATGCTGCCTGTCTTTTCCTAATCTTCCTTATGAATGATCTATTTGTGTCTGCCTCCACCAAGACTGTCTCGTTTGTTTTCTTTGCTGTCAATGGAATTAGTGTACAGATATAAAACCAAATATGACAGGTGTGTGTGCAATAAATGTTGTGTCATCTCTCTTCTTACTGAGCATTGTTGGAAGACTTGCACACATCTTCTCAGTAAATGACGGTTCGTGTTCTGGAGTTTACTCAGGGAGTGGCCTTCGCGACATACATATTATGTCGCGAAGGCCACGCTCAGGGCCACAGCGCGGGTTCACTGCTGGTATACTCCCTTATGTAATGAGTTACGAGACAAGAAAAGTACAGAGAACGGACAAAATCCTCTATTGCCTTCATAGAAACTCATCAAAGCTTTTGACTTAATGGTAGAATCGATGGCATTTTCCCAGATTCTGCATAGCGTTTGATGCCCACATGTCCACCTTTAACTCAATCTGCAAGGTCCTTTCACAAAGACACAAAAGAGATCACGATATAAATTGATGCATTACAGAACCCCTTGACATTCAGTTCTCAGTGGAGTAAAGCAGCAGATGTTTTCTAGCCTCCACAGTTCTATGTATTTTCTGTTTCTATAGGCCACTGAACACTAACTTGGTTTACAAGAACTTTAAAACGTGTGTCTCAAGTTATGTTTTGCATAAATACACACGAAAGGGGTTTGCACACTACAGGCCTAGCAGGTCTGTACATATGGGAATGGAAAATCACCTCTCTTTAACCAATCAGACATATTCGAAATCAGATATCCCAAATAGAAATCTGATATCCTAACCTCTTGTACTCTAATGGCTATTACGCTTGTCATCTGCAATACAAAGATGCATGCAAACGCTATCTCAAGGTGCTCGCCATCACCACAAACATTTGCGAAGAAACTACTGCAGGCAGAGAAGCACATATAGACAGAAAGTGCAGTGATCAAGGGTTCCCAGTCTGAGAAGGGCAAGAGCCAGATTTCACCTAAGGAAAACACACAGCTGCAAGCAGATTGGGCATACTGACTAGCTTCAAATCGGTCTTTTTATGTGGACAATACTGCAACAGACTGTCACAAGAATGAAAACAGACTGTAGATCTTATCAGCGGTTTGACAAAATGCTGTTCACACACCATCCTCGAAACTACAGCGCTGATATTTTAGGCGCTTTTGATTTGTGTCTTTGACCTTGACACCATGAGTATCAAACTTATGCATTTGTGGCTTTTCAGGGGTCCACACTTTTGATCCATCCAGAAACAACTGTGAAAATCTTATTAACTCATTTTTATGACAGACGCATATGCACACGCACCTTTGTCTGGTCGATATAAAACACTTATTTATTATTTTTTTTAATGGAGATTTAACAACATAGGTAGATCTAATTACAACGGAAACAATTAGGAAACAACAATACATCCATGGATATTTTAACACTGTCTTCCATGTCATCAAATACACAGTTACTCCTTGATCGTATGTCTTTACGTGTGCCTATGTCATGTGAAGAAATTTGACCCTAAACCATGAAGTCTTCATGTTGCAAGCCTGTGGATTGCAGCATGTGTAAGACAACAATGATTACTCCCTACAATTCACTGCGTGTCATGTGATTAGATCACATGCATCCACAACCTTCCGACATGGCAGACAACATGTTTTCGTTTGTGGTGATCTTCCTAATTTCTCTCATGTTTCCCGGTGTCGAAGCTTTTGACGCTGGGGATGGAATTGCTTTATTTCTTGGACTTACCATTGGCATACTGGGCATATGTGCTTGTATCGGTGTTTACGCCCGCAGAAGAGCAAACGTGTAAAATATGGACGGCATTCATTCTGATCGAATTTTATTCATGAATTCATTTGATGAACAATCACTCGACTGCCTTTCTATTGGTTTCGTTGTCAGGTCATAGGCCTACACACTAACGCTGTCAACAGTTATTTGAATACGAAGAAAGAAAACAGGAAAAAAGTTTGCAAACAGTCTTCGGGACAGTGGGAAATGATTCTTATTTTGAACTTTTGCACCTCAAGCTTGAACTTTGGGCGGACGACCTGAGGGCTTTTATCAACCCAGCAATCAGCATTACAACCTGTAATCACGAGAATGCCCAGGCAGGTGGCTTGTGTCATACCAGCCGCGTTCACCACATCAGCTCCCAAATATTTCGTAAAATCGAGTTTTGCAGTTGTTGCCTAAACTGGAATGCCTTCCTTGCTTGTTGAGTCGTACCAACTATGTCATTGTCATGTCAGAAATATTCCAAATTCTGTGACTCATCAGAAGTGAAACTTTACCAACAACATCAAAATATAATACAGTGACTGAAGACAGAATCTGTCTTGAGCAGTATCAGCAGAATGGACTATGGCACTGACATTGTGTTAAATGGTTAAAAAAAATGTAACGGTTGATAGTTCTTTGGTGTGAAATAGTGGGAGATGGGGGAGTGGGGAGATGTTAGTATGAAGTCACCCATCAAGTTAATAGGTGTTCTGATAAGTAATGTTTAATATGTGAAATATATATTCCTATTTCAGTGTCAGATTTTCAAAATGATGAAAAGCAAGTGATGAGGATTGAAAGTTTAAGTAGGTTGTTAATATAGAGTGAATCGCTAAATAAGATTATATGGTTTAACAGGTCATGAACAATTTGAATCGGCATATTTGTCAACTGAATAAATGAAGTGAGGTTATATCCTAATCCTGGGTGGAATGCAGCAGTGTATAGTACAGTCATTGTTATTTTAAAAAGGCTACTAATTTTGTCTCTGTGCCTGTCTCTCTTTTTTTGACCACCACCTCTTCCTTCCCTCTGTCATTGTGACATAATTATAGAAGGATAATCACAGATTTGTCAACGTATCAGGCTGATCATTAAGCAAGTGACATATTTATAGAAGGATAATCACAGATTTGTCAACGTATCAGGCTGATCATTAACTGATTAAGCAAGAGGAATGATATTAACATTTGAAACAAAACACAATTGATATGTATTGATTGATCAGATCTGCAGATCCAATAAACAACAAAGTAAAAAGATTTGAACTCTGCACTGTGTGTAGTCACTAAAGAGTTTTTCCTGACCATAGGTTACTCAATTACTGAGCATAAATGAAAATGCTACATGATAGTGCCAGATTAATACAGAGTGTTTGAAGTTAAGATACAGAACATTCTCCTGTGTATTTTATTCATTTTCATTTTTTTCTCTCTATTCATTTTATCCATTTTTTTTTGTTTTACCGCATTTTATTCTTGCATAAAAATGCAACTTTTCATCTTAATTAGCATGGAGTATTTTGCAGCCTTATGTTTGACAGTATCTGCAGACTTTTTGTGTGCTGTGGGTTGTCTGGAGTATGACATGTTTACCTGGATTAAGACAAAAAGAATGAATGAGGGAGCTGTTGGAGACTACAGTTTCTCTTGAGGTTAATATACATTCATGATGCATATTGTGTGTATATTAATGGTAGCAAATACAACATAGCATGGGCACGATAGCCTTGTGGGTGAAACATTGGACTTATTGGAAAGGACTGAGTTTGACCTTGCTTGGGTAGGGTAACGGGATATTTTTTTGACGACCTTCTAGGTCAACATACGTGCAGACCTGCTAGTCTTGAACCCTTTGGTGTTTATACGCAAATTACAGAATCTTTAATGAATATTTTCATGGGGCACATGCAGAACACAAATTTATATGTTTGCTAAAGATTCTGTGAGCCATGTTGGAGTGCAGTGGCTTTTGTCTATCAAAACAAGTACAAAATTTAGCATGCACACTTACTGTAGATGGAATATGCAGACTGGGCAGCAGCATATCTGTACAGTGTGGGCAAATTTACATGCATACAGACTTAAAAAGAAAAAAAACCTTCATTACCTGATACTCATATCATTACCCAATACTGTATATAATATAAAGAAAACCTTAACCATCCAAACAATAACACCAACAACAAATGAATGGTTGAAACATGCCAGTATCTGAATGAACTCTGTGTGTGTGTGTGTGTGTGTGTGTGTGTGTGTGTGTGTGTGTGTGTGTGTGTGTGTGTGAAACTCAACAATTTGTGAGGATAGTATGAGTGAAACTGAATTGTTATTTTTAGCTGATTTGTTTTATATTATTTTTTGTTGTCTTGTTTTATAGTACCTGCTCCAAAATACTGATTGTATAGGTTTATTTGCAGTATGGTTTATTTGAAAATGAGAATGGCTTTTTTTTTTTTTTTTTTTTTGTAAGCAGAATTATAATAAGTTTATTGCTAGGTCATAAATAGGCACTTTGCAATCAAATAGGGAAAATCATTCTGAAAAAGTGCTGTAAATGTTAAATAATGCAACATTGAAATACTGCAACATCAAGAGAGTTCACAATAAAATCATTAACTTAAGTTTAAATAAGCAATTTTTGAAAAATTAGAAAATTTAATGTTGTGAATCTTGGTGTGTCATTCTGTCAATATGGAATAGACATCAGAATATTTAACTATAAAGTGTGCTTTTGTATTTTTCTGATGTAAAACTGAAAATAAGTCACTGAAACTTATAAAAAGTTATTTCAAAAAGATTGTTTTGAATGGAATATAGAAAACTGAATGTCATATAGGTAATTTTTCACTGAATATACTGATATTTAAACCATGCTTATGTGACAGTAAGTAAAAAAAGTATGATTGCTTTCTGGATTGTGCATTTGACTTAGATGTTTTTTATGTGCAGCATTTTGTCAAATACTGGATTTAGAAAAAAGGTCAAAACCAGTCTAACTGGCATTTGTCTCCATTTTTCAAGAGGGGTTTGGAATATAAACTCGAGACTTTTGGTTCCTCATGATGGAAAGCACATTCAAAGGTTGGTTGGTGATGGTATATTTTTTCTGTGTGTAGGTGCATCAGAGTGGTTACCTGTCATAGTATCAATAATTGAGACCACTGGGCCAGAAACGCACTGTATGATGATGATATGATACTTGGGATGCATATTGCTCTTGGTGATAGGAAAATATCTTATGATGATTTCATGCTTATTTCATATTTAAGCCTGTGTCCTGTGTCCATTGTACAGTTATGAATACAGTTGTGACTGTGAGTGTGAGTGTGTCTGTTTGAGAATATTTTTTTTTGTAAGCGCCTAGATCCATCAGTACTTAGGCATTATAATTTACAGTATATAAAAATTGTCATTATTATTTTTTTTGTAGCCTGTTTATTCATAAAGTTCACAAACTATCTTATTTATTCATAAAGAAACTGTCTTATTATGCAAGTTTGATTTATGTGTGAATCATTGAATTAATTATTTACTATTTATTTTAGTTTGTTATTTGTGTTGAGCAGACTGTCTTCAAAGCATACTGTGTGTGTGTGTGTGTGTGTGTGTGTGTGTGTGTGTGTGTGTGTGTGTGTGTGTGTAGGTTGGTCAGTGCTCTAAAGGAGTTATTATGTATGTATAGGGCCTACATATTATTGCTGAACAGTCTGCACACTCCATCTTCACTGGGTACTGAGCATAGGTGACATTGATCAAGGCGAATGCAGACAATATTGTTCCACTGTTATGGTCATTATTGTTGTATAAATCATGTGTGCAAGTATTTGTGTTTACCTGTGATCAGATTGTGTCACTTTCATTTGATTCCTTTTTTTAAAATGTGTTATTCTAAACACAGGACCACAGTTTATTGACTCAGCTGAAAGACATGTGACAATAATATATAAGTACCTTTCTTTTTTTTAACTGTGCTTTGAATTTCATAAAAGAAAAAACTACCACTTCAGCTTCAGAATTGTAACTATGGTAGTTGCTTAATTTTCTTGAAGTATTTAACTTGAAGCATGAAAATTGGTCAAAATCTACTCTCAAGTTTCAATTAGATTTAATTTGTGTTTTGCTTTGCTGTAGTTTTTGTTGCATTTTTTGCTTGCTTAATTTAAATGCATGTTCAGATATTATATGTTCTGTTCATATCATGAGTTTGACCTTGCTGAGCAGTGATCGTGGGTAAAGAGTGGAGTTCTTCTCCATCTTCAAGTTCAGCATAAGTGCAGACATGAGCACTTTGTGTATATATAGCATGCAGATCATCAAATTCGCACATTAAACTAAAGTCATGTCAGTGTTTATTGGCATATATATGAACACAGAACACCCAGCATGAACTGCCCCCAAAATGGATTATAATCATTACATGGCAAGTTCAAAGGGAAAACGGCTATACATGGAAAGCCACCTGTGTAAAATATATACAGATGCATTGCAAAATTACAGACCTTGAACATAGAAGGATATCCACTAAACACCTGTGTATCACAATTTTATATTAATTAGATAATAATAAGTTCAGAATTTCGCAATTTGCTGCAAAAGATTCTTTTATGTATACGTATGGTGTATTGTTCATGCCATTATGAGTTCGTTAAGTTAGACATGATATAGGCCTACAAAATAATCTAAATTTCTAATCAGTTTTTTTGGTTGTTTCTGCTTTTGCATTACAATTCTGAATTCCAGTAGACAAAAATGACCTTGTCTTGTAGGCCTATATATTTTTCTGTAGCATGATTTGATATACTCAAATGAAACATTAATCATAAAAGAGTGTATCATTGAATGATTGAGTATAAAACATCTTGAATATGGTAGAAGAGATTGTCTCAGTAATTCGTTTAAGAAAAAGAAAGGAAGCCAATTTTCTGCATTATATTCAGTCTCTGTAGAACCAGGAATTGTTCTGCTAATGATATCAGTGCTATTGTTAATGTTAGCTTTGGTCCTGCTGCAATCATTCTTTCTCTTTCATAGAGATTTTGTTAATATAGACCCACAAATTGTATGATATAACGCAGAGTACTAGTTTGTTTATATTTATATACTTAGCATGAGTGCATTTTTTTTGCGTCATGTAATACTATTTTTTTGTCCTGTTATTTCTGTTTGTGTTTTGGAGACCTACTCCTAGAGAAATATTTGAATTGTGGATTATATTCTATAATCACATTCAAGTAATTTTTAACAATTTCTTCTGTAATATGTGCAACTGTTTTGTTTGATTTTTTCTTTTTTTTTTACTGGCATCTTTTGTTTTTCTGGTTTTGTGTAACATTGACACAGAAGGCTGTGTTACAGTCAGTCAGTCAGTCCGAACAAAGTGTGTTGGCAGGAATTATTTCTCATTGAATTTCGGATGGAATTTTAATCAAGTTTGGATTATAGCTAGTAGCACAAGTAAGGACCAAGTTGAGCCAATATTTGTATTGGAAAGGTCCAGATTGTAAACATTCTAACACATTTGAAGTATTATACAGTATATGAAGATGATTTTGAGTTGGTTTGGTGAAGATGTGTTTCTAAATGAAATCTTGACACGCAGGTTTCATCTAAGAAAGTCACGGTTTTGTAAAATATATTCACAGTTGTTGGCAAAGGTGTTTAGGTTATGGATTTTTTTTTCCCTAATTTAGATCACTTTCTGATCTTGTTTTTCACCTGAGAGAAAGACGCAAAAGGTTCAGATAAACGTGGTTCAATTTGGATTGTTTGGGGTAGAACTAAAAAATGTGTTACTGTTAGTACTCATATCTCAGCAATATACATATATATATATGAGCCATTGTGGAGCAAATATGTATTATATGTTTGATGCCAGCGAAAAACTCATTGCTAAAAAACTGTTGAGATAAAATGATTTCCAAAGTAAAATAATGATATAAACTTTACTAAATAATGTATAAAAAGAAAGATTGTTAATATGTCTTTTCCTTTTTATTCTCGATTGTAGTTGTACTCAGATTTATTTTCACCTTTTGCAGTTCCCCTCATTTCCAATTTTTCCCCTCATTTCTTATGTATTTATTCAGTTGGTTATTGTATTTAGTCTTTTTGTTTGTATCTTGTTTCTTTTAAAAGGATTTAATTGTTTAATCATATTTTTGTGGTTTAACTTTTGTTCTGGTTTTGTTATTTATTAAGATTTGAAACAGTTTGGTGATGCCTGTAATGATGATGATTAATGGGTGATAAAAACATTACATTTTATTTTGTGGGATTGCATGGTACAGTTGACTGGAGGTAAATAGCTTCAAATGCAGATATAAAGGTGCTACTCATTCATGGCTTTTGCTGTAAAACAGAGTGAAGGTTGGTTTGGAGTTGGTTGACAAGACCTTGATTCTTGAGTATAGTCCAGATATTTTTTTCAGTTTTGTCTTAAAAATGGGATTTCCTATAAGAATTCGTTTCGATTCTTTAAAGGAATTTCGGTTATCAGAGAAAATTGTGGAGGAGTCCAAATCAGTCTGCAGTCTGATAGAAATGTATCAATTTATGTTCGTTGTTGTCAGTTGGTGCTCAAATAAACAGTGTGAAACATCGAGCAAGTGCACCTGTACTTGTAGACCCACAATTCCAGGAACATTTTATCAGATGATTACACACACAACCATTTTTATGTTGTGGTACTTTTCATCCAATGATAATGAGTGTACAACCTCTTTTATGTCATTTCTTTTTCAGCCACATTCCATCTTTGAGGGTTTTCAGCTCTGTTTCCAGAGGAGGAGGATTTCATAAGCTTACCAAGGTTGAAAATAGTGGCAAGCTTGCTTGTTTTCTGTTGGCCAGGGTAGTCTAGGTAGACCACCAGATGACCAAGCTAGACCACCAGTTGACGAAAGTAGATACTTGACATAACAGATTCCATAGATAAGAAATTAGACTAGTCACCGATAACAACAATCAGCTTTTGAAAGAAAAAAATTGCATGGTTTTGAAGATTGCGTGGTTTTGAAGGCTCAAGAGATATATATGAATAAAACTGTGAATTGTCATAGCATTAAACTTGTTTCCTGACTTTGCCCTTCAGAACAATCAAAACTGTCTCACCAGCAAAGTTTTAGAATGTTGGATTGTCTTCATCTTTTCAAATTTTTTTACAACATTTTCATCACCTCTGGAGTTGTTAGAGAATTAGATTCTTTGGCCCTTCATGTCCTGATCTCCTGGTGACATCAGTTTCTTCTTCCACTTCTGCGTAGAAGGTAAAATTTCAAGGCAAGGCCATTGTTGTTATTGATTCATAGGAGCCTTAGAGGGCAAGACATGGTGGTGATCTGTTTGTCAGGGAGCCGCTTAATTGGTCAGTCAGCATGGCTCTGCAACTGAATGATTACAATTGGATTTCAAACTGTCGTCTGTGAGAACAGGTACCATTAAACTACAGGAGTTGACTTGGCAACAGTGCAGTCTGTCATGGCAAGTGACTTGATATTTCTTTCTTGTAAAGATTTGAATTTGATGTGTGGCCAGGAACTGCAATGAAAGACATGGGATCAGTGCCATTGAAGCGGGGTAGAAGATGGGTCAGGAAGGATTACAAGGTTGGGGGCACAGTCAATTTCATACTTTGTAGGCAAACAGTTATGAATTACCATTCATCGATGTAGGTTTGAATTTGAAGAAATACACATCTGTAGTGCAGTAAGAGATACACAGCAGTAATGCATTATTATTAAAAACAAATATTGTTATCATTTGAAATGTGATTTGGGACTGTGTGCATGGACTTATTGATGTGTTGTTTTTTGTAACTAGACATGTTACATTGTGGGTGAGGCCTTGTTCATTTGTTGTATATCCTCATGATTGACTGGACACAATATACAGTGTTTTTGTGGTCATTTCAGCTTGGAAACTAGTTTTGAGTTTTATTTGTTAAAAAGGTTATGTGGATGTGTGTGTGAAAGAGAGTGCATGTGTATGCACATGTGTGTCTCTGTTTCTTGTAACAGTGGATTTAGATGTGAACTTTGGGTTGCTCTTTCCAGAGAGAACTTATCATCACAGTACAGCATCACCCTTTTATGATTGTCTTTTTTTTGTGATTGTCTTTTTTTTGTGACAGAAAGTGTGGCTTTCAAAAGAAGGTAGGCCTACCCAGGAAGACCAGTCAGACAACAGCGTTAGCTACAGTGAAAAGAAGAGCATCATTAGATCATCTTAACCAAAGGACAGAAATGTAGGCTACTATTTCTGTTAAGACTCCACACTGGCCTGCATCGAGCACAACATGCTCAGTGCCCATAATCTGATGAGATTCTGCACAGCCATAACACACTTAATGCCCACATAAACTGCAAATTCAAGTTTCCAAAACAAACTTTATGAATTTAAAGTTCTTCCCCAGAGATTTCGTGATTCCTCAAGACTTCTTGAAACCAGTCCTTGGTTATCTCCATGGTAAGAACATACAGTAAATTGTAATCATCTATATAGATGACGCATTGCTATAAGGTGACACATACAAACTCTGCATGCATGTAATAAAAGATATTACTTGTAGGCCCCTATATTGGACAAATTGGGTTTCACCATTCACCTTGTGATATCAGTGTTCAAATCTAAGCAGTGCATTGAATTTCTGGGCTTTCAGTTGGATTTGGTGTCCATGACTGTTGCTATTACTGAAAAGAAAGCTGAAAAACTCATTGAAACCTGTATCAAAATAAGATAGATAAAATATCTATCAGATAATTGGCTGAACTCACTGGCAAAATGGTAGCTGATCAGTCTGGTGTGTGGATTGCCCCAGTTTTCTATAAACGCCTTGAAATTGCAAAAAATAAGGCACTAACTGAAAACAATGGAAAATTTCATTGCTTTATACAACTTACAGATACACTTAAAGAGGATATTGAATGGTGGATTCAAAACGTGTCCAGATATCCTACCCATGTAACATGGAATGAATCTACTGTCTTGGTTCAGTCAGGGTCTGGTTGGGGGTGGTGGTGAGAAATACAGAAGGCACATAGTCAGTAGATGACCAAGGACAGTAATTGCCTTGAACTCAAAGCAACTCTCTTCACACTCAGATCCCTCTGCAAGGAAATCCAAAATGCTCACATTAAAACACTGTTGGACAATAGTACCACAGTCACTTGCATTAATAAAATGAGCGGCACAAAACCTGGGCATAATAAGATTACCGGGGAAATTTGGCTATTGCACTTACAGTCAAACAGTTTTGTATCAGCAGCACACCAGGTTCTAAGAATATAGATGCTGATTTTGAACCTGGGACTCACAAACATGAACTGAAATGGAGTCTAGACTATGATCTTTTTACAAACACTATGCACCAACTTCGAGAATGCTCAACTGACTTGTTTGCATTCAGATTGAATGCTAAAATACAAAAATATGTATCTTGGAAACCAGACCCAGAAGCATGGGCAGTGGATGCGTTCTTCAGGTTTTGCTTTCCTCCTTTCAGCATTATCCCAACTGGAACTGCAAAATGCTGAGTGACTTCCTACAGAAACTGCAACAATCATCATGTCAGCTTGGAGACAAGGGACAAAGAAGTGTTAAAACATTTACACCAAAAGATGGTTACTTTTCTGTTCCGAACGGGACGAAAATCCCATTTTCCCCTTTCCATCCATCAGAATTACTAATTTTTCGCACGGCTCCTTTCCAAGAAAGCAAAGACTACAGCTCCTTAAATTTTGCAGTGAGTGCATTTCTATGTTCTCTTCAAATGATGACAAATCTGTAAGATCCCATCCTTTAGTCTGCAAATTCTTACGAGGAGTCTTTAATCACAAACCTACTTTATCCCGCACCGGGGTTACCTGGAATGTACAGACAGTTCTTGATTTCTTAGAAAATGGTCTCTTGCTAAGTGCTTGTCCTTTCCCCAAATATCACTGAAGGTAGTGATGCTGTGTTTGTTGATATCGGGTCAACGGGGCCAGATTCTCTGGCTACCGGTAATAGCTATCCGTAACATGTAGGACCTATTGGAATAAAAATGAAGTTAGAGTAGGATTGGAGACTTACAGATATCAGTTGGAACTGTTCTTCACAACCTATCCACCTGACGGACGCATTTGCCCTGTTACCTACCTACCAGGCATACCTCAAACGCTCAGAAGCATCATTAGGCTCTGAAACCAAACTTTTTATCACCTGATGGGACCCTCATGAAGGC
This sequence comes from Monoplex corrugatus, assembly GCA_030674185.1. Lineage (NCBI taxonomy): Eukaryota > Metazoa > Mollusca > Gastropoda > Littorinimorpha > Ranellidae > Monoplex > Monoplex corrugatus. The sequence continues at coordinate 25,031,491 of JAPXFY010000018.1, read as the reverse complement.
ATCTCCAAGACACATTAACACATTGGACAAAGATTTTTCTTGTCCAGAGCTGGCATAGACATGACTATTATCACATCACATTCTACTTGCTCTGCAGCCACATCAAAAGTGGTGTGGAAAAGTTCCATTAAAAACTATCCCGAAAACGGCTGGCCGGAAACATGAAAGCACTTTTTCTGCATATTACCACAAACCTATAGGCCTACTCAGACAGTCATTTGGCAAAGCTGTCCTTCAAGGAAATAAAGGTAAACAGACGCAGGTCTCTCAAATCTCGTTTGATCCAGAATCCTGATGGAATTCTGGGAATTTTGCAGGAAGGCAAAACTCCACAAACGAACGAACTCACGTTGTGACGTTTTGCAGACCAGTATGAAGTCAGGGTGGGATCCGGCACTTCTCCCTGAATCTCTATGAATACTTACTGGTTTTAAATGAAATACAAATCTGTCAACTCTCGAGTCCCAATTCCTTCCCTTGCCTGATCCTGCCTGCGCCATTTGCACGTTCAATCTGACGAACTCCCGCGTTCTTTCGCCTGATCCCATTCTGACTTCATACTGGTCCGCGAAGCACCACTCAGACGTCACAAGGTGAGTTCGTTTGATTGAGTGTGTGTGCGTGTGTGTGTGTGTGTGTGTGTGTGTGTGTGTGTAAAAAGACGTTTAGACAGTCGGGATGGTTCTTCACATCATATGCTGATTTATGAATATTTAATGGCCTTTCACATCCTGATAGGTTCTTTTAGACAGAGGATGGCCTTCTGCATCCTGATTGGTCCATTTAGACAAGAGGGGATGACCTGCGTCCTGATTGGTCCATTTAGTCAAATTGGATGGTCTTTTGCATCCTGATAGGTTCATTTGAATGAATGAGATGCTTCTTCAGCAATTTGAAAAGTCTACATGGAGAAATCACGATGTTTGAGAAATGGGGATGCTGTTGTATCTTTTGGAGTGCGTGATGAAAAATGTGTTCTGTTATTTGGAGTCTGTCCTGTCATATAACAGAATCAGATAAATAGGAAAGCAATATGGTGTATAGTGATCGACTTTTTTCTTTTCATTGTTGCTTTTTTGTTCTTTTGTTATCTCATCAGCTTGAAACTTTTTGGTTTTGTGTAACTTTGTGAAATGTCGATAAATTACTACTACGAAATTCAGAGGTAGCCTGTCACATTGCATTCTGGCATAAACAATGCCATCATTTTTTGACAGCCGTTGTAACCCCAAATTCATGTCCATTATCTCCCTTTCTTAGAAAGGGATCTTAGTTTTCTGCTTTTACACACACACACACACACACACACACACACACACACACACTCATACACACACACATACATACACCACTCAAGTACACATACGCATTAATACATACATGCATATACACACACACTCACACAGAAACAGAGTTGCTCATTTTCTCTCACGACACAGATTGTGTGTTTTCAAAGCCTTATTTTTTTTTTACCAATTCCAAGCTAAAAGCATGCTAGAAGTAAAGAGTTTCATTTTCAATATGCAGCTAAATATATAGTGTACATAGCGTTACATCAAGCACCAAACAGATACAGATGCAGTGTGACACAGGAACAAAAAGATTTCAGTTTTCATGTACATTTCATAAGTTCTTTTCTATCAAATTTATCAATGATACTGTACCAAACTAGAAAAAAGGTCTTTTTGCAAGTAAAAAATCTTCACAAAATTGAAAATAAAATTCACCAATCTGGTCAGGGCAATCTACAGAGGTTAGACCCGGACTAAATGTAGGCTTATGTCAGACCAAATTTATTTGAAACCTGTTGGGATCATTGTATGCCATATCTGTTTAAACGGGCGTTTCTTCTCTCCAGAAAGAAGACAAACACATGAGTAAAAGAACATATACGTGGCATCTGGCTCACAAGCTGTGTTCACCTGTGTACTGTGTACAAGACTGGATGTTAGGTCAGGGCACAAACACTGAGTCTTTGTGCCCATCCATACATGTCACTGCTGCGTCTTTTTTTCTCCTGCTTAGTTTGGTCATTTCCGTGTGTAAAAACAAAGCAAAACAAAAATTAGAAAAAATGTGAATAAATATACAAAGTCTGGCAATGGGAAACTACAGCAAATATCACCAGAACATCAGGTATGGTGCGATATGATGACTCTATGCCAACAAGTTTTATTTCCTGTAGGGAGGAGAGGATCAGTCAAGGGCAGTTTCTGAAGCAGCTTATAAAAGTAAGCACAAAATCTGTAAACACACTCATTTCAAACAGTTTGTGACACAGAATAAAAAATCTAAAAATTTCTAAACATTTCCTTAAAAGGACTTATTTATGAAAGGATCACAGAATTTACAATTACTATGTGGGACTGCCGGCAATAGAGAAAATCAAATACAAAAATAAAACAAAAAACCGCACTCAAAGTATTGCTCTCATGATTTGATCACGAGCTTCTGGACATTGACAAGTAAGTGATGAAACAACAGTTCCAGAGAAGATAAGACACATAGCTGGCAACCACTCCGCTATCATACAAATTATAAACACTAAAGACAGATATCTTGTAAACTATGCCATGTCCCAGGATAGAAAAGACAGAAGTGCTAACCAATCCAAATACACAGTAACTTCTTCAACAGTGCCCATGTCCATGGCCACGAAAAACAACCACTAGATATTGATGTAGATTTGTTCAGCCGTGGCCCTGAAAAACAAGCAACATTAAGCAAAGTAGAAATAATAAAGGAAAGAACAGTTCACACATCTGACAGAGACAGTGCTAGCGTCTACTTTGCCAAATCAAATGTTGAGTCAAAAACCACAGCAATCCCTTTGCACAGCAAATCATTTTTTAAATTAGTACCCGCCTCCTCCCAAGCCACAGCAAATCATTCTAAAACAAAAATCCTCCCTCCTTTTCTAGGCCACAGTAGGCCTATATCGTTTTTTTTAACGATTACCTTTCCCACAGCCACAGCAAATCACTTTTTTTTAACTAGTACCCCCTCCCCCAAAGCCATAACAAATTCTAAACTAGTAGGCCTACCATTACAAACCCAGGCCACAGGTAATCGTTTTTTTAACAGCTGGTTCCCCTCCCCTTAAAACCACAGCATGCAAATCAGGTCTACAATGGAGAAAAAGAACCAACTGATGTCAGACTGACGTGAGTACAATCAAGACGTCAGTAGCATCCACATGTCAAGACACTGCGTGTTGAAAGGCACAATACAGTGGCCACACATCAAGGCACAGAAAATGCTTTTTTGAAAGGCGAAGTGCACAGCCAACGGCTGCACTGACTAAAGAATACAAACATAGATAAAAACGACCAACCCATAACCTGAGAGTCGAAGACTCAAAACCAAGAACAGCTGGAGGCTGCCAGGAACATTGTTTTCCGTCACGTTTTCTACATAGACATAGTGCTGCATTGAACATCTCATACACAGACCAAGAACTGCACAAAAAGTCTTCTACACTAAAAGAAAACTGCACAGTAATTTGTTTTGCACAGATGTAGAACTGCACAGTAATCTGTTAACCTCATAAAATGTAGGCCTACATAAAATCGTAAGACGTAAGCCTATTTCCAGTACCGGTATCAATACAATGAAAATCATTAAATTTGTCATTGAGTTAAGAGTAGGCCTGTACATTAGCTATGTCTAAATCGAAATGTACAAACATCTGATCAAAATCCAAAGAATGTGACAGCAAAACAAAAATTTAAAAAGTAATTTCAGTTTCGGGACAAAGTATGTATGCCGGAAACAAAAAGCAGAAGAGGGCATTATACAATGACCATGAAATAGAAGAATCCAGAGTAGCTACAGAAAGTGAAGGTGGTTCGCTTGTGGCCATGCTGCTGCATTCATTGAACACAAGATTTGTGAACTACTTTGTGTGTGTTGCTCGTCTTGTCTCCACATAGATGGACGCGAGGTTTGTTGAACGTTCAATGTTCGTTTTGTCCCCACGCAAGAGGACAGGATTATCACTGGTTACCACAATCACCCGTCACCATCAATTCAAGGCAACAACCTGTCTTAATTTAATGATCGTTATGCCTCTTGTCGCCTAAAACTTACCAACGTTAAATTCGCTAAATGAATGCATTGCAGCTACTACATATGGTAGGGCCTACAACAGCTAAACAATGTGGTACTGCAGCAATAGCGTACAGCCCCACTGACCATCTCTGCTTTCGTCTGACTGCTCTGGATTCAGTTTTGACAAGGACTCTTTACAGAAAGGGGTTATGTGAACAGAATGAAAGGACAAAATAAAAATCACAATTCCATAAAGCCTCCTCATAAAAAAGGGTCTTGTGAATATAAGGAAAGAATGAATAAGAATCACAGTCAACCGCTACATGTGTAGTGCTTCACTGTGGCACTTGTCTGCATCATAACTATACAAAATTATAGTCTGGCTTTCTTTCACTGCAGATCTCACTCGACTGGATAACCTAGTTGTTCAAGTACAACTGTTTGTGCCAGTGACAGGGCTCAGTTGAAGAACTGCAGACGATACACTGACAGTATTGACCGAGGGCATTTTTCACACCTGCTTGACGAAAACTACACTGGATTTTCCCTCCACATCGTCTGTCGTGGTCGGATATGATATAAAACAGCAGACTGAATAAAGACTGCAACAAAAAACTGTACACAAACACAGTGGTTAATAAGACATCGTCGGCTTTAAGTATCACTGAACACCTAATGTCAAGTACATTACAGAAAGTTTATTAGACTACATAGTGTTTGAAATGATATGCAGACAGAAAACTCCAATCACAGATATCCAAAGCAATGGCAGTTTGCTGTAAGCAGATTAAAAAAAAAGAATTAAGGATGAAGAAACAGAACGAAATATACACGATTAAAGAATGTCGGCCTATACAGTAATGCAGGTTAGTGGCTGGCTATACACACTTGCCTTACACTGATACAACATAATCAAAGATGGCGGGATAAATAGAAAACTTTTATATCATATTGTAGAGCCAGATCAGATTAGACAACAACCCACCGACTGTATAATCTGTCAAGAGAGGATCAGACAGCGATTCAACAACTGCAGAGTCCATCAAATTTCACCCACGTCAAAAGACCGAAAAAGAAAAGACGCTAGGAAAATTCTTGTTTTCTACTGCCTAGACCTCTAAGCCTCTTCACTATCTACCAAGGCCTAGGCCTAGATTTAATAGTAACATATCTATGGCCTAGGCCTTCAAGTTTCTCTGCCACACCTTTTTATTTGAACATTTATAAATATAAAAAAACCCCTCTTTATAAGTAGATTTTTAAGGCGAAACTCGATTCTACCAGAACATATCTTTTGCCATCTTTTTGAGGCAAGGGAAGGAACTAGAGGATGACGCAGCAAATCATGCCCTCAGGGTTATGATCGTGCAGGAGACTTTCCTTTTCACGTCCCGCCCTCTCTGGTGGCAACGAACCGTCGGCTTTGATTGGCTGCGTCTCCACTACGCCTTCCTCTGCCTCCGTTTGGGTGAGTTGGGGGCCCTCTCCCATCGTCATGGTGACCTCACGGCTATCTGTGGTGTACAGCACGGCAGGGGTGTCTTCTGCTCCGGTCATGTCCGTCTTGCTGTCACTGGCGTTGGCCGTGTCCTCAGAGCCCTGACAAGTCACACACACACACACACACACACACACACACACGACACACACCACAGCACGCACACACACACACAAATCCATTATGCTAAATCCAAGCAACTTGCTTACTTACAAACACATCTTGCAGAATATGTTTATCATTGCATTTATTTGAGAAAACTGTAAAATTCATAGTTATTCCCATTGATCATGATGATAAATAAAGTAAAGTGTGAAATCAATAGGTGTTGAAATCATTTACTGTTAACATGCCAACTTAATACAATCAGTGTGTGTTTTATATTACTACTTTGGGATCCTATGACAAGTAAATGTATTCTGTGTTTTCAGTTCACACTCGTTGGTATGAACATACAAACACTGACGCAAACAAACAAACAAACAAACAAACAACACACACACACACACACACACACACACACACACACACACACACACACACACACACACACACACACACACACACACACACACACACACACACACACACAGAGTCTGAAAGCGAATTTGCCCCATATGAGAAGAGCATGCAACACGCAGAAGTGCACATTCAGCATGAAGTACATAATTACATGACAGCCACAATTGGGGCATATTGGATGAATGGATACCCCACAGATATGGATACGAAGACAGGCAACTAGCTCTGTCACACAGTACACAGTAATCATGAATAGAGAGGAAGTTAACTACCTCTGTCTCACCACACACCAAGATATGAAAAAAAGACAGGCAACTAGCTCTGTCACACAGCACACAGTAATCATGAATAGAGAGAAAATTAACTACCTCTGTCTCACCACACACCAAGATATGAATAAGAAGGCAGGCAACTAGATCTGTCACACCACAAACCATAGACACGAGCAGGGAGACAGGCAACTAGCTCTGTCACACCACAAACATGAATAGGGAGACAGGCAACTAAGTTTGTCACACCACAGACATGGATAGGGAGACAGACAACTAGCTATGTCATACGATAGACATTAATAGGAAGACAGGTAATTAGCTTTATCACAACATAGACATTACAAGGACACATGCAATGAGCTATGTCGCACTATAAACTGAAAGTTCATCAATTCAGTTCAAAGTCGAGCTTGCTCGGCTATCCATGACACGTTTCTTCCATCCTTCTCTGTCAGACATTGCAATAGGTAGTTCATCATACTGACAGCCCGTATGGATCGATGGATCAGTTGGTCGATGAAGATCTTTGTTTGCCGTGACTGGGTCTCCATAGTAGAACATCTCCTACCAGTTCTTTTTTGCTACGCCAGCAATGTCCCGCGAAACGCAGTCTTTGTTGACGTATTGATTTACTGATTGGTGGGATCTTACCATATAACTCTTTGCAGAGGTAGATCCAGTTCTGAGGAAAAACCCGAAACGGGTTTCGCCAAAACAGATCGACATCTGGACAAATACTCACCATCAGACGCATATTGGAAGGCATAAAAACCAAAAACCTCCCAGCTGTTCTCCTATTTATCGACTTTTCCAAGGTTTTTGATTCGATCCACCGAGGAAAGATGAAGGAGATTCTAATGCATATGGACTACCCAAGGAAACAGTAGACGCCATCATGATGCTGTATCAGAATGGTTCGCTCCCCCGACAGAGACACAGACTTCTTCAACATCACTGCTGGAGTCCTTCATGGAGATACGCTTGCCCCCTACATTTTCATCATCTGTCTGTACTATGTGCTGAGGAAAGCAGTGGATAAGAATAAAAAACTCGGCTTTACCCTCACAAAACAGAAGAGCAGACGCTACCCTGCGGTAAAGATAACAGATGCGGACTACGCTGATGACCTGGCTGTTCTTGCAGACCACCTAAAGGATGCAACATCTCTCCTTCACAATATCGAAAGAACAGCAATGGAGATCGGGCTCCACCTCAATGTGAACTGAACAGAGTTCATCTGCCTGAATCAAGACGCATCAGAAGGTATGAGAAGTCTCAACGGAGATGCGATCAAACAAGTTCAAGACTTTAAATACCTTAGCAGCTACATTGACTCCACAGAACAAGACATCAATACCAGACTCGGAAATGCCTGGGGCGTTCTAAATCAACTGGACAAAATCTGGAAATCCAGTCTACCAGACAACCTGAAAAGGAACTTCTTCCGAGCAGCAGCAGAGTCCGTTCTTACATATGGCTCAATCTCTTGGCCCTAACAACGACATTGGAGGAGAAGATTGATGGAGCATACACACGAACGCTACGTGCAGCCCTGAACAAATCTTGGGGAGAACATCCAACAAACAAAGAGTAAACTGAAAGACTGAAACAGAAAACGAAAGAGATTGGAGAAGAAACTCCCATCTCGGCCAACAATGCACAAAAGGAGCAAACCATTGTCATTTAAATATCATATGATTTACCATGTAACAATCTTGACCTTGTCTCAAAGTTTGTTTCGAAATATAAAGACGTTAGTCTGACGAACCAAGTAGGAACTGATACTGATACCATCATAGGCTAAAAGTTCTCTCAGTTGCAAGCTATGGTACTGTTTAAGAAGTTGCTAAGCTATGTGAGGACTTCCGGTCCAACTGACCTCTAAATGGATACCATTTGCCCCACTAAAAGCATTCATGGACGATACTACACTGCTTTCGACAAAAGAAGAAACACAAAAGACCCTGAAGCAGTTAGACGAGGTAATCGCCTCATCTAGGATGAGTTTCAAACTGAAAAAATCACGCAGCCTCTCGCTGAGGAAAAGCAAAGTGCCGAAACAGTAACGTTTACTGTCGCCAATCATTCCATCCCAATACTGACAGAAGAACTAGTCAAAAGACTCGGAATTTAGAATGATGACTCCCTGAAAGATTAAAAAAAGGGAAAGGAAACCAAAGAAATAGCAGAAGAAAGCCTGCAGATAATAGACCAGTGTGGCCTTCTTCGTAAATACAAAGTCTGGTGCCTGCAGTTCATGTTGATTCCAAAGCTCCTCTCGCCTCTGGTTTATATGTAATATCTGTACTAGCACTGTGGAAATTATAGGGGTTCAAATCAACAGATACACAAGGAAATAGCTTGGTGTTCCTCCAGGTCTCATTGACGTTGTGTTCTATTATCGCCAGGCAAAGCTGATGGCCTCTGTTGATATATGATATCTACACTAGCACCGTGGAACTAATAAGGGCCAATATGAAAAAATACACAAGGAAATGGTTTGGTGTCCACACCGGATCTCATTGACATTGCGCCCAGTTGTCACCAGACAAAACTAAAGTTATCCCTAAAATTCACTGTCGAGGAGTACTATGTAGGAAAGTCGGTTTCTTAGTATGACTGAAGGCTGTGAGATCAACCCAGCCCATGCCGAGGACTGACAGAAGATGGAAAATGGAAAGTCCAGGAGGCAGCGGAGCTGTGAAGGAAAGCCTCAAGTTCAGAGAAATAATAAGTCACACACAGATCAATAGATAGGACTGAGATCAACAAAAATGGAATGGTGGTCAAAGACCAAAAGTAAAGCAACAAGAGATGAAGAAAGAAGATGCTAAAAGAATCTAAAAGGCCGTCCAGCCAGGCAGATAGGGGTAATGGACGATTCGAAAAATGTACTCAAAAGACGTCAAAGCCGGAATGTCATGTGGCATATGACCCCTTTCAAAATCAGTTTCATTCTCAGATCTGTATATGACTTCCTGCCCTCGAATATACTAATCTGGTGAAATGGGAAAATCAGAGGGACCCTGCATGCCCACTCTGCCAGGGCAAACAAACAGTGGAATATGTCCTGATCTCATGCAAGGTAGCGCTAACCCAAAGAAGATACACACGGAGGCACAATCGAATGCTTCAAGAGATCGCACAAGCCATCAGGGGAAAAACATGTAATAAGCTCCAACAACCTTCTACATGGCACAAGGCAGCAAACTGTGACCTGAAAAAGATGTGAAAACGAGATCTGCTGGATGAAGCAGACGATAGGAAATGCACAGCAGATCTTCCGCGATGGAAAAAAACACCCCGAAACCACCAGTAAGAGTGGCATGAGACTGGACATAGTTCTCCACTCCCATTCTTCAAAATAAATGATTTTGATCGAACTCATTGTACCGTATGAAAGTGGAATGGTGGAGGCCCATATCAACAAGACTGAAAGGTATGTCAGTCTAGCCAGCAACTTGAGGAAATCTTGTTTTCAAGCCAAAATCCTCGCCATGGAAGTTGGAGTGCGGGGATGGATAGGCACATCAGCCTATGACCTAATGAAACAGCTCCTGATTTCTGAGGAGAGAGAGGACCAGAGTCCTAAAAGTAATGGCAGAAGCAGCCGAAAAACTGGATCTGATCAATGAAGAACAAAAGGGAACTTCATGTGGCTTCAAATTCCCGTATATGTTGCCAGTCTCTGATAGCTTAAATAGTTAAGGCGCACGTTGCGAAGGTGACTTAGCCTTGAGACGCCTAACCACTTTGGATGCGTAAAGATTCGAATGGAAGTGGAGGATAAAAACTATTTAAACATGGAGACACCAGAAGGGACCCAGGAGTCATGATCTGGATGCGGCCCAGCCTCTTACAGTGTTAGAAGTTAAAGGCCGATATTTTTGCTTGATGGAGGTTTCTCCTCTGAGGATATTCTGCTGTCTGGCTCTCTTCGGAGTTTCTCGCTATGATTCATGAAGCTGCAGCTCCATGTTACTATTTACATCTATGGCTGTCTTTAATTGAGAAACCTCGGTAAATTATTCACACAATCAGTGATAATATTTTTCCCCGTGCCCGTATGGCTATGACTATCAGTGAATTATTCACACAATCAGTGATAGTTTGTCGCCATGCTGTTGTACAAAACGTCAGCACAGGAGTGATGCCAAAGCCATGCTTCCATATATACATACCTACACAGAGACTGTGGATCATGCTGTAACCTACGAAGCTACGAGCCGTCACGCGAAATCTCGTGACGTCAAACCCTGTCAAAATCTTGTAACCTTACATCCAGTCATGCTAAGTCTCGTGACATCACACCATGTCATATTAACTCTTGTGACACCACACCCTGTTGTGTTATAACTTCTTACGTCACACTCATGTTAAATGTCATGACGGCACACCGGTCATGCTAAATCTCGTGACGTCACAAACAATCACGCTAAATGTCACAGTACACCCTGTCATGCTTAATTTCGTGACATCATACCCTGTCATTCGTAATCCCATGAAATTATAAGCCGTCATGCTAAACCTCTTGACCGCGTTAAGCTCTGTCATACTAAAACCCACGAAACTACAAACCGTCATACCAAAACCCACGAAATTACAAACCGTCATACTAAAACCCACGAAACTACAAGCCGTCATGCGAAATTTCGTGATGTTACACTTTGTCATGCTTGACTTTCTGTCGTTCTCAGTACCAACATACTATTAATCCTTTTATGCTGAAATCTGTTACACACTACAAGCGTCATGCTAGAGAGCATGCCGAACATCGTGTGACAATGAAGGCACAGTCTATAAGCCAGGTAGAATGCAACGCTTCTGATCGGGCATGCAGGATTTGGCAGGGATAGGCTACCTGTTCACCAGTCACTGGGCATGCAGCATCTGGTCGGGGTACCTGTTCACTGGTCACATCCTGTTCCCCTGCCGCTGGTGCCTCATCGACACTCACCACCTTCGTCACTGTGGGCTGTACCTCATCTGAAGGTGGTGTCATGCTGGTCTCGTTACCCGGGGACGCAGCAGCCGCTTGACGCTTTTGACAGGGAGGAAGGAAGAGGGAGAGGGTAGAGGGAGAGGGCAGAGATAGAGAGAGAGAGATAGAGAGATAGATAGATAGATAGATAGAGAGAGAGAGAGAGAGAGAGAGGAGAGAGAGAGAGAGAGAGAGAGAGAGAGAGAGAGAGAGAGAGAGAGAGATGAAATGAAATGGTAGTGATATCACGTAGGCCAATTTACATATCTGCCGTTGTTAATCTATATTAAGACTTACTTATATTAATCTAACGAGAAACCTCTGAATTTCCATTTTCCTCCTCTATTGAATTTTCTTAATTTTTAACATTTCATTAGATTTGTTTGAAGTTTCACCTTTCATTTACCACAGCAGCTTGAGCTGGTTATATTTTCAATCAAACTATCTGATGTTTTATATTTCTCGTAAATGGTTAAAAGTGTAAGAAATACAATATTCATTTTTTATTCAACCTCAAAGATTTGTGCAAGAAGTTCAAACAATATCAATAGGAGTCTTCCATGTTTCCATGGATATCAAGAAAGCATTCGATAGAGGTGTGGCATGACGCACCCTAGGACACAATGAAGAGATATAACATGGGCTAGAAGCTGGTCAAATCATCATGCATCTATATGCCAAAGCCAGCAGTGCCGTACTTGATCAAAGCACAGTTGGACAGTTGTTGTACAGAATCAGTCCAGTCTGACAGAGCTGCCTCCTGTTGAGTGTTTTCCTGGAGTAAAATAATGATCGATGCCCTGAAAGTCACACAGGAAAAATCAGCTTAGGAAGAAAGAGTTTGGAGTTTGAATTTTGATCAACAAAAGATTCACAGCAATCAGATATTTCCATATACATTCTACCCGAATCTGCCAACAGTCATCTGCCCAAAACCCCATGCGTTGGCAAAGACGACACCGCCAGAATGATGGAAACATTAAGAAAGACAGCGAACAGGCCAGTTTTTGATGCTGAGGGCTAGCTGGGTCTGAAATCTAGATATCAGGTCTAGGAGTTAACGGCTCTATAAAAAATGCCCGCAAATTGGAGAAGGGACAATCACCAACCTTAGGTTTTACTGATGATACTGATGGGCCGGCAGGGAACGAGAATGAACTGGCGAACTGGATGAAACATCTATCAGATATGGAAAGGAAACCAGCACAAAGACCAAACTAAAAAAAACAAAAAAACAAAACACACACACACACACACAAAAACACAAAAAAACCCACACCAACCCACTCCGTGCTCACGAACTAGTTAGGGTTAAACGGTTTAAATCTTTTGATGCCATCATCATCAAGATGTCTATAGTCCTGCCAAGGGATGCTTTAACAAAATCACCACTGGTAAAACTGAAACCATTCTCGAAAGACAAACGATCCTTTCATTTCATATCAACCTATATTCCCAAATAACTTTTCTGCTCTGTCCTTTTATTTCCGATCTGATGGATCTGTTTTTCTATTGTCTTTTACATATGTCTGACAAAGGCCAGATGGCCAATAACTTGGGCCTGTCTTGTTTTGTAATTGACAGCTACGCTATAAATTTTTTTTTACAGTATCGTGTTTTTAGTGAAAACTTTACATGCCTGTCTTGTTTCGGTAATGAAATAAACGGTCTCATTCTCTTTTCAAAAGGCGTCATATTTTACGTCAAATGTGTGTACATCTGTCTTGTCAATGACATACTAATTCCTATTCACTGTTCATGGGTTTCTTGTCAGGAGAATACACAGACCGTGTGACTTACCTGCTCTTCTGTGGGCGCCGCGTCCTTGCCAGTGACGTCATCGGTGACGTTGGTTTGCTCTTTGCCCTTGCCCTTCTTGCTCTTCTTCTTGGCCTTGGTGGTCTTGAACAGGTTGGATAGCGGCATCTGCTCACACCCAACACTTCATAGGTCAGTATTACGAAGCACAGGTGTAGATGTCTACAGGTGTAGACTTTACGCTGTAGATTTTAAGAGGGTAAGGAATACTATGTGTGTGTCACAATGTGTGTAAATACAATGCGGGAACCTGACAACTCCTTGAGGCACAATATGATTTTCATGTTAAACTTTTAACACTTGTAACACACACACGCACACACACGCACACACACATATATACACACACACACACACACACACACACACACACACACACAAAACACACACACACACACACACACACACACACACACGTGCTAGAATATCTACATGCATAGATGTATGCGTTCGATGTGCATGCCAATTCGTATTTCTGCATTGATGTGTGCAACAGACAATAGAAGGAGAAGGAGATGGCAGAAAAAAGAGGTGGCAGAAGAAGGAAGTGACAATAGAGTGAGGGGATAGAGAAGGAAGTGGCATAAGAGGGACATGACAGAAAAGGGAAGTGGCAGAAGAAGGAAGTGACAATAGAGTGAGGTGGATAGAGAAGGAAGTGGCATAAGAGGGACATGACAGAAAAGGGAAGTGGCAGAAGAAGGAAGTGACAATAGAGTGAGGTGGATAGAGAAGGAAGTGGCATAAGAGGGACATGACAGAAAAGGGAAGTGGCAGAAGAAGGAAGTGACAATAGAGTGAGGTGGATAGAGAAGGAAGTGGCATAAGAGGGACATGACAGAAAAGGGAAGTGGCAGAAGAAGGAAGTGGCAATAGAGTGAGGTGGATAGAGAAGGAAGTGGCATAAGAGGGACATGACAGAAAAGGGAAGTGGCAGAAGAAGGAAGTGACAATAGAGTGAGGTGGATAGAGAAGGAAGTGGCATAAGAGGGACATGACAGAAAAGGGAAGTGGCAGAAGAAGGAAGTGACAATAGAGTGAGGTGGATAGAGAAGGAAGTGGCATAAGAGGGACATGACAGAAAAGGGAAGTGGCGAGAAGAGGGAAATGGTAAAGAAAGAGACTGAAAAAGACGAAGATGCCAGCAGAAAGAGGTGACGAACAAAGGTAATGATAGAAGAGGAAGGTGACAGATGGTAGAAGAAGATGGCAGAAAAAGGTAAAAATGGCAGAAGGAAAAAGCAGAAAAGGAGGTTCTAGAAGAAGATGGCAGAAGGGAAACAAACAAACAAACAAACAAAACAAAAACCAAACCAAACCAAACAAAAAAACCGGAAAAGGACAAAGACGTGATAAAAAGAGGTGGCAGAAGGAGGAAATTACAGAAGGAGGTGGCAAAAGGAGAATGACATTACAGAAGGAGGTGGCAAAAGGAGAATGACATTACAGAAGGGGGTGGCAGAAGGAGGACATTACAGAAGGTGGTGGCAAAAGGAGAATGACATTATAGAAGGAGGTGGCAAAAGGAGAAGGACATTACAGAAGGAGATGGCAGAAGGAGAAGAACGTGACAGAAGGTGGAAGCAGAAGGAGAAGTAGGTGATAGGAGATGGCAGAAGAAGAAAACATGGCAGACGGAGACAACACAAGAAGAGAAGGCGTGACACGAGAAGATGACAGAAGCGGATCACAGAAGAAGGAGGCAGTAAAAGAAAGACGTCACAGAAGAACATGAAGATGAAAGAAGAAGGACGTGCAAGAAGGACATGGCAAAAGCACTTGGCAGAAGGACATGGCAAAAAGACAGGCAGAAGAAAAACGAGGCAAAAGGAAAGAAAAGCAGGAGAAGGAGAATGACTGGCAGAAGAAGAATGGGATGGCAGAGGAAAAAAAGGTGTAGCAGATAAAAGACATGGCAGAAGGAGATATGACCTTGCTGGGGTCAGTGTTCTCCTGGTCGCCGTGTGGGTCCTGCACGCTGTCGTCTGTGTCGTGGTTGTCGATGAGCGGTTTGTCGTCCCGCTCCAGCACGTCTGCACACACAAGCACACCATCACTCAGCTGTCTCAAGCATGTTCTGTCTCATTTTTCTATATTATTTAAAATATTTCTATATGAATAATATTCGGTCGGAAAAGAGTTTGATGGTAATTTATCTTACAAGGACATGTTTCTAAATGCTGATTATATGTACTGGCAAAACTGGTTTTGAAGTATGTTATATAAAAAAAAGAATGTATGAAAGATGATTACTCACCCGTGGACTAAGAATTCCAGGAACCTGCATATAAACTTATTGACAGATGTACAAACGAAGAATGCTTTCTTGCAAACGCTGAGCACCTCTTGGTATTTTGCTGTCTGCTACATTTTGAGACGGAGCATCTAAAAGCGCAGTAAAAATCGCTAGGGACAGATACTTGCGAAAACGTTATTTCACTAAATTGCCAGAATATCGCTGATTCCAAGTAAGAGGAGAGACCATTTTTCGCTACTTAAGCAACAACAACACAGACAGAGAAGCTACTTTTTTGTTACAAAATAACAGTTTTCTCTCTGGTTGTCTGCAGTACTGTCCGTGTTGTTGTCTTTATCATTTCCTAACCTATGAACAAAAATCTATTATTTAAAAACTTGCTCTCCACATTGCCATCCCCATTATGAATATCGACCTCCAAGTTGTTTAAAAAAAAAAAAAAAAAAAAAAAGATAGGCAAGGGGTGTTGAAGATAGCGAGAAACAAACAGGCGCGGAAAATGGACAACACAACAAAACCCAATGGAAAACAAAACACCATCACACACACAAACCCAGCAAACAATCAAAAACGCGCCCTTTCTCACACACACTCAAGGGCGAGGCAGGATGAAACCAGGCCAAACTGCTAAAACCCTGGCTGTGCTAACATTCACCTTTCAGTATGGACCAGAGTTTTTCTGTTCACGCCACAATCAAGGTTTGCAAGGCCTGCAGAACACTGGCCGGTCTACATTTAGCCAGCAAGGATTGAACAGAACTGGATTAAATTTTTGCCACAACAGGGAAAGCATGTCGCCATCATTTTTGTTTGTTTGAATTTTTCTGTACGTGATATTTTTTATTAACCTACAAAAATTGACTACTCAAAACGGAATAGTGCCCAGGACAACTCTTTTGTTGCCTTGGGATCTTTTATGTGCGCTAAGTGTGTTCCGCACATGGGACCACGGTTTATCGTCTCATCTGAAAGACTAGCGCCAAGCCCAGCATTCAAGGTGAAGTAGAGAGGTGGGGTGTAGAGAAAAATCCTTGTCAAACATGGACTAGAACTTGGTTATCTTGCATCTGTGGGTGTTTTATCCTCCAGGCTATTGGTAGATATGCTAGATGATGGTATGATGATCCACTGTAAAGTGATACCTACTTTCTGATTATGTCATCCCCACGCTTCTTACAAGATACATTTTTGGATCGAGCACTGTTTTGGTGTGGTGTGTGTGTGCGTATGTGTTTGTATGTGTGTGTGTGTGTGTGTGTGTGTGTGTGTGTGTGTACGTGTGTGCGTGTGTATGCACGTGTTGTCTGTGTGTTTGCGTGTGTGCGATTGCATTTTATTCCGCAAAAATATCTTTCAGTTCAGTCAATGTTTTCAATTTGTGACTTCGCAGCTGTCAAGAAGGATTAAAGGAATTTATCATTTTATTTCATTTTGTTTTTGTTTTGCTCTCATTTCTATGCCACATTAATTGCTATAGAATTTCGAATAATTTTTCACAAGGCTATGATAATGATGACGATGGGGATGATAGTCGTGATGCTATGGAGTTTCATTTAGGATTAAAACTGCGTGACGAGACTGTATATCAAGTTTTCTATCATAACAAATCCTGGCGTCAACAGGCCTGAAAAATACAAACGCTTGCGTGGTCCCTGTTTTCCGAATAAACCCACAGCACTCTCAACTGTAAGTTGGGTAAAAACAAATCCAACAATGATTTTGAACAGGACTGATGGAATTCGAACCCACAAATCTGTTGGCTGCCCCCAGCTACGATACAAAGACGTCTGCAAGCGCGATATGAAAGCTCTGGACATCAACACAGAGAGCTGGGAAGACACAGCAGTCGACCACAACACATGGCGCAGCGTGCTCCAAGAAACAACTCAGGTCAGGGGAAAAGAAGATCCAACCTTAGCTGAGGAAAAGAGAGTCAGGCGGAAAGCAAGATCTTGTGAAGGCAACCCATGACCAGCATCCATACATGCATCCAAGGTCCAGAGACTGCCTTTTCCGCCTCGGCCTTACCAGCCACAGTTGACGCTGCTCCAGAGGCGTCAACTCAACTCGATACGACACTAGGGCACATCGTCCATAGTCGACGCCGACTGATCGAGGCCTACTACATGTGTACGCGCGTTAATGCATGTGTGTGAGTGTGTGGAGTGGGGGTCATGCGTGTGGTGTGCATTGTGTGTGTGTGTGTGTGTGTTTGTTTGTGTGTGTGTGTGTGTTTGTGTGTGTGTATGTGTGTGTGTATATGTGTGTGCGTGCGTGCGTGCGTGCGTGTGTATGGTGTGTGTGTTGTGTGTGTGTGTGTGTGTGTGTGTGTGTGTGTGTCTTGCCCAGTGTGTCTTGCGAAGTAAGTAACTGGTGATTCTAAGTAATGAAGGTGAGAAATAAACGATATGGTGACCACCATTCAAAATGCACATTGTTATTTCTTTCTTTACCGTTCCGATATTTCTCGGATGCATGTATGCACTTTTTTTGTTTTTTGCCAACGTTGTGTAGGCGGTATGTTGCTGCATAGTCCACATACTTCGTATTCGGTGGGCATATATGCTGGGTGTTTTCATACTTCCATAAACCAGCTAACGACATGACTTACAGGATCTTACACATACATATTTGATATTTTGTATGCGTATACACACGATGGGGGATATAGATGCTGACAGGTCTGCACACATACTGACCAAGGACATTGGAAAAATCTTCACCCTTTATCCACTACGTGGAGGTGTCTAGGCGGATCGAACACAAGATGTTTCAACTGTTTGTCCGTCTTTCATCCACTTACCGCACAGTCCACATATTCTTATGAAATTGTTGCTGTCTGTAATTTCATGAAATGATTAGATAGGAGACGATATATTTTCTTTGAGTTCTTTTTGTAATGAATTTGTCGCTTTCATCAGTTATTTGATGAAGTAACTAGACTGGAAATTAGATATTGTTTATGAACATTTATCTAGGAGGAAATCTGTCGACACAGACCGATGAACACGAGCAGATGCAGCAGCAGCAGCAGCCTATAAACGGTAATTTGCATACATCTGTTTATGCAGTGCCCCAATCATCATTCCCCGAATAATATCGTTATGCAGCACACACACACACACACACACACACACACACACACACACACACACACACACACGCACACACACACACACCACCGCACGCACGCACGCACGCACCACACACCACACACACACACACACACACACACACACACATACACACACAACCTCCACGTCAATATTTTGCAAGCTGTCACCGACCTACTCTGAATCATCGTCTCCCCAGCCACAACTCCCCTTTTTGTTTTTCCCCTCATCTCCTACCCACTCTTATAATGTATTCAAACATGTACAGGCGTACAGAATTTTCTAATGCTGTTTTGTCGTGGCTGTACTGCTCTGTACTGTCTGGCCTCTTGCAGACATCGTGTTTGGTGTGGACACTTGTGTGCGGACTTTGTCAAGCTTCACGGCGTTCCTTTACCTGTCTCTACCTTCTGTTTCTTTTATCTAATGCAAGTCACAGAATATGCCTGTAATCTGTTCATGTCAATGCCACACACACACACACACACACACACACACACACACACACACACACACACACACACCACACACACACACACACACTAATAACTGTAGCTTACACAGAGAGTGAAGATGACTATTTTGTGTTTTGTTATTCTCTGTCGTTATTTAAGATTTATTTTTGTTAATCGGAAGTGCTACAAGCATACTTTTGACATGGGCAAGCAAATCGAATCAAATCAAAATCAAATAAATTAAAATTGAATTGAATTAAATTACATTAAATCAAATCAAATCGAACTGAACTAACTAATCGTTGTGATTTCTGTTACGACGACGACGATGATGATG